>OX637503.1:17200000-17946218 GCA_951799955.1 Apamea anceps | reverse complement strand
ACTTTAAATACTATAATATAGAGTTTGTAAGTTTGGATGTAGGGGTAATCTCTGGAAGTACTGTTCCGATTTCGAAAATTCTTTAACTGACTTAAAGAAAGCTACAATATTACGCTTCTTTATGCTATTAGGTATAGTTAACTTCCATGCGGACGAAGTAGAGGGCCGAAGCTATTTTAATAGAAAAACATATAACTAACTATAGTCCATTTACAATAGCATTAGAAAGAAGTTAAAAAAGGTTATTTTTAATGCACACTTTGTAACAAAAATACAATAAACATTGTTACATTATTATAGACGCCGAATTTATTATGATCTATTTTTACAGCAGCTGTCACACTTAATTGTAACCATTTAACTATTTATCTTATGAAATTATGTGGCTTTCATTTATTTATATTATATAACTCCAATTTAAAATTACAGTGTCAATGCTAAAAACCTAAAAGAAGCAGGGATGAACAATACTTGGAACGTTATTCGTTTCACTATAATTCTACCGAATTTTATTTTAATTAAGGTGGATGCGCTGCAGTAGCCCGCGAAATCAGACGAATTTGGAGCAATTCTAATTTAAAGGGATGTATTGATGATTTTTAAGGTTAAAATTGTATTATTGCCTACATATTTCTTATTGTTGCGCATCATATTATTTTTATTAAGATACAACCTTACACTGACCTGCAAATTGCAAAAAACGCAAGAAAATTAGAATTTAAGCATCTCCCTTAAAATTGTTTTATCATAACTTTGAAATAAAATGTTTTGCATTCCTGCTTCTACGAGACTCTTTTTTCTAATGCTATTATAAATGGAGTATAGAATCTTACTACTCTATTTTTTTTTGTGTGTAAGCAGTTAAAAAAACATAACCTTTTATTGTTTATCACTCCAGTTATAGTGGAAGTGTTAATGAGAAACCATTGTTTGTTTAATAACTTTATGTGATTGTTTAACAACAACAAAATCATGTTTCTTAGATGTTAATATAATAGGCCATGTTGGGTTGGTATGGTTGTATGCAAAAAGCTAGACTATGAGAGTCAGGGAAGAGTGAGTGCACTATAATATCTCCCGCATAGATGGACAGTCTCCGTTAAGATTGACCGAAGTTTGGTCTGGAGGAATATTATTATTTTGCTAAAAGCTTATGTATTGAAGGGTAATTCAAAAAGCATTGTGTATCTACATTTGTGTTACAATGATCTCACCCTTGTGTGTTTTCATGTGTGTGCGCAGGTTTCCAACAGTGCTGTATGTGCGTTCACAACCCTCATATTCACATTTGTACCTCGCGCTGCAGTCTTCTTGTTTCCTTTTGCTCTTATCCATGTTAGATGTGATGTCCGAGTTTTGTGTATCCGATACTGTGTCATCATGACTAAAAAAAAAAGCTTGTCAGTTCATACTTGTCTATGGAAGGTATCAAATGTCTGTATGATTGTTATGGATATGTTAATTAAATTATAGTGGCTAATTGGTACCCTAGTGGTAACAACAAGTAAACAATGAGTTTATTAACATAGAGAAGTAAAACGATTGACTTTTCTTATAATAATGTTGTCCAGTGAAAGGAAATTGTAGTGAATAAAAATAGTCCTGGAACAACACAGGTTACTGAAGTGGTTTTATGTTACTATGATCAAACTCTCTCAAAACAGCCATTAAATGAAAATCTAATTCTAATTAACATACCTCTTACTCGCCTTTCAATAGTGTACTCATAGGAGAACACAAAATTAGGATATTCGCATCACATCGTGATGGTAATGTACCAAAATAGAATGCCCAAAAACGATACATCGGCTAAAAGACCACTTCTATACAACCCCGCAAGTGCGAAAGAGATAGAACAATATTGACAAACAGCTGATTGGATAAAATTTTATGCGAGAACTAAAAAAGCGGCAAAATACCTACGCAATATTTATTATCATTCTTTACTGTAGAAAATAAATGAAGTAAAAAACAAAACTTACAGCGAAAATCCAATAAGATTTTCTGTGTTTTTGTCCTTGGGAATTATTTTGCTTTCCGACGTCACGCTACTTTCAGGAGCTTTTTCGTCGTAATTACGCACTTGAAAATTATCAAACTTACTATCCAAGTCAAGGTATTTTAAATCTGTGTTATTATCGATTGAATAATGCCCAATAGTAAAGGGTTTAAAAGTGTTTTGTATAGAGATATCGAAACGGCCGCTGTCACCGAGCCATGCGGCCATGTTTCAGAATAGTGTTGTTCTGTATCACAAGATGAACTGTCAACTCAAGTCAACTGTCATACGTAACGCTGTTTTGTAAAACCGGCAAAAGATGAATCAGCAAATTAAATCATGTAACGTTAAATAGATGGCGCTAATTTCAAATATCCATAGAGAGAGCTGCCGCTATGGAAGGTAAAGTAGGCGCTTGTGCCCGCTCTGAGGACTCCCGGCGTAACTCCCGTTATAATGAACACCACTTGTTGTCTGCGCGGGCAGTGCGTCGACCGCACGCCCTTCTACTCACGCGAATGTATCATCTTCACATTCGGACGATAATTCGCGTATAAAAGTGTGCCGCACAATTTTTGTTATATTTATTTATAGAAATAAATCACAGTTTAATTTATAAAATGTGCTCAAAAAGTTTGTCTATTTACATTCATTTGGTAAGTAAATAGAATTAATTAAGTATATTTTTAAATATTTTTAATTTCCCTAACACAAAAGATTTTTAATTCGATTTCATACCTACCTATTTATTTATCCTGTCGCAAACAAGTTTTTTTTTCATTTGCTTGTTGGATTTCCAATCCTATCGATCGCTTCTTATCAAAGTTTACCGCTCATTTATGGTAGGTATGTTGACTCGTTTTTCGCCCTCATTTTTTTATTATGAGATAAGGAAAACGAATATTCGATGGAATGATGAAAACTTCGTCTAATTAAAAAAATCTTGGTTTCAAACCAAATTTATTTCGACTAGTTTCGACTCTCTCAAAGTTTCAAAACTTTGATCTTGATTGAAAATTAAAAGTACCTAGTATTTAAAATCTGGACAAAAAATAAGCTTCTAAAGAACATATAAAGCTATCTTAAGTCATCTGCACGGTTGGCTGACTCATTGCCTATGCATTTGGAGCGAACAAGCGCTCAGGAGATAGGTAAAAAAAGCATAAAACAGTGGTTGAAGTTTATCTTTATTTTACTGTTACCCACGGCACCCATTCGCCGTCTAGGCGCATTATCGTATCAGTTGAAGGTTGCTGACCGACATCTTGTTCTATATCTTGACGACTTGGTGACTATCCGCAAAGGAAGTAGTAAGACTTTATGTAAACCAATATCATAAACCGCAAACCTCTTTCCATTACTTTAATGTACAGTTTCCCCGTAAGCTTAGCGCGTTAATTATAGACCTGCGTACCTATAGATCATTGAGTTTATAGGCAATCATAATTGTATCTTACAACTGACATTAAACCAAGAGTAATAAATTAGTAATTACTAGTGGCTTCAGCTTTAAGCCTAAGTTGACACGCAAGTTTAATAAAAGTACTTACCTAATCTTAAACTGCATTGTTATAAACTTTTCTAATTCCTCTTACAGCAGCTCCAGGAACTTTAAGTACATCATATAGTCATGTAAAAAAGAAACTACACCAAGCTGATTCATCCTGCATCCGCATTGTTTTATAAATATACTGTCGTGGAACTTTTCTTTAAGTACACAGAAATCCAAATGCTTAGCTGTCATTTTAGTAGAAAGTGGTATGTCTACCTAGTAGTTATGTGCACATTTGATAACGTGCCAAAATAAACAGAGAAACTATTGACAGCATGGACGATAAGTAGGTAACTATTTCAGCTTTCGAGATCTCTCTTGCCTACACTTCTTTGGGTAAACGATAATACTATGATAGTTACTACTCGGAAATCGAGTATCAAAATGTCGTTCAAGAACGTGTTGTCCATGACAATAGCCCCAAGAGACCGATGAACACTTTCGCTGCTCTTTCTTTATTCAAATTTCACTTTTGATCTATTCCTTGTGTCAACTGAGACTTTCAATGGACATTATAATAATAAAGTAATCGATCCCATGGGAAAAAACATTGCGTCAAAGGAAACACCGTGGTGAGAATAATAAATTTCGGCAAGAAAGACTATGATGATGCAACTAGAATGCAATTTGCATATTGATTAACTTGCGTTTACAAAAAAAAAAAAAAAATCTGCTGGCAGATTTTAAAACACCGGTTTTATCATGGGCAGTAAATAATTTTATACAAAAAGAAATAACATTCTCTAGTCAAAACTTACAGATTTCTTTGAAACTGAAAAGACAATGTACACTTGTCACTAGCCTGTTATACGAAGTGAGTTCAATGACATGTTATTCACATATGACCTAGAAATCTGACACTGACACTTTCTTCTTGAGGGTCTTTTCGATTCACCGCACATCACTACGTTACCCTTTCGTTTCCAATGAAATGAAATTAACTCCGGCTAGGTCATACTGGTTTTGCAATTTTACTGTAAAGGATCACAGAATTTATTAAGTATCCAGAACCGATAATTGTCTTTTTTTTAATAAGAAAGTAAGCTGATGTGCTTTCATAAATTAAAAAATCGTTATTGGATTCCTTGGATTTTAAAACCAACATCATCATCATCATCTGCCTAGCCTTTTCCCAACTATGTTGGGGTCGGCTTCCAGTCTAACCGGATGCAGCTGAATACCAGTATTTTACATGGAGCGACTGCCTGTCTGACCTCCACAACCTAGTTACTGGGTAATACGATACCCCTTGGTAATTTTAAAACCAACATATTATGGTGGATTTAATATCTGGAGATAGGTTCCAATTGCTTTTTTAATAATTTTTAACTTTTGTGCGCGCTTGTAGAAGGTTTAATTATTCAAGAGCTTTAATCCACCTGACTCGTTCGCATGCTCTTAACAGTGTCCAATGTCTTCAACTTTTACGACAGACACGTTCTTACACAAACAGCAAATAACTGAGTCAGTATGTTAAGTCCACGGTTAAGATCGTGTTATTATTTCACTAAACAAGTATACTTGCTTAGTCACGTTTTCGGTTTAGCCCGTAGGCTGTTCTTTCTTATCTGCACTATGCTTACGATGTGCAGTTCCAGTAATAGCTATCCAATAAAATTAGACAATAAAAGGACTGGTTTTGTTTGTCAAAGATGGTCCGCGGCAGGATGGATCTGTGTCATTCGGCCACGACACACATACCGCCCTGACGGCGACTCACGCGCCGGCGATGAATTCGTGCGGCCAATCATATTTTATTTATATAGGTAGTGACTTTTTATTCCATACAAAGTCACGGGAGTCAGGAGTAATAAGTACAATTATTGCGCTGGTGATTTTAACTTCCTCGATAAACAAGAAAAACGAATGCAATTTTTTTATAAGCGTTTGATTAATTGCACTGCGATCGTTAATTAGACGTTAACGAAATCAGAAGTCACAAAAATTACATTTAATATTCTTTTCTTCCAAATAACACCAAATTAGGTCATTACGCGTGCGTGCACTGCATTAATTCATTCTTCATGACGTTTGTTAACTTTTCTTTTCACGTACATTCCAGGCACTCGTAGCATGCTGCGTGGTTGCAGACTGCGGTCCAAGACTGAAGTACACGTGGGGTGATGCATTACAAGGAACTGATTGCGCAGGTCCGGACGGAACAGCCTATCCTAGGTAACACATATTATAATTTATCGGTTTTTTATTTCCGGTTTTTTGTGTTTCAAACACTACTTACTTGAAGAAATAAATCAAATAAAGGAATTAGGTTTGTCAGTTTAGTATAAATAATGCAATCTGAAAGAGTATTAGTACTTAGTATTATTGAACTCCACCAACATCTTGGGCCTTGCTTAGAAAATAGTAGTAATTTTCCAAATTCCACCTATCAGAACTGACGATGTGAAAAGTTCGTATAAACAGCGCATTTGAGCGCATTTAAAGATTCACTCAGGAATCTAAGTTTAGCAGTTGGCCCGTTCGCTTTCCACGTCTCGTTATTGCAGAAGACGCAACGTGTAAAAGGCATGTCAATTATTTTTAAACGTACTAGTAATACTTAAACTGATTATGCTGTTAGTAAATTGATTTCGTCTGCAGACTAACAAAATATTTACGATATCGTACTGATAACTGAGTGCAGAAAGCTAAGGATTATACATTCCTACCTATTGCTTTAAAGTTCCTTAAGTGTATAGAGTTCCATGTAACGAGGGTAACCTGAACCGGGTTCAAACTTCATGCCGACATGAGTCAATGCCTGCACGAGAAAGCTAGGCCTCATACTCGACATCCAATTTTATCTAATAAGGCATCCAGGCACATTTATACCCGTATTACACTACGCGATATCCAAGGACCCTTTCCTAAATTGGGATGTTGTACCTACTTCATAAGGGGAGATTCAAAAAATACATCACCTAAATATCGGACCCTAAATATCTTGTAGTGTAATAGGGGTTTTAGGTAGGCAGGTGCCACCCACGGAGGTCGGTGGTTTTGCATAATTAATTAGAGGGAGCCTATCTAAATATGGGGTTGTTGACCTAGATAAAAATCAAGCACTTTAAAGAGCATCCAGTCCAGTGCACTAAATCCGCGTTCACCAATATTCTCAATCTAAATAATTTTGAAGGATATTGCTAATGCATTGCTTCGTATGACCGAAAAATGTGTCCGCTCAACAACGTACATAAATAACGCAATGAATGTTGTTGACCTATAAAAATGAAACCCACTGTTACGTTACGCAATTACCCCGCTGGTAAACTTCGAAAATGTTTAAAATTCCTTAGACTGTCAAGTCCATAACCGTAAAACATCGATAGAAATAGCTGTTTCGATGGAATATAATATTTCTAACGAGCTAAGCTCTTAGCTAAGTATGATTGTGATCAAAAGTTGATATTGCGACCTGTGCTTTACTGGCCAAGTGCTTAGGAGTTATCACAAAAAGTCCTTTACTAAACTTAATTAACTGTGCAGGAAAGATAATCAACCGACAGGTTGACCCAGTTAAGTTTTTCTGTTTAATTACTTACTTAACTACGTTAATGATTAGCTCTGACAAAACTAAAATCAACACACACAAGGAACTAGCAATATCATGACCTACGTTATTTTTATAATCTACAGCTATAATAATTTAGCTAGCTGGGCAACTGGTTATTAAATTGATTTGGGTAATACGCGTTTCCCCTAGGCGGTGCGGCGAATACTGGCTATAAGCTAGAGAAAGACGCGTTATGTTCGGCTCTGTCCGGTCCGCGCACTCGGACAACTTCGGGCATTGACGCGTCCGCCATGTTGCCATTTCGTGCCCTCCCCAGTCAGTGTACAAACATTTAACACTATCGATGTGTGTTTTTGTTCCGCTGTTACAAGTTTTTTCCCGAAATACCCGGTTAGCGTAAGTTAAAATGGATGATTCGGAATCAAAACCACAGAAAACAACCAACGGCAATAAAGATGTCGATCGTGATGCATTTTACCGGAGATTATACGAAGTGTTTAACAATAAAAAGACTCCAAATTCAGTATTGTTATCTCGTGAGAAATATTACTGGCTCATTGAAAAGATGAAAGCTGCAAAAACTAGTACGAAGAAAACCCCGGCGGATTATCGTCGCTTGAAAAAGTTCGAAATTGTGGAAACGCCTGACGGAGAAAAACTATTCGCGGTTCCAGTTCCTGGCGATGACAGACGGCAAATGTATGTACCGATGGATGAGATGTATGATATCATAGCTCAATACCATATCAAGTTGAACCACGGAGGGCGAAGTCGTATGATGGTGGAGTTAAAACGTAAATACAGAAATATCACTGCAGAGAGTGTAATAGTGTATTTGTCAATGTGCGCATCTTGTAAAAATAAAGCCTTGAAAAGACGCGCAAGAAGACTTCTGAATGCCAGTAAAATAAGTGAAAGAATAATAGATGAAACTTTTAACAACAGTTCTTGCGACCAGATCGCTGATTGCTCGACTTCTAAACTTGAATTAGAAGCTGTAGATTTGATTAGAGATCTAGGTAATACAACGTATAAAAGTCCGGAGCTTTATTCACGTGGACAAGTAGACATACTAGGCGTTACTAACGAAGACGGCGATGAATATAAATATCTGATGGTCTACAGAAATTTTATTTCGAAATATACACACTTGAAGCCAATGAAAAATTTAAGTGTTGTGGAAGCGGTTGACGAATTATTAGGAATATTTCTGGTATTTGGTGCTCCAAATATTTTACAATCGAAGAACGGACTGGCCTTGGTAAAACCTATTTGTAGACGGATTTCTAGTCTATGTCCTCAAATAAAGGTTGTCTCATCTGGATCCGTTTTTACCAAAACAGATTTTAGAGGGAAATCGAACGAGGACATTCTAAAGAAGTTAAATGATTGGCTGTTCAAGTCACAGAACACAAAGTGGCAGGATGGGGTGAAGTACGTGCAGCATGAGCTGAATACAGCATTCAACGAGGTGTTGTGTAGAACGCCCAGTGAGATGGTTTTCGGCGAGAATCCGAAAAGTGGTCTCGCTGGTTTTATGACAAAGAATGTTTATGAAGATTTGATAACGGAAGAAGATCTGATAACGGTTTTAGAAAATAAAGATCCTATTGCTCCAAAACAACTTAAATTAGATGAGTCACTGATGTTGCCCACCAATTTTATTAAATTAGAGGCCGAACTGGAGGATGAAAATGAAATCGGAAGTGACGAAACGGATCTTTGAGTTTTAAATGCCTAGTTTAACAAGATTTTCATTCTATCATGACACCGTAGTAATTGCAACATTGTACTTGTTATAAAGGAAATTTAAAAGTACTTATACCTAAGTAGTACTTCGGTTGTATCGTCTCCTGACTTTGATCTCATGTTCACGTTTACTTAGTTACATAATAAAAATAATTGGCATAAAGATCGTTTTATTGGTGTGAGTTTACAGTTTTCAAAAATAGGTACAGACGCCAGCAGGTCAAGCTACCCGAAACTGTCAAATTTTCCCAATCAATCTTGAACCTTAATGTTTTAGTGATAAAGTTGAAAATCTATTAAAGAAATTTGACAAATTGTAGTAGCTTGATGTGCTGGCGTCTGTACCTATTTATGTAGTAATTTAACCGAGTCTTGAAATATGCATAAATTTTAATTACGTCACGCATATTTTTTTTTATTACGGGATTTTGTGTTTCTGAAACGGATGCTTATAAATTGTGCTAATATATAAATTAACAGTCTAGATAGTATCGATAATCGAGTATTGGAAAATTATCGAAGAAGTTTAATTCATGGAACAGTTTTGAGAGACGAGTGTCAAGCGATATCCTTAATTAATGATCATTTTTAAAGGAAATATATGTTTGGACGTATGTAATGAAAAAGGTAACCGGAATTCTAAAAATCCAATATCAAATCTCAACCTTAGAAGCAGTTTCGCACGCACATCACTGGCTGCGCGGGCTGTCATAAACTTTACGTTTTGACAGTGACAGAATCACTACCCACGCTTTTGAATTACCTCGAATTCGATACTATTCCTACCAATATTAAATTGTTGGAGGGAATCATTTTATTAGGGAAGTTATAAAAGGTATGGTAACTTAGTAACACGTTTTTAATAAATCATAAATAAAATTAGATCTAACATATCTGGGTAGCGGGATCGTCCGAAAGGGTTACCGCTGCCCTGGAACATAAAGGGCTAAGGAAGGAACACGGGTGGGTTTTAGTCAGTAAGAGTCTGACACTCCCTCCTGCTCCACCCAGAGCGGGAGGAGTCATTTGATGATTGCCCATCCTGAAAAAAAAAAAATCTAACATATCTATAACCCCTGCTATATAATATCTCTTTCTACTCGGCTGGGAAAGTATTTTTTTTTTATTTTTTTAATAAAACGTTGCCCCACACTAGGAATTTCTCCTGTATCGTGGGTGCGTTTACAAACATTTAAACTCACATACACAAACAGCCAGACCCGGAACAACTACTTGTAGGTCATACAAATATTTGTTCCGTGCGGGAATCGAACCCGCGACACGCAGCGCAGCAGTCAATCGCTTAGCCACTGCGCCAACCGTGCCGTCAAAAGTAGAAGTCTACTAGTTTGTAAATATGATTGTTTATGCATGCGTTGCGAAAACAATAGCATGCCAATCATGCAAAATCCAATTTTAGATGTATTATAGTATGAAGTACGCAAAAGTTCCGTTAATTCAAATGTACGTTCCTACATCCATTCTTCACTCGTGGGAACTTTCTCACTAAGCTTTTTCTTTGTTCTTTCGTTACCTTAATGCAGTGTACCTAATATTTTCCGCACTTACTGTAATTGCAAAATGATGATTATTAGGTACGTCTGTTGTTTACAGATCGTAACGGAACGTAAAAGCTTCATTCTTTAATTTTGTGACATCTAAGTATGTAAGTGGCGTAACTTCCAGTTGACAATTGGTTTAGAAAATAGTTCCTGATTGTGTTCAGAGATGGTTCGTGTGTAGTTTGGGATATTCTTCAAAAGATGGCGCTTTTTTTGGACTGTCCTACTGTTCCAAAAAATACAATTCGTCTTTATGGTCATCATGACCGTTGTGATGAGGGGTCATAAGAGTCTGCAAATTGGTCATTGTTACTCGAGCTTGTTCACCTTTGGGGCAACGGGAGTGGGGCAGACAGCGGACTAGACTAGAACATAATCTAGTCTAGTCCGCTGTCTGCCCTACTCCCGTTCACAAAAAGTGAACAACATCTCTGTAATCAACAGACGAATACAATGATGATGACGAATACGATGATAATTACTCAGGTACTAGGTTAGAGTGTTAGAGAACTGGGTTCTTAACACGAGAGGCATTCGTCATCAGAAGTCTTAAACTTCGAGAGATTCGGAATAGGATTGCAATGGACTGAAGCCTAGCGTTTTCTCAGTCCTCAAAAGCATTTATTTACATTGAAAAAAAAAAGACGTAAGAAGTACCTACCTACTTATTTATTTAACCATTTATGTACACACATAAACAGACAAGAAGAATGAAACGGAAAAATAAGTACAAAGGTGATGCTTATTTCTAAAGAAATCACTTCCAGCATACCTGCGATAGGACAGTACTAGATATTGCGATAGGAGGGGACTTAGTATTATTAACCGTTTATTTTCTATTCCAGGCACTTAGTGAACAGAGCCCTAAAGTCGGGTCCATGGCAGTCTTCGCGGCAAGGTCGGGGGGTGCGGACGGTAGACCCTGCAATCATGAGGAGAGCCTTGCTAGACGCACACGCCGGTTATTCGGAGGGCGTGCTTACGCAAAGCAGTGGCAGTAATAGAACCGGTGAGATTTTTTTGTATTACCTTTCACAGTTCAATCTAGCTAGGAGGGAAATACGATTTTTTCAAGTTGTTTGTAATACCTATTGACCTGCAAGTATTAGGCTGCGGTATTAGGTTTATTTTCATCAAAATATGATTCGCGACCGTAACAAATAATATAGGTGATATATATTTACAGATACACATTCATCAATATACACAACACCCTTTGCATGACAAAATCCTTGTGCTAGAAAGGTCTAAAAGCCGAAACAGTTTTTTAAAGTGTCGTCCCACTCTCTAGCGAACGATCACATGAAAGACTGAAGCTGTGGCGTGATAGTGCTTCCTTACCTAAACCATTCATTGAAGAGCTCCGACCGGACATGAATTGCCTAGGGTAACCTGCAAGTCTTTAAACAGACTTCCTTCGAACTCAGGTTGGCCGAAGCAAGGAAAACCTGTTGAGGTGGAGATTTATAGACGACTCTGCCTTGGTGTGTAAATGTGGTGCTGTTCCACAAACGATGGGACACTTAATATCATGTTCTGCGTGTCCTGTTCTGTCCAGCTGCTCGTTACAGAAACTGATGGACGCTAGTGATATCACCAAACACGTAGCCGATTTCTGTTTAGATTGCCATCGACACGCTATGAAAGTTTGAGGCCAATAAAATTCTAACTTAGATGATGGCATTGATGATTCTAATGATAATAATTCTGTAAATAGGTACATCATCATTTGGTTCGGTCGCGAATCATATCTGACCAAGGTCATACTGACCGTGAGAAACAGAAAAAAGTATTGAATTTTTTAAATATTGAGTTCCTTAGCGTAGCCTCTTCATGTGGGTATGGTGAGAATCTAAGATGCTTTTTGCGTATTGTATTGATGAGGTCGACAGCCATGCACAGATCGTGATTAAGATGTATGGAGGGTGCGAAAGTGTTTTGTTCTAACGTCGCGTCGATAGAATTGATGGGAGCAATTTTTTGTAAAGGCAACATTTGCTTTGTGGAGATGCATGAAGAAAACATCCTGGTATACTTAGGTAGCTGTTTATTTTGCAAGCAAAAGAAAGTCTGTTTTATTGCCTAACGCTTAAACAGCTTTTTTGTTAAACGAGAAAGAATCTAACGGAAGCGACGATAGTAGGTACGACGGAATTAAACGCGTGATTTTGGGCAGACTACTTGTTTTACTGCTTACTTCGTCCACAGAGTAATGAAATTTAGTTTCTTTACTCATGTGCCGTGTCGTGTGTGAGTTGCCAGCATAGCTCACAGAATAAGCAAGCTGAAGTGGCAATGGGCTGGTCTTATTAGCCGTAGAACCGAAGACCGTTGGGGTAGTCGTGTTCTTAAGGGGAGACCTTGAATCGGCAAACGTAAGGTAGGACGCCCTCGGAGCGACGATCTTCGCAGAATGACTAGTAGCAGCTGGGTGAGAGTTGCCGAAAATCGAGTTGAACGGCGTGGAATAGGAGAGGTCTATGTCCAGCAGTGGACTGCCGTATGCTGATGATGACTCATATGCCTCGTCACTTCGTTAACATACAGGATAATTTTTTATTCAGTGCGTAAATTTTCACAGGGTGTTCTACCCATGAATATGAACAACTTTCACTATGGGACCATCTCTGAAATCACAAAAAAAAAATCAGCTGTTTCTTATAAAAGTTCAATACCTACTCGACCAAAATGTATGAATCTGCTGATTTTTTTTTCGTGATTTCAGAGATGGTCCCATAGTGAATGTTGTTCATATTCATGGGTAGAACACCCTGTAAAAATTTACGCACTGAATAAAAAATTATCCTGTATATCTAAAATAACATATTCATACAATGACAATGGACAAAGGACGATTTTTACGGACAGAACAAGAGATTACGAATGATTTGAACTAATTTAGAGCGATTTAGGTCGTTTCGAAAGTCTAGATTGCTAAGTTTACCTTTGAATTTTAACCAAAAACCGGTTTGTTCCAATTCTAGGTCGCGCCACAAACCTGCCCGGCCTATCTCCGGCGTCCACAAACTCGTGCGGCGGCACTCGCCTATGCCGGACACGGTACAACACTACTGCACCTATGTACGGAGTATCCCTAACTTCGGGGCAACCCGTGACTATCGTGCAGAAGTTCCCTGATTTATTGCAGCAAGTCGTCTTCGAGGTTTGCGAGTGAGTGAAATTTTGTCAATTATTGCAAAACATTTAACGGTTTGAAAGACAATGCTTTGGCTTTTAAGTGGTGCATAAGCACAGTTATTGGTAATGCTCATTTAACAGCTCCAATTTGATATTCATACATACATAAACTCACGACTTCTTCCCATGGGGTTAGTCAGAAACTACAGTAACTTTAGTATTCAATCTTCTTATATTTGAATACGATATCTACCAAGGGAATGCCATGCATTTGCATAAGCAAATAAAGAATCAAAGTTGAAACGTTTTTACTTCGTACCTAAAAATTGGAACATAGCGATGCTTATGTAGTAGAAGATGGAAAGGTGAAGTATTTCCTATAAGAAACTACTACGAGTTCTAATAGTTATTAGCTTATTAGGGTCGTTGTTTTTCTCTGACTAGACCCAAAGAATGGATATTTTTAAGCTGAATCATGTTTTACTTTTCTCTTTTCCAGATCAAGTGAATGCTCGGTGATAAGAGGCACGTGTTCACAAACGTACGTTCCCTACCTATTCTTGGTACTTCCACTGGGTCCAGTGACACTAACAGGTCAAGACTACGTGCTTGTAGAGTCTGGGTGCGTCTGTAGACCAGACCCGGCGCCATAGACCCGCCATAGACATAGATTCTAGACCACTTGCTATGATAAAATTAGGAGAAATTAGAAAATGATCCGTCCATTAGATAATTTGCAAGATGGCGCCTGGTTCCCGCCATTTTGCGTTTAAAATAATTATTATTGTGAGAAGAATAATTATTTTTCGACAGTTCATAATAATCTGCTTGCTTTTTGCTGGCAATGGAATTAATAATAATAGTTTTTTTTTATATTTTATTTTAGAAGTCACAAAGATTGTGTAAGAAAACACTTCTCACTACTTTGGGGTTATTTTTCAGTTAAGGTAGAAAGAAGTATTTACTTTGGCCATGTCAGGCTTTTATATTAAGATTCGGTAAACTATAAGAAGTTTCGGCGTTTTTACCAATCCCTGATTACACATTGGTGGCAGTTCTAGCACAATTATTTATTAACTAAATACGAAATCTACAGGGTGTAAAAAAATTATTGTGTATTTTTGACTAAAAATCTTAAAAGACTTTTGATGCATTTATTAGATTTTTTAAATTGGTCGTAAGAGAACTATTTTCTAATAGAGGGAGACTTTATTATTGGTATTAAAGGGTGCATTTATTCAACTGTAAAATCGCCGGAAAATTAATAACTAATAATTTGTCGGCCATTTTTCATTAAAAGTTAACTTATTAAACAGACTGAATATTAATTTTATTTTTTTGTTAATTTATTATAGATATTTATATTTATTATATGAGCCGTTATTTAACGGATATATTTATTAAATAACGACTAGATTTTATGAGAGAACTTATAATTGTGAATAATTTATTTTATTTTATTATGACTTCGCGAATCGCTGATGTGACGTTAAATTACGAACAACGAAAGTATCAAAGATTTAATAAATTTTAATGGAAATAATTTTGATTGTTTTATTATTTAGCGATTAGAATGCATTTACTATTTTAATTCAGTTTTTATTCATTCGTGTAGACAGTAGGTACATAGTCGTATGAATCTACAAGTATTTTTGTTTTAAAAACATGGAAGAAGGAAATGAAGAGCAGTCTCTTTACTGTCACTAAAAGAGGAGGGAAGTTTCTTTACTGTCTCTTTTCATCTCTTTATTATTTTTATTTTGTTAAACGATTATTTTAAGAATTGCTGGTATATTATAACTCCAAAATGAAAGTGAGTAGGACCTATTACAATAGTTACACGAGTGTCTGTGGAAAAAGAGAAGATCGTGGGGTAGGACAATAAAAAAACCATTTAAATAATAGTAACTTTATTAACATTTAATAAGCTACATATCCTGGCATACTTCTACACAATCACAAAATTTATTTTTGTTCAAATATTTTAAGTTTTCAAAAGAATTTCAAAGAGAAAATGAACTTGTTTACCATAGAGAATTACAGTAGCAAAGGCAAGAAAAAAACGCATGCTATCAAACAATCGTTTCTGAGAATATAAATTAAGAATAATATTTACTTACTAAAAAATAAACTTCACATCATCGCCTAAATTTTAGCTATTCGTCTCTATTATTATTATTAAATAAAGACAAAACTCGAATACTCATGACATCCATAGCTTAATTTACGAGGCACGGAGTATCTACATACAACTTTATTACACGCTAACTATGAATAAAAATGTCTACATAGTCTGTGTGGTATTGGTTTGAATTACTAAAAATATGACTTGATAATTTCAAACCAATTGGGAAATCGATCTATGAAAAGTAAATTTTTTTAGAGATGTTTTTTGATGGTCATAAGTAAAGGGGTCATATACTAACTGTTTACTTAGTTGTTCAAAAAAAAAAAACAGGGGTAATTATTACCTAAATATTTTTTACGTTGTCAATATCCTAAGGGGAAAAACCTCAGCCTCAAACTCAAAATTTTTCAAGTGTAATTTTTTCATAGTTATTTTTTATTCTTTCTAATTTCCCTAAAACACAATAAATATGTAGACAAGTGTACTATTCTATAGCTTATTGCTCGTAGCGGTAGTACTGTTGTGGGTTGGCGTGTTGGGGTTGGGGTAGATGTTGGGGCTGCTGCGGCCTGGATTGCGCGTGCGCTGCGTGCTGTACCTGGGGCTGGATCAGCTGTTGCTGCGGTTTAGGTGTGGGGACCTTTACAACGATGTCTGTGGGCTGCCTTGAGACCTGGAGAATGAATTTTAATATTAGATAGATTATACTAGTGTCTTCATAATTGTGTGTGACATCTTCTGTAAATCTTAGCATAATCAGCCTATAATGTTCCCACTGCTGGGACCCAGGCCATCTGTCAGCGAGAGGGGGTGGGCTGTAATCCACCACGCGGGCCCAGTGCGGTTTGGTAGATGATACATGTCTTCGAATTTTTGGTTCTAGGACATGCATCATGATCATGAACATGGGTTTCTTCACGATGTTTTCACCGTTTTGAAGTAAATCTTAGATCGAGTGTCTAATCTGCCAGTCAGTAATGATGATGATAATGACACGCACTTAAAAGAAAAGTGGAAAGATCTCTTCCTTAATTTATTTTTAGATTAATTAACTACCTATTGCTTCGGGCAATGCAAAAATAAGTGATAAACAAGAGTAGGTAAGTATCTGTATTTCTGATCCTTCGGCGATATCAATCCTAAAGGCCGACATACGCGGACTGCTTGAAGCAGTCAGGATGGACTGCTTCAAGCTGCGAATGCATAGTGAACTACAGTCTTCTACGTACACGCATACACGAAACCGCTCCAGCAGTTGCAATTGCTTCGGGCGGTCGTGCGGTCAAGCAGTCGCCACGCATACACTGACTGCTCGAGCTGTCGACTGCTCTCGCGCAGTGACCTCTTCCTCAAAATCCATGTTGCTACTGATTTGAATGACGAGCAGTTTATATCAACTGCTCCAGCAGTTATCAATGGCAGCTTCAAGCTGTTGACTATGACTGCAAGAGCGGTCCGTCTATGTTGATCAATCGCTAACTGCTCGAGCAGTCCGTGTATGTCGGCCCTTAGTATTTATTGTAATTATTTTATTATGTCAAAAAATAATCTTTTATGAGATCGTTGTGGCGTTGGCACAGTTTCACCAATGAATAAAAAGCTTTTATGAAAACACGATAGTGTAGAAATTCTACAAAATCGATTCACTAAAGTTCCAATTGTAGCCAAACAATACATCAACCGTATTCCAATATTAAGCCATTTAAACTAGGCCAGGGGTACACTTAGTTGGCATTATTTAATCGCATTACAGATCTGGTTCACCTACATAAAGTGAATCAAGTCTGACTGGAACATTATTGTTAAATAGAACCGAATTGTTGTATTACAACAATAAACCGATCTTATCATGTCATGCGATATCATCTCTTCCAACTTAAGAGCGTTTATAACGTATGGCATTTCATACAAACTTTCTAAACCTTGTTTTTCGAAATGCATGAACTGATTTTAATGAAACTTCCTACGCATAAGCAGGATATATATAGGTCTAAAAAGTTAATTGGAACATTTTCGAAAAATAATGTTACAGCTAAATTCGACCGATTTTGAATTTTCCATAGAAACAGATTTCCAATTATCTTTTTTTAAATAAGACATTTCGAAAATATTCTTTACCAACTTTTGAGACCTGTATCCTGCCTATGCGTATGAAGTTTCATTAAAATCGGTTCATGCATTTCGAAAAACAATGACTTGAAAGTTTGTACGAAATGCCGTACGTTGTAAACGCTCTTAAGATTCAAATCTTCGATATTATTAATAAAGCTATTAAAAATCATCGATTAAGGCAAAGTACTCTTTGTACGGATCTTTCTGTTAGGAAATTATAGGAGTCTGGATTTGTCTATGGCAATTGGCTCATCCTTTTGACTAGGACTAAAATAGAATACTGTAGTGCTATTCTGTTGGTCTGTTATGTAAAATTTCACCGTGAAAACGAAGGTGAAGTGAGCTTGCAGTGACCTGCCGAACGATTCTGTAAAAATCTTACCGTGGAAAGTTAGGTGAAGTGAGCTCAGAGTGAGCTGTCAATAGTGTAAATCCCTAGCATTAGTTGGAATGACAGCTCACTCCAAGCACACTTCATCTCAGTTTTCACGGTGAGATTTTTACGGAATAGATCGGCTGGTAGATTGTGGGTAAACTAACAGCACTGAATACCTCTTCAGGGATACAGAAAAGATGTTATGTTTGTTACTGAAAATCTTAAACATTTTGGGAGCCTTCTTTCATCCTCTGCTAAGTGACTTTACACGTCTCTATATGCCATGCTTCTTTGGTCTATGCTACGTTATTGTGTAACACACTAGTAGGCTTTCATTTTTACAGTTCAACAACATTAATTGCGTTATTTAGACATAAGGATTGAAACCAGTAACAGCAGATTTAAAAATAAATTAAAAAGATATTATTTAGAAATGTATTAAAGTGCTACCTAAGTCTTAAGTGTAAAGTTTAAGTAGTATATAAAGACTCGCCAGACCCCACAGTCAAACCACTACTACGGTTTTGTGGGGCTTAGTTTTAGTTTATATTATTTAGTATGCCGTGAACTTATAATAAATATAAATATTTACGTTGGTGAGCAGATTTCCAACATCTGAAGCAATGAATTAGCAATATCCTTCAAAATGATTGAAATTGTGATTGCAATAGTGTGTTACGCAATTAGGGTGCTGAATTTAGAACGTCCGTCCATTTGGCTACCGGTCAGCCATTTCTGAAAATCAATAATATTAAAGAATGCATACCTCAGCCTTGAAACCCTCCTTGGGATCAGCAGTGTAGGTGACAGTCCTGATGAAGCCATCGCTGTCGACCACGGAGTAGGAACCCTTGATGGTGTCACCGTCTCTCTGCTCCTTACGGTTTTGGTAGTTGGTGTACTGGTCATCGTTCACGTCGAAACCGAACTGGTAGGAAGGGTTCGACTGCAAGAAGATGGTAGATTAGTTGTCTGTGGTACAGGAGGCACTATAGTCAAGTTGGGTAAACAAGCATTGATCATCCACCAGTGACAATACTGCGAATCCTGGGCAACCATATTCATAACTTTGCTTACTTGGTGGTTGTTTAATGAAGAGATAATAAAAACCAATCAGTTGAGGTGTAAGTTCGTATTATTATACGTAGTAGCGCAACCGTTTTCCATAAATTCCTACATTGCGATTGCAGCTGTCATTTTTTCGGAACAAGTAGATATCTAGGTACGTTATGTTTGAAAAGTTGGTACACGACAGTAAATCTACGTGGGTAAAGGAGATCCAACAGTTGAGTCATTGCAAAATATTGAACGCGGAAACTGTTTTATGTTCAAAGTTATTTAGCGCAGTGAAGTATATGTTCCTGTGTAGGTATTAATGATCCAAACATAATATTCAAGGAGTACCAGTTCCTATTTCCTACACTAATTCACCTCATCCCCCATCAAAATAAACTAATAATCGCCACGCAATGATCAAAGAAAGTTATTTCTCATCAGCTATCGTAAAGCCGATCTCACGCAGCGAGCGCTAAAGCGCTTTACAATTCTACAGCAACTACGTATAGGAGTTCTAAGTGAAAGTTGCAGCCGGCCGCAGTCCCGCTCTTGTTAATTTGATCCATCCGTGTTGACTATACTTTGGACAGTGTATCGGCTATAAGGAAATGAGAACCAATCTAGGTTGGATGTATTCCGGAGTCGGTTTACGTATTTTGATAGTTGCTGCAGTAAAATATTGCGGAACGGCCGTACTGTTACTTTAATTGTAATTGTGTGACGTTTACCGTTGGAATGAAAATAAAATGAGATTAAGTTTCCTAGTTTTGTCTGTTATTTTTATTAAAGTGGCCTAGTTTTGGCGGTTGCAGTTTGTTTCCTAAAAACGAGTCGGTGCCATTTTATTTCATTTTAATTAAAGGTTGAATTGCTGAAATATTATATATATTTGAGCAATTTATCCTATTCAAGAAAATAATCAGGCTGAGACTATTTTACGTGGCTGTGTAACCATCAACCAGTTCTTGACTAATCGAGTCCCCAGAAAGTTATTTCAGCTATAGAGCAGAAACAACGAGAACATCGTCTATTTGATGACGATGTATACCATCCACCACCTTGAGACAATGTATGATATCAGTATGTTGGTCCAGACTTGTTGTCTATAGCTACCGTCATACATCAGACTCATAGGTAATACGGGCTCATGTCCGCAACTCCACGTCAATGTGCGTATTCATTAGACTCATCTACAAACGGTACAATTTGCTTGCTAAGCTATCATCGCTTCTCCAGTCTTCATTGTTTTCTGTCTTCTTCCTTTACCAACTGTTAAGTTGGTATTGACCCTGATTTTCGGCCATCTACACTAGTTCAACTTGATGTGAATTATTCGTCAACTTACGTCATACGTCTCATCAGGTTCGCGCTGTTCCTGTTGTCTTTGAGGTTGGTACTGCGGCTGCTGTTGCTGTTGTCTGTATTGCTGTTGCTGCGGCTGCGGCTGATATTGGGGCTGTTGTTGGGGTTGGGGCTGGTATTGCGCACCGCTCTGGACCGTGTATAGTTGTTGGGGAGCCTGGTGAAAGAAAATAAAGTTAGCTTGATGGAGATATCGAGTTGTATTGTATTGTATAACGGCTTAGTGTCTGAAACTCCACGTCAAAGCGCGTATTTTGCGTACGGAAGATAACGAGTTACTTTTGGATTAGTTAGTACCTAATATTTTCAGAAATCTATTGCAATACTTGCTCGTACTAAATTGGTGACAGCATAATGCTTATAAACAGTAGTTCGTGCCGTATAAATTAGAGTGGTCTTGCTGTTTCCTCAGATGTTGTTAAAGTTACATAGACGTTTTAGACGGTTTTTTTTTTTCAATATAGATACATTATATACATAACAGTGACTAGAGCTCTCTCTGAGGTGCTCATGGCTAAGAAAAAATCTTACCGTTTGCTAGATCTACAAGGTTAAGCTGCGCTTGCCGTGGTAAGTCCGTGGACCGAAACCCCCTCCTTGCCCGAGAGAGCATATAAAGAACTGCTGGTTTATTCTGCGATAATGTCACCGTGAAAAACATAGATGATGTGAGCTATCATTCCACTTGATGCCTAGGGATTGACACCCCAGTTCACCTATGTTTTCACTGTGATATTTTTACAGAGTTAATCAGCAGGATCCTGCTACTAAAATAGGTACCAAAAAAGGTAGAACCCAAGTTTTTCTCGCAATAATACTTATTATTACTAGATAAAAGTAGGTCAATAATCTAAGTAACCGTAATGTTCATTGCAATTTCTCCTGTTCTTTTATACTCTTGGCTAATCATTAGTGTTCATGTAAGAATGTTTGGATAATCGACTATGTCTTACAGGTCTGGGAGCTGCCTGCTGTACGTGTTGTGGCCGTTGAAGGACGTGTGCTTGCGCGGGCGCCGGTGCTGCGGCCTGTTGTTCTGCGAGGTACTGTCTTAGTAGGTGTGGGTCAAAGCCTCCGGCCTGCTGAGAAACGAAGATGGTCGTGAGTGGTTTGTTTATTGGTACGTTAGTTGACGATGGTGTTGATAAATGTGGGTAGGGGAAGTCTGGAATGTTTTGTTACGGTAGTGTTAGTTATTTAAAGTACGTAGTTGTTATTAAGGCGATATTCCATAGTTAGAAGTGGTTAGGGCCGAGGCGAGGTTTGGAGCCGTCAATATTACGTATATGTTACAGTTTTTAGTAGAAAAGGATACAAACAGTTGAAGGATACAAGAAGCTCCAGAATTTAAATACATAATTATAATAATCGGCATGGGATAATGTTGAGGAACTAGAGATAAAAGTGATTGAAGCTGCATCATGATGGGATTATAATAGTAATTCAATAGTTTTGGTATTGCTAGATGAATTACATATAAAATGACAATGGTTTTCATCGGATTTTTTTTTATTAATGGTAATTTTATTAATGGTGGTTTTTTTTTTTGCTAATGATAGTGTTAGTAGGTACCGTACGATAAGATCGTTAACTCCACTGCTGATCATGAGCATGTAATGTTACATGGTAATGATCACAAACGGTAACGCTACATACTTAAAAACACATAAGAGTCATAACAACAATCAACTACCCACGACCAATTAACCCCAGACGACGAGGAACAATTTCACGCTGTTGCATTACCAGCTATTAGAAAAATAAAGCCAAACTGCTAACTACCAAGAAGGCACAGCCGCGTTAATCAGTGCGATCAAGAGCTTACATAACATTAATACAATTATAGCTCGTTTCAAATCAAACGCGCCACTGACATTACGAAACGTCAAAAGTGTAACAAGCAAGAACATTGTAATATAGCGTTCGGCGTACCCTGTTACGTCTCGCTCGATTTGTCATGGGTTGCCGAAAACACGTGTGTTTGTACGTGTGCATGTTTGTTGTGTAAAAACTAATGTTCAGTTTTCCGGTCTGTTTGCACTCATTATTTTGTTCGGTGGAGCAATACGGTCACATGTGTTGCGATTTAATGTCGGATGTGCCACTTTCAGATTTGATTGATTTCTACTTTTTTTTTTATTGTTGCTTAAGATTGTTATCTATCGTTGCATGCAGTGAAGTTAGATCATACGTAGATAATTGAATCACGCTAAGATTTTTTTTAAGTGAATTATTATGTTGTATTATTTAAGGGTCTATATACAATTTGTCCATTTGGATTAGTGTACTCGTAGTTATCATAGAGATTGGTAGATTTTTTTTATTAGCCGTTAATGTCCCACTACTGGGCAAAGGCCTCCCTACTCTCCTTCTACCTCTCTCTGTCCAGAGCTGCCAAGAACCAATTTCTTCATCTCCGTCTGGGCCTGCCGCGATGTCGTTTGCCATTAAGCAGAGATTAGTATATACATCCTGTATATCCTAAATACATACTACCTACAGAAATTTAGTCATACCAAAGAAGCAACTCTTAACAAAACTTCATCATCTGCCTAATCTTTTCCCATTCTACGTTGGGGTCTGCTTCCAGTCTAACTAGATGCAGCTGAGTACCAGTATCTTACATGGAGCGACTGTTTGTCTGACCTCCACAACCCAGTTACTGGGTAAGTCTATAACCCTCTAGTAAGACTGGTTGCCAGACTTTGCAAAATGTCGGAATATAATATACAAAAGAAGATGGCTCTACAATGCGTTCGGTAAAGTCATGATATTAGCAAAATTAAAAAAAAACAAACGACTGTTGCCTTGACCTAGTCCTCTACAAAAGCCTCGAGCACGGTCGAAGAAATACTTTTAAATTCTAATGAAGATTTTGAAAAGGATGAAGTAACAACCACTGCTTTTGAAAACGTATATGAGCAATCTTTAGTGGATGTGAAAGGGGAAAGAGTGCTAGTAGAAATAAGTGCAAAAGCTACCTGACACTTGGAAAGTTAGGATTTAGTAAAGCCGGGATAAATCTGACCTTAATATCTTTGAGAATGAGAGAGATGTTAAATTGGTAGAAATAAATGAAAAAGGTCAAATAATATAAAGAATGAAAATAGTAAGAAAGTAGGAGAACAAAATGAAAATTATAATGATGTAATATACTCGTAATACCGATCCCAACATTGTTCTCACTCATCATGCCTCATTGTCTTCAGGAGGTCCAAGAAGCTGTAACCATGGTACTAAACGGGCTAACTTCGGAGGACTACCAAGGGTGCTTCCAATCATGGGAGAAACGTTGGAATCATTGTGTAGAGTTAGAGGGAGACTATTGTGAAGGTCGATAGTAAAATTTTTCCTAAAACTTCATTCTTTTGTTTTTTATTGACAAATTCCCGAAACTTAATTGCCACACCTCGTAATGCCGACCCCAACATTGTTGGGAAAAAGGCTAGCCAGATAATGATGATGAATAGGAGAATGACTGATGAATATAAGTGTGCAAAACTATAGCAAACGTAACTTGTGTGGAAATAGTATCCTTTCAAATAACATGAAAATATAAAGTGCATGCAAATCGATATACGATCACCTTTCCATTAACCGTGTACTAGCTTTTATTATGATTTTAATAATCCATTCATCTGTTAAAATGTTTCACTGGACATGCAGTCGGATTAGTATTTATATATAATATATTCATAAAAATTCATTGCCTGCTTTTGTTTGGCACTATGGGTTATTTTTTTCTTCTTCTTTTTTTTTTTCTTCTTCTTCTGTAGGATTTACATTCCTGAAGAATTTTTTTATTTTGAAATGTTTTATTACACTCTCCCGTTTCTCTTCTATCATCGCCATTAATAAAAGATTATTTACTGGCTTGAAGTAGGTTAATTACATTTAGGTAAAAGACTTGGTTTTTCGTGACATCGCCAAGCGGTTGGTGGAATCTTCGCGTGATCAAAGGGCTGGCCTATTTTTTGACCAAAGAATCGGCATCGTCATACAACGTGGTAATGCTGCCAATATTTTAGGCACTTTTCTTATTTACAGCGATGCGGACGAATTGTCTGATGCCCTATGATTCTTTTCCTATTTTTTTATATACATATACATATTATTAATATTATTTTAAGTCTGCTAGCTTATATACATATTATATTATGTAATTATTATCTTCTTTAGTTAAGACACGTGTTCTGAATTCATTATGATATGCAATAATGTAGCAAAATTTTTGAAAATAAACGGTCCATTCATGAAATACACGGCTGACGTTGCAAGTTTGATTACAAACGATACTGAGCTAAGAATATTATGTTCACACGATCCATGCCACCCAAATAACAACGATCCTTGTCATTTAGATACTGCAATTGAGGCTGGGACTAACGCAATCTTTAACAATAGCATAGAGGTGCTTGTTTGTGGCCTACACTCCTCAGCGGTGAACGACATGCCGAGTTAAAGGTTAATCTTTATGAATAGGTAATGTCTAATATCATATTATTGTAATTAGCTTGTGCACTATGCAAAGAAAATAATGCAATGAGGCGAATGAATAGATCAGTAGCTATATTGCTATGTTGAAGTTAATAAATGTTTATTAAAAGCTTTTCACGATAAAAGTTTCGTCAGCAGTTTAACTTTTATAAATATTTAATTTTTAAATTAAATATTTTATAATGATTAGGTTTGGGATATTTACATTTTATATTTTTTGTCATATTTAGGTGGTGTGATGATCTAATGAGGTTTGCAGAGCCAACATGGCCAGAGATCGCTCAAGACGGGAGGTTTGTAAGGAAAAAGGGGAGGCCTTTACCCAGCAGAAGGACACAAAATAGGCAAACGAAAAAGAAATATTTATTTTGTCATTATTGGGAAGAGGTTAATTAATTCTAATTATAACAGCTTGCAATGGAAAAGCTGTTTCTATAGAAATAAAAGCTGCGCAACTAGTACTTCAGTTAAGATCTTACTACTTTCACCTATTAATAGTGCAGAAGGGCTTTTAGTTTTATGTTAGTTTATAAGAAAGTAAAGGGTTGATTTATATTTATACAAAACTTTTTGTAAACGAAATATATAGGTATTAAAAACACCTATTTAATTGTAAAGGTTCAAGAACTGAGAATTACTGACGTATGAAATTATGCATAACAATTAAAAATAAATAAAATCACTGCTTAACTAATAAATAATTTTAAAAAACTCACTTGTTGAAGCTGAGGTTGGTACTGATGCTGGGGCGCGGGAACCGCCAAAACACACCCCAATACTGCCAACGTGACACACTGACGTAACATGTTGCACACACAAAAAAATATTTATTTCAAAAAAGAACTCAAAATGGCCACTGCACTCGCGACGTATTTACGTAGGTATCATGCGGTGCGTGTAAGTAACTGTGACTATATATAGGGGCACCCCTTCTAGCTCGTAGGTGGTAACGGCGGGAGTGGTATGGCAAAATCCACGTATGTGTGAGTCGAAATTTAAATTGGAGCATCGGACTTTTTTGAGTGTGCTCTTGGATTAGTTTGTTTTATGTTGTGTTCATTAAAAAAAAAGGAAAAAAAAATGCAGAGCGAATAAGATTTTTTTTTGGGAAGTGCACTGGTCTTTTCTTTAGGTGAGTCTAAGTTTTATGTAACATTATAATTTTTAAATAAATTTAAAAAAAAACTATCGCTAACCAATAGTAAGCAAAAATTGCGGATAAGTAAATGCCATGAAAACTACAAGTTATTGGTTTAACATAAACATGGCTCTTGGTATCCTAGTTATGGGTACATAGATTTCCATTCCTAGACCTATTAATTAGTACAGTTTTTGCAGTCAATGATGCAGTCTGAAATGATTTGCATACTTGCTGATGGCGCATAGGGAGAGATTTTCTATCTTAACTACTTTTACTATATCAAGCGTATCAGGGTCTATATACATAGTATAGTTAAGCTGAGTACGAGGCCCTGGGTCTAATTCCCGGGTAAGGTAAAGTGTTATTGCGTTTTTCTATCAGGAATTTCTCAGTAGCCCGGGGTTTGGTTTTATTCCCGGTTCATGGCAATAGGCTCGCCCCATTTTGACTTTAAATATAACTGGCAAAATTTAGATATAGTATAGGTACAACTCTGCCAAGCGTTTCGGGAAACAAGTCGTAAGTTTTATGTTGTGTTATATCTTTAAAAGCGTTCAAAATATAGTTGCAATCTCATCTCAGCGACAATAAATATTAAAAGCTTGTCAAAAATGTAGGGAAACTAGAGGCATTTTTGACAGATTGAGACTGGAGATCAGATTGTGAATGGTGTTGATCTCAGTCTTAATCTGTCAAATATACATTTTACTAGATACACATTATACTAGATTTTGAAGGTTTTTCATTGCCGGAATTGGCCTTCTGACTGAGAACGTTCTTAAAATTACGAGAATTGCCCCTCAGATATACAATGGCGCCGATTCCCTTGTTCACAAACTAAACTAAATTTAAGTTCAGTGCATCTTTTTCTTTCTATTTCATTAAGAAAAGGACAGAAGATAAAATATTTGTTTAGTCCTGTCAAATTAGTCAGCGACAGACGTAAATTAACGTATTTTTAGTGGCCATGTTTTTAATCACGTCTAAACTGTCTATGGAGCGTCTTAATTTGACAGGACTAAACTAAAATTTATCTTTTGTCCTTTTCTAAATGAAATAAAAAGAAAAAGATGCACTGAACTTAAATTTAGTTTAGTTTGTGAGCAAGGGAATCGGCGCCAATGTTAGCACAAGCGAGCTAAGAGGTCACGGCTTCAGTATCCTGGTTAGACAGCAGCACCTATTAATCTCAGTAATAAACTTATTGAAAACGTGTCCAATAAATATTGATCGATACAATCGTCCCCATGACATTTGACCCAGTGACGTCATTAGCGAACTTACAATTCATCTATTTGTAACCCTTTGTGGGAGATGGGAGCGAGAGTCTGTTTTCCAATTATGTGAATATGGTTCAGCATGTAATGCCTATGAATATTATTACTTAAATTTTTTAATAACTAATTATGAATAATAAAAATTATAAAATTAAATTGTAAATTATGAATAAGTAGTTAATTATTATGAATTATATTATAAAATTCTCAATAACAATCTTGTGCTAGCAGAACTCATTCAATTATATTAACTTTGTGTAGTGTTTAGGTCACCAAGATACAGGCTGTGCCTAGTTTGGGACCCGCTGTTAAATCTGTCTAAGTTTTCTGTTGGTTAGAATCGCATGCTAATAGGTATATTTATGAACTATGTTTAAGTTTTAATAAATAATAAACAAATTTTAATAAATTCTTCTAATATTATAAACGTGAAAGTTTGTATGGATGGATGGATGGATGTTTGTTACTCTTTCACGCAAAAACTACTGAACGGATTTGGATGAAATTTGGCACACAGATGGTTTATAACCAGGATTAACTTATAGGATACTTTTTATTCCGATATTCCCACGGGAATATCATTTTATGGGGGTGAAGCCGCGAGGCACAGCTAGTAATAAATAAATAAATTTAATTATTTTACGAAGACGAGCAGTTTGCCCAAACAAAAAATTTGTGGCTTTCCCATCGACAAAAAATTAATATTCAAAAAATGTTCCATAGTGCTCACTTTCGTTAACATTCACACACACAAGAATTTTACACTAAGAAAGTAAATTTTGCACAAGAATGTGTCATGTGCAAAATTTCATGCTTTTTAGACCCAGCGCTTTAGGCTGTGCGTTGTCAGTCAGAGAATTTAAGTTGAAACAAAAAAAGTACTTTGTCGTCATCTACCAAACTTTTTACCAACAATGTTGGGGTCGGCTTCCAGTCTGACCAGCAGTGCGATTCTGTAACCATCTCACCGTGAAAAGTTAGGTGAAGTGAGCGTGGAGTGAGCTGTCATTCCAACTAATGCTAAGGATTGACACTTTTGACAGCTCACTCTAAGCTCACTTCACCTAAGTTTTCACGGTGAGCTTTTTACAGAATAGACCGGCAGATGCAGGTTCAACACTAAACACTTATATTAGTTATACAGTGACATAATAATCATTGCGACAAACCCGTCTAGACATTGAAATTAAAACTTCACTTACCTATTTCCGATAATTAAATCTATCATACGTAAACATACATACCATCACGCCTTTTTCCGTGAAGGGTTGGGGAGGGGTTTACCATTAGTACACTTACATTTCGCCAGTTACGTTTAAGTCCCATATAACTAAAGATTGGTCCGTGACAGCTCTGGACAGAGAAATGAAAAAAAAATGAAAATGAAAAATGTTTTATTTGTGTTACAAGTAAACTTAACAACTAGTGATTGGAGCCTCCTTTTAAGCAAAAAAGCCTGTGTTAGGAGACTCCACTCTTCCAAAACTTAAAATATGAGAGAGAGAGAGAGAGAGAGAGAGAGAGAGAGAGTTGGAAGGAGAGTATGCAGGCCTTTGCCCAGCAGTGGGACATTAAAGGCTAATAAAATAACAGGGGGCGAGCCTATTGCTATCAACCGGATACAAAACCAGACTCCAGGCTGCTACTGAGAAATTCCAGATAAAATAAAATAACACTTTACCCAACCTGGGAATCGAACCCAGTATCTCATGCTCAACAGTGGCGCTTGTGACCACTACACCACAAGGTAGCAATAAAAGCAGAAACTAAATCATATAGCTCTAAAAATAGAACATAATGAAACCAAATTGCTACCTAGATAATACTCAAGTAGGCTCCTAAGTGCACATTGTATGGTTTTGGCCTTGCATCGTACTTAATGCCAATGCACTCTCAGATTCACAAAATATCAATTGCTCAACAGCACGAATGCGTTCACTTTTGTTTTATTTTATAATCATTTGTTTGATTTTAATTGAACTTTGTATGTATTCAGTGCTGGTTTGTTAGGGGCGGAGACAATTGATTCTTAAAGTGTGGCAGTTGAAGGATAACAAGAGTTACCCAGTGCGTTGTGGAGGTTAGAGGGGCAATTCTCGTAATTTTAAGAACGTTCACAGTCTGATCTCAGTCTCAATCTGTCAAAAAATGCTTCTAATTTCCCTACATTTTGACAAGTTTTTGACATTTGTTTGTCGCTGAGTTGAGACTGCGACTAGATTTTGAACGTTTTAAGTTACGAGAATTGGCCTTCTAATATTTGGCTTTACATAGAACGACTGCCTGTCGTTCTATGTAAAGTATTGGTATTCAGATACATCCGGTTAGACTGGCAGCCGACCCGAACATGGTGAGGAAAAGGCTAGAAAGATTATTTTTTTTTTGTTGAAGTTTGTAGAATTTTTATTAATGCTTATTAGTAGAGTAGGTTTTGAGTTAGTCGTGAATTTGGCGTTCTTTCGAAATGAATAAGGTACATAGAAGTAACTGTTGTTAAATGCACCGCTCTTTTAGAAAACCTGGATTTTTTTTCTGCTAATATAGCCCATTAAAAATGTGATAAATTCATATAGATTTATGAAATTAACTTTACTGAATCATATCTAATGACCATTCGATAGTCGATTACATAACGATTTGATGTTTCCTCTCCCTTTCATTGCAAAGTCAACAGCTTTTAGTTATGATAAGTTACTAATAGTTGACAATATAATATTGTCCATGTGTTTAGAACATTTTTCTTATGGAGAAAAGACATTGGTCATGTTCCCAGAAAGATCAGGTACGTAGTACTTGCAACAGGCGTGCCTGTATGACCAGAGGGGAAATTCTCGTAACTTTAAGAACGTGCACAGTCTGATCTCAGTCTCAATCTGTCAAACATACCTCTAATTTCCTTACATTTTTGACAAGTTTTTGACGTTGATAGACGCTGAGATGAGATTGCAACTAGATTTGAACGTTTTCAATTACGGGAATTGGGCTTCATATGTATGAATGTAAACGAAGCAAAAAGAGTATTCTAAGGATCGTAGTAGACGACGTTCTGTAGTTTCTGCCTACCCCCCTGCGAAAAAGGTGTGAATTTATGTATGTGTCTATGCAAAAATAAACAAAAATCTAAAAGTAACAAATGAATTAAAATGTGACCCTAATTATCACAGCGCAATCATATTTGTAGAGCACAAAATTGCGTACAAATCAAGTTTACAATTCGAAAAAGCCTCGCAGCTTGTCTTGGCGAGCTTTTGCAATTTAGCATCCATAAAAGTGAGTCACTACTTTAAATCAGAACTATTTATTACTGTTATGTAAGTGTAACATACTAGCCGGTACATTTTAATTGCCTTGTAACATGCGTGGTACACGATAATACGATAGATATGGGCATCTATGTAACATCGCCCCAGGCTAGGCTAGTGATATGAGTTTATACGAGAAAGCATATCAAAGGTACTGCTCCACAGTGGCCTGCTGCTAAGCTACGCATGTGTACTTAGCTCCGCTTTGTATGATAATGTAGGCGGGATCGTCCACTGTGACACATGGCCACGCCACGCACGAATACGTGCATAATCAACCTATAATGTTCCCACTGCTGGGACACAGGCCTCCTCTATTCGAGAGGGAGTGGTTTGGCACGCGGGCCAAGTACAAATTGATGGAGGTCATAATGTCTTTGCATTTTTTTATCCTTGGACATGCCGGTTTCCTCGCGTTGTCATGACAAATGCGTGTCTGGCAAACAAATAAACCGCGCAGCTAACGTGTAATCTCTTCGTGGAAAGCTTAGCAGTGGATGGTCAACTTAATGTCTGCAATGGTGATGGATCGTGTCCGGTATAGGTTAGCAAATTTAAGACACAAGTCTGGATTGGATTAAAGCTTTATTAAGCTTTATTGATTGTATTGAGTTCTTATCTTAATAAAATGGTTTGGTATGTCATAGACAATGCGCGCTATTTTGTGGTTGAATGCAATAATGGGTTCGCTTCAATGCTCATTTCATTTTTTTGTGGAGTTCTTAATGAAGTGGTTACTTATTACCTTTTAGCGCTCTTTTGTGGCTTGTTACAACCACAGAATTGATGCACCATAACATAATTTAACAATCAGACCTCTATTTAGCTTGATTTGGCTCTTCTGATACAGAACCTCCTAGTACAAGAGCCAGGGCTTCACTGATGTTTGGGTCTTGAAGTGAAAATAAATAAATAATTATTCATTATTACTATTTCCAAAACCGGTATACAGCAGAGGGGTATCAGAGGGGCAGAGGGTATATACTACTCCCTCTTGTTCATGCTGTTGTAAGTCTCATGATACCGGCTCAGGTCAAGCCTACCATTAACTGGACACGAATACAGAAAGTTACCTGATGAACGCACCATTTTAAAATTAATTTCCTTCGGCTTACAGATATAAAGTTTGACTAACCGGTACATCATCATCTGCCTAGCCTTTTCCCAATTATGTTGGGGTCGGCTTCCAGTCTTACCGGATGCAGCTGAATACCAGTATTTTACATGGAGCGACTGCCTATCTGACCTCCACAACCCAGTTACTGGGTAATATGATACCCCTTGGTAAGACTGGTTGTCAGACTTTCGGGCTTCTGACTACCCGTAACGGCTGTCAAAGATCCACGAATGACAGCCAGGACCACGTGCTTTCCGAGGCACGAAGGGGTCTCGGTATGTAAAGATGGTCACCCATCCACAGACCAATCGCGGCAAGCGTAGCTTAACCTGACCGATCGACCTGTGCAGCTGTTATTATTTAGCCACGGGCCCCCTCTGACTAACCGGTAAGTATGTACTTAAAAGAACAATCGCCAAACTAAATCTTTATTATAATGTCTTACTTATAGATCTCTAATGTACCCTATATTGCGGAGTTATCTTTGTGGACCATCTGCAAGCAGCATTACGTCTCGTTAGCTCATGGAAAGTGAGTAAGTAATAATGTTAGTAATACTTTATGACAAAATTATGCACGTATTTCTATTATTATGTATTCGCAGCACGTTTGTTCTAAAAGTAGTGAATTTTGAAAGGATTCGTGAATCCATCTGTGGTTATGAAGTCGCAAGTTATGTCATAAGTCGTTAGGGTAGAGAGGTCATTACTGACCTATTCTTCTCAAATTGCAGCAATTTACTTGAAAGAAAGTTTTCATTTTATTTACTAAGACTGCTAGATTTTTGGTTCGTCTTAGGCTTTTGGGTGGGATTGTCTTTATTTTATTAAATTTGTGAATGAGAAACTTTTTAGTGAAGTCAGTAAGAGAATAGTTTTATTTGTCTCACTTGCTCCTATCCATCAGTTATCTGAATCCATCCAAAGGTTGTCTTTAAAAGATCGCTTTGTTGTCATTGATGAAGATGCCATTGTGTCACCCCTTGTGAAATTTCTACACTTACATCTGTAATATTTATGGTGTACATAATAAAGAATATTCTATTGTTCTTTTGGGTCTACTTCCTAAACACGAAGTCCGTAGTTTCAGCCGATATTACGGGCGTTTACTAGTCCGTATCACTAACGGACATATTATTAGTTCAGGTCACGAACTACTACTGATATAATATATTTGCTCGTTCAAAAAAACGAACGACGAAATGACGACGAATTAATGACGAGCCTGTATATTCGTCAACGGGCCGGACGGACGGTAGAGAAAAGGCTCCCAGAAGTGAAGTAGACTAAAATTGGCTTTTAGATGAGATATGTTTTTTTTTCTTTTTTTTTTCTAAGTGATCTCTTTCTGGTAGATATGTGTGTTAGATCTATCCTCGACCTACCATACCGGTTACCGTACCTGCAACTTGGAATTGAAACAGAATTAAATAATTCTTATGTCATACTACAACTAATCTGCGTTCGCAATTTACTTGCCAAAAATGTAAACAAATTATTGTTTATGGAAAAATAAAATAAAATAAAGTTCAGTTTACGCTGCAACTTCAAACATTTTAAAACATTTTCAATATTGCTAGTCACTCTGAAATCAACTTAAATACCATTAAAATAAAGTTGATATTTGTTTAATTTGAAATAACATCAATTGGAAATATACATTTAAATAAACCTTATACTTAATTGGGCTCAAAACAAAGCTTCCAGCTTAACGTAACTTAAACATCATTGTATATCTGCCAATAGATCAAAATTAATACAGACAGAATTACGATTTTATTATAATTAATTTATAAAGTTTATTTCCTTATAAATCTGTATTACGTCGCCATTTCTCTTATTGGATGAAGTACAGGAAACACTTACTGCTTGTCATAATAAATACATAAAGTAAATATTTTTAGAAAGTACATTGAGCTTATTGATGGCTGACTTACATTCAATAGTCGTTTAAATTATAGATTTCCAATTAAATGTAAAATGGCGGAGATATATAGCCATAATAAGCTATTTATATAATTGAATCCACTTCGATTCTAAGCCATATTAAACAAACTACTTTTTGTTTAATATTTCTGTGATTCCCATCGTATTTGTGAACCCTGTCAAAAAATAAAAGGCCCGTTTTGACATTTGAGAATGCGTTCTTGACACCTGTCAGTTTCATACAAACGTATACGTGTTTTGCGAATTTGATCTTTATTAAATAGGTACTAGAACTGTCAATGTCAAAACGGGCCTTTTATTTTTTGACAACTTTAGCTCGTTTTCGTTTTATTTTGTTACCTATGTATATGATTCGACTAACGATATCTTAAACGTCCTTTATCTTATCATATGTTTTAATTATATAAGTTCTCTGCTAGTGCTGTGCACTTCTGTAAGTGACGTACTCACGATCCCTTAAACTACAAGTGATTTTCGTTTTTGTGTGTTTTAGTTAGTACGTCGTTGAAGTGTCCTATCTATCTATGTATATCCAAACTAATAATAAAGCTGAAGAGTTTGTTTGATTGAACGCGCTAATATCTTTTATTCTCTTTAACATTGTAGCAGTATCTACAACGCCACATGCGAACAACGCGTCATACTGACGTCACGCTCATCCTGCATCTCGCAAGCAGAGCTTACCGCGAAATTAGCATACAAACAAAATTCCCGACTTCAGTCGTTGGGCAGTTGCCGGCCAGACACAATACCCGTCTGGTCGGAGGATCCTCCCTTTTCTATAGAGTATGAGTGAACTTTACACCCTGTTCCTCATACCTCTATAACATCACTCTAAACGATAGCAAAGTGACACGGCAGGTAGGTAATGCGATGCGATGGGGTGGGTCGGGGGTACAAGAAACACGCGAACGAAATTGAAAAAAACTCACCATCTTCTTTCTTCTTCTTCTTTCTTCCGTCATCACACAATCCATCCATCTTTTTTTCGGCCTTCCTCTCCCTCTCCATCCAACAACATGTATACTCATCACTATGTAGTCAAAAACAAAAACAGCAAAAATTATGAACATAATAAAATATAATAAAAATGGAAGCAAGTAGCCTTTATATGTGAATATGTGAAAGTACTTTAAGTAGGTATATGCAACAGGTACGTACTAACAAATTGGTACGTACATTGAACCGGAATAGGTCGAAATACTAAGGCTAGGTATAACAACCTGACATTTGCACTGGCAGCCAATCTCGGGTCACCATCGTGAAGATGCTCGCAGCTTTGTAATTCTAGTACATAAGAAGATATAGTACAAGTACGGAATACGATGTTTGTGGACGTGAATCTGTGTTGATTTAGCTTTAAATTATTAGCTGAATTGTGATTATCTATTGCCTCGTGCAGGACGTGCTTTCTGTTTTTATTTTTTTTTAATAGCTGTTGCCCACGACTTTGTCGGCAAGCCAGGATAAAAAGAAGTCTATGTCCTTTTCCAGGTCATAGGCTATGCGTGTGTCAAATTTCATCAAAATCCGTTCAGCCGTTTTAGCGTGAAAGTGTAACAAACAAAACCTTCGCATTTATAATATTTTGGATGCTTTTGTTTCTTTAATGTTTCTGTGATTCTGTTTGGTTTAGTTTGTGATCTTCATGTGCGAGTCCGAATAAATACTTTTTCTTTCTTTAAAAGTTTTGTACTGAGGCCATTTAGATAAGTTGCATTTGATAAAATAAATTAAATGCAATGTTTTTTACATGAATTGCGCGTTGAAGTCTTTTACACTACCGAAGATTAGAAAAAAATTACCTGCGGAAAATAGTTTAAATACAATATTCTCCGTAGGTAAAATCTTAATCGCCTTGTATTGGAGGTTTTTTAAAGGTTATCAGACGCATTATCAAATCCAACTTTAACCTTCGGATACTCGGTTTTTCAAATCCTACTCTACTCCGAGCTGCTTCTGAGAAATTCCTGATGAAAAATCTTAATAACACTGCCCGACCTGGGATCGAACTCAGGACCTCATGCTCAGCAGTAGTACTTGCGACCACTAAACCAACGAGGTAGAATTTGAACTATTGGTTTCGAATTTCAATTATTCACTAACTTATCACGATCGCCGACATTAAAGTGAATGGTTTTACAATTTAAACCTTTTCTTTACGATTTCCTATGAATCGAGTAATTTGCTCTTCGTTCACCGAAATCGAGTGATATAGCACCATAAAAAGGTCGCTTTAGGATACGGAACTGATGGAACCATTTGTGGTTTGATGGATGAAAGCCAATCAATGAATCGAATGGATCGAAGGCTGTGTGGGCTCATTCTTCGGAAAAGGGATGATTGATCAGGCGGACTGTTTAAGGATTAAAGGCCTTTCAGTAAAATTGAGTGATGTGAGTAGTGGTGGCCCGTGGTAACAGCCGCGACTTATGAGTTGTAGGTCATAGGTTTGAACCCAGACAGGTACTTTACTTTGTGTAAATTATATCATCACCACTGCTCTCAAAACGGTGAAAGAAAACATCGTGAAGAAACCGGCATGTCTTCGAACTAAAAATTCGTGGTGGATTACGGCCCACTCCCTTTCACCGAGAGGAGGCCTTTGTCTCAGCAATGGGAACATTATAGGCTTATTATGCAGTAAAATTACTTTGGAGACAGTTTCTTTATTATGAAGTTACACAAACTTAAACGTTAATACATTTTTTTTTGCCCACATAATGTTACCGGTTGTATCAACACATTATTAATGTCCACTGCTGACGAAGGGACTATTCATTACCAAGTGACAGGCATACCTACGTCAGAGATTTTTTTCATAATCCCTATGTATGGGTAGACGAATGAAAGTCAAAAATCAAAATCAAAAGTCATTTATTAAAATTAGGGTGAGAATCAGCACTTTCCGAACGTCAAAATTACAAAAGACAGTCCCCCAAAAACGCTCGCCCTTTACCACTTCCTAGTGCTATCGCTGGGAAGAAGAAGTGGCGCAACAAACTCCCCAGCAGCACAGCTGTCTGTTCAGTTATAAAATACTTGATACTTGATTGTATACAGTACTAGGTGTTAAGTAATTAACATTACAAGGCACAGAACATAAAATTAAATCATTTGCCATATGTCAGCTAGCCATGCCAATATACCAACAAATATAATAAAAACTATATGTACTCAAGCTAAAAAATAATTAATTAAAATGTAAGTGACCTCAAAATGGTCGTCAATCACCATATCCACGAGTCCAAGAGAAGAAGAGCAGGACCTCATATCTTTTGCCCAATACCACACGATTTAATGTCTAAATTTAAATTACAGACGCTAGCAGGTCAAGCTACTCGAAAATGACAAATTTTCCCAATCAACCTTGAACCTTAATACTTTAGCGATAATGTCGAAAATCTATTAGAAATTTGACAGATTGTAGTAGCTTGATGTGCTGGCGTCTGTACATAACAGCCTCCCGACCGATTTAAGTCACGGTGGCCAATCTCAACGGAGATTAGCCAGGTACACAGAGAAATTATAGTGCACAAGTGTGTGCGCAAACACAGGTGCACTCTCTGTTCCTTTACTCTCATAGTCCGATGAGACGGCAATCCGACACGACTGGGATGAGATCAGGCGCAGGACCAACGGCTTTACGTACTTTCCAAGGCACGGGGGTACTAAACCGTCAACTTCCAAACTCGGGACTGTTACTAAGAAATTCGTAATGGGAAACCCGATAACACTTTGTCCGACCTGGGAATCGAACCAAGGACCCCAGGCCTTGCTCAGCAGTCGAACTTGCAACCACCAAACCAACGTGGCAGTTACAAATACATATAGCTATGAAAGCATATGCTCAACAGCGGGGTAATTGTGAAACACTAACAGTAAATGGCTTTCATGTTGACAGTTCAACAACATTAATTGCGTTATTTACGTTGTTGAGCAGACAACTTTTTCAAACATATGAAGATACCTGTCACCGGCACCTGCCTCGGTGTCGGCTGTCGGTCTACCTCCTCAGCTCCATCTGCAACTCCACCTCAGCCACCTCAACCCACCTTAATCGTGCATCGTCACCCATACACCCCACCTCCACATACTACACACCACACTTCAGTCCATCTCCATCTTTTGTATATCTTGTAAATATATCTATAATTGATTTCTACGTCCCTTTTTTTAATAAAATTATCTTTAACTTTTAACTTTAGTTTCATTTAAAGTCAAAGTTAAGCTTTTCTTGTCGCTACGCAACATTTTGTATTTTCATATATTTTTCAATGGATTAGAAATATCCTTCAAAACGATTCAAATTGTGATTGATAGCGTACGTGTTACGCAAATAGTGTTCTTACTTTAGTTCCGTAAAGGGAGTAAGTACGTCTGCATTTCGGCGCAAAACCATACACATACTTATCAAGTAGGTTGCACAATACAGTCAGCGTCAATAATATCGGGACGAATAGACTGTTCAAAATGATCTAAGCAACTATGAAAATGAAATATTAACCCAATGACGGACGCAAGGAATGTTTCAGAATGAAGACAGTACACGACAACTGTCATTGTGACAAGAACTTCATCCAATTGAGACAAAGTTTAATTTTCTTAGTTGTTGAGATCATTTTGAACAGTCTGTTCGTCCTGATATTTTGTAAATATATCTATAATTGATTTCTACGTCCCTTTTTTTAATAAAATTATCTTTAACTTTTAACTTTAGTTTCATTTAAAGTCAAAGTTAAGCTTTTCTTGTCGCTACGCAACATTTTGTATTTTCATATATTTTTCAATGGATTAGAAATATCCTTCAAAACGATTCAAATTGTGATTGATAGCGTACGTGTTACGCAAATAGTGTTCTTACTTTAGTTCCGTAAAGGGAGTAAGTACGTCTGCATTTCGGCGCAAAACCATACACATACTTATCAAGTAGGTTGCACAATACAGTCAGCGTCAATAATATCGGGACGAATAGACTGTTCAAAATGATCTAAGCAACTATGAAAATGAAATATTAACCCAATGACGGACGCAAGGAATGTTTCAGAATGAAGACAGTACACGACAACTGTCATTGTGACAAGAACTTCATCCAATTGAGACAAAGTTTAATTTTCTTAGTTGTTGAGATCATTTTGAACAGTCTGTTCGTCCTGATATTTTGTACGCTGACTGTACATGACCGACTTTTTGTCATAATGTAACTGATAACCGGTCGGTACATACGTTGCGGAACACGCTACTTGCCTCTAAGTGTTATAAGACTTATAAATTGTAAGTAGTAACCTAATTTAGAGCGGACTTAGATAAGTAGTTAGTCTAGTGTGTAATGCTAGGCGTTGTCTGAGATACTTTGCGAATATTTTAACGAGTTCATACGTTTACCTAGTTAGCTGATAGTAACTTCATTTATCTTTTTTTTTTTTTAATAATTATGTAATTTTTTATAGGTATTTAATTAATCAAATTTGATAGTAACTCACAGTTAGTTTATATGTAATACGGCAATGTTATGGAACAGCGGAGTCTCCTCATACAGGCATTGGCGCCGATTCCCTTGTTCACAAACTAAACTAAATTTAAGTTCAGTGCATCTTTTTCTTTCTATTTCATTAAGAAAAGGACAGAAGATAAAATATTAGTTTAGTCCTGTCAAATTAAGATACTCCATAGACAAATTAGACGTGATTAAAAACATGACTACTAATAATACGTCAATTTACGCCAGGCGCTGATTAATTTAACAGGACTATATTTATCTTTTGTCCTTTTCTTAATGAAATAGAAAGAAAATATATTTGAATTTAAATATTTTTGACGTTCAAAAGTGCCTTTTATGTGCCTATTTGAAATAAATGATTTGACTTTGACTTTGAAAAGATTCACTGAACTTAAATTTAGTTTAATTTGTGAATAAGGGAATCGGCCTCTGGCGCAGATTCCCTTGTTCACAAACTAAACTAAATTTAAGTTCAGTGCATCTTTTTCTTTCTATTTCATTAAGAAAAGGACAGAAGATAAATATTAGATTAGTCCTGTCAAATTAGTCAGCATCGGATGGTCACTCCATCACATAACGAGGACAGGTATCTCTTTCGAACAACCCGCAGCCCTGGCAGGCATCGGCCCTAACGGACCCCGTCAGTTCGTGCTGACATCTCTTTGAGGCACGCGTGGAACAAAACGCGCCGTCGACCCGGGCCTGGTCCTTACCGGGCGGTGAGCTACCCATTGCTCGACGCCCGCTAGCCCGCGCCTACGGTGGCCGGAAGTCGGCTGTTTACTCCCGTCCAGGGTGTCTCCTGAGGCGACTAGGGCCGTGAGAGCGCAGAGATTGCCTCTCCCTCACGCGCTCCGCCTCCTCCTTCGCGACCATTACTGCTTCGCAGAAGGAGGTAATGGCCTCCCATGCACTCTCACTCCGTACCATGGCCTGGACCAGGGCCGGACGCGAGAGATCATCGCCGCCGATCGCCGCCACGAGAATACGGTGGTGCTCCGCCCAAGCCGGGCAGACCTCCACCATATGCTTCACCGTGTCCTCCGGGCGATCCACATAGTGGTGACACCCTGGCGATTCCTCTCGCTTTATCCCGAACAGGAACCACCCGAAACAATCGTGTCCGGTGAGGACCTGTGTCAGGCGGAAGGTGAGGGCGCCGTGGCGCCTCTCTAGCCACTCCTCAAAGAGGGGACTTATCGCCGCAATTGTGGCGTGCCTAGCGGTAAGCGTACCTTAGCTTACGATCGTCCCGAACAGCTGTTATTATTTAGCCACAAATATTGTACAAACACAATGCACGAAATAAAAAGAAGTAAATAGTAATCGCGGTGGCAGTGATAATTACGAGGAATTAATTACCGCATAATTATACAGTACACACTGCTTCCATTACAACAGTGAAAGTATGAAGTGTTTTTCATACACTGTCGTGTAAATAAATGCTGATAAAAACTTGGGGACATTTTAAATGTACATAATGTAGTGTAATTTTAATGCAATCTGAGATTGTGATCTCGTTTCATTCAGTTTGACATTTCTATGTTCAGATGAAAGAGCTGATTAAAGATTTGTGATAGTATCTTAAAGTATTGGCCGGATCTAATTTCTTACAGAGATAAAACCGTGACCATTTCAATAATGTTAAGATTTTTTATTATTCTATTCCATGTGTGTTTTACTAACATATGTAGTTTATAAGTGTTCTGTAACTAACCCATGAACCTCTGCTGTCTGATAAATAAATAATACTAATAAATATTAGCATTGGTCAGGCAGGGGACATAGGCTTTCCATAGTTCAAGGTAACCGATCCACTAAGCCACCCAAACCCTCCGTATAATTTGTATCCATGTTCTGCAATAGTCCTGCACCAACCGAGGGTTGTCCTTAGGTGCACTGGTATGGTGAAGACAGGGATAATCGTCGGTTGGCTTCGGCCCCTAGTACGCCTTTCAAAGGTCCGTGACCCCAGGGTCCCGAGATAATATGTCAAAGACAACTATAATAATAATAATATTTATCCTCGCATTGTCAGGAAGTTAGAGAGAGCTCTGGAGCCCTGACCACCAGTAGCTTGGACCCTGTTCCCGAAACCGGTGGGCTACTATTTTTTATCTTTTTAAATGTTTTTATACTTTTTATATTCTAATCACATCACGCCTGTATTCTGCGAAGGGTTAGGCTGAGGTGGATCTATGGTACACGCACATGCACGAGTTATGTTTAAGTCTCATGATTACATGGAACTTAAACAAGGGAGCCTATTGCCATCAATCGGGTACAAATCCTCGAAAAACTCAATAACACTTTGCCCGACCAGGGAATCGAAACCAGGACCTCAGGCTCAGCAGTAGCACCTGTGACCACTTATAGACCGCCGAGGCAGTCTTTCTGAGTTATAGATCTATGTTAATTTAAGTTAACTAGCGTATTCCACGTGCGGTCATTAGTTCGCGTATGAAATGGTCCAGCTGTGTCTATAATAACTCCAGTTTGGTTGAGAGACTGCATTATGTCCCCCGATATCTTAAAGGCTATAAAACTGACTGGATGTGGTGCTACTGATGTTCCTTATTAGGATACCCCTTAGTTCAGGATCTGTCAAGGGTTTGGTATGATACCAAACCCTTGACAGATCCTTAACTAAGGGGTTATGTTACTAGCTATGGCGGTTGTATCAAGATACAACCGCCATAACTTCAATGATATAAATAATGCAATTAAAAAAATATATATGTATTTGTTACTAAGTGGATAGATGGAATTTATTACATCTCTATTACACAGCTTTCCGAGGCACGGAGGGGCCTCGGAAAGCACGTTAAGCAGTTGGTCCCGGCTGTCATTCGTAGATCTTTGAGAGTCGTTACAGGTACACAGAAGGCCAAGTCTGTCAACCAGTATTACCAAGGGGTATCGTGTTACCTAGATAGGCAGTCGCTCCATGTAAAATACTGGTATTCATCTGCATCCGGTTAGACTAGAAGCCGACCCGAACATAGATATGAAAAGGCTAGGCATATTGATTGTAGATAGATGGACTGTCAATATACATACCATCAATCAATCAATGATTGAATAGGCTATTTTCCTTAAAAAAATCTAATTAGTCCGTCAGTTATTATCAAAAAATATTGAACCCGTATTTTTTCTTTTGTCAATTATATAAAAAATGTTGAAGATATCGCCCGTTAAAGTTCCGCGTGACGTCACTTGCTTGCGACACTGGCAAGCAAGTGACGTCACGGCCCCCCACTCCCAAATTTTGACGCGCTTTATCTTTGTCATTTTTGGTTTGATTGACAAAAGAAAAAATACGTGTCCATTATTTTTCGATAATCTAACTGACGGACTAAATATAATAATTATTTTTTTTATCCAGGCAACTACCTTAATGTTATCTAACACCTTAATCATAATCATTTTTTATTTGTGTAACATAGGTAACCTAAATGAACTTTTTCGCTCACTTAAAAATACCCAAGATTTGCGTAATCAAATTAGCAGAACTATAAATTTTAAAATGCCCTAATTGGCCAGTCGGAAATCCGACCCGCTACCGCGCCGACAGTTCTAAAGTACCAGCAGTGAGATAAAAACTGTACATTGCGTCATAAAGTACTTTAAATGAACACTTAAAGCTTATTTAAGTCATGATTTTAAGTAATATTTCCGTTGTGACTTTCGAACTTTCTGATTAAAATTTAAGTGGAGTAAAGTCATTTGAGGCGCGAGTTCTACCTACCTGTCAGTGACATGCGACCTTTCCTTATTTTGATTTTATCTTGGATACGTTTATAATATTATTTTTTTCTGTGAACTGAACAAAGATTTTGATTAGTTTCAGTGACAAATGCTATTTCATAATCTACATTTGCAGCATATTCGCCAAAAATGTAAACAAATATGAGTTTATGAAAAAATAACTTTAATCCATACACCATCCATCCATCCATCTTTAGTTCAGTTTACGTTACAACTTCAAACATTTTTATAACTTTTTCAATAGTGCTAGTCACTCTGAAATCAACTTAATTCCTATTAAAATAAAGTTGATATTTGTTTAACTTGAAATAACGTCAATTTGAAAGGTAAATAAAATTTTAATATAGATATCATTCTTTTTGGCAGTAATTACTTTCATCCCCATTGTAACACAATTATAAGTAAATGTTCCGGCTTTACTGGTGAAGTGACCGCATTTTTTAAACTTTGATGTTTTTTTTTGTTGCTAGCCTATATTATTGTGTCCCACTGTTGGGCAAAGGCCTTCCCATTTTCCTTCTAAACCCCCTTGTCTTGTGCGATCTCTGGCCCTGCAAACTTTATCAGACCGTCACACCACCTTCTCCGTGGTCTACCTCGACAGCGATGTCCTCCCTCAGACGTTCAGTGAGTGACGATATTTGCCCATCTCTCCAGGCGCATTCGCGCGACGTGTCCGGCCCACTCTGACTTCAGCCTGGTTGTTTTTTCTCCAACATCCGCTACTTGAGTTATGGATCGCGGGGTGGTGTTTCTAACTCGTTTGATGTTATTTTTCAATTAAAATATTGGTGGACTGCATAATGCATTCACTTGTAACTTTAGAATGCTCTTATAAATATACTCACGTAGCTCATTTCAAGCACACGTACATTTAATTATATCATCGACCACCGATATCAGTGCTAGTCCGTAACACATATAGTCTGATCAAAAATTATTTGATGAACATGTAAGCAAATGGATCAGAAAACGTACCCGTGGATGCCAATTTCTAATGCCGATTACAAATTGAGTGCTGTAATTTGATTATTTGAATACTTAATCCCAAAAATCTAATTGTATATCACCTGAAAGATGTTTTGTGACATGTGACAATTGTGGACAATTTAGTAATCTTAATAGTCTTCGATAATTTTCAATAACAGTTTAATAATGTATTCAAATAATCATAGATGGAAAAACTAATAGATAGATGTAAAGTAGGTACCTATTAGGTAAGAATACAGATAAATGTGTTCCCTTTAGTGATTGATTGCCCTGAACAGGGTTTGTTTACGCTTTCATCAAATACTTTTGGAACACACTATAAGCACATACGAGATGGTGAAACGTGCAATAACCGGGCGTGGTCGACACGTCCGCTGGAGCGAATAAGTTACAACTCTATTATAACAGAATGCGTAATGTGAGAGATTTGCCATGTGCTTTCTGAGAAATGAACACCCTGCTATTGCAGTTTCATAAGAGTGACTGCTATTCAGAGCAATACAGCTACATATATTGAATCATCAGATATTGGATCATCTGAATGTTTTCGATATTTATTGTTTCTGCTGATAAATCTAATGTTTGTTACATTTAAGTCTTTATTTCCTTGGAAAGTGGGTGGACTTTAGTATGGGACGCAACGTGTATCGTCTGTGCTCTTGCGCACATTATCTTAAGTACATTACCAGTCGCCAACGATGCGGAGAAATTTTCGACGCCATATTTTAGTTTGTAAATAGTTTTAGTTACGTCAGAAATAAACTTTTAAGTAGTTTACGTGTGTAAACTGAGACTGATTCTATTAAAGTTCCTAAATGACTTCAAGTATGGTCTACTTAAAATTGACATTACAGTGACAAGTTTTTTGTCTCAATAAAAAAACCTGTATGTAGAATTGTGAACAAGAATCTCAGCAATCGCCTAGATAAGCTAAATTCCGAATTCCACTCTGACATTAACATTTTTATTCGACCGTTGCATCAGACATTGCCCACTCACGTAGACCAATAAAACAGCGTTTAAACTTAAATAAATCTAATGAAGTAGCACAACAATTACATCTAAGAGTACAACTAAATAAATAACGTAACAGAAGTCTTGAAAGGAGGTGAATCTGGTATTTATGATGCGTATTTGTCCCCCACATGGTGTCGGACTCCCCATTTGTAGTTCGCGTTCTTATCTGTCTTCACGAAAGTGTGGACGGGGCCTGTGACCCCACTGGTGCCTTTTTGGTCATGGTCATGGTCGTGGTGGTCGTAATCGTGATGGCCACGCTTCGGACGCTGCCATTTTGGCTCTTCTAGGTCTGCTGACTCGACTGAAAGAGCAAGGTTGAGTTGAATTAGTTGTTTGTTTAAAGAGAAATTAAGTTGTTTTTTTAGTGATGGGCTTTATGTTTTTATACTGTTTGTTTGGGAAATCGTTGGTAGAGAATATCACCTTGATTGCTTTGTTTGGAAGTAGCAGGTAGTTACTTAAATTTACGACCTTGCAATTTTTATCTAATGAGACATGCAGACAGTCGCTTAAAATAATGCCTTAAGATTTGGAATTGATTCAGGTTTGCAGTGAACTTTATAAAATCAAATTCAAAAACGTTAAACTTCACTTCACTGGTCGAATATGCTGTTTGATCATTATCAAGTGACAAAACCTACCAGGTGATTTATGATGTGGCTGCAAATGAGGCTGCTCATGCGCTTGCAAATGAGCCTGCGCATGCGACTCTGAATGAAGCTGTTGTAGTGATTTTGGATGATGCGGATGTTGACGCAGATGTACGGGCGGCGGGGGAGCGAACCTGGTGAAACGCATCGGTCCTCTGGGCACCGGGTAGAAAGGTCTGGACCATGCTGAGGTCACTAGGACCGTGCAGGATAAGATCAACTGAAAGAAGGAAAGATAGGAGATGAGATAAAAGATATTAGATATTTAAAATTTGATTTCATACAACGATGCTCAGACCGTTTTTTTTTGACAAATAAATGTAAACAAACATAAGTTTATGGAAAAATAACATTAAACCCTACACAATAAAGTTCAGTTTACGCTACGACGTCAAAAATTTTTATAATTTTTTCAATAGTGCTTCACTCTGAAATCAACTTAATCGCCATTAAATTAAAGTTGATATTTGTTTAACTTGAAATTTGAATTGACACATTAGTTTGAATACAAGCATAATCGAAAGAAAGAAGAACAAAAAATGGAAAGAAAAAATTATTAGATGTACAGAAAAGGGAAAAAACGAAAAAGAAATGTTAAAGGAAGGAAGAAAGATATCCTACTTAATAATGAATTTTAGTGTAGATTATAAGACGAGGAAAACTATAACAGTACCAAATATTATATCATAGAACTTACTAAATTATAAGCCTAGAAAGTTTACAATGCTGTACTAACGCAATATACTCACTATCAAACATCTACTTTATAACTGTTTTTTTAATTAATATATGAGTTAAGATAATTAATATTCTTCCTTAAGATAATTGACAACTATGATATAATGTTCACAAACCTGCTAAAGAAAAAAACCAGTTTGAAAATGATTTACGGCAAGAAAATTGACCAGAAGCAGTGAACTCATTAAAAGAAGTTAAGTATACAGTTAACGTTTTTAATTAAGACATTATAAACTAATTGGGGTGCAATAACAACATGTTAGTTATATAAATAGTAAGTAAAGAAGCGACGTATTATTGTGTAGTTGTGATAAATAATGGATTTTCCAAATTGTAATTTCCTGATAAAGAAATGGTAAATGGTACACGTTTATATCGGTCTACAGGACCTTATCAAATACACAATGTAATGGTTTAAATACCACGATTAATACCCCCGTTGGATCTTTTGCTTCTAATAGTTTTAAATCTAGTAGTACACACAATAGGTTCAATACACATTAATGTAAAAGTTGTAGCTGATAAAAACATGTCATTATCATAGCAGCTTAATAAAATGTTGAAAAAGCTAATGAGGAATGACTACGAGCTATTACACCATAAAACAAATACGACTTTGAGTTCCAGAGAAAACTAAATTTGGAAAATCTTATGATAATAAACTAACATACACATAAGCTCAACTGTCACTAATGGGACAATAGGGGATAAGCAACAATGATGAACATGCAACTAAGTGTTTTCCATAAGTGAGAAGACACTGTTTAGGGGAAAGCGCCAGGGTAGACCGCGAAAATCAAATTTTCTTACGTTTTTTGCAATTTGCTGTTCAGTGTCATGTTGAATGTTGATTAAAATACATAATAATATATGTAGTTCATATCCTATTGAACGACTAGTTCATGAAATACAAATCAATATGATTATATGAACTTAGAGGGTTGTATTGCTGACTTTAATTATTATAATTCTATAAAGTCATATTTGTTACGCCCGCGAAACATATTTTATTCAACATACAACTTGACACTGACCTGTAAATTGCAAAAAACGTAAGAAAAATTGAATTTCGCGGACTACCATGGCATCCACCTTAAGAAGAAAATATAGAACTACTAAAAAGTTAGTCTACCTAGATTTCCTAGGTTTATTTGCTAGCCACATAGAAACTGGTAAGTGTTACAAATGTCAACATTACATTATAACTAACCTATGCACGAATAATTGCAATGTAATTGCCCAATCCTTATCTCAATGGCCGCAAGCTGTTAGAACTGTTCATAACTTGATTAATTGCAATCGTGTGATTTATGCAATATGATAATTTAATTAGTAGGCGAATTAGAGATTAATAGATACTCAATTATGTGTAATGCAAACAACTTCACACTTATTGTTAGGGTCGCCTTTTTGAAAGAGACTTCTTGAATTTATCTAAATCTATAAATGCTTTTCGTGTTTACCTGTGTGACCCTCTGGTTCTTCTAAACTACACAATGGATTCTGATGCGGTTTTTAAAATAATTTGAGGTTTGAGATATTACTTTATTCTCATAAAAAATGTTTTCCGGAATTTTTATGAGGTTGACATTCTAGTTAAAAATAAATATAATGAAGTAATATCGACGTTTTGTTAAGTCATAAAAACCGTGAGCATGGGCCGGTCCACGGGTCGCTAGTCGACTATAAAACAATCACTTATTTCAAAGCAGGGAAAGTTAAAACAATTTTCAATAAAAAAAACTCAAGTTGACAATTTCCCTTTTAACCATTTTTTTTTGTTTACCTGTTTTGTGCCACTACTGGGGACCCCACTACCACCCCATATATTTACCAATTTTCCATATCTTGTGCCGTCTCCGACCAATCCGTTAAGAACGAGTCGAAATCGTAAATTAAAATTTGACAAAAGTTAAACTTACCAATATTCTGGTGTCCATGTCTAAAGTTATGTACTATAGTTGAAGTGAACTCGATATCAATGGCGACCACGGTGTCACTCAGCTTCTTATAAATAAGAAAGAAAACGAATTTAAAACACTTTCTATCGTCGATTTTACGCTTGGACGCGTCGATACGGCCAAGATCGACGAATTGGACAACAATACCAAATAGTCTTCTCCGAAAGATGGAAATATACATGCATAAGAATTTGGATGAATAAAAATAGAAATTGAAGTAGGTTTGTTTTTATTAATCGCTGTGACCGAGGAAAGTTATCTAAGAGACAGTTACACAATTTAAGTAATGTTGAATAATATTTAAACGTTCGTAGATTTATTGGAAACTGGATTCTATGATTGAAGACACGCAGTTTATAAAGGAACTAGCTGCGGCCCGCGGTTTCACCCGCATACGTTTCGATCCCGTGGGAATATCGGGATAAAAAGTATCCTATATGTTAATCCTGGTTATAAACCATTTGTGTGCCAAATTTCATCCAAATCCGTTCAGTAGTTTTTGTGTGAAAGAGTAACAAACATTCATCCATCCATACAAACTTTCACGTTTATAATATTAGTAGGATAGGATATAAATAAAGAAATATTAAATAGTACGATTGCTTTTTCATGAATTCAAAGCAACTATAATGTCGTAACTGTCTTTTTAATAATGGTACTCAATACCCAATAAACAGGGTGGCAGGGATGTCGACGCGCAAACTGTAACCATGAATTTAGCACACGATTCTAGACGATGCCGTCGGTTATCAAAAAAAATATATATATTATATAAAAAAAAAATATTATAATAATAATAATATTATTATTATTATAATATTATTATTATTATATATATTATATTAAAAAAAATATTTATGTGAAAAGTGCAATACCTACGCGGTCAAAATGTATGGAACAGCTATTAATTTTTTTAGTTACCGACGAAAAATTACGACGCAGAGGGGTTCAGAATCATGTTCAGAATCCATGGTAACAGGTTGCGCGTCGATGTCCCTGCCACCCTGTATTTATTGCTTCCACATGTGAACTTAGCTGGTAGGTTTTATGAAGACATGATCATTGTGAACCCTGTCGGGCATAGCAGACCTACCTAGCTGCGCAGCTTGGCTGTTGTTTCCACAGTAGGCTTCCTACGTCAAGTTTTGCTATATCTTAAAAATACCAAAGGAAGGAGGAGGGAGTCTGTGCAAGTTAATTGGATCAGTGCAGCAATACAAATTTATTTATTACTGCAATTGCCCCTGACATCACAGCGGGCCCTATTAGAATACCAGCGCTGCGACATTTATTTTTTTAAATGTCGTAGCATCATGCGGAAATAGAAGCCTTTTGGCCTCGTACAGGACTTTCTGTTTCATTTTTCTTTTTGTTACTTTTTTTTTTAAATATAATTTGTTTTATTTTTGATTGTGTTTAGTTTAGTTTAGTTTTATGATCTTCTTGAACGAGTCGCAATAAATACTTATTCTTTGTTTCTAAATATTCTAGCTTCTGCCGGCGACTTATTTCTCGACAAATTTCTTGATCCCCTCCCCTACCCACCCCGTATCATCATATCGCCCGCCCGCGTTATTACTTATTTATTTATTTATTTAAACTTTTCACACAAAAAGGTACAAAGGCGGACTTAATGCCTTAGGCATTCTCTACCAGGTAACCAAGGGTGGTGAAGAGATTAGATGGCAGGTGCTTTGGTTGAGAGGGACAATAATATTAAAAAACTCTTGAAACTAGGTAAAAAAATACATAAATAGGTTATATACACATACATATTATTACTATAATATATACTTATAATATATATTACTTCATTTTCGCTTAGCGTTCTTTCAGACTTCTGTCCTTTTGCTCGGCTGCTGAGGGTCCTTTTTTTTTTTGCGGATTGGAAATCATCAAATGACCCCTCCCGCTCTGGGTGGAGCGGAAGGGAGTGTCAGACTCTTACTGACTAAAACCCACCCGTGTTCCTTCCTTAGCCCTTTATGTTCCAGGGCAGCGGTAACCCTTTCGGACGATCCCGCTACCCTGCTGAGGGTCCTAGCGTGATGTTAATGCCTATAGCCTTGCTCAAATTGGGCTATCAAATGCAAAAAGAATTGTACAAATCCGACTGGTAGAGTCAGAGATTAGCTCGTTCAAACAAACAAATAAAACAAACTCTTCAGTTTTACTATTAGATGCACCGACCCCAAATAAATTTTGATAAGGGCAGGAGAATTATTATTATTAATGATATAGACTCTCTCTCAATTCGTCTAATCTAATTATAATATAGTAAACGAGAAAAACTGCCCCACTGTTATACAGTTTATAAGTACAAGGGTCAGGGTGAATCGGTTTTGTAACAACCTGAATCTATCATTGTGCACGGAGTTACTAATTGAGTACTTATCCAATCTTTTAGATTTATAAAAAGTAAGTACTATTGTAATATTTGTTGTAAGGTTGATAATCTTTTGGCAAAATAAAGATTATGATTATTCACGCCTGGATCGCGCGCTGTTCTGTAAAAAACTCGCCGTGAAGACTTTGGTGAAGTGAGCTGTCAAAACTGACAGCTCAGTTCACGGTGATTTTTTTACAGAATAGATCGGCTGCTGCATTAGGCCAATTGCTTTGGATGTCGTATTCAGCATTGTCTAGATGACGGTCCGATTAAATGTTGTTAGATAATTTATTATCTAGATTATCTAACACACAAAAACAAACTACATCGGAAACATAAAATTCAGTAACCAGAAAATCGATTACGCGGAAAAACTAATCAATGAACTCTAAAATCTAAAAAAAGACTCAAATTTACCGAAGTAAAAGATTGTATAATGACTTTACAGATGAACAATTATCTCGGAAAGAACTGAAAGTGAAGTAAACAGCTGACGTAATCCTATTATTAGTAAATGCATCTTGAATGTTGCAGCATCCATTATTCATTAATTTGAACTAATGTGTTTTAAACTGTTTAATTATATTGCAAACGTATAATTTTGAATTTTGACGGTTACAAAGCTTTATTTCGAAATTCGGCATGAAGGAAGATTTTTAATGAAACATCAATGCCAAATATTTAAGTGCTAATTTCTTAATTTTTGTAATGGTATTGTGCATTACTGCTGCTTTGTAGTATTATGATTAATGTTTGTCTTATTTGAAATTATAAACACTCGGTTTTAGTTCTTCAGCAGCTTAGTACCATGCATAGCATGTGCAGTGAGGTATAATAATTGTTAAGCAGATTGACACACATGGCAGGATAGGACGTGGAGCATACTTTGCGACATAGCTCTAAATCCACACCCATACTGCCGTTCCGTCGAAGTAGCCCCACTTTACCAGGTTGAAGTTACATCGTCCCACTTGTGTCCGCAGACGGTTCAGGGACTGTGTTCCCTTTGTGTCCCAAAACATGCAGTCAATGTTAATTATTAATTTCCCTAAATTTACCTAGTGTAGAGCATTTCCTTCACATAGATCCATTCATTTCTGACATTCATTCATTTTCCATTCTTTCAGACGGCACGGTTGGCGCAGTGGTTAAGCGATTGACTGCTGCGCTGCGTGTCGCGGGTTCGATTCCCGCACGGAACAAATATTTGTATGACCTACATGTATTTGTTCCAAGTCTGGGTGTTTTTCTATCTATAATAATGTACGTATTTACAAAAAAAAAAAAAAATGTATATAAGTAGTTTATCAGCCATCTTGTTACCATAACACAAGCATTAGGTTGCTTAGCTTGGGACTAGATGGCGCTGTGTGAAATGTCCAAGGATATTATTATTATTATTTCTCAAGGAGAATTCGATATTATTTTATAGCGGTATCGATGTGGTTTCAAACTTTCAACCTGAGATTCCTAAAGATTGCATTGCAGAGTGCAGAACTAATGCTTTTTAATCTAGTATAGATTAAAAAGCATTAGTTCTGCACTCTTACGTCACGTTAGAAACTCCGCCAAACCATGATTACAATAGCAGGAACTGGTAGCACCAGTACTTATGGTTCTTATACTTATGAGAGCAAGACCGATTCAATTTCCCCAGTGACATGAAAGGTTTTATTGAAAAAACCTCTTTTTGCATCTCCGAAGGAAATCGGGCATCAGAATTTTTTGCTCGAAAAATGTATTGTCATATTCATTGATATCCCGTCGTCATATTCATTAGAATCGGTTTTCATGGTAAGGACAGACTTACCATTGAAATTGTGAACTCTCACCTTGACAATATAATTTTTTTCTATAATATTCCCATTCTTGTAAACATAATCTTTGTTCACGATTCCATGATCCACGATCTCTATGATCGTGGTCTGAATGATGTTTACCAAAATTCAAAGACTTTCCCAAATGCAATATTGCATCGATTTAGTGAAGATTTTGCGTGCATCTGAGAGGTCAACTAACATTAGTTTCGGCTTTTAAATAAACATGTTTTGAATCCCCAAGTTATAAGAGATCCGCTACTATAGTAGGTAATAAAAATGTTTTGAGTTCTTATAGCAAAAAAACCCCCGACTATGTGAAACCCTATAAAAAGAAAAAAATAACCTTGAAATTATGACCCTACGTAAGTACGTATGAAATTTTTTGATTAAATGTTGTCCCGTCGGGGGACCGCTCTAATTATTAGCCTAACGTTCTGTTAAAGTTTAAAATAGTAGCGGTCCCCCGACAGGACAATATTTAATCAAAAAATTTCATACGTATTTACGTAGGGTCATAATTTCAAGGTTATTTTTTTCTTTTTATAGGGTTTCACATAGTCGGGGGTTTTTTAAATTTTTAATTTAATTTTTTATTTCATGCTTTTTGTAGGGACTCCTTATTATTTCTTTTCTTTTATTTTCTCGCGTTTTAAGATTCAGGTAATTTGGTATTTAATCAGGTTTTTTGTAATTCGCCATTTTGTGGTGGTGGCCATCTTGGATTTGAAATTTGTCATAGTGTATAGTATTCTACTAGTCAAGCCCTTTCATTTGATACCCATATTGAGGGAATTGTGAAAAAAAAAATGTTATTTGCCATTTTGTGGTGGCGATCATCTTGTTTTTGAAATTTATCATAGTGTATAGTATTCTACTAGTCAAGCCCTTTCATTTGATACCCATATTGAGGGAGTTGTGAAAAAATATATAATCCGCCATTTTGTAGCGGCGGCCATCTTGGACCGATTTTCATCAAACATAGCTAAGAACACTCTCGACAAATTCACCTTTCAAACAAAAAAAAACAAAATTAAAATCGGTTCATCCGTTCGGGAGCTACGATGCCACAGACAGACATACACACACACACACACACACACACACACACAGACACGTCAAACTTATAACACCCCGTCGTTTTTGCGTCGGGGGTTAAAAACAATGCATATTTGTCATGAGAATGGATGAGCTAAGCTAATTCTATGATCACTGATCTGTATGAAGCCTGGTTACTATCGAAATACAGGGTGGCAGGTACATCGACGCACAAACTGTAACCATGAGAACCATTCAGCACTTGATTCTAGACATTTTACAGACAGCCTAGAAATTTTTCGTCGGTTATCAAAAACAAGGTTAAACATCAAGGTTAAAAATATCTGCTGTTTCAGAGAAAAGTGCAACACCAAAACGCGGTCAAAATGTATGAAACTGCAGGCGTTTCAGAATCATGTACTGAGTCCAGGGTAACAGGTTGCGCGTCAATGTCCCTGGCACCTTATATATGTAGAATATACTTAATACCTTCTACTAGACAGGACACCAAAGCTTTCGTTTTTAACAACATTTTTTGGTAATAAGAATTGGCCTTTTAGAGATTATGCAACAGGTGTGAATGTCCACGGTAATACCTACTTCGAGTACTGCTTCTTCTGTATTGGGGTTTTGGGGGCAATGAAAATAGGGTTGTGTTGACCGACTATACTTCGCGTGATCCCAGAGAGAACTTTCGCCCGAATCAGTGCGCAGTAACTGATCATTCCAAAGCATACATCACGCGCGCATACAATTTGCTAACCTTGCACTCTGCCTTACGTGCTTACATGTGTCCCTACAGCCTCATTGGCATGATGTTTAAGTTGAGTAGGATGATAAAAGGTATCACGGATCAGCATAACTGGCGAAAAACAGGAAGAGGAGGACCGTTGTAAAAATCGCTGGTCGTTTACAGCTTGTGCCATCTTTGTTTGTTGTTAGGCCGTGGATCGTGATGTCGGCCTATGTGGCTCGATCGGAAATCGTACAGTTGTACTACATTGACACACTTTCCTGACGACCACGTTTCACAACGGCAGATTGTAAGTTGTACCCTTTTGTAAGCTTCTGGCTGTGGCTTGCACGTATAGGCTCGAGAAACTGTCACACAAAGGAATGAGAGTTTCTATTAAGTTATCTTTTTAGCCGTCTTCAAGTTGGAAAAGAAAAACTCTTTAAAAAAAAAAAAAATCGACTTCCAAAAAGACAGTACAAAGTGAAAAATAACTTTAATTTCGGAAGTCGGTGTCGTTGGGTTTGCACTTTCGTTGTTTGCCATCAACTTCCGTCTATTTTGGATGTTGGTTGTTTATTTTTTTTTAAAGAAGTCTTTCTGTTATAACTTTGCCACCTTTGGTCGGTACTTAGGTGTATTTGAGTGAAGCTTGAGTTCTTGATGTCGAACTTTGTTCTGACCAAGATTATGTCTGGACTTTAAAAGAGACTGTGACCTCTGAGTTTGTTTCAGCTTTTCTTCTCAGAGTAGTCAGATAGGAAACGCCGACCTCAACTAGTTTTAAAAATATGATTGGCGTGTAAAAGCATTTATACAAACCTAATTACAGAAATAAAATATTTTATCATTTACTTTCTCTGGTGGTTGCGGTGTATTCCAAAACTTTAATCACATGATTAGTTTTTAGGGTTCCGTACGCAAAGGGTAAAAATGGGACCCTATTACTAAGACTTCGCTGTTCGTCCGTCTGTCTGTCACCAGGCTGTATCTCAAGAATCGCGATAGCTACACAGTTAAAATTTTCACAATTATGTAACAACAATTACTAAAAATAAAATAAATATTTAAGCCCCCCCCCCCCCCCCCCCATACAACAGACGTGATTTTTATAGATAATGGTACGGAACCCTTCGTGCGCGAATCCGACTCGCACTTGGCCAGTTTTTTTGTCTACTTACTTTTTAACTGACGTACTTACAATCACACCTTTTTATTACAAAGCAATTAAAGGCTACATAATCTGCAAATAAACATAATAGAGCAAAATAGTAAGCAAATAAAATCTTTCTAATTAATTTTCAGGAAGTTGTAACCAGCCATCAACGTGCCGCGATTAAAATAAAATTAAACCTTGATAGAAAAGTCATAATATTCATTTTGCTTCAGCACTGTAGTCCTCATCAGTTAATGAGTGGTTTGTGTGAAAGTTTAATAAAATGTTACGTACTTGACGTAATGATCACAAATCACAATTAGTTTCTTGCGGTCTTGTGACTATACGAGTATGTGTATTTCCGTAAGGAACTCACCTACATAACACTTTCTGGTTTTTTTTTGTGACGCATGTAAGATACCAAAACAAATTTTTAAATAAATAGCGTAGAGTCATCTCTACACATCTCTCCCTTGATTTTGTTATTATAAGTATATATTATAGTAATAATATGTATGTGTATGTAACCTATTTATGTATTTGTGTACCTAGTTTTAAGAGTTTTTTTTTATTATTATTGTCCCTCTCAGCCAAAGCACCTGCCATCTAATCTCTTCACCACCCTTGGTTGACTGGTAGAGAATGCCTAAGGCATTAAGTCCGCCTTTGTACCTTTTTGTGCGAAAAGTTTAAATAAATAAATACCAAGACTGCTTTGTGTAAATAGACTTTTCAATGCTAACATCACTGGTGGCCCAGTAAGCAGTGGTCGCCCAGTGGTAACGGCCGCGACTTACGAGTTGAAGATCGTAGGTTCGAACCCAGCCAGGCGCTTTACTTTGTGTAAATTATTTAATCAAAATTGCTTTCAAAACGGTGAAGGAAATCATCGTGAGCATGGCATGTCCTAGAACCAAAAAATCGAAGACATGTGACATCTACCAAACCGCGCCCGCTTGAACGATTACAGCCCACTTGCTCTCACAGAGCAAGCCTGCCTGTGAGCCTGTGTCCCAGCAGTGGGAACATTATAGGCGGATGTTGCTGTACCAATTTATTTAGGATCGGCGCAACATGTCTTTTAATAATAATAATATCCCTGGACATTTCACACAGCGCCATCTAGTCCCAAGCTAAGCAACCTAATGCTTGTGTTATGGTAACAAGATGGCTGATAAACTACTTATATACATTTTTTTTTGTAAATACATTACATTACATATTATAGATAGAAAAACACCCAGACTCGGAACAAATACATGTAGGTCATACAAATATTTGTTCCGTGCGGGAATCGAACCCGCGACACGCAGCGCAGCAGTCAATCGCTTAACCACTGCGCCAACCGTGCCGTTTTTCTTCCATAATTCTCTATTAGTCGTCATCTCGGTAGTCACCCCCTTTCTAACCATATCATCATTCACACAGTCCATCCATTGTTTCTTTGGTCTTCCCTTACTCTTATAGCCATCGACATTCATACTCAAAACTTTCTATCCTGACAAATAATGGTCTAACACAGAGATTCTCAACCTTATTTCGCCCACCATCCACTTTGAAAATATTTGTTTTACCGTCTGTCGCCAATCTGATACAGCCCTTGCCAAAATTATATTTTAACGTGTAATATTATATAGTCGTAAGATAGTACTTATAATTTTCTCTGGGACTTCTACTGCCCCCCTGAAATTCATAAACGCCAACGAGGGGGCGTTGTCACCCACGTTGAGAATCTATGGTCTAACATATAGTACCTAATCAGCCTCATCATAATCTCATAACACAAAGCGCATCAATAACGATGTCTCACAGTAATAATGTCATTAACATCGTTGTAACGAGTCATATATATCAATAAAATGGCGACACAAACAATGCTCTATTATTTATAAAGTGTCTTCACACGGCACTGATTCGCTAACGAACAGTGATTGTTGCGACAATCATTGTCAAAAAATGTATGTTTCATCAGAAATGTGCAACTCTGAAAATTCAGAATAGGGTTGACAATGATGTGACGTCATATCACGATCATATGTGTGAGTTTTTGTGCAGTTATTTAACTAGTTAGGAAAATACTCACGTTGTATGTAATCATAATTACGGTAATTGTACATAGTGCATCTCTATATGTTGCGTTGCTACAACCCGATTGTTTAGGATGACGACGAAAGAAGTTCTTTAAATACAATACAGACATTTTTGAAGACTGACTATTAAAAGAAGCTTGTAACCAAGTAAAAACAGCCGCACGGATCGATGGATAGGTGACCATCTTTAGTTATCAAGACCCTTACTTGGCTCGGAAAGCACGTTAAGCCGTTGGTTCCGGCTGTCATTCGTGGATCTTTGACAGTCGTTACGGCTCACCAGAACACACTTTTGGTTTGATTGCAAAATAAATTCATGTATCCTGGTGAGTGGTGACACCACCAGGGTAGGTGAATTAATTTGTTTTAGATAACTTTTTTTTTAAATATTACACGGGCCCAAAAACAGATACAGTATAATTACAGCAGGTTGCATAATGTTCAACTATCTCATTACACGGTAAACGACTCAGATATTACTTTGTTTTGTTTTAACTATTTATTTTTCTATTAATCTTGTCGTAACAGAATTGGAAGCTGAGGGAAAAATTAACGAGGTTAACGAAAATGACATTCGGAAGTGATTGGAAGATGAATTTGCTAATAAGAGTGAATTTATAGATGATTATGATGCAGAGTTTGCATATATGCATAGCATAATCAGCATTTAATGTTCCCACTGCTGGGACACAGGCCTCCTCTGTTTGAGAGGGAGTGGGCTGTAATCTACCACGAGGACCCAGTGCGGTTTCGTAGATGTCACACATCTTCGAGATTTTGGTTCTAGGACATGCCAGTTCACTCACGATAAAACATCGTGTTCTTCCTTCACAGTTTTATGAGAGCGATGAGTACACACCCACGACCTCGTACGACCACGACATTACAACTCGTAAGTCGGGGCCGATACCACGGAGTGGTTACGGGAGCTGTGGTGGCCACCACTGCTCTCACTGAGGTTGCATATACATATGATTTTTTTAACACAGCTGCCGATTATTCAGAATTCCGAAACTCACTCAGAAATGGCGTAATGTAATCGCCATCTTTTAATCCAAAAACCGCGCAATACAAGAGCAAAAGAATCATTTGGTAAATACGTTAGAAAAAAAAAACAAAAGGTTAGAAATGTGTGTTTCAAATGAAGCAGAAGAGACCAAGCAAGAATCCATTAAATAACAATAATCTTATTGGAAACAGACCTTCATTTTTTGGCTCGTCCGCTCCATTTCTTCCTAATTGCGTGCGACCTTATAAAAGTGATTATAAACTGTTTTTCGAAACGCCAATCAGTGATTACCCAATCACTGAAACATTGGATTACTCAATCGTGGATTTAATGATTAAGCTTATCATTGTTATTTGAATGGTTTTGAAGGGTTAATGTTCGTTTCAGGGGTTAAATAAGCGTGTTCTGCTGCATTCGTTTAGGTCTGTTTTAAATTTAAATTTGAGTAGGTACTGTTTTTGCTCTAAACAATTATTGGCGTAGCGTAAGCATAATTATCAGCCTATAATGTTCCCACTGCTGGGACACAGGCCTCCTCTCTATGAGGGGGGCCTAGTGCGGGTTGGTGGATGTCACATGTCTTCGGAATTTGTTGTTCTAGGATATGCCGGTTTCCTCACGATGTTTTCCTTCACTGTTTTGAGAGCAGTATTGATGATATAAATTAGACAAAGTAAAGCGCCTGGCTGGGTTCGAATCTACGACCTTCAACTCGTAAGTCAGGGCTGATAACACTGGGTCACCTCTGCTCATTTACGTAGGTATACGTTTAAATACACGTACCAGGTGTACCTATTAGTTATTGGTAAAGTTGAGCATCCTGTTCTCGAAATTTTGGTGGTCTACTTATACCTACAAATGTGACGTGGTAAATAGAGGGTGCTTTGGGAAATCGACACGCAAACTGTAACCATGAATTCAGCACATGAATCTAAACTCCCTAGTGTAGAAATGTTCGTCCGTTTAAATCAATCAAATCAGCTGATTCAGAGAAAAGTGCAATACCTACGCTGTCAAAATGTACAGAGCAGCAATTTTTATTTTTAATAACCGACAAAAAGTTTCACCTCATGAAATCAGAATCATGTGCTGACCCATGGTAACAGTTTGCGCGACAATGTCCCTGCCACCCCGTATCTACTTTATAATCATATTAATAGGTATATTCAATTACTATTATTACAGAGAGTGTAACTATGAACCAGAACCGACGAATTTGGTACTAAGCTGGGACAAGACATCTGCAACATGTGTCTTGATCCTCGGCATAGGACCGCGAATAAATAAGAACAAGACCTATGTACCAGTGACTAGATTTTATGATAGCTTAAACATACTGTTTGAGCTAAAATGTAACGGTACCAAAAAAATGAATTAAACAAAAGTTTGTCAAATAACTTTGATGATTATTTCTATAAACGGTTCTACGTTTATTACGTTTTTATATTTTTTATAATATCACATCGCTTGTCAGCTAAACTGACTCTTACTGCTTTTCCAGCTTCAAGCTAAATGTTGATGCGAAAATAAGGGAGGATTAATTTTCGCATCAACTTATCAAAATATTCATAAAGGTTGTATTGAAGTACTAAATGGGCTATAATCTCTACAGTACCTGCTTACGTAAGACAATTTCCTTGACCAATGAACTAGAAATAGGAATCAATTTCTTTTAGCATCTGTTGAGTAAATATAGATTAACGTTTTTGTACATCCTAATCCATAATAAAAGTCTATACAGACCTTTTCACAATTGGCCACGGAAAGCCGAACACTTGGAAGTCAATGACGCGGCACGGTTCGTAATGGACCCATCTGAGATTGTCAGAGATAGCCAACTTTTATTTTGGCATAGAAAATTGCAGGTATACAATAGACCAGCCAATTAACAACAAGGTTCGTTTAACTGTCTAAGACTATACTGTTATTAAGCTCTGTTTAACTTGCTGTAGCCATGTAAGCATTCATATTTTAAAACAGTTTATTTCCTTGACCGAGACCGAGGTGTCTCAGTTAGCGTTGGCTCCGGCACCGACTTCAGAACGATCAATTCATACTAAAGCTTCCTAAGGTTTTACAGTGGTAGTAATTTTGCCTTCCAAAATATAGCAAGTTTCTGTCAAAAACGTTATCTAAACTATTTAATTTATGGTTAAAAGAGCAAGCTGAGCTATGTCCGGCTGCTCGTCTGCCCGTTATTCAATAGCTTATAAATTAAAGCAGCGTCAAATGATGTACAGTCCGGCCGTCGTGAGAATGCCTCCCTGACCCCTGTCAGTGCGACATTTCTAGTGGCTATTGATTAAAGATCAAATTCGCAAAACACGTATTCGTTTGTATGAAACTGACAGGTGCCAAGAACGCATTCTCTCGTCGTTGTACGCACTGTAGTTTTCAACACAGCATGTGACGTTTCCTTAACAAAATTAGGTAGGTTTCCAACGTTAACTTTCCAAACACAATTTTACATTTCTTAACAATTTTACATTTTTTAACAATTTTACATTTCTTAACAATTTTACATTTCTTAACAATTTCACATTTCTCTGATATGTCACAGTTTCAAAAGATACAATCGATTGGTTTTTCGATAACTGTTGTCAACCTCTGCATACAGCGAATTGTAACAGTGAGTCTATAAATGAACTACCACCAGAGTCAAGCACAAACCTTCGATCCAACAGCCAAGATGTCACAACGTCTTGACGATACGGTATACTCCACTTTAAATTATTTATTATTCAAAACAAATAATAATAGTTCAAAGAAAATGGTTTTATTCAGTGAAAGTGTTACAGTGTTTACCTACAGTGTTTTGTTTTTTTCTGTTCTAAACTGACACGGTCTGAATTTTTAGGAACTACGCTTTGGAATAAGCAACTAGCTTCATCTTTTTGACTGACAGTGACTGACTCCTTGACAATACAAAAGTGCCTGGTTTAATTTAAATTAATGCTTGACTTTTTGAACTGAAGTAGTTTTTGATCATCGCCCCAAAAATGTTGTGTGGTTTTGTTAGTGTTTTTCGCCTGATAAGCTTTACAGATCATGAATTTCAGTTGTTCTACGGTTAACTGTTAATACCACGTGTGATATTTCACTGATATAAACATAAACTTCTTGGGTTTTTCAGAAATTATGGCTCTGGTGCCTGTTAGCACTTCATGCTGGGTCAGTCTGGGGCGTAGCGCAGCCTATCACAGTTCGGACACCACCTAGCAATCCTTCCACTATTGAAGCTCAGGCCAAGTTTTTCCAGTAAGTACTACTATATATTACTTCTATATCATCCGAATCTATTTTTGTATCACTTATATTCAGATATACTTAAGAACAGATAGTTTATTTGGTCTTCTAACATTACCAGTTTAAGCGCGATAGCTTCTTTTCACTTTTGCTAAAGTATGTAATACTAGAATTTTCAACCGACTGAAAGAATTTAGGTCCACTCCACGGAGCACAGTCCACTCACTTAATGACTAATTTAGCTCTCGTGAAACAGCCTTGTTTTAAAACTTCAGTGTCAACCTTCACGTTAATTGGTTTCTATTGTCGCTGCCATGCAAATAAGTTTCTACTTAGCCAAACATTGACATACTTTGCGCTATGGCAAATAAAGAAAGACATTTGGTGACCAAAATGTTTCTTTTAGCGTATTCAATAGTGAATGCAATGACGACTCATTGCATTCACTATTGAATACGCTAAACTAATACTAAATAAGATTATGCTTAGATTTTGAAACATTTTCAAAGATGTCGTTAGAGGCCACTTTAGTTTTACAAACATTAAGTACTGAAAAAATCATACTATAGAAAAATTTATTCCCGCTTTTTTCCTATGGCGGTTGGCAGACACTCCGGAAGCCGCGTGTTACAATGTTTCCATATTGCATCTTTCCATAATAATATGAGTAAGGATGGAAAATACTTTGCTTTATAGGGATTTTTTCTCAGTACAGTTGAGTCCATACAAGATAGAGTTCGGTCACGTCTGCGAGGACCCTAACACGTGGGAGCAACGTTACGAGAAGAAAGACTTTAAGAACCACAGGGACATGGGAAAAGTAATAAACATCCTTTATCTCGCTCTGTCTCTAACCTCTTTCTATTTTCTTTCTCTTTCCCGCTTTGCTTCGCTTGGCTGAAGGTATAGACATTTGCCGAAAGCTGACGAGTATGATCAGGGACATCGGTTGGGCAGCGAACGACACTTCACTGAAAGACATGAGAGGGCCAAGCCCTCGGAAGGAGTGTTCTCTGCCAAAGTATGCTTTCTATGCTTCATATTATAATTAACTTCCTCGCAGGATTTTCGTTTTGACTTAGCTGCTAATATTTTGATTACATTTCGTTTTGTTACGATTTCTTAAAATCAATTGACCATGACAGTTTTGAACTAAAGAAAAATCCTGCGAAAATTATATTTATAATACTTAGGCCCGTATTACAGGACTTCACACAAAACTCAAGCAGTACATACAACTCGTTTAAAGCCATTTGTTTGGTTGAAACTAGTTTTAAGTAATGTCTTGAGTAAGGTTCTGTAATACGGCCCTAAATGTATCTCAATATGCATTTGTTGTTTTTCTTCAATAACGATATTTATTCATGCAAATTCTCGAACTATACCTACTTTATAAATGTTTTATAACAATATCGTAATGCTAACTTTCTTTCTTTTTTTTATTAACATTTATTATTAAACTATATGACTTTGTGTACCTACTAAATAACATAACATGCATTTTAAATAACCTTATACTTGGTGGCAGGGACATTGACACACAACCTGTTAGCATGGATTCAGTACATGATCCTGAACCATGATTCTGAAAAAAAATTGCTGTTTGCATTGCATCAATAGCATTTTGACCGCGTATGTACTATGAAACAGCAGATTTTTTATAATCGACAAAAAATTTCTACGCTTGAGGGTCTAGAATCATGTGCTGAATTCATGGTTACAGTTTTCACACCATTGTCGCTGCCACCCTGTATTTCTGTCTAGTATTAAACAAATTAATAATTAACTAAAATAAATATAATAATCAAACATAAATTTGCATAAGTCGTATTTTGATGAATGTAAGGAACCATTAATAGCATTATTGTTTAAATATAGGTACGATGGGGTGACAAAAAGGGAGGGTATGGAGAACACTATTGGGATCTGAACCACGCAGGTAATGCTGGTAACATCGGAGACGATGGTGATGATGGTTCGTATCGCGAGAATGACCATAGCGGCCACTATGATGAGCCCAGTAACAATTCTCCAAGCTACGGCCATGACGACACACCATCGTACGAAAATGATGATTATGATCCAGAAAAATCAAGCTATGAAGAGAGAGAAAGGGCCAAGAGAGCCTATCCTAAATCAGAAAGAGTACGCAAGTACGCTAGTTCAGAAAAGAAACATCCAAAATCATCCGAACAAGAATCTGAGGAAGATTCGATTAGGCCTGAACCTAGGCCTAAAAAACAAAACCATAAGAACAAGGAAGACCCAGAAACAGCTGAAACATCCCAAGAAGAAGAATATGAAAATGAGGAAGAGGAAGAGGAGGAATTCTATGAAAAGCCAAAGCCAAGGCGTCAACAATACAGGAAAAAAGAAGAGGATTCTTACAAAAAGAAAGAAGAAGAGCCAAAACCGAAAGAAAAGAATCAAGTAGTGCTAGTTGTGAGTCACAAAGATGATGAAGATAAACAGCAAAGTCAGTATGTGCCTAAAACTCAACTCGAACAGTCGCAATACGTCCCACAAAATCAACCTGCACAGTCACAATACTTGCCTAAAATTCAACCTGCACAGTCACAATACTTGCCTCAAAATCAACAAGAGCAGACACAATACGTGCCTCAAAATCAACCTGCTCTGAACCAGTATTTGCCCCAGAATCAAGCTCAATCGACACAGTATTTGCCTCAGCAACAAGCTCAGCTCCCATACGTGCCTAAGCAGCATCCCTCCAACTCCCAACCTCCTCATTTCGTACCATACGAAGGTGGGGCAGGAGTGAGACAGCATCAGCAACCAGAAGTAAGTGCAGCAACCACCGTCCCAAGACTTTTCTTAGAACCTTCTACTGGTCACGTCGTAGACAGAACGACAGGCCAAGCATACGTATTGCAGCCAATAGCGCCGCGTAATAATTACAATTAAAAAGTTGTACTAACAAATAAGTTTAGTAATGTAGTTTTGTTATAGTTATTTATTTTTATAATTAAAATTCTGTTCTTGTTATTTTGTGTTGTCATTTTTGGTGTGACTTGATTGATCTACGGCTTTTGTAAGTTTGAATATAACCCATGTCCATTGTTCTATTTAAATCGAAACCTATAGTGAGGCAAACATCAGCAATTCTATAAAATGTCAAACCACTGTGTCATAGGTTATCTAATCCCTAGATATTTTTCGATGTTATCGCTGCTTTCTGCTCAGGTGAACACACTCGCAAAACTATGAACCACAAGTGTGCAGCAAATGTAAATGAGTAAATTAACGTCTTTATTGCTGGAAAGTATAGTCCTAACCAGTCGGACAACCAGACAGGAAAGGGAACCAGCTTTCCAGTTAATAACTTTAGGAAAATCGTGTTGGCTGTGTTGGTATTATCTCAAAATATCTTTATGGGGTAAAGTACCGTTTAGATGGAAGACAAAAACTTTTAGAAAAAACCTCTAATGCTCTTGAGACGTGAACGGCATATTCAGTTTTTGTCACAGCTTTCCTATTAGCGGAAGGCAAGCGAAAATTGCAATTACTGAAGAACTTCGTTTTATTTGTGAAATTTTTTGACGATAGGACGGACATCAATCACTCCGCAGCAGAAAGCAAAAACAGCGCTGACAACGATTTATGATGAGAATAATAAATAGCAATATTTTCTCATCTGATCAAGATAGTTTTTTTTTAGGAAATCATTAATGATATCGTAGCTATAAAGTCTGTGCTATAGAAAAAAAAAACTCATCTACACCCATTTCTTTCTGTTAAACTTTTCAAATAAGTAGAAACTCTTTCTGATTCTCTACAATTTTTGCTTCAAGAATTTGATCGCCAATAATAACTGTACCGTTCCGTATCGGGTTGTAGGGCAAAAATATTAACTTTACATAAGAGGTGTTACATAGCCCGTATTATGACATTGTGACGTCATATTTTGCTCTTGTTACAATCTACATACCACCTTATACTTACTCAGTTATAATCATTATGCGTGTCTTGTTCCTTTGACTTTTACTTTTAAGATCCGTCTAAGCTGAAGCACGATCTAGGTAGTTATTTCATTCATTAGTAGGTATCGTAGGTAGCTGTTTTAACTGTGTATAATAACAGCCCTTGGTTTTAACAGTTCCTTTAATGTTAACTAGCTGCACCCCGCCGTTTTACCCGCATAAGTTTCAATCCCGTAGGAAAATCGGGATAAAAGTATCCTATATGTTAAACCTGGTTATAAACCATCTGTGTGCCAAATTTCATTTAAATCCGTTCAGTAATTTTGGCGTGATGGAGTAAAAAATATCCATCCATCCACACAAACGTAACCTAACCTAACGGCTGTTTTATATGGAATATTAATAAATCTGTGGTCAGTCTATAATAATCAGTGATAGGAATAGGTAGTGCCTATTTGCCTAAACTTCGAAGAACAGAGACAAGAAACGGAGACTTCCTTAGGACTAAATTTTTCACTCACTTTTTATATATACTAACACAATTTTTGATTTTGATTTTACTGTAAATTATTTAATTTAATGTAATGTTAGTATTGTTTAAATTGATTTTAATTCTATTTCAGTGTCTGTGGTCTACGTACCAATTGATTTTAATATAATTTAATGTATTGTATGGATTATTATTATCTGAAATAAATGAATTATTATTTTATTATTACAATTATTTGTCCCGAATTTCGGGACAGATGTCCCGCAAAAAATTTAGTCCTAAGGAAGTCTCCGTTTCTTGTCTCTGTTCTTCGAAGTTAAGGCAAATAGGCACTACCTATTCCTATCACTGATAATAATACTAATAATAAAGCTGAAGATTTAGTTTGTTTGAACGCGCTAATCTCTGGAACTACGAGTCGGTTTTGAAAAAATCATTTGATAGCCCAATTTTTGAGGACGGCTATTGGCTATTTAACATCACACTATGACACTTAGCAGCCGAGCAAAGAGAAAAAAAATAGAAAGAACACTAAATGTAAACGAAGTGATTATTTTATTTCATTTATTTATTTATATATCCTCACACTGGAACGCCATACGGCAATTACACTAATGGAGCAAAAAATTACTTCATGATTTTTGAAACTCAATGATTTTTCAAAGTAAATACATTAAAATTGAAAAACACGGACAATTTTAAGGTGTCATCCTGCCTGCAATCATCATGCAACGTGGTGGGTCGTGGGAACAAGAAATTTCTCTTGGACGAAGTCGCGGGGCAGAAGCTAGTTTATATAATTAAAGGCTTACCAACGAAATACTCGTACATACACAGCGTCTTTGTCTTCATTATACATAGATCTCGCAATACTTGTTCCATAATTTAACTGGGTTGTGGAGGTCAGATAGGCAGTCGCTTCAGGTAAAATACTGGTAATCAGCTGCTTCCGGTTAGACAGGAACCCGACCCCAACATAGTTGGAAAAAGGTTAGGCAGATGATGATTTGTTCCAAAATTTACCTAATTAAAAGTTATATTCTCCAAATCAGTAAAAATCTTTAAAATTTCAAAGTATTTCAACAAAAATCAAACGACACTTGATTCATAAACATCGTAATCCATAAAGGTACAATTCCATAACTGTATTTTATTCACATTCAAAGTGTATTCACCTTTGTATCACAATAAACCCTCATAGGGAATCTAACGTATTCATCGGGTCACACACCAGGGTCCTTTTGAATGGGTTGTTCTGAGGGGTCAGTGGTTTCCCATGCTGTCCCTACTGGACCGACAGGTTTTGAAGGATAATCTTGATCGTCGCCATTTTGTAACTGTCTGGTGATTTGTTAGATGCGGGTGATGAGTTCATTGTTTCGGATTTCGAATCGAGATGTGGTAGATTTTTATTTTAATTGGGAATCGTTGGTGGGAAAATTGTAGACAGTGAAGATGTCAGTTTTGCAGAGCTTGCAAGATGCAATATTCTGTTTTAATAACTCAAAACTACTTCATATATATCTATAGGTAATGGAAGATTACTCTATGACTATAAAGATCCTTTCGATTTTAGTTAGTTTGATAAATGAACTGTTTGTTTTTTATTAATTAAATAAAATTTTATCCGAAAACATCAATCCGTTTCTTACTAAACTTCAACTATATCCTGACGACGATATTTATCTCTTTTGTTAACTCATCTTGTAAGTTGAAAACGAACAAAAAATAGGAACTCCTTTTACAGTTTTTGAGACTCACAAGAAGAGTCCAGCCGATCTATTCTGTAACAATCTCACCGTGAATACTTAGGTAAAGTGAGCTGTCAATAGTGTCAATCCCTCGCATAAAGGTGGCATGACAAACTTAAGCTCACTTCACCCACGTTTGCACGGTGAGATTTTTATAGAATGGACCAGCAGTATATTGACAACCCACGTCAAGCTCACTTCACCTTATTTTTCACGGTGAGATTTTTATAGAATAGATCGACTGTTATAGACATCTTTCAATAATATATCTTTCAAAACCGCGCGAAACTTCCAAAAAATGAACATAATTATATCCTAAAAGTACTAAATTTGTGTTGATTCCTTTTGTCAAAATAGTTTTTTGTTTTGCATGCTACGTTATATCTTAGCGAAACATGTTGAGCTACTGTAATAATATTAACATCAATGTTTACCATGTTTTACGCAAATAAATGATTTACTTACTTACTTACTTTACTTACTTAAACACTAACTTATCACCATCTTATGCAAACTTATCTACAACTTAAACATGATACTTCTTCAACACTCTCCACAAACCGTTGTATAAATAAATCAAACAGGTTGTTTTTTTGTCCCCTGGACCAGGGGAGAGTACAATGCTCCTTGGATCTACCCTATAGAGATGCAAAGTGCGCACGCGACTGAGATGAAAAAATCAAAGGGAACGACAAGAAAAAATGTAAGGGCTACTGTGTTGAGCCCCTTCCATTGTACTAAGTACAATGTTAGTGTAAAATTTCATATCTCATCACCTTTAGATGAGCCATTTTGGTGAATGTATTTGCATCTTTTGTAGCATAATGGGTATATAGATGCTGGGGTGTTTGTTATTGATATTAGTGGTATAGAAGATTGCTTCAATGGGGTCTTCGACAGAAAAGGATAAGTATATGGATGTAATTTACAGTGGGTTTAGTTTTTTTCTACATGTTGTATGTTATATGTCAGTAATAAAGGAAGGCAGTTTCTTAAGCTTTAAGAGCCAGCGTCACTACTTAATTTTGACTGTTTAACTGTCAAAATTAAAGCTATTGCTGCAGATAGTGTGTTATGCGATTACCCACCCATTAAAGAGATTTTCCAAACTGTATGAAGTGTGAGCCATCGGTGATTGCTTTTACATATATGTAGGAAGGTAGCTTTATTTAATACAAGACAAATCTACCTCGTTACGGTGCCAGGTGTTCAGTGCGAGGCGTGGCGGCGTTAACACTTCCGTGGCGTGATGGCCACGTAACCTCGGGTTCAAAAGTGCCAGCTCTTGTTCTGTTCCACGCTTCGTTAAATTAGGTGACACACGGCTCAAAGATTCAATAAAAGTAAGTATGGTGGATATTTCATGTTCATAGAAAAATAAAATGAATCCCGAAAAACATAAATAATAATTAGCGACTGTGTAAGTCCGAGACTATTGTGACAACTTTTTTTCCTTGTTTTTAAAAAACCGGCCAAGTGCGAGTCGGACTCGCCCATGAAGGGTTCCGTTACGTTACGATTTATGACGTATTAAAAAAAAAACTACTCACTAGATCTCGTTCAAACCAATTTTCGGCAAAAGTTTATATGGTAATGTACATCATATTTTTTTTTTAGTTTTATCATTCTCTTATTTTAGAAGTTACAGGGGGGGGGACACACATTTTACCACTTTGGAAGTGTCTCTCGCGCAAACTATTCAGTTTAGAAAAAAATGATATTAGAAACCTCAATATCATTTTTGAAGACCTATCCATAGATACCCCACACGTACGGGTTTGATGAAAAAAAAATTTTTGAGATTCAGTTCTAAGTATGGGGACCCCCAAAATTTATTGTTTTTTTTCTATTTTTGTGTGAAAATCTTAATGCGGTTCACAGAATACATCTACTTACCAAGTTTCAACAGTATAGCTCTTATAGTTTCGGAAAAAAGCGGCTGTGACATACGGACGGACAGACAGACAGACAGACAGACAGACAGACATGGCGAATCCATAAGGGTTCCGTTGCCATTTGGCTACGGAACCCTAAAAACGACAGACGACGATATTGTGTGTATTACTCGTATTATACAGGATAATTTTTTATTCAGTGCGTAAATTTTTACAGGGTGTTCTACCCATGAATATGAACAACATTCACTATGGGACCATCTCTGAAATCACGAAAAAAAAATCAGCAGATTCATACATTTTGGTCGAGTAGGTATTGAACTTTTATAAGAAACAGCTGATTTTTTTTTTGTGATTTCAGAGATGGTCCCATAGTGAAAGTTGTTCATATTCATGGGTAGAACACCCTGTGAAAATTTACGCACTGCATAAAAAATTATCCTGTATAGAAGCTGTTGGTGTACCTTAATAAATAAATAAACATAATAAAACAGATGTATCCCAGACGTGATCTTCAGATGGCCCCCAGATTAAAAAGGATCAACGTTTTCAGAGGATTTCCTTTGCAGGTGCCTTGTAAATCCTCGATCAATGTTAACCCCTAGGGTTTGTAAATTATGATCATGTGCTATTTGAGACAGTTGAAGTCTACAAGGAATTCGACCTCGAATATCAATTTGGTCTAAACATAATGCCATCAGAACTAGTTACCTATCTAATTTAAGCATAAGCATAATCGGCCTGTAATGTTCCCACTGCTGGGACACAGGCCTCCTCTCGGTGAGAGGGACCTATTAATTTACAAACTATAAAATAAATAAATTATATGATTTTTATTTTGCGCAATATTCCTTTGTTCCTTTGGGTACTATTACTTCCCTAACAGACATACGTAACTGCCGTCAAACATTCCCACACATTAATCCGTGCAAAATATCCGCTGTCACGTACCTACCAATCAGACAATACGCAAGACGGTCACAGGGTGTCCCTGTCCACCCTTCACGGACGACTAGAGAAACCAGGAATAACCAGTTTGACCAGTTGCAACGTGGGAACCATTGTCCAGTTTCTTTGCAAATATTACGACCCGAGGTGGATGGCATTTGTTTTGTCTTGTGTGTGACCCCTTGTGTGGCACTTGTTTCTTGAAAAGGGTGAACCGTGAATGGGATGTCCCGTTTATAGAAAGGGTTGATGAAAAAATTGATGGTTATTATAGATAAATTGTTTTAAAAGTGTGTTATTATAACTTTGAATGGGGAATGTTGTGTTCAAAAAACTTATATTTAACTAAGACTTTTTCATGAATTAGGTGTCATGAGGACAAATTCATAATCAGACCACAATTTATCAATCTGTGATCGAGAATGTGCAGAAAGTTAGCACTTCGAATCTGGAAAACTTTACTTTGTATAAGTAAGTATTATTAATTCGGTAAGATGATATGGCGATGGTAATTTATTAATGTATGCCATTACGTATTTCTTCCTTTTTGCTAGCTTACCTTAATGGCTTTTTCACTAGGTTAACTACATAAGTAAAGAAAGTTTTAACAATTCTTTTTTGAAACAACAACTCTTTTAAAGTATTATTAAAACCAATAAACACGCTCCACTAACTTCACGTCCGTGTGTCACATTCGCAAGGACCTTACATGCAAATAAAGGGTCATTGCTAAAACTGTCCTTTCCCACACTAGGAAGTGGTCAAACTGGTTTTTGGACGAACCCTTTTCGCAATTGAAGACGTAAGGACAGTGTCTTCCTAGTCCATTGTCCAAAACATGTCTGACTTGTTTGTGATGAGAAAAGAGTTGCAATTAATGGGCGGAAATTATTTTTACCTGAAAAAATTGGAAGATTTCCTTTGGTCGAACGTTGGGTAGGTATTGTTAGCATCGAAAGTATTTGGAAGGATACTAACTCTACCAGTAGTAATGAATAACATACTATTTAATTTTGTATAGCGTAATTATTATGATCTTTAAATTAATAAAATTTTAAATATTTTTTGCCATGTTGCCTTGTCAGCAAATCTGACGCCTACTGTTTTCTGCCTACCAAAAAAATTGCAAGCCACAAACCATGCAAATTATAATCTATACAGTACCCAGTTGATGCTTTGTTAAAAAAATATGATTTTTTGTTACCCGACGATGTCATAGCCAGACGGAAACTAAAAAAAAAAATATTTATTACAATTTAAATTGGAAATATCGACAAAATTGACGAAATAGCTACAAACTAATGATTTATTACAAGACAGGAATTCAAGTTTTGAAAGATTACCTTGAATGCCGGAAAATAATAAAACAACCTGCCGGTATGCAATCGATACGGTCTCCTGATATCCTGTAAAACAATGTACGCTTCAAAATAACGCAAGAGCCAACAAAAAGTATATATGTATAGAAAAGGAGTTAATTATGGCAAAATTCACTGTGACTTCACTTTGCTAAGTATGCATTTCATATAAATATCAACATTATTGTCATTGAAAACAAGGTTTATAATTAGTAATTAACTCTTATTCACATTTGATCATATACATAAACATTTGTTACTTACATCATTTTAAGGTTCCTATTCGCATGTGACGATAATTTTATTAATATTTATTATTTACTAGCTTCTGCCCGCGGCTTCGCCCGCGTGGATGTCGGAAATTATCCCACGGGAACGTGCTAACAGGATAAAATGTATGTGTTTCCCCAGAATGCCATCTATCTCGCGGGCCCTTTGTGGCTAATTACAATAGAAAATCAATTGTGTCTCATTAGTGGTGATTAAGAGGGTACCTATATGATATCTTTACCTAAGTACCTCATCATCTCATCTGCCTAGCCTTTTCCCAACTATGTTGGGGTCGGCTTCCAGTCTAACCGGATGTAGCTGAATACCAGTATTTTACATGGAGCGACTGCTTATCTGACCTCCACAACCCAGTGACTGGGTAATACGTGATAAGACCCGGATACCGGATACCGTACCTAAGTTCCTACATAATTAAAAAATAAATAAACTCAATAACAGAAAATTAAATACCTACCTACCTAAATAAACATATTTCTGATGATAACTAATCTAAACTCAATAAATAAGCAAAATCCCTAAAAACTAATATCTATACGAATGACTAATCCTACCTCATCATCATCATCTGCCTAGCCTTTCCCAACTATGTTGGGGTCGGCTTCCAGTCTAACCGGATGCAGCTGAATACCAGTATTTTACATGGAGCGACTGCCTATCTGACCTCCACAACCCAGTTACTGGGTAATACGATACCCCTTGGTAAGACTGGTTGTCAGACTTTCGGGTTTCTGACTACCCGTAACGTCTGTCAAAGATCCACGAATGACAGCCGGGACCAACGGCTTAACGTGCTTTCCGACACACGGAGGGGTCTCGGTATGTAAAGATGGCCACCCATCCACAGACCAACCGCGGCAAGCGTAGCTTAACCTGACCGATCGACCTGTGCGGCTGATAATATTTAGCCACGGGCCCCTCACTAATCCTACCTAACAGTATTATAAAATAACCTACGGTCACTCACTACGTACACTATCAAATATACTACCTATACTTTAAAATTAAAATCTATACCTACGACTTATATAAAAATAAACCTAAATAACTCTAAAAACTAAAAGGAATAAAAATTAACTCCACTGCGGGTGACCTAACCTACGACAAACTTATTATTTGCGGTTGGTACAGTAATCGGGTCTATGGTTCGAACCGCAAAATTAAGTTTGTTTTTTTTTTGTACTTTTCCGGGATAAAAAGTACCCAGTGTGGTGCCCAGGATATTAAAGAATAATTATACCAAGTTTCATCGTATCGAACCGGTAGTTTTTGCGTGATGCCTGAACAAACAGACAGACAGACAGACAGACAGACAGACAGACAGACCGACAGACAGACAGACAAAAATTTTTTTAATCACATTTTTGGGTTCGGTGTCGGTCTAGTAACACCCCCTGCCATTTATTTTTTTGATATTTTCAATGTACAGAATTTTCACTTCTACAGATTTATTATAAGTATAGATTTCATATACATAAAAATAAAATATACATGACTATGTAACTATTTAAAGTGGGTACTAAACTAAATGAAAAACTAACTAACTATCATCATAATCAGCCTATAATGTTCCCACTGCTGCGACATAGGCCTCCTCTCTATGAGAGGGATTGGGCCATAATCTACCACGCGAGCCATTGTGGGTTGGTACATGTCACACGTTTTCGAAGTTTTGGTTCTAGGACATGCCGGTTTCCTCACTATGTTTCCCTTCACTGATTCGTCCTTCAGAGATGACTGATTTGTTTATTTGTATAGATAAATACAAATAAATAAATCAGCCATCTCGAAACGTCGCGTCGGCTAGAAGTCAGGTAGCATTGCAACGTTGAATGGCAATAGCATTTAGCAAAGTAAATTCAAAAGGCGGTTTATTAATGTAATCTTACCATAAAAGATCACCAGAAAGACTTGGCATGCAAATAAACCCTTTATTTGCATGCCAAGTCTGCTAGCTTACCTTAATGGCTTTTTCACTAGGTTAACTACATAAGTAAAGAAAGTTTTAACAATTTTTTTTTGAAACAACAACTCTTTTAAAGTATTATTAAAACCAATAAACACGCTCCACTAACTTCACGTCCGTGTGTCACATTCGCAAGGAACATACCTTACATGCAAATAAAGGGTCATTGCTAAAACTGTCCTTTCCCACACTAGGAAGTGGTCAAACTGGTTTTTGGAGGAACTCTTTTTGCAATTGAAGACGTAAGGACAGTGTCTTCCTAGTCCATTGTCCAAAACTTGTCCAACTTGTTTTGTGATGAGAAAAGCGATTAATAGGTGGTAATTATTTTTACCACTTATGAATCTCTTTGGTAGAATGCTAGGCACCTACTTAGATTTGCCCTAAGATTTTGCCTAATAGCTGATGAAGTGGTGACTATGGTGACTAAATAATATGAATCTTTCTTTTTTAACCGATTATGGAAAAGCCGAAAGGATGCAATTTTTTTTCCATTTTACTCAAATGGAAAAAAATTGCACGACCAGCATATAAAAATAGCATAAGCAGTGGGAACAGTCCGACTGCTGGGACACAGGACTTTTGGTGAGAGGGAGTAGGCCATAATCCACCAAGCGGGCCCAGTGCGCGTTGGTGGATGTTACAAGTCAGAAAATAGTAATCAATTGAAATTGGAAATATGGATAACGCATCAGAATAACGTAAGAGCCAACACAATGTAAAGAAAAGGAGTAAAAAAAACTGTATGCAAATAAAGGGTCATTGCTAAAACTGTCCTTTCCCACACTAGGAAGTGGTCAAACTGGTTTTTGGACGAACCCTTTTTGCAATTGACAACATTTCATATTTTTAACCTGCATGTATTATTGCGTTATATAAAAGTAAATTCAAATCTAGGGCACCCATATTTTTTCGTTTTTCGAAATTATGTACTTTTCATTCATAATTTCAACTTTGAAATTCGGTGTTTTCTAAAAAGACGTAAGCGCCAAATGACGTCATACATACAGTAGAATGGCGATATTACCTTTGCTTTACTGTGACCCGTCAAAAAAACTGTTAGATGTCACTTTTTCAGCTTGTCAAACTCGTTGGCGCCTGTTGTTTGTTTTCAATTATATTCTCAAAAATTTCTTATTTTCAAGTGCCTACATTCTGTTTTTATTAAGTTATCATGAAAGTTTCGGAAGGATTTGTAGTTGCCGATAGCAGAAACTTGCCGAAACTAGACTATTTAATGCTATTGCAATATATGCACGAAAATGAATGCTACAATGTTGCGGAAATACGTAGTGCCAAGGCATTACTAGCATCACGGGAAGCATATGTTGACACAGCTGTAGGATATGTAGAAGTCAAGCGAGAAGGAAACTCATGCACCGTTAAATGCAGGGTAACACCTGAACATAAAGTCAAATCAAAATTATATCAGGTTACAGCTGTAATCAATGAATCTGTCGAGAAGATTATCACAGTAGAATGCAACGACTGTGCAGCTTCTGCAGGAGGATGCAAACACGCTATATGCTTTGCTATTTGGCTAATAAAACGGTCAGACGAACCTTCAACTACGTCAACTAAGTGTTATTGGAGTAAACCAAAACTTGCTGGAGCTGTAGGTAACCAGAATTTCATCTTGGCAAAATGAAAAGACCCCTGGATAATGTAGACATGAGTGTCAATATTTCTATGTTTTCTGAAGAATACAAGAGGCGCAAAGTTACAACAGGAATGATTTTAAATTACTGTGGGAATCACCAGCCTCAGTTAAATGACTTTAGTGTGTTTAATTTAGTGCTGCAGTTTGTACACCAAGTAGATGATCATTGCTACGACAATTTTAAGTCATTTTCTGCAATAACTATTACCAAAGATGTAGTACAAACTATTGCTGAAGCTACAAAAGCTCAAGCAGACTCAAAACTGTGGCATTCTATGCGTCAAGGGAGAGTCACAGGGTCCCGGATCTATGAAGCTCTTCACTGTATAACAGAAAATGGTGCTTTAGTACAAAGCATTCTTGGAGGTTACAAGGTGCCAGAAACAATAGCTATCAAAAGGGGCAAGTCATTAGAAAAAGAAGTACTCAAGGAGTTAGAAAAAGAATTTGGAGCAATTCAACACACAGGGTTAATTTTAATATCCCCTATCATTGGAGTTTCACCTGATGGGATTTGTATGGACTTTGTCATAGAAATAAAATGCCCTCTAAGTGATAAAACAATGAAAACTTATGTGAAAGACTGTGAACTGTGTGAAAAATATAAAGCTCAGATAATGGTACAAATGCATGCTGCAAAAAAATTAAAAGGATTGTTTTGTGTTGCTGATCCTAGTTTTGAACAGACAAAACTCCTACACAAGTACTGGGTGGAGTATGATGAAACATATGTGCAAGGTTTATTGGATGCTGCTGAAGAATTTTGGAAACAATTTATTTTTAAGAAAGTTTTACAAAGTGCAAAATAAAAATCAATATTATATAGTATTTGTCTTTTATTCATCACTACATAGTATAAAATAAAGTCGCTTCCCGCTGTCTGTCTGTCCCTATGTATGCTTAGATCTTTAAAACTGCACAACTGATTTGATGCTGAGTTGATAGGAAAATATATTGTTGAATTCAATTCAGTCTATCTATCTATTTTTCTCTATGGCAATGGTGCCGATGTCGACAATTCTGCCAATGTCAGATGTGATATGAGAAAACGTGTGGAGAAAACAAAAAACAAAATGAGAAAGAAAAAAAAAAAACCCTAAAGTTCTAAATCCATTAATACAAAATTGAATTTAATGTGAAACTTGTTGACGGGTGTGAGAAGGTACATTGAAAATAAAAAAATATGGTTAGTTATATTATTACATAAATGAATATAGATGATCAGGATCACACAAAAATCATCATAATTTGATGTCATTGACACGAATAAAAAACATCAAAGCCTGAAAGAGCTTTGGGGAAGAATGTGTTAGTAGGGATGGAAAGTTAGTTGGGACAGGGATCTTTAATTTAGGGAGATGACTATATAAGTCATGGGCTGGGTTATTATTGGAGCAGTTAAAGAAGATGTGCTCCAAAGTACCTTCATCCAGCCCACATTCGCAGAGCGATGTATCTCTGACCCGGATTTTGTGAAGGAATACCGGGGAACAACAATGGCCTATGCGGAGGCGGGAGATGGTAGAGATTACCTTCTTTGACGTTTTTTTATAAGGGTAAAACCAAGGCTTGGGAGTAACGTTAGGCTGTATTGCGTGATAAAAAGCACCTTTCTGCTTACTCGAATTTTGCCACTGTACTTGCCATGAGGTTAGCAAGCTCTTTTTTGGAAAGCTCAGCAAATCGTAGCCGGGACATTTAAAGTGTTTAAGATCAGCAGCTTGAGACGTAACAGCATCCTTAGCAAGAGCATCCACATATTCGTTTCCTCTTATGCCACAATGACTTGGAATCCAAACCAGGTGAACGGTTTTGTGATTCTTGGCACAAGAGAAAAGAGACTTTTTAATTTGGAGAACAATTGGACTGTGCAGTTTACTCTTGAAAGGATTCTGCTCCAAAGCTTGCAAGCAACTAAGTGAGTCCGTAAAGATGACACCAAAATCTATGCTATGGGCTTCTATAAATAGGCAAGCTTCTAATATGGCCACGCACTCACCCGTAAACACAGATGATTGCATAGGGCATTTGAACTTTAACACAATTTTGGAGTTTTGGTAGTATACCGCAGCACCAGTGCAACTTAAGTCTGATAATTTAGAGGCGTCCGTGAAAAATCTTTGAAAGTTGTACCATCGCTCACCAACCGCCGCATTGAAAATAGAGTCAGCCGAAGGAGAGTTTTTAGATATGCCAATATTGTAGAAAATATCAGGTTTAAAACATAAAATTTCATAATCAAAACTGTAAATGGGGAGTTTCGGAAACTGAATAACAGGGGAATCTAAATTTTGATAAAAACGGAAGGATTTTAAAAACAAAGGGACTTCTTTATGGTTCCAGTAATTGGAACTTTGACATGCAACATCCAAGTCATCCACTCTTTGAGCAAGAGGGTGGGAGGATTTGGTAATGACTCTGGCCCAAAATCTCGATGCGAGATACTGCCTTCTCAGTGCCAACGGTGGTTCTGCACACTCTACTTGCAATGCGTTAATTGGTGAGGACTTCATACAACCCGATATGATCCGTAGGCACTTAGCCTGAATTCTGTCTAACCTTGCCAAAGCACCTTTATTGCAGGGAATTAAAAGAAAAGATCCGTAGTCCAGAACACTCCGGATTAGGGCATCGTATACCAGTTTCATGGAATAGGGATGAGCGCCCCACCAGACACCGGCAAGTACTTTTAGTACGGGTATGGTTCTCTCACATCTATTAACTAAATAATTTAGATGGTGTAACCCACTCAATTTGGGATCTAAAAAAACGCCTAAAAATTTTACTTTTGAAGAGACTGGTACACAATGCCCTTGAATGCTTATTGAAATTTGTGGTATTAGCCTCCTGCGAGAAAACACAACTACAGTACTTTTTGGGGTAGACAAACTCAGACCGTGGGAATTTAACCATTGGTTCAGAGAGACCAGGGATACGCAGAGAGATGTAGCAGCGTCGCTAATTGAGCTATTGGTGGTATATAAAGCCAAGTCGTCAGCATACTGAAGAATTTGACAGTCGTTATTGAGGCATGAACCTATGTCTGCTGTATATAAATTGTACAGTAAAGGGCTAAGCACAGAACCTTGTGGTAGGCCCTTCCATGAAATCCTGGCGTCAAATTCTTCCCCTGGAACTCTCAAAACCAAAGACCTAGACATGAGTAAACTACAGATGCACTGTACCATTCTTTCCGGTAAACTCAGCTGTTGCAATTTTTGCCTGAGAATGGGAAGAAGGACGTTATCATAAGCAGAGGAAATGTCCAAGAAGGCAGCGACTACAGATTCATTTTTAGAAAACGATGAGCGTATATCTGATACCAAAACTCCAACACTATCCATAGTACTGAGTCCCTTTCTAAAGCCAAATTGAGACTTAGGAAGTAAGTCTCTGGATTCTACTATAAATTCTAGCCGGTTCTTTATTAAGTGTTCAAAAATTTTGGCAAGGACTGATGACAAAGCGATTGGTCTGAAGCTGTTTGGGTCATCAGTGTGTTTACCAGGTTTCAAAATGGGTATGATAATTTGGGTTTTCCACTGATCGGGGACCCAGCCATTAGTGTAACAGAAATTTAAAATATCTAAAAAAAAATTTTTTGCTCTATGACCCGCGTGTGACATAAATGAATAGACAATACCGTCTATACCAGGGGCAGAGTCATGAACATGCTTTAAAACAGAGTTAAGCTCCTGCATAGAAAATGGCGCATCAAAAGGATCCTCAGAAAAAATGAGAGCCGGCTGATTATGTTCAGTTTCCGATGGTACATACGGAGGGGCCAATTTATCAAAGAACTGCTCAGCAGTCTCTCGAGGGATGGGAGAAGAAATTGAAGGGGAACATCCAGATCTAAACCGGTTGATCTTCTTCCAAACAACCGATAAAGGAGTGGATGGGGACAGAGAACCACAAAAGTTAGCCCAACCAGCGCGTTTCTTCCTTCGCAGCAATCTTCTAGATTTAGCAAGGGTCCTGTTAAACGTTATTAGATTATCGCTAATCATCTCGTCATTGTACATCCTTTCAGCATCATCCCTTTCCCTTATAGCTGATGTGCATTCCTGATCCCACCATGGTGGAGGAGGAATCTTCCCACGTGCTGAGTTTTTAACGGGAAAGCACGATTCTGCACTAGCTGTTATAGCCGAAATTAGATTATTATAACAGTTTGACACATGGAGGGGACCAAGCAAATCAAAATCACGTGAAACTAAATTTGGAAGTGAATCAATTTTGTCCTCCAATAATGAGGAATACTCTGCCCAACCAGGGTTAGACAAATTATACCTCAAGAGTGGAGGGCTCGACTTTTCTAGGTATGTTTTATCAACCAAGGTTATTACAATTGGATAGTGGTCGCTCCCATGTGACAAACTGGTACACTCCCAATGACACGACGCTGCGATATCCAGTGTACAAAATGTAAGGTCAACACAACTCTTATGCTGTCCAGGAAGAGACCTACGGGTTGGACAACCATTGTTTAAAATGCACAGGTTAAGGTCATCTAAGACTTCGACTAAGCCTTCCCCAAAAGAGTCGCAGCGTTCAGAACCCCACCTAAAGTGATGGCAGTTGAAGTCTCCCATAACAAGTATAGGACCGTCTATGTTTTCCAGGGTATGCTTTAAGATTGGAAGGAAACTTTGGTGAGGGTGAGCAATATAGACGGATAAGAGGGTAACACCCTCTACCCTACTAGCCACTATGCTAATATCATCGCCAATAGAAGGCAAGGATACCGCCGCAAGTTGAACACGATTGTTCACGCAGAGAGCCGACCCGCCATAGCCATCAGATCGGTCGCATCTGAGAATATTAAAGGAAGGTAAACGGAAGCTAAGACTCGGAACTAGCCAAGTCTCAGCGAGGGAACAAGCTAAAGGTTTGTATTTGTTCAGAAGGAATGTGAGCTCGTGTTTCTTATGCCACACGCTCCTCACATTCCATTGAAGAAACACAAATCGAGGCATTGTTAAGGGATGAAAGAGAGTTAATGAGTGACGTGGCAACGTTGGACGGTAATTGAGTTTTGCTGGATGAAGACATTAAAGTTAATAAGAGTTTACTAAGAAGTTCAATTATTGAAGACAAGTTTTCAGGAGGTTCTGTTAATTGACTGTTGAGAGCACAGCCATTAGGCTGAGAAGATTGAGGAGTGCTAGTGAGCTGCTGGTGAGCTGTTTTATTATAGGAGGGAGAAAGGGGAGCATGGGTCCTTGGCTTAAGAGACACAGTTTTGCGGTATGACTGGCTCTGTGATTTTGCAATGTCTGCATAGCTACGAGTAGAAATAGGAACGGTTTTACTTGCCTCGGAATATGAAATCACCTTCTCAGCCATAATAGTCTTAATAGTCTTCTGCCTGCTGTACTCCGGACAGGACCTGCTATTTGCAAAGTGACTTCCAGAGCACATCACGCAGAAAGCTTCGCTCTCAGCAATGCTGCAACCATCACCGGGGTGATCATTGCCGCACTTGCTACAACGGGGTTTGGAACGACAAAGGGATTCTACATGACCAAATCGGCAACACTTACGGCATTGAATGGTGGGGTAGACATACTGTTCTACAGTAAGGGATGTATAAAAACAAAAAATTCTGTGTGGTAACACTTGGCCATCAAATGTGATGACACAAGTTTCTGTGGGCCTGTATTCAATTAAACCATCTTTGTTAGCTTTTCTGTTTATTCGCCTTACTTTAATAACTGGTCCGCAGCCTACTGGTACTTTTAAATAGGTTAGAATTTCCTCTTCTGAGAAGTCAGTAGGGATTCCACTTACAACACCCATACGGGTTATATTAAAGGATGGAATGACGGCTTCGTATAAATTTGTGCCTAGAATACAGTTTGAGATGAAAGCATTGGCATCCTGAGGGGATGAAAACTCCACAGATACGCGGTTTCTACCAACACGCTTCACTGTAACAATATTTGAGATGTTCTGGTTTGCCAAAAAACGGCCAAATGTAACTGGGTGTAAGGTAGTTCCAGAATTGGCTTGAGATTCCTGACGGGAAACATGGACGATGAAAGGACCTTTGTCTAATGCTGAGTACCGAACACGGCCAATATGAGATCTCGGTTGTTTGGTAGGGCGATTGGGAACATCCTCTTCATTACCAGGGCGTTTACGTATGTTAGTCTGGGAATTCTGGGATGGGAGGATTTGGGACTCCAGGTTACAGACAACATCTGCAGACTGGATTAATGGGTTGGGCGTGGGACTCGGGTTAGATGTAGAAAAGCCGGATAAGGGGGTTAGAGGGATATCATCAGGAGGGTCTGGGGGTTTGTTTTTATCCATGTTCATATTGGATAATCGTGGCCAATGTCGTTAAAAAAACAAACACAAAAAAACCTGATAGCAGGTAACAACGAGACAAACACAAACAATCACAATAACAAGTCACAATAAACACAATATCACAAAAAAAACCGCAAAGATTCGAACACACGTTTACCCAAAAGCACACTGTGGCGAGAATCTAAAATGTTTTTAACTAATCGTCCGCAACCATTCGTTCACTGTCCGCAACAATGTCTAAGATAAATCGTAAACGTCACTCAATAATTGTCACTATAGATAGCACAACATAAGTTATATTAAAGCACAAAAAGTTAATTTTTTTCACAGAGAAATTAAATTTCGCGCCACGACGCCACCATCGACAATCAATCTATCAACAACGTCCGTCAGTGTCAGGGGTATAGTCTAAATAAATGTCATCCACTGATTAGATGACACTGACAAGTCAATTCAATTCAGTTTTTGAGTTGTTTTCTAGTTACACTTAGGTGACATTGACATGTCTTGTTTGATGTAACTTTTTCATCAAAGACATTGGAATGCGCAAAGGTAACTACCCCATTCCACCATTTATATGACGTCATCACATGTTTTTTGGTTTACATTTTTTTTCTCAGTAATGGAGTAATAAAAACATAAAAAATATATATATTTGAACTCAGGATATGAAAATAAAGAAATGGTATTTTTGTTTTAAGGTCGTGTCAGGTTTGAAATGTTGTCAATTAAAGACGTAAGGACAGTGTCTTCCTAGTCCATTGTCCACAACTTGTTTTGCGATGAGAAAGGATAGTATAGACGGTAATTATTTTTTATTCCGCCATTGATTATGTGGACCCTTGATGCGAGCGTTTGCCCCTATAGTTTAAACTGCTCTCAGCGATCGTTGAGCAAAGAAAAAATTACGGCATTTTGTTCAGAAATTCAGGTTTCAAATAAAAATCGATGTAAAAAACTGTGAGCCAGCGAGCGGGGTAATTGAGTAACACCCTAATAGTAGCAATGACTTTCATTTTGACAGTTTGTTCATCAACAGTCATTGCGTTATTTTTACGTTGTTGAACGGATCTTTTTTTTTCGATCATTTTTGTTTTTTTTTTATGAAATTATTATGAAGCTACAGATTAGTAAACATCCTTCAAAATAATTCAGATTGTAATTGATACGCTACCTACGTAATTAGAGTGCTGACCCAGATATGGGTTCCCGAACAACTCCAATTTATGGTTAGCCTAGACGAATTTACATTGCTGAACCTAAAAAGGCCACTTTGGCAGATAGCCAACTAGGCATCTTTCTTGGTTTGTAAACAAAATTAATAAGTACCTACCTATGAGTTATTTATATACGTGAGAAGAGTGTTCATGGGAATCTCTTGCTCGCTCTTCTCCATAGGAACCCACTACGCTTTGGAATAGGCCGCTAGCTTCATATTTTTGACTGGCTGACCGTTTGACAATTCAAAAGTGCCTTTGAAATGAATGCTTTAAGTTTGTGAAGAACATGACAATTATGTAGCTACCCATGTTGTAACAACATTATTGCAACTTACCTCACAATCGTTTAACATTTTTGTGGTAACAACTTGAACGTTCTGGTATTTAGTGCATGCTTATTGATCTGGAACATAGTTAGCTCAGTTAACTTACTAGATAATAGGCAATCATGTTACAAAGATGTGTTCGATAACGGGAAATAGCACTGGCCTAACCAAAATTAGCTTACCCGTGCTTCGAGACAATTATAAGGACAGTAGAACAATGGCACAAATTCTTTAGTACTCGTAGATAAAACGAGTTCGTTCCCACAAATAAACTTGTAATCTATCTGATACAATACGCAACTGCCTCGCTAGACATTATGGAATTTCATCCAAGAGAATGCCTGCTTTATCTGTTTGTAATGGGAGTATAACTGTAAGCAGACGGTTCATTGGTAGGTTGTGGGTAGCTGTAGGTAGGTAAGGTTTGTATATAAGTACTGTGAAGCTCTCTACGAGTTTCAGGGTAGGTACCGGGAGGAATAAATTTAAACCACGGTTTATAACGTAACGCATGTTCAATAATTATTCCTAATAATCATTTTACGTATTGTAATATATTTTTCATTTGGCTTCAAATCTGATACCTAATTTCTACTAATTTGAAACTAACTTCATGTTTGTCTCGTGTTTCATGCCAATAACTTTTAACTCAAATTGAAATTCTGTATAACTGACTCGCGGAGGTTGCATGTAAGCACCAAATAGGTTATACCTACACTACTGCAGTGCGATTCTGTAACCATCTCACCGTGAAAACTTAAGTGAAGTGAGCGTGGAGTGAGCTGTCATTCCAAATAATGCTAGGGATTGACACTACTGACAACTCACATCAAGCTCACTTCACTTGAGTTTTCACGGTGAGATTTTTACAGAATCGACCGGCTGGTCTTCTTCTTCTTGGTGTCGCTGGCACGATTGAATTTCAAATCTCGTTGGCCCATAACTTTGCCACTTCCACGGCGTCGTCAGTGGCAGCGCAGAGGTCTCTTTGCCTGCATGTTTTGGGACACAGAGGGCAGGATAGGAGGTGGAGCATGGTTTGCGACATAGCTCCACAATCACACCCTACTGCCGTTCCGTCAAGGTAGCCCCACTTTTCCAGGTTGGACTTACATCTTCCCACTTGTGTCCGGAGACGGTTTAGGGACTTCCAAGTGGATCATGGAAGGTTACACCCTGCGGGGAGATGCTCCTTTGGTGGTAGATAGTAAGTAGGAGGGGGAAGAGTTTCCTGCCATAGTTTGCAACGGGCGTCGGCCGGGTTTCCTGACAGAGACGCTGTCAATTTCAAGAAGCTGTGCCTGCTTTTTATAGCCGTTGCGTTGGTAGCTGTGCGCCAGATAATGTGTGTCTGGTATCGGATTCCTGTTTGAGTTTCTCCACTGCGCTTGCGACTTCGCTACTGTAAACACAATCCCACTGTCTTTTGTTTTCGACGATCATAGTTTCCAATTATTCTGATTTTGAAGTGACTGGCAGGAATGAGGTTTTGAGTAGGTTTTGACTATAGCGAGACAACGGAAACGATGGGTGGTAAAGGAATTCTTTCACTGATAGAGGTGTGCCGTAATTAAGGAAATAAGGACATGCAGCGCCAAATATGTAGGTACATTAGAAAAAAAAGAACAGAGTAAAAGAACATGATGATGAGATAAACAATGTAAAAGTACCTACACTGTCCCACCCAAGTAAAGTATATTTTTATTCTTCGCGCTGATGTAAAAATACCAATTATGTAGCCTATTAAATATGTCAATATAGGGCTTCATTCCACCTGGGGCTACCTAACTTAGTTGTACCTATCCCTTATGCTAAAATCTCATGAGCATAGATCTCGGTTTAAAATTTTATTTCAGTTTAGATTAACATGAACTCTTTTATTTAATAAAAAAGAGAATACGGGCCATAATATTTCTTAATTTATGAAAACTGCTTCCTAGTTACATATGTTAGAAGCAAGGTGTTTGATTTGAAGTTTTTTTTTATTATGATTTTGTTCGAATGCATGTGACCGGAACCGGACCGTGGCTGACATCTACAACGCCTTTGCATAATCGTTTTTAGGGTTCCGCAGCCAAATGGCAACGGAACCCTAATGGATTCGTCATGTCTGTCTGTCTGTCTGTCTGTCTGTCTGTCTGTCTGTCCGTCCGTATGTCACAGCCGCTTTTTTCCGAAACTATAAGAGCTATACTGTTGAAACTTCGTAAGTAGATGTATTATGTGAACCGCATTAAGATTTTCACACAAAAATAGAAAAAAAAACAATAAATTTTAGGGGTCCCCATACTTAGAACTGAAACTCAAAATTTTTTTTTTCTTCAAACCCTTACGTGTGGGGTATCTATGGATAGGTCTTCAAAAATGATATTGAGGTTTCTAATATAATTTTTTTCTAAACTGAATAGTTTGCGCGAGAGACACTTCCAAAGTGGTAAAATGTGTGTCCCCCCCCCCCTGTAACTTCTAAAATAAGAGAATGATAAAACTAAAAAAAATATATGATGTACATTACCATATAAACTTCCACCGAAAATTGGTTTGAACGAGATCTAGTGAGTAGTTTTTTTTTAATACGTCATAAATCGTAACGTAACGGAACCCTTCATGGGCGAGTCCGACTCGCACTTGGCCGGTTTTTTTTTATCTATGCATGGGGCGCCAAATAGGGCGGGGAAATCAAAACCCCTTTTAATCGAGTAACAATAGAATATGCAAAAACGAATGTAACTTGGATTGCTTCTTCAGTCCTATGTCAGTGGTGTACAAGACGTGCTAGTAGATACTATTAGAATCGGTGTAAAGTCGAGGGTGTAAGAAAAGTCGAGAATTTCTGGTGAAGTTTAATTTATATAAGAGGATTACAGGAAGGTAAAGAAATCTTTATAAATTAGCACAATTTTAAACACGAGAGTACAATGTGTTCCTAATAGATGATTAGTTGATATATTTTATAGTTAGTAGAATAAGTACTAAAACTGAATGATTGAATACACAACATCTGATGAAAATGACGTTTACAGTGTAAGATAAAAGATGCGATCATGTTGTTGCTGATCTGTTTGAAGATTTTAATATTCTATTTATTTCGTCTGATGTTAATGACAATGAAATACTCTGATACTGACTTGCTTAATTACATTTTTTTTTTGTGTTTTCTGGTAGTTTTTCCGTTTTTTTTTGTTGAATTTTTAAAATAGGCTTTACTCGGGCTCGTTCATCCTAAGACGGGCAAAGTCTTCGAAAACAATGTTATCTTCTTCCTCATTGGTGTAAAGAGAGTTTTCGTAACGGTGTCTTTCGATGGATTGCATTTTCTTCATCGCATTGAAGCGTTGACGTTCAATAGAGCCTGAAAGTTTAACGAAACATGCAAAAAATATTCGCCAGGTACTAACAACCTAAGATCATACAGATTTGAAAATCATATACCTTCAGCCGGGTGAAGCAGTTTGAAAGGCACATCAGTAACGAGTTCTCCTCCAAGAGTTCCGCAGTTCAGCTTGACCCTTACGGAGTAAGAGATAACGATACCAATGGCATCAGCTGGGCATTTGCCTTCGGGTACAAGGGTAGAACTGGCCAAGTTGACGTCGTCTTCCTTGAGATGTCCGTCCAGAGCCACACCTGTTGAAGCAATTAAATTAGAAGCAGGTGCTCCAGAAGATTTTCAAATCAAAGTGTCAGAATAATGATGCATGATTTATACTAACCACGAATGTCCTTATTGCTGCGAGCCAAAGGCACCAAGTAGAAGGTTTTGGACAGACTGGCCCCAGGAGTAACAGGGCATCCTTCGCGGCTTTCCAAGGAGGCCACGTGACGGCTGAACTGGGAGTTGATCATGGTAATCTCGACATGCTGGACAACCATGGCGCGGATGTTGCGGACAGACTTCCTGGAGTTGTTGGAAACGATGACGTTGGCGGCGACCTTCTCTCCGTGGTAGTAGATCTCCCTATCCAGAGTGACTTCGAGGTTGATCTTTCCATTGCTGAAAGTGAATCCCTTGCTCACGAGAGAGCTAGGGAGACGACGTCCACGGGAAGTTGGGGCATGTTGAAGCTGTATAAAAGAAAAGCAGATCATTTGTCTAGTCTGAAACCTCAAATAGTTTTCGTGTTGGAATCTAATTGCTTCTTAGATACCTTCTTGATGGCAAGGGTCACTGAGCTTCTCTTATGGCTCTTCTGGTCTTCCTGTTCAGCGACGTAAGTCCTGACGCAGTATTCCACGCCCATGGGCTTGCCTTGATCTTCTTCAGCGGGCTGCAGTGTTACCTAAAGAATAAAGTAATTTTTTACTAGTAATCCTTTTTGTTGATATCAATAAATTTGAATGAATTAGGTATCAAGAGACAATATTTTACCGAGCTTGGGGCGAGCTCAGGGAAGTTGAAAGTAAAAGGAAAAGCATTAGGCCCAAGCTTCTTCAGCAGCTTCTCCTGCACAGGTGTTAGTTCCATTTTAGAGTTGATCATTGGTACAACTTGGTCCTGGCCGATCACCATTTCCTTGGAGAACTTCAATCCCATCACTTCATCCTCCTCCCTACCGTAGCGGTACGTGGTCACGAGCTAAACAGGAACAAGTAACAAAATTAGGCTAAAACTGTTGTTTTCACACTCCACTTTTTAATTAAATTTCACTGAACACTGCACTTTTTGTTGGTACCTGGCTGTAAACTTTTCTTCCTTTCAGGTATTCGGTATCCACCACCACAACCCCATCAACGGGATCGCAGTAATCCATATGATCAATGAAGTCACGCTTGCCAAGGTAAACCGTACCTTTTCCATTTGGAGTAGTTTTCTTAAATACTTTTACTGCAACCACAAACGCCAAAGCAAAGTAGTCCAACATTTTGCTGGATTTTGTAGTAAGGGATGAGTAAAGGGAAATAAGTAAAAAGAAATACTTTATTCAAGTTGTTAGTTTGACTAAACTGAGTGTGAAGGATTGAGGTGTTCACCAGAAATGATTTAGTTCAGGAAATGTGGCGTATATATAGGTAACATGTGAGGTTTCCTGCAGAATACGTTAACCGGCTAATTGGATTTTATTCGTAGGCGTACTAATGAGATTTAAGCTGTATGACGCATACTCATATTGGAATCGATTTGATGTCCCCTCACTAAGTTTAGGTAAGAAATCGTTGCGCTACCAAACGTCAAAAATTGACATTTGTTGTGACAGCCTCGAAAGGTTATGTAGCGATAATTGGGGATTATAATATTATTTACACAGTGAAAACTAATAGGATTCTAATACAACTTGACCTAGATATCCAACTTAGTGTATACACAGTTTTATGTAAAGCAATGTGACGTGTTGGGTTGAAAAATTGTAAGTTAGATTGATGATGTTTCCAGCTTATTGTTATGCGCTTTTCAAAACTGTTTTTTCTTTTTAGCTATACCATCAGCATGCCAACGTTCCTGACGCCTGGCCGTCACGGCTACAGCGTCCGTTTTTCTCGGACGAGGCCGGATACCCTAGCGGTTGCAACCAGCCAGTATTACGGCTTAGCTGGTGGTGGAACCTTGTTCTTCTTAGAGCTGTCTCCTGATGGTAGCACGCTCATTGAAGTTCAGAAACTAGAGTGGAGCGATGGACTGTTTGATGTCGTAAGTTGGTTTTATCTAGCAACTAAATTGTAGTCCATAGGTTGTGTATTGCCTTAACCAATTACATTAATCCTTACATCAATTAATTACACTAATCCTCTGGAATGCCTCTTTTATCTTCTCTATAACAACAAGCCTCTAATATTATTCTAACTAGAAAACATAAATATAAAATCTAGTATGGTAGCAGAAAATAAGAATAAAACTTCTCAGATAAACAGCCTATAAATAAAATCATTTGTAAATTGATAGTTTACGACATTTCTATGCCTACAGACAGGAGATTGGTCCACACTAGCTTAAGATAGAGAGCATTGTAAAGGATAGGTAGGCCTTTGCCCCTGCAATGAGATAACAGCCTAAAAATAATAATAAGACAACTCTCAAAGCATATCACTGCAATAACTTTGCATGCATTCTCTATATTCATAACCCTAAAAATAACCAAGAGAATATTATAAAAAAAACATAACAGCTCCGTATTCACAAACAGAAGCCCCACAACACATATACATACCTACTTAGCATTTGCATCATCAGATAATTGGATTATTTGTGTGTTAGCTTTACTTTATTTATTTATAGACAATTGAGTTAAGTTCCTGGTTAATTTAAGTACAGGATTTTTTATCATGTAATAAGAAATCTACCCTAGATTTGGGACTCTTGCCAGCAGCTTCTCCCGCATAGATGTTGGCAATGATCCCACAGGAACACACTAATAATATCTTTTGCGCGTCACCACACTTAATCCAACTGATAATCACTTGGTTTAGGCCCGTGTTATCAGGTCTTTCCGGCTAGCCATGAATATAAAATAAATGTCAGTCTGTAATGTGCCACTGCAGGGCCTACCTTTCCTTTTTCCATTCTGCTCGATCCTGAGCCAACACTACCGGGGTGAAAAGTATCCAATGTGTTAATTCAGGTTATAAAGTATCTGTGTGTGAAAGTTCATCCCAATCCGTTTAGCAATTTTTGTGGGATTGAGTAACAAACATCCAAATATCTAAACATCAAAACATACATATTTGTAATATTATTAGTAGGTTGTTGTATTATTCCACACATTGGTGCTGTTTACCTACATCTTTTTTTGAGGATTTTTAAAGGTTTCTTTGTTTACTTGGCAACATCAGATATTGTATTTTACATTAAAAAAAACATGATACAGTTATCTACAATAACTCGAACTTAAAGCATTTATTTCAAATAAACCAATAAATTACAGGCACTTTTGAACTGTCAAGGGATTGGTAAGCCAGTAAGGTGGAGCTAGTTGCCCATTCTGCTGGGGAGTTTGTTCCGCCACTTCTTCTTCCCAGCGATAGCACTAGGAAGTGGCGAAGGGCGGGCGTTTTTGGGGGACTGTCTTTTGTAATTTTGACGTTCGAAAAGTGCTGATTCTCAGCCTAATTTGAATAAATGACTTTTGATTCTCAAGCGTAGTAGGTACCTATGGAGAAGAACAGGCAACAAACTCCACAAACGCTCTTTTAAATTAAAAAAAAAAAAAATTCTGTTTGTGTTAATCAACGAAAGAGAGAAAGAAGGAAAAATGTCTTCATTGGCATGAGGATACCTACCTCCTACGGACCTAAGGAATTCATGTTTCTAAGTTTCAGTTATTTAACATGTTGATTGTCCAAGCAAAATTTACCACATACCACAAGGCTGCCGGATTATTTTTTTCGGTGTTTTATATCCTTGTATCCTTGTCTATACATCTGCCAAAAATATTTTTTCTAGTTCAAACGTCCAACTCGCAAAAGCCAATGTAATTTATATTACCTAATGCATTATATGTAATGCATGAAGGTCATGGCTGAGTCGGAAATGCATACATATAATGCACGGACAGTCAACGTGTCAACATAAGTTAGCTACCACAACAGTGGAACATGTGGCATTAGTATAGGTTACTGTTTGTATTTTGTTGTATTTATCAATTACTTAAATCTAGGTAAATGTCATTGTCATCTTGTTACTCAATACTTCAACAGGCATTGTTCTAATTTCTCAGTACTTAATTAAGTTACCTTGAAGTATTTAGAAAATGCTTCTTCAAGTATGCAATTTGACATGTTGTTGAATAGTTAGTAGTAGTACAAACTAGTCTGTTATACAGGGTGTCCGGTAATTAATACATAACCTCTTAAGGGGTATTGTACTTGGGTAGCAGGATTGTCCGAAAGGGTTACCGCTGCCTTGGAACATAAAGGGCTAAGGAAGGAACACGGGTGGGTTTTAGTCAGTAAGAGTCTGACACTCCCTCCTGCTCCACCCAGAGCGGGAGGAGTCATTTGATGATTTCCCATCCTCAAAAAAAAAAAAAAAAAGGGGGTATTGTACTTCCGAGGATACGGTGGAGGTCTGCCCGGCTTGGGCGGCGCACCGCCGTGTCCTCGTGACGGCGATCAGCGGCGGCGATCTCTCGCGTCCGGGCCTGGTTCAGGCCATGGTACAGAGCGAGAGTGTATGGGAGGCCGTCACCTCTTTCTGCGAAGCAGTAATGCTCGCGAAGGAGGAGGCGGAGCGCGTGAGGGAGAGGCAATCATTGCGCCCTCACGCCCCTAGTCGCTGCAGGAGACGCCCTGGATGGGAGTCAACAGTCGACTCCTGGCCACCGTAGGCGCGGGCTTGCGGGCGGCAAGCAATGGGCAGCTCGCCGCCCGGTAAGGACCAGGCCCGGGTCGACGGCGCGTTGTGTTCCACGCGCGCCTCCAAGAGATGACAGCGCGAACTGACGGGGTCCGCTAGGGCCGATGCCGCCAGGGCCGCGGGTTGTTCAAAGAGATACCGTGGCCCCTGGCACAGACAACTGAAGGAACACGGGTGGGTTTTAGTCAGTAGAAGTCTGACACGCCCTTCCGCTCAGCCCAGAGCGGGAGAGGTCATTTGATGATTTCCCACCCAAAAAAAAAGGGGTATTGTACTCATCATTATGGACAACTTTTACTACAGGAACAAAAATGAAATCTCGAATTTAAAAAATCAGCCGTTCCCTACATTTATTTTCAAATAACTCGTCAAAATGTAACAAACAGCTGGTTTTTTTTTTCGCGATTTCAGGTTTGGTCCCATAGTAATAGTTGTTCATAATGATAACCGGACAGCCTGTATATGCAAAATTAGGTGATGTACAGCTACTAGGTCCTCTCTGATCAGTAAATACACTTATAAATTTGAAAGTAGCTGTTATGGCTTGATAACCGCCAATAACTGTGTTCCAAAATATCTTAATTTCAAAAAGCTTTCAAAAACTGGTGGTTGTAATTTTTGTATAACTGACATCTTGATTCTTGAAATCAATAATACTGCTTTCATACCTTTAGGTACAGACGCCAGCACATCAAGCTACTACAATCTGTCAAATTTCTTTAATTGATTTTCAACTTTATCACTAAAGCATTAAGGTTCAAGGTTGATTGGGAAAATTTGACAGTTTCGGGTAGCTTGACCTGCTGGCGCCTGTACCTAGTGTTTTGATTATGACAGTGCTTTCAAAATAATGCTAAGAGCCCTATATTCAGCTGCTGGTGTTTATTACAAATTGTTTTTCATATTCATGTCCATAATCTCTCTATTATGTCATCTGCCTGCCTTTTCCCAGCTATGTTGGGTTCGCCTTCCAGCCTAACCGGATGCAGCTGCGTACCAGTATTTTACATGGAGCGACTGCCTATCTGACGTCCACAGCCCAATTACTGGGTAATACGATACCCCTCTGGTTGTCAGACTACCCGTAACGACTTTCAAAGATCCACGAATGATAGCCGTGACCAACGACTTAACGTGCTTTCCGAGGCACGGAGGGGTCTCGGTATGTAAAGATGGTCACCCATTCACAGACCAACCGTGGCAAGCGTAGCTTAATCTAGTCGATCGACCTTGTGCGGCTGTTATTATTTGACCACGGGCCCCTCCCAATCTCCCTATTACATGGAATTTAAACATAACTGGCAGAATGTTGGTGTACAGACGCCAGCACATCAAGCTACTACAATCTGTCAAATTTTTTTATTAGATTTTCAACTTTATCCCTAAAGCATTAAGGTTCAAGGTTGAATGGGAAAATTTGACAGTTTCGGGTAGCTTGACCTGCTGGCGTCTGTACCATAGTGCACCTCTGTCCAACTCTTTAGGGAAACAAGGTGTGATGTTATGTATGATATTCATCTCATATTTTACAGACATGGTCAGGCACAACAGAGAGCGCAGCAGCTTGCGGCGCCGGTGACGGTGCTATCATAGTGTGGAGGGTGGGATGCGCGGCTCCACTGAGGGTGCTGAGGGCACATACCAGCGAGGTGTGCTCGGTGGACTGGCCTAGGACTCATCTGTTGAGTGCGAGCTGGGATACTACTGTTAAGTTGGTGAGTAGCTAGTATAGACTTGTTTTGGATGAAGATTTTGACATAAAGGTTACTTAGTTATGTTTCGTAACTGGTTGCTTGCTCACCTTTGGAAGCTTTTCTTTTTCTGAGCATTTATAGGCCTCTTGATTAAACCTAAGGTAAATAAATATATGAACTCATTGGAGTGGTACTCATGGCTCTGAACTATATAACCTTATATATATATATTTAAGGGATTCAAGATTTTTATATGGAGCCTGGCATACCACACAGTACAGTGTCCGCCATTTTGTTATACAGTAGGCATGCCATGGACCTTCAATAATCCCTATAATACAATAACCCTTTTGTATTGCGATTTGCTCAATAATCACACTTTAGTAAGATGTGAGTGAAATTTAAATCTGTAACATTAGTAGGTTTACCGACCCAAATAACGCTCCATTACCCTTCATAATTTGAAACCAAATTACTCATTTAGGTAACCCAAAACCATAACCGCAACCCAATGTAACCATTTCAGTGGGACCCTGAATCCGAAGCATGCCTTAGCACATTCGTGGGTCATTCTCAACTGGTGTACACTGCCGCTTTCTCGCCTCACTCGCCGGCGACCTTCGCATCTGTGTCCGGAGATGGACACCTCAAACTTTGGACGTGTACTGAACCGTCCAGACCTGCTGCAGTAGTTAAAGCGCATGATGCTGAGGTAATTTGAAACTTGTAATGTTTTGAAAAGAATATAATTTAAATGTGTGATGAAGAGTGATAGGAATAGGTGGTGCCTATTTGCCTAAACTTCGAAGAACAGAGACAAGAAACGGAGACTTCCTTAGGACAAAATTTTTTCCGGGACATCTGTCCCGAAATTCGGGACAACACTTTTAAATACATTAAAAAAAAAATGTTATTTGGAATAATTAATTTGTCTATATTTACCTAAAGTTTGCGTTTTAGACATAACATTTATAATTTATAACTCCATAATAATAACTTATCCTCTATGGGATCTAAAGGAAAAATAAAACACATAGAATATTGTGTAAGTTACAACAATATTCTATGTGTTTTTTCGGGACAGGTGTCCCGGAAAAAAATTAGTCCTACGGAAGTCTCCGTTTCTTGTCTCTGTTCTTCGAAGTTTAGGCAAATAGGCACTACCTATTCCCATCAGTGGTGATGAAATGCTATTGAAGTGGGTAAGTATAGGACACCATTGATAGAGGATTTAAAGTTTTATATTTTTATTATAATGAAGTCCACATATAAGGAAACACGATATACAATTTATGATGGAAGGTGAATGTCTGTACAAGGAATATGAATTGAATTGCTGTAGTTAATTAAGGGAAATATATTTCTTATGGAGAAGAGAAAAAGCCACTGACGTTTTATATTTGTAAGATCTACATGTATTTGTTCCGAGTCTGGGTGTTTTCTATCTATAATATGTATGTATTTACAAAAAAAAAAAATGTATATAAGTAGTTTATCAGCCATCTTGTTACCATAACACAAGCATTAGGTTGCTTAGCTTGGGACTAGATGGCGCTGTGTGAAATGTCTAGGGATATTATTATTATATTATGTCAAGTCACCAACTCCTCTATGGTGACTCACCAAAGAGTACCAACGCTACACTATGTTACACAAAAAAATATGGGTTCTTAGAGGAATGATACCCAGCTTATGGCAAGCCCCTGTTACATGGGACCTAACTAGTGAAATGTGGGCGTACTATATTATATACACCTTTTGCTTAACTTAATTTTATCCTTCGGGGAGTTCAGGTGTAATGCTGTGTGTTACTATACTTCCGGCATTGTTAAAGTAAAAACATTAGTGGATCATTTGACTCCCTTCAAAATGGTTGAGCTGAATGGTGCTAATCTATGCGTCATGTTCGTGAACGGGCGCCGTCAGTAGGGACTGGTCATCTCTTTGCTGCCATGGCTTATTTTAATTTAATTTAATTTTGAATTGTTCTTATTTTTTTTTTTTTACTTTTCATTACGGACGCTTTTAACGTTCTGCATCGTTCTCACATGCATAATTTTTAACATGAATGATGTAATCAATACTTTCTAACCATATTATATTATTTTTTATTTTAAATTTCTGTTTTACTATCTTTTGTTTGTTGTGCTTAACATGTATAAATTTATTATTATAAATTTACAGGTACTGTCTTGTGATTGGAGTAGAACAGAAACGCACGCTCTTGCAACAGCTGGCTCTGACGGTCTCATCCGAGGGTGGGACCTGAGGAGGCTCACCTCTCCTATGTTTACTCTCAAAGGTAAATATATATCAAAGTAATTGAAAGTTATTATTTTATAGAAATCCAGCGGATTATACATAATCTTTTAGTTAATTTGACATCTAAAAACAACAGCCGCACCTGTTGGTGTCCACAAGTATTGGTAACTGTTAATTAATTAGAGGTATTGAATTATTTAAAATAATATACATAATGAAATTATGAGAAAAAGGATCAAAGTACTCGTCAAGACGAATCATATGAGCCCAAACTCGATGGGGTTGTGTCGTTTAATTACCGAGTTCCTATGGCCATCTTTCAGCTCCATCATCAGAGCCTGGTTACCATCTAGCGCCAAAGCTCTCGTCAAGACGAATCAAACGAGTCCAAACTCGATGGGGTTGTGTCGTTTAATTACCGGGTTCCTATAGCCACCTTCAGGTTGCATCATCAGATCAGCTCTATGTCATAATAATTTTGCATTGTCATCCGATTTACACATGCATGCAAAATTTCAGCTTAATCGGTTGAAGGTATTTGCTTCAAAATTTAATAAAAGCTTGTAAGCTTGCAATTAAATGAAAGAAAATTTAAAACTTATATTAAAATTGCACTTTGTAAACAAGAATATTACAAATTAGAGGATTATATCCAAGATAAGAATGCTTGGAAACATGCTGGTCCTGCTCCATAGGACGATCTCTATAGAGTCTAGACAAAATCAAACTGGTTGCTAATGTAATTGTATAATTTATTCATTCTTTTTTTTTTCCTGACATTGATTTACTTTCTGTAATTACTTAAAATCACACCCAGACTTATTACTCCTTAGTTATTTATGAAACTTGTCTAATTTTGGAATATTTGTAAATATGTGAGCACCATGTATCTACCACATAGTTAATTTATATGTCATGGTTCCATTAATCCATTTTAATTCTTTTACCTATTGTGGTATAGTAATTTTATTTCTAGGTGCATCGTCTTCACATATAATTATATAATTAATGTACGCAAATATTGTAAAACATTTTAAAAGAGTAACGGTGGAGTTTCTTGCCCATTCTTCTCCATACGAAAACAACACTTTGGAAGGGGCGACTAGAACCAATTTTATTTTTATTTTATTTTGGACGTTCAAAAGTGCCTTTTATGTGCCTATTTGAAATAAATGATTTGACTTTGACTTTAAAAGGGGATGAGCTGGACTCCTTTAGTAAAGATTGGTCCTTGGCAGCGCTTGGCAGAGAGAGATGGAAAGAGATTAGGGAGAGTTCCACTGCTGGGTAAAGGGCCTCCCGCCTTTGCCCAGCAGTGGGACAATATTGCTGATAAAAAAAAATATGTTGTAGCGGTATCTACAACGCCATATGCGAACTACATCTCATACTGACGTCACGCAAAATCCTGTATCGCGCAAGCAGAGTTTACCGTGCAATTAGCATATGTACAACAGCCTAGTTGCCCGCCAGATACAACACCCGTCTGGTCAGAGGATCCTCCCTTTGCTATGGAGGATGATTGAACTTTACACCTTGTTCCTCATACCTCTATAATGTAATAAATTTGTTTTAGGATCATCATAAAACTGCAACTGCAATTGATTGATACATAATACCATTTACCAATAAAAGTTTTTCCTAGCACTCTTATTGTTGTTATTTTAATGTATTGTCTCTCTTATTTTAGGGTGTGAATGTGCAGTCAGAAGAGTACAGTTCTCTCCTCACGCGCCCTCCATTTTAGCAGCTGCATCCTATGATTTTACTACAAGGTAATTATTAAAACCTTTTTCAATGTATACTTCTTTAGACTGGTATTCGTTAACTTTCCCGGTTTCGATCTTGCAGCATCGTTCTTGAGAATTAAGCGCCGTAAGATTTGGGCCATCACACCGAGTACAGTAAAGAAGTATTAGTAACGTATAGAATTTTTGTCTCACGAAGCGACGCGCGCTTTACTTGTGTTATCGAAGTGTACAAACATGCTGTGAATGTGTGTATGAACACGATAGCGTGAGCTTTGCTTACCATTTATTAAATTTAATTAAATTCTAATTTTCACCAGGATATGGGACCTCAAACGCGGCTGTGAGCCTTTAGAAACGATAAGGCATCACTCAGAGTTCACGTATGGGCTGGACTGGAACGCACTGAGGCCACACCAGATAGCTGACTGCGGATGGGACTCGCTGGTTCACGTGTTTACACCTAGATCTTTGGCCTGAGAATGGTTCTGAAGTGAGTATAGTTTATAAACTTACAAGCGACACAACTTCGCACGACAAGTCAAAACATCGAGGTTTCTGTGCTATTTAAGTTAAATATTGAAGTATTAGGGAAGGCGCGCACGAGCAACTTTGTTGCCCAGCAACTTTTTTTGTATCTGTCGTTGTCTCTTCGCTGAGGTTTTGACGATGCGCACACGGGAGCGACAGCAACGCTACTTTTTTTGTTAAATTTTCGGTTGAGCGGCAATTCGCTAGCCGGGAACTTTTTTGTCGCCGTGCGCGCACTTGCATTGCAACCAATAGACGGGCGACACTTGGTCCATACCCGCGGACAAAACCGTCTCCCATGCGCGCACTTTCATACAAACCCGTTGACTTGATGTGAGAGACAAATTAGCTGCGGAGACAAAAGTTGCTCGTGGGCGTCCTCCCTTAGGCACATAATCCTTCTACAAGTAACTCTAAACGATGGTAAATACCGCATCAAAATCCATTGTGTAGTTTAGCAGAACTAAGGGCCCACTATACTATACAGGGTGCCAAGGACATCGACGGGCAAACTGTAACTATGGATTCAGCACATGAGTTTAGACCTCATAGCGTCGAAATTTTTCGTCGGTTATTAAAAAAAAATATTGCTGTTCCATACATTTTTAGGTATTTCACTTTTCTACGAAACAGAAGATTTTTTTTTCGTAACCGATGAAAAATTTCGACGCTATGGGGTCTAGTATCATGTGCTGAATCCATGGTTACAGTTTGCGCGTCGATGTCCATGCCACCCTGTATACTATTTATGTAGATATCCTGTTTTCAAGGTAAAGATTTAACCTGTTTAAAGTAACAAAACTAACATCGATAGCATATTAATAGGTTACTGTATCTTGGAAACCATAACGAAGTCGATATAAAAAAAATAGTAAGGTTGGTTTTACTACATGAAAATGTATGATTGGTGAGAAGCAACTTCGCCGCTATTTTGTGTATTTTTCTGATTGCCTTTTTGACAGGATTCCACTATCCTATGGGCCGTTGACAACTTGCAATAAGTAATCATCCTCCAAAAAAGTATTTTTCGAATTAAAAAGTAAGTAAGAAGCAAGCTTTATAATGTGACAAAAATATTGTTTCAGGATTCATTGGAACGTCTGTGATTAAACTGAAAGTGTATGTGGAGGAGTATCGTGCCAAACCATTATAGTGTTTATTGCGAAGACAATCAGGGTCATAATCGCTTGCAAGCGTTCACTCGGTGCAGGTAACGGTGAACAGGGATATTGAGGTTTTTGGTGATAGAAGAGTCGTGTATTGTAAATTATTATTTGTTATAATCTTAAGCATAGTTAGGTAGTGCTTTGTCTTAGGTGTATTCGCTAAAATATTAATATCTTATTTGAATGTTTGTGGCTAAGTAATAACAGCCACACGGGTCGATCGATCAGGTTAAGCTACGCTTGCCGCGATTGATCTGTAGATGGGTGACCATCTGTACATACCAAGACCCCTCCGTGCCTCGGAAAGCACGTTAAGCCGTTGGTCCCGGCTGTCTTTCGCGGGTCTTTGACAGTCGTTACGGTTAGTCAGAAGCCCGAAAGTCTGACAACCAGTCTTACCAAGGGGTCTCTCCTTAATTTTAATCCTTCCAAAGGTTGTCTTTAAAAGATCGCTCTTAGCGATAAGACCGCCCATTGTGTCGCCCATTGAAAAATTTTATACAGCGTGACGCTTTAATGGCGACATTAATTTAACACACGTATACGGTTTTGCGTTGTAGTTTTATGAATATATTTTAATTTAATCAAACATTAATATTTATTTATTTATTAACAATTTTATAAAATAGCATCTTAGAGCAACCTTACTTAAAGAACTGTAGCGCAGGGGTCATTTGCCGGGGTCACGGATCATAACATCGCATTAATGTAATTAAAACAATTAACGAGCAAAGAGAAGGTGAATTGAAGGATAGAGAGAGAGAGCCCTATGTCGGCGCGCGGCGCAGGTGGAAGTTTTCAAGTTACGATTTTTTTTATGTTGTTATAATTTTTATGATTAGGTACTGGCCCTACCCGTGTGTTAAATTAATGTCGCCATTGTAGCGCCACTTTGTATATTTATGTTCTGTAATTTGTATGGTGTACAATAAAGAGTATTCTAACCTATTCTATCGTATTACCCAGTCACTGGGTTGTGGAGGTCAGATAGACAGTCACTCCATGTAAAATACTGGTATGTATTCAACTGTATCCGGCTAAACTGGAAGCTGACCCCAACATAGTTGGGAAAAGGTTAGGCAGTTGATGATCATGTTTAATGTCTCATTTAAAAAAAGTGCGTGCACTGAAACTACGACCTCTCAAAGAGTAGCAAAAAAAAACCATTCAATCTCAAACTCAACTCAATCCATTTAATTCAATTAAACCAATTACAGGCACTTTTGAATTGTCAAAGGGTCGGTCAGTCAGAAAGATGAAGCTAGTTGGCCATTCCAAAGCGTAGGTACCTATGGAGAAAAACGGGCAAGAAACTCCACGGACACTCTTTTAGATCATAAAATTGATACAAAATATTTGATTACATCATTCGTGTTGAAATTAACCATGTGAGAACGACGTAGAAAGACGTGCACGTTAAAAGCGTCCGTTATAGAAAACATAAAAACAATTCAGAAATTTAAAATTAAAATAAGCCGTGCCAGCTAAGAGATATTATTGGATAGCCTAATCGCAGCCTTTTTTATATTGCATAATTTCGACATTTATCACTTTAAGCTTTATTTGGTTGCCCCTGCGCACCACTTCGATGGATAATATTATGATATCAGTATGAATAGTTTCATGCTGCTTTTGGCTTGATACTATCATAGCTAAAAAACTAGAGGACCCAATTCCCGTAATTAAAAACGTTCAAAATCTAGTCGCAATCTCATCTCTGCGACAATTCATGTCAAAAATGTAGGGAAATTAGAGGTATTTTTGACAGACATCAGACTGTGAATGTTCTTCAAATGACGAGAATTGCCCCTCAGATGTTCAAAGCAATTTCACGTCGTATTTTCCCATTTTAAATACTCTCGATACACCTTAGACAAGGCTTAAATGTGATTTTATTAATATTACGCTTGTAATATTTTACGCAAACTCGGTGAAAGCTGTACTTAACACAATTATACGAATTAGTTTTATGTACTGACTGAATTTTACGCCTATATACTGTTACAATATGTTAAAACAATGTGCATTTTATTTTAGACCTTATGTTAACGTATCAAAGTTTATTATCGCCTGTACTAACTAATGTACTTGTTACATTCCGTATATGTTATGATGATATTCAACTGTTTTTTTATTTGTTATATTTTATATTGAATATAATTTAGGCAAACAAATGCAGACTTTATTGTGATGGTAACATGGTCTCTTTTAATCTTTTAGTTGTATAGCAAATTAATGTTATATTAAAGGTACTATAGACCAATAATAGTTAATTATGAAATGTATTGATTGTTTACCCCGTTAAAAGATGATGGTAGATTAATTGTTAGGCTACGCGCACACTATTATTATTAAAAAAGAGTGGCACAACTAATATGAATACTTACGGGCATACGTTAAATGGAATGCAAAGCTAGCATTACCCGGGAAGAGTTGATTTATAGATCTCAATGTCAAATATACAGCAGGAAATATAAAATTTCTTTATAAATAGTTTTTAATCACCGAACACATCGAGCCTCTTCCATAGTAACATGTGATTTTTATTTTTAACGCTGTGGATCAAAGTAACCACCACGTGGAGCCCTGACACAGCTAAAAGGCGTCGCGGCAGACCCCGTAGAAGATGGCGAGACCAGCTGGACAAAACAAACGACCAGTAGTCCACTTTGGCCCTGGATCGAAAGAGCTGGAAGTCATGGGGAGAGGCCCTGGCCCAGGGGATGATGCAGGCTGACAGTAACAATTTTAAATACGTTTAGGATAAAAATCGCATTTTCGTACGATAAGTTAGCTTGCCATATTGCATTGTAAAATCGACTTTGCCTGGGCAATGGGATCTTTGCAAACCTTGTCTGTAACATTATAAAGTTTTTACTCTACGCTTTTGGTGTTTGTTCAAATAATTAAAACTTGATGGGGCAGAACACAGTTGTAATTATAATAAAAAAAAAAAACATATAAGTATTGTTGCCCGTTTGAAAGATCTCCTATATTTGTTTATCAAAAACGCGTATTGCAAAATAATTACAAAAAAAAAAAAAATGTAAAAAAAATGCTGCTGATAACAATTTAGTTGCAAATTTTCATTCAAGTCAAAATCTTTAGCAGTCTCAAAGTGAATATTTTCTCTTCAATTGTAAATACTTAGTTGTATATATTTTTATTATTGTATATTCAAAAGATTGTATATGCCACAGGGTGTCAAACCTTTGTATATTATAGCTAGCTTGTTACTATTGGATATTGTATATTAGAAATAACTGACATACATGAAGCTCCTTTGTAGAATTCAATATACATCCCTATATTTCTTTGTGATCAGCCATAGAGACAAAAAAAGGTGTAATTTATAGCTGGCGAAGTAAGAAAACGCGATCTATCAAAAAACTGGACCACCTGTGTAAGACGTTCATTTGTTTCTATCTCATTTTAACACTTTTCTAGCTATAAATAACATTTTAACTTTTGCTACAGAGTTTATATCGTATCAAATAAAACAGAATAACAATTACTAAGATTTTTATTTTATTTGTTACCGTGTAATCAGGCACTCAAAACTATACATTGACAACATATTTTGAAATGAGTTTAAGGGTTCAAAATGCTTGTTTTCTTTTTAAATACATTGGACGTGAAAATTTACGGTTTAAAAGCGAAACAAGTGACATCTACCGGTGTTTTGCGAAAATGTACAATAACTATGAAATTACAGTACGCGGTCGTTGATAAGGCAGATGGAGTTTTTGGACACATGAGAGTGACGAGACAACGCTCCCAAACTTTTCTAAAACTCTGTTCTAATTCAACAACCAGGTAATGTACAAAACTTAAAACAGCGACATCTATTGACAATAAGTACTCTGAGAACTCAACTTTAGCCTCCGCAACCTTCCCTCGATGGCGGATAGCATAAAATACACTGACTTTAAATGAGCCTTGTCGTATTTACAAATATTTGTTAAGCTCGTTGCAGGGGAAAGCATGCCGCAGGACATGTGCTTTGTTGGATTGTAATAAGGGGTATATTTGAGTGTCTGGCTGGCGAACACGTTTCGACCGCTAGGTTTCATGGTGCAAGCTACATTTTTGGGTTGTGGTTGTTGCTCGATTTCCTCCATAGATGGCGCTAGATGTTTTGTCACTGTAAATCAACGAATATTCTTCAGAACGCGTGCTGGTTCATTTCAAAGGACGAGATTAAAATAAAGAAAAAAAAAAAAGCCGCGTATTCATTGGGAAACAAAGGTGCGAAACAATGTTTCTGCAACATGTTCTCGTTACACATGTTATTGGCAAAATGAAATGTTGCAGTGTTTCTGGTAAGCGATTTTCCGTATCGTCAACTGAAGAATATGCTGCAATATCAAATGTGGTAAACAAAAACTATCCCGCAAAATTTCTTCATTCATATTTCTTAACATTGTTTCTAACAAATACGTCGTTCGCAAGGAACAAAAATTCGGAATATTTGTGCATTATTTTAGTCCCAATCTCGTTTTTTTTAGAGTTGTTGCGCCGACCCCAAATAAACTGGGATAAGGGCAGGAGAGATGCTGATTCTTGCTATGTCATAAATTGTGATGAAATTAGATTAATGTCCACTTATCGAAACAATTTACGATGCTACCTACGATTGTGTTTGACGCGACCCAGATGTTTTGTGAGCAAGTTGCTGTAGTAACGACACGAAGTTACCAGATGTCTCCTCATGCAAGCCTCGCAGCATTCTAGAACATTCATATAGATTTTTTATATCTAGAAATAAAGAAAAGAAAGAATTAAAGAAATAAGGAAGACTTGTTTCATTGCTACAGAAAAGGTGCATTTGCTTTTAATTTTGAATAGGAAGGTACTGTAGAGACTAGAGCCTATTTGGTGCTAACATGCAACCTCCGCGAATTTGTTGAAAGCGGATTGTTATAAAAGACGTGACAAACATAAAGATTTAAGCTTACAAGAGATTAGGCTGACAGGCTAAAGTATAAAGATGTAAAATGCTTAATAGTATATTTGATAGGAATTTATTGATCGAGATAAACCGTAGTTTGATTTTATTCCTCCCGGTACCGTAGGGCACGATTTTGATCAAACACACTTCAACGGCTGCCTTTAGTTTTTATAAAGATAAACTCTCCAATTAGTAGTTCCTTCACTGCTTAGGATCGCGACCATATACGAGCACAGCTGGACGCGATACAGAAACCTGTTGGAGGCAGCGTATACCGCCCTGCCTCCAGCTTTCTTTATCTCGTCTGACCATCTCGTCATCCATCTTATTTGAGACACATGCCAAATAAACATGTAAAAAACAGTAATATTTTCTTTCTTTCTTTTATTTTTGCTTTGAGCGTGTTTGCTTTGCTTTTTGCCCTGCCCTAGAGGATCTAAAATGGTAACAGTTACCTTCGTTAGTTTCTTCTTGGCTCACAAGAGAAGTATCCCTGTGGGATTCCTCACTTCTCTTAACGTGCACTCCATGCCCTGAAATTCAATCATGATTCGCTTTAATATGTGTGATAGATATCTAACACTACGTACATCGGCACACTGTTGTACTTATATTTCTTTATGACAGCTTGGTAATTAATTGTCAAGTTCATCCGATGCGCGCTGTGGAGCGAGCTATGCTCTCTGAAGTCTCTTTGAAGGATAAAATCAGGCGCGCCTCAAAGAGATGTCAGCACAAATGACGGGGCCCGATAGGGCCAAAGCCTGCCGGGGTAGCGGGATCGTCCGAAAGGGTTACCGCTGCCATGGAACATAAAGGGCTAAGGAAGGAACACGGGTGGGTTTTAGTCAGTAAAAGTCTGACACTCCCTTCCGCTCCACTCAGAGCGGGAGGGGTCATTTGATGATTAAAAAAAAAAAGGATAAAATCAGGAATGAAATTATCCGGAATAGATCCGGAGTTATCGACATAGCTTGCAAAGTAAGCAAACTGAAGTGACAGTGGGCTGGCCATGTGTATCAAAGTACGGATAGCAGGTAGAGCAGACGAGTCCTGGAGTGGAGACCGCGTATCGGCAAGTATAATATGGGACGACCCCCGGCTAGATGGACCGACGACCTAAATCCCTATCAACACCCTGTCCGCCGCCTTCCGCACCCAGTCGTCCGAGCCACCTGGCTGGAAAGACTGGATGCGGAGGGCGGCGGACAGGGTTTTGTGGCGCAGCCTGGGGTAGGCCTCCCCCAGGCTGCGCCACTGCGCAACTGCAGCGGCTGCGTGACTGCTGGAGCTTTCGAAACTATAGCTGCATCCGGTTAGACTGGAAGTCGACTCCAACATACTTGGGAAAAGGCTAGGCAGATGATGATGACTTGACGAATCCCATATTACGTAACCTACCCAAAAAACATAGGAACCTATCTTTCGATATAGGCATCATTAAGACGTAGTGTCCGACCGAACCTTCGGCTTCGGCCAGCTTTAAACTGGCCTTCGGCTTACCTACCTACTAGTAGTAAATAAAAAAAGCAAAACCAGATAAAAACATTATTTTAATAATTTTTAGGCCTATCTTTTAACTGAATTTCTTAGAGTTAGTAAACCTTCGGCTTCGTCTTCGGCCAAAGGTTGGGGCTATAGCCGATTAATCGGGTTCGGTCAGACATTGGTCTTCGGTCGAATACTAATAATACCCACTAAGATGAGTTCCTCTGCCTCCGCAGTGACAGCGCGAATGGGATCCCATCACGGCTTCGGATGTCAACACACTCGCTGACTTTAGTTTTGGCTTGTCGAACATTGCTGCGTCCACCTCTAGACGAAACATAAAACAAAAGAAAATATTATCTGATGCCTGAGGGACAATTCTCGTAATTTTGAGAACGTCTGATCTCAGTCTCAATCTGTGAAATTCATCTAATTTCCCTAAATGACAAGTTTTTGACATTGATTGTCACTGAGATAAAATTGCGACTAGATTTTGAATGTTTTTAATTACGAGACTCTTAGTAACTACTCCGTGACCGTATTACGAAACGAGTTTTAACTTCAGTTCAAGCCTACTATAGAGAAAGTTATTGTATTATGAATTTTATTCCGACTGACGTAAAAGTCTCAATACAAAATTTACCACTTAGGGAGGGTACACTTGACGCACGCGTATACGTAAAAAATGGCGCTAACTATCGAGTACGTAATCGTTATTATTTAGCGTAGGTACAGTCAGCGTCAAAAATATCGAGACGAACATACTATCCAAAGTGATCTAAACAACTATGAAAACGCCATATTAACTCAATGAAACAAGAAATGTTTCAGAATGAAGACAGTACACGACAACTGTCATTCTGACAAGAACTTTATCCAATTGAGACAAAGTTTAATTTTCTTAGTTGTTGAGATCATTTTGAACAGTGTGTCCGTCCCGATATTTTTGACGCTGACTGTACCTACATAAATGTTACGTTAAACAACCGTTTGAAACAACCGGCCCTTAGACTCGGTTCTAAAGTCAGTTTTTGTAAAAACAATTTTACTTTAAGCAAAATAAAATTTAAAATACAATAACTGGCTCGAAGGTTTGGGCTAGTTAAAATTCGTTTCGTAATTAGACGGATTTAGACTGAGACGCAATATTTCCAGTTGCATTCTACCCACAACCTCATCCACGCATTTTTTTTTACTTCCGTGATTTGACGAATACCATACTCCATGTTGTAACATACTGGTTGTTGCATCCGGTTAGACTGGAAGCCGACTCCAACATAGTTGGGAAAAGGTTAGGCAGATGATGAGATAGTAGAATCTACCTACTTTTTGTTTTTGATTGTTTTGACTTCCGCTTCAGCTGTACCCTGTGGTACAGCTGAAGCGGAAGTAAGGTGGGATTTGATCCCAATTTGAAGTTCACAATGTCAACATTTTATCAAGTGGGACGCTGTACCTAACATTTCCTGGCTTACTCATTGAATTAATAAACACAAGGCATCAAGGACACCCACTCGTCGGAAACCCTTAATGTCAACCTTAATCAAGCTGAATTAAAATGAAAGTTATATATAGATATTTTATAGGTACCTACCTAATAAATTTATTATTATGTGATGAAGCTTATTGTAGGTACATACATTTGTTACGGAATATTTCTCTCGTCTGTTTACCCGAATGATAATGAATTCTAATTAGATATTATGGCAACACCTACGCATTGTGGATGAAGATACTGATTATAATAGACTAGCTTTTGCCTCGTGACTTCGCTCGCGTGAAATTTCTTGTTCCCCGGCGCATCGCATCGCCTACTCGCGCTATTAGTTCGTTTTCGCTTAGCATTCTTTTTTACTTCTTTTCTTATTGCTTGGCTTCTAAGGGGCTTCGTAGCGTAATAAATAGCCGCCTTTCTCAAAAATTTGGCTACCAAATGCAAAAACAATTTTTCGAATCCGACTCGTTTCATAGATTCAAACAAACAAACTCTTCAGCTTTATTAGTACAGACGCCAGCAGGTCAAGCTACCCGAAACTGTCAAATTTTCCCAATCAACCTTGAACCTTAATCCTTTAGCAATAAAGTTTAAAATCTATTAAAGAAATTTGACTGATTGTAGTAGCTTGATGTGCTGACAAACAAACTCTTCAGCTCTTTAGTTAGTATAAATTACCTACACAAAGACTAGATTAGTTACTCATCCAAATATTCGTAAGATATTTCAGTGAAATGTCAGATGCGAGTATAATCGAAAACGTGCCGTATGATTTCAGTCTCAGATATAGGCCTTATAAATATGTAATTATAATATTCTCATTCAATATTCCATTTGATAATCATTTTCAACTAACACATTCGAATTATACAGCCATAAAGCTTCTGTAGATTTGTTAGAGAGGAAAAGCAATCGCTCTCAGTATTGCGTCAAGCCCAAATAAACGTAATGTACGGCAGACTAAGGGCCTTTGTACACGGCACGGTTTCTTTACGGTACGGCGTATACAGGATAATTTTTTAACCAGTGCGAAAGCTGTAACCATGTGCTGTACATGACTCTGAAGGCCCCTGCGTTGAAATTTTTCGTAGGTTAATAAAAAAAAAAAATAGCTCTGCCATACATTTTGACCGCGTAGGTATTGCACTTTTTTATGAAACAGCTGATTTCTTTTTAGATAATCAGCTCATGGACACATTTTCTACGGCGCGGTGTATACGCCGTACCGTAAAGAAACCGTGCTGTGTACAAAGGGCTCCAGCGCATGCTGGAGCCCTTTGTACACAGCACGGTTCATGCGCATACGGTGTTTTGTTTTAAAGGGCCGCGACACTCTTATATGTATATGTAGTTATAAAAAGCGCCGCAAACGCCACTAGTACTGCTGAAGAAGTTTAAAAAAACTTCGTCTGTATAGGCCGTACGATGATAAAAAAATAACTGACCTGCATCAACCCGGGCGGCCACCACAGTCGCATTCCTAGAGGAGAGCTGCTTCGAGTCTTGATTGACCACCAGTTTCGTGGTATCGTACAGCGCCTTGTATACTAAACGGAAAACAAAATGGTAAGATAAAAAAGGAAATCTTCAAGTTAGGTTAGTTACAAACTATGTTACGTCAAGGGGTAGATTGTTACGAGTATCTATGTAGAAAGGACATAGGATTCATATTTTTTTCCTTACAAAGAAAATGAAAACTTTTCTTGTTATATCGAATTTCAAAAGCAGTTCCGGATCTAGCCTGTGTATAGCCATAAGGCTGTTAACAGAGCATTAAAATATTAAAAAACACAAAAAAGACTACAGAATTATACCACCCACGCAAATTAAGACGATACTAAACAATAAAATTGAAAGTTAAGAACAGTGTTCACGAGCGATTTAAGGCTATAAAACAAAAGTAACAGCAACTTTGGGTTTGGGCAGGAAATTATTATTCGTCCGTTTGCATGTTACTACACTCAACACCAAACTTCGAATAGCCCAAGATATTATAAGTTTATTTTTAAGTTAGCAGAAACTTAGGTCAGCTAGAAGGCGTCGCGGCAGACCCCGTAGGAGATGGCTGGACGAGCTTGACAAAACAAACGACCAGTGTTCCACTTTAACTCTGGATCGAAAGAGCTGGAAGTCATGGGCTTTGCCCAGCAGTGGTATGATGCAGGCTAACAGAAACAGTAGTAGGAAGTCGATTTTCACAAATAAATGCATAGATAAATAAAGGGTTAAATTAAACTAGCTAGCGAAACTCCGCAAACTTGCTTGCTTGTTTGCGGAGTTTCGCTATCTTCACACAAAAAAAAACAAACAATACATTAACTTGATTAACAAAATTGGGTCATCGACCGCAGGTAGACGAAATACTTAGGTATCAGTTTAAAAAAATGTGCTTTATTTGTGTGTAAACTTCACAGGCGTGATACGTATCGATATCTCAAAACGATAAAACTAAAGAAAACAGATTTTCTTAACTTATACTTGAAGTAAACACTACCAGCGGTCGTCAAACTCAAACTCAAAGTATTTATTTCAAATAAACCAATTACAGGCACTTTAGAATTGGCAAGGAATCGGTCAGTTATAAATATGAAGCTACTTGCCCATTCCAAAGCGTAGTAGGTACCTATGGAGAAGAACGAGCCAGTGTGAACGGGTTCGTGTGTCACCCCAAAAAAAAAACAAATCTATTATATTTTTAACCAACTTCTAAAAAAGGAGGAGGTTCTCAATTCGGATGTCTGTATTTTTTTTTTTTATGTTTGTTTGCGCATATCTCCATCGCTTGCCAACCGATTTGAAAAATTCTTTTTTTGTTGGAAATGGTATACTTCCCATATGGTCCTGTAGAAATTTCATCAAAAACGGTTCAGTAGTTTGGTTTTTAAACCAAAATTACTGGTAAAAATAACAACTTATAAAAGTGAAAAATAAAACTTTTTTGAAAAAAAAAAACAACCGACTTCCAAAAACGACATTACTAAGTGAAAAATAACATTAATTTCAGAAGTCGGTGGCAAACAACGAAAATGCGAACCCAACGACACCGTTTTTGGAAGTCGGTTGTTTTTTTTTTTTTCAAAAAAGTTTTTACTTTATCGTGATTAGATATGTACCCATGACGTCTGCAGAGTTTCGCTAGCGAATTTAATTTGACCCTGTATTGTGCAAACAGACGTTATTTTCTGCGTCAGTATTCTAAATATGTTATGAACAAAATTATCCTCGTTTCCTTGTAAACACGGAGAAAGCCGTTGATTCCTTGCCAATGTTGTAGCTTTCTTGTCAACGGTTCATAAATCAGCGCTTAAGTATCCTAGGGCGTATTTTAGGGCACTTTCCCGATGATAAAGGGCAAATAACATACTGTTCTGGCACTGGCATTTTACCACAAACCTTATGTTCCCTTATTTTATAGCATCATGCTTTAGTTAAAGGAAGTAAGGAGAAATTACTGCGAGCTTTTTATCCTACTACAGCAAAGTCAATGGAGGGTTATGATTTTAACAGGCTATGTATGTATGTATGTTCATCTGTTGAACGTGGTGGAAGGGGCTTATTGTAATTTTACAAATTTTTTGAATGAACGGACAAGTTTGTTCCATATTATTCGATACAATATTGAAAACGCGATTGCCATTTTTGCTGTTAGTAAAACATTAAGATTTATTTTTATTTTTTATCAGCCATTAATGTCCCACTGCTGGGCAAAGGCCTCCCTATTCTCCTTCTACCTCTCTCTGTCCAGAGCGGCCACGAACCAATCTAAAATATTACTTAAATAAATTAAAAAGATAGTTTTATCTCTGCGAAGTCATAAGAGGCATTTAAATAAAGTAGTGCTAACATTTTATTCTAAGGTGTCATCTTTCGTCTCAAAGAAATTGAGACATGAAAGAAATACATTCACCCTATTACCATACAAAACTAATAACAGAACACATACACAAAATTGATCTCAGCAAATATCAAGGCAAAATATATCCAGTTTTTACCCTTTGGCGAGAGAACTTCCCTAATAAGCGCGCTAGGATTCCGCTGACTCCCATCCCGCAGAGTACAGTGAGATGTCAGCTGCCCCACGGAATGAGTAACACGTTCCCGTCTCACATTCAATTCTGAAATTGAATTATGTTATTTGTAGACAATGCTGTGCTCGCTACATTAGCAAATTGACTCGATTGAGTGATTTATTCTTTTGTTTAAGCTCTAGTTTTCATAGAAAATGTGAGGATTTGTTGGTTGTCCCGTGTGGCCTTATTAATTTTGGGGACTAGAAGGCTAATAAATTGTGATGACGGATTAGTTAGTTGTTAGGTGTAGTGTAAATAAAACAATGAATTAATAAAAAACTTTTTTCAAAAAAATAATAATTTCAGTCAGCTTGCCACTGCACTACTACTTTTGCTACGACGTAACTAAGATTTTGGAGTCTTTGCTACAGCGAAGCTAACGTGTCATTGTTACATGGTTGATGTGGTGGTGTCATTGTTACGGTGTAGCTAATACAGCCTGATCTCAGTTTCAATCTGCCAAAAATACGTCTAATTTCCCTACATTTTGACAAGATTTTGACATTTGTTTGTCGCCGAGATGAGACTGCGACTATATTTTGAACGTTTTAAATTACGAGAATTGGCCTTCTAATGTGATGGTAAAATGGCTACGCCGTAGCCGACGTGATGGTGACATTGCTACGGCGTAGCTGATGTGACCATGTCATTCCTACGGCGTAGCTGAAGTGATGGTGTCATTGCGACGGCGTAGCTGATATGACCGTGTCATTCCTCCGGCGTAGCTGATATGACCGTGTCATTGTTACGACATGGCTGATGTGGTGGTGTCATTGCTACGGCGAAGCTGATGTGACAGTGACGTTGCTCCGGCGTGGCTGACGGGGTGGTGTCATTGCTACGGCGTAGGTGATGTCATAGCGTCAATGTTGCGGTGTAGCTGATGTGGCAGTTTTATTATAAAAAAGGCAGTTTCTTTGCTACGTCGTAGCTGACGTGATTGTGTCATTGCTACGGCGTAGCTGTCGGGTTACAAGTCTTCTAAAAATATTTTTTTGTGTAACAGCGATTCTCCAATAATACCACTTTATCTCGAAATATATCAGATCGAAGAAATGGTTACTTACCGCCAGCCGGAGGATCAAGCTGAATTGCGGCGTCGGCGCAATGCACACTGTGGACCACACATCGAGGTTCTCCGTACAAAAACACACAATCTGAAAAACCAGCAAAGCCAAAGGAGGGTTATGATTTTAACAGGCTATACATACATGTATGTATGTTCATCTGTTTCCTTATAACTCCTAAACTATTCGTCGTATTTTGACAAATGAGGTATCGTTGGAAACGTCATGTTGTTCCACGGGTTATAGGCTAGGTAAAAAGGAGGTAGTTCATTCTACAACGCTTTTGCGCATGTCACTGCTTACTCCGATATAAGTTATCTGATATTTCTTTAAACTCCCCTATAAATTACGACTAATCGCAACTAACTTTACGAATACAAAGATACGTGGCGCTTTTGTAAGTAAAATATTTTTAATAAAACTTACCACGACATTTTGGAGCAAAAGATAAACCTCCACATGGCGGAGGGGTAGGGAGGACACACTGAGTCGTCAACACACACGCAGACTTCTTTGAGCACGTCGGATGTTGCGACTCCGTTCCTGAACCAGCATGTAAGCGGTTACCATGTATACAAGGTGTAACATTATTACATGCAAACTATTTAAAGGCAATTAATTTACATTATATTAATTTATAATTACGAGGAGAACCGACCTCAAATAAGAAGGAATATGGTTAAACAGAGTGAGAGATATTGAGTTATAACATTTAGAATATCTATTTCCAAAAAAAACGTAAATCTTTTGAGTGATTTTAGCATAGCATAATCAGCCCATAATGTTCCCACTGCTAATGATAATGATATGGTTAGAAAGGGGGTGACTACCGAGATGACGACTAATAGAGAAGTATGGAGGAAAAAGACATGTTGCGCCGACCCCAAATAAATTGGGATAAGGGCAGGAGAATGATGAATGTTCCCACTGCTGGGACACAGGCCTCCTCTCGGTGACAGGGAGTGGGCCAAAATCCACCACGCGGGCCCAGTGCGGGTTGGTAGATGTCACATGTCTTCGTCTTTGGTACTAGGACATGCCAGTTTCCTCACGATGTTTTCCTTCACCGTTTTGAGAGCAGTGGTAATGAAATAATTTACACAAAGTAGCGCCTGTCTTTTTTTTTTTTATTGACAATGGGCTCACTCTTGACCTCAATCTGGGTTCAAACCTACGACCTACAGCTCGTAAGTCGCCACTGCTCCTCCTTTTCGTATTAATACGATGTAAATTGATCGCCCTGAAAATATTTCCACGTAATAATGGTACAAATTCTATTAATCTAAAATAAGTATTTTTTAATCAAAATAACATTTTAAAAATCCGCCTACCTATTCCATACACTTCGATTTGGTAAAGTTTATCGATATCACACATTTACTTTTAATATAACTGTCCAGCTTTACAATGATACTCAATTTGGACCCCTTGCTGAACCGACATGGAGATTCTAGGGAGAAATTAACTAGTAAGACTTTTTGTACAATAGAAAAAACAAATTTATTGTAAGGCATCAATATACCTGTATCGCAAATCTCTGGGCAAGCTTGAAGTATAGATTCTTTGACATCTTTGGTAACATAGTTATCTAAAATAGGAAAATCCTCGTTGATTTTTAGTCAAACTATATTATTAAATATTACGTTCTCTTAGGTTTAAACATACCTGAGGTAAACTCGTCAACCATTAGTCGATTCAAACTGAATTCAGTCTCTGATTTCTTACTATAAACAGCTTTTGTTTTCGTTACGGGTAATACATCTGCAAGACTATCCTTCGACAGAATTAATGTCGGAAGTTCTGAAAAAAAAAATGTGACATGTTACTGCAGTTAAAAAAAAAAAATACTGGCCGGCAATAATTCAAAGGAAATATATTTTTTTTTTGCGCTTTTTTTTCTCTCCCACTCTAGGCTGAGCGGAAGGGCGTGTCAGACTTTTACTGAGTAAAACCCATCCGTGCTCCTTCAGTTGGAGGGGCCACGGTATCTCTTTCGAGCAACCCACAGCCCTGGCAGGCATCGGCCCTAGTGGACCCCGTCAGGTCGTGCTGACATCTCTTTGAGGCGTGCGTGGAACACAACGCGCCGTCGCCCCGGGCCTGGTCCTTACCGGGCGGCGAGCTGCCCATTGCTCGCCGCCCGCAAGCCCGCGCCTACGGTGGCCGGGAGTCGGCTATTGACTCCCGTCCAGGGCGTTTCTTGCGGCGACTAGGGGCGCGAGGGCACAGAGATTGCCTCTCCCTCACGCGCTCCGCCTCCTCCTTTGCGAGCATTACTGCTTCGCAGAAGGAGGTAACGGCCTCCCATTCACTCTCGCTCCGTACCATGGCCTGGACCAGGGCCGGACGCGAGAGATCGCCGCCACGACGGACACCAAAATTATTCGAGGCTTACAAAAATAGACGCATTCATTTTATTAACGTTTTCATCAATATTTTTAAGAAAGCGAAATGCGAAATTATTTGAGGTTCGATTAAATACATGGCGTGGTAACGGGATTAAGAGGGCTGAACGGTTAGCTTGGGGGCATGTAAACAACGGAGTAAAATAATTAGAAAAGATGTAGAACCAACCGTATGGCATAGGATTGTCCACGTCAGTATCAGTTTTCAAGGAATATGTGCATGGTTTTCTATTATCATCATCATCAAGCATTATTGATTCGTAAGCTGCAAGGTATAAATGATAAATTGTACATCAGCGGCATTTAGAAGTTAACGTGATTGTCGCTGTGGCCCTTGTCAGTGAAATGGTTTTTGCTTGAGCTCGGCTAGGCTGTAAACCGGACTTAGGCACGAGGAAGCGACTAGGTATCAACAATAAAATTTTCTTGCTCGAGAAAAATACAAGAGATTATCCAAGTCTTATACAAGTAAAATCGATACATATATTGATAGTTGATTGCCGACTGTTCACGCCGCTGGCGAGTATTCGTTTGTCGCAGCGACAAGAGCTATTAAAGAAAGTACTTCGCCGTCGCGCACTCGCTGCTTGTTGTTCACCAACTCGCTTTGAGTTGCTAGCTCTAAGTACTCGCTTCTCGTTAATCGTCGGCAGTGAGACAGATGCCATACGTCCTGTAGGCCAATTTCCGTAATTAAAAACGTTCAAAATCTAGTCGCAATCTCATCTCAGCGACCATCAAACTCAAAAACTTCTCAAAAATGTAGGGATATTAGAGGTATTTTAGACAGATTAAGACTGAGGTCAGACTGTTAATGTCCGTAAAATTACGAGAACCCCTCTGTTGCCCCGATAGCCCCTCTGTTGTCGGTTATGTTAATGTATGAAAGATTGGGTGGCTTGTGCTGTGTTCCATGACGTCAGATGGGCTAGGCAGTCATGACGGATTGATGAAGATGGACGTACGCACGACTTAAGCTACACATCTACCTGCTAGATGGATTTAAACCAATAATTAAAGTACTGAATAAAATAAAAAGAAATGTGGAACATACCATTCTTGGAACTATATTTGAAAGAATTTGGAAACTTCGTTGGATGAGGACCTGAAGAGAAAAATATAAATGCAAACATTTTTTTTCTTACCTTAAAGTTACAGCTTATCTTTCAGCTAGACACAAGTCTGTTGTCCCGCATATTAATTATATATCTTCTCGTTTCAGGTTAGCGTTTAATATAATGATATACTCTTTCAAATGATTCTCGTTTCATTCGAAAATAGGACGCAAGTTGCTCACATTTTCTCGATTGCCGTTTAACCAAAACAGGCAACTCACTGCTTTCTTGTTTTTGAGCTAAAATTGGAAAGTATTGGATTTACCAATACTTTCTCAGTATATCTTGTTAGTTTTATTTTTCTGTGCGACATTGTATTTTGTTTGCGTTGGATTGAGCATGAGTATTGGACTAACGTGCGAACAGAACAACGGCGAAAAGACGAAAGAGGCTGGTAGCTGACAAACAAACCGGGTACGAACTTGCGAACAAACTTAACCGGAACTAAGCCGACACGGCGCGAGGCGGCGTCGTGCTGGGTAGAAACCGAGGCGTGAAAAAACGCCATATGGCACTGTTTCTATCTACAGTATCGTAACGAACGTTGGACGAATGTTATTTCTTAGTGTCGGAACGGCCCGCAGTAGAGTGTGGTTGTGGAGTTATGTCACAAACCATGCTCCACCTCCTATCCTGCCCTCTGTGTCCTAAAAAATGCAGTCAAAGTGACCTCTGCGCTGCTGCAACCGACAGCGTCGTGGAAGTGGCAAAATTTTGGGAAAATAACATTTAAAATACAGCCGTGTCAGCGACACGAAGAAAAATAAGTGTCCCAAACGTCGCCGCGTCGTGGCAGTAGAGGCAATAAGTAAAATTATAATTGCACATACAAATATCGCGGATAATTTTTCATCGTGCCGAACATATTTATAAAGAAATATCAACTTAATTGAACGACGAGCTCATCGACACCATACATTCGGAACATTCGCTTAGACTTAGCGGAAAAACAAACCACCTTGAAACAATGGATGGTGTGTGTGAAAGATGATATGGACAGAAATAGAGTGACTACTGAGACAGATGACGGCTGATGGATGGGAGAGGAAAACAAGTTGTAATGACCTCAAATAAATTGGCACTAAGGCAGGACGGACGATGATGAAGACATAGATTGAAAAAAAAAGTCTAACTTGAGAAAACAATTGCTGTGAAATTAGACTGTCGATATACTGGAGTACTAGACTATTACTGTCCTATTATCATCGGTGAATAGGACATAGATTCGAGAAAAAAAACCAGCAACTATCCACTACTGAATTGGAACTTAGGATCCCTGAATAACCATTAGATAATTCAATAGGAATGTTCTATGTTCCTATAGTTGTCGGAAACAATAGCAGTCACCGTAGCCGAAATCGGCATGGGATGTATAGGTATACAGGATGACAGGGAAATTCGTATTCCTTGACAGGCCTTATACTAGAGGTCATTAGCAACAAATTTAGTCCAGTTAACTAGGGTTCAAAACTAGACCGAGCTGTGTCAGTTCTTCGATTTCTTAGAAATTTTCTGACTTGTTACCAAAAAACAATTAAATATGAGAAAAAAACTAATCCACTCCAAATATTTAATTAATACTTTTCTGAGAGTTGAAAAATGAGTGATCATTTTTAAAAAAATGCTTGCAAAACTTACATAATCTCAGAAATTAGCAATATTTTCATTTATTAACCATCCAGTTTTGACCCCTAGTTCAATGGACTTAATTTGTTGCTAATGACCTCTAGTATAACCCCTTTCAAGGAATACGTCGAGTTTCCCTGTCACCCTGTGTATATTATTATATATAAATGTTCTCGGAATCATCTCGTTTAGCAGGAAAAAGTGCCCGTAGTTTGCTATTTTTACCCAAAAAAGGGGCACTGCTATCCATTCTTCTAACGTTATCATTATTTAATGTTGGTTCAAATTGTAACTTGAAATACAAACTTGTGTTCATAGAAGGGTATTCATTTATCCATTGCTCGGCCACCTGCGATTTGATGCTAGAATTCGTCCTCTTTTTACCAATTAGGCGAGATAGAGTTAGTAACTGGTTGCTGACATCTGAAAAAGAATGTACTAATCGTTAAGACTTTTTTAATTCTGAAGTTTGGGAACAACAAACTCAAAGCCATATTTTACAACGTTCAAAATCCATTGCAACCAAAATTTATATAAGGACCTTTTTGTCACTCAAAAATCAACTAAGCCTAAAGTTATAAAGATGAAAGTAGAATGTACATTATCTGACGTAAGTTATCTAAGATTCTGAATTTAAATATAGCCTGTATCGTCCCACTTGTTGAGCACAACCGCTTTCTCCCTTTTCCACACACTTCTACTTTCTGCTATTTATCCCTTCTTTTCGGTAGGAGTCAACTTTTTCCCTCCATCTTCCTGTTGGTCTGTCATGATATCGCCTAGCATTTAACAGGACCCAACCAGAACATATTATAAAAATGTGATATCATTTGAAGTTGTATCGTCAGAACCACCGAAATAGTGGGTGCTTCCATTCATTATTTTAGGAAGGTAAAATCAATCTTCAAAGACTAAGAACGTGATGGTAATTGTGTTTTTTTACGTCCTGACGTCGTAAATTTGTGAACCATTTACCGCCTCCTAGTAATAAATGAACAAGAAACATATGAAAGGAGATTTAGGAATTAAAATAGTAATTACTGTTTGTCATCTCGGCCTTTGTGTTCACTGGCTTACTCGAGCAGTTCCTGAAAATGTTCACCTCCAAAGACTTCTGCGTAGTCTGGACCATGGAAGTTTGCGCGAGGTTCTCCGTAACTGTGCACAACAAACATTTTATTTGACTACTCTATCTAAAATATATTCGTTCGTAATTGATAAGCTCGGCGGAAAAATGGAAGTTAGCTTTAAGTATGGCAGAACTTTATATTAATAAGAAAGTTAACATTTTCTGTACTACAAGAAGATCTAGAAGTCTGAAGATTCACAATATTCTTCGTACTGCTTCGTAGCGACTACGGCGTAGCTTATGCCAGCTACGCCGTAGCTACTCAACCTCTAGCTAACTTTTCTTGCTTGAGACATGAGTGGGTTACGAAACTAAAAGTATGTGTATATGATTGTGATTGTGTATTTTGTGTATGTTTTGTTGTTTCCTGGGTTTATTTTTAAGTTGCACTGTATGATTGTCTCATATTCATGAATAAAGATTATTATTATATTATTATTATTATTTATTGCTTCGTAGGTCCGGTAGTCACAAACGCTGTGGTACTTGGTTCGAACCCCAGCGGGGCAATTCTGGTATTTTTAAGAACGATCAAAATCTATCATTAATTCATGCCTCTAATTTGCCTAAATTTTTGGCAAATTTTTGACGTTGATTTCCGGCGAGATGAGATTATGACTAGATTTTGAATGTTTTTAAATAATAATTGAACTTCAGGCTAGTGTGTTATTGGACTTCTCCATAGGAAATTTGTCACTAGCAATCCAGAATCTGGACTGCACCCGGTTGACGGCTATTTATGTTTGCACTATAAAATTGGATTTAAACGTAACTATAGTTTGACCGAAACTACTGTACCGCGCCTTAGGAATGTGCGGCGAGGCGGGAGGAATGCGCGGCGAGGCGGGGGGCGGGACGCCGTGAGCGATGACGAATGAGCGGCCTGCACTGCTACCCCGTCTCACCGCGCACATACCGAAGGCGCGGTACAGCGGTTTTGATCAAACTATAGCTAAATGAACGCAAACCATAGCTACAAGATAATTTACCTGGACCTTGTTTGTAGTTTGTGTTAGTTTCCATATCAAAATGTATCATATGGCTGGAATACGGAGATACGACTGAAAAACAACAAAATATTATTTCATGGCGTTCTTTATCATAATCAACCTATAATGTCGTGTAGGTAAGTACAGCTCTGCCTAACCCTTCGGGGAATACAGGTGTGATGTTATGTTATGTTATGTTATAGCACAGAAATTTTGATGTTTGGGCATATCGCCATTTCAGTAGATTGCACCCGATTGAAGTAGTCGCTAGTGTTAATATTATAAAACCTTCTAAAACTGACCACTCTTTCTTTCAACTGTCGTCGATGATATCGGCGGCACTTGGATGGCCGCGGGAAGACCGCAGTATGACGTCATCATTGAGGCACTCTTGTGGTGGGTTGATACTAGAAGCATTTTTTTGGTTTAACATTGTGCTACTGATGCCTGATTACACGACTCTTTTGAAAACCTAATCAAGTCAGTCAGTATTTGTATCAGTTGATTATGGTCAAATCGTCGTCCGATGATACAAAAAGTGATTTTATAAAGGTCCCATTTTACCTTAAAAGGCCAAAACTTCAGTGTAGCCCGCGAAATTTAAATTTTTATACGTTTTTTGCAATTTTCAGATCGGTATAATGTAATGTTGATCGAAATATGATTCGCGGTCGTAACAAATATTTTTTTATAGAATTATATATAAGTTTATATTACCCTATTGAATGACTTTTTCATGAAATTTATTTATTTATTTATTTATATGGCACTTCAACGACTTACTCACTACGACATACATAAACAAAAATCACATACGGTTTTAGGAATTGTGAGCTCGTCACTTACAGAAGTGCACAGCACTAGCACAGAAATAAATTATAGTAAGTACAACATATCGTTAGGTAAATTACACAATATATGATATAAAAGTAGCATTAAAAATTAAAAATTAAAATGAGCGATGTTCACAAATACAATCGAGAATACAAAAACAATTAAAAAAAGCAACAAAAAGAAGGAGGCGGCTGGCAGGGAAGGGAAAGGAAGTACTTAAATACAATTATTATTGGGTGGCTCGTGTCGCACAGACGACTCGAGACTCGGAGCTGGATACTCGAGACTCCGACCTGGTTAAAAGTTTCGATCGAAATTGTCGCAAAGGGTTAGAGTAGATGTCGATGCTATTGGTTCGTGTAGCAGTTTTATTATATTTTCCTATTAGACGGTTCATGGGTGCGGTGCTACCAAGGTTAGTACGACTTGCAAGTAAGGCAAAGGTAACGGTTTCTCGACTAGACCTGATAGAGTTCTGTCGCGGTACAGTTATATTTAATTCCGCCAAAAGATCGGGAACATTTAGTAGACCGTTTAGGATTTTATAGAGAAAGATTTGGTCCGTTACGTCTCTTCGGTGTTCAAGTGAACACATTTTAAAATGACTGAGCCTTTGATCGTAAGAAACATCCCGTGGATAGTTGGGGCTTCTAAAACGAAGGTATTTAGTGAAGCTTCTTTGGATACGTTCAATCCTGTCTACGTGAACGCGGTAAGTAGGGTTCCAAACCGGTGATGCATAGTCCAGTAGACTTCTCACCAGAGTATTAAAGAGCACCTTGAGGGTAGAGATCGACCGGAAATCCCGACATATTCTTTTTATAAAGCCAGACATTTTTGCAGCTTTGGCAGTGATTATGAAATCATGACATTTGAGGACAATTCTAACTCAAGGAGTTATATTGCTGATTAGAATTCTGTAAAGTCATATTTGTTAAGGTCGCGAATTATTTTTGAATAAACATACAACCTGACAATGACCTACAAATTGCAAAAAACGTAAGAACCTTTTAATTTCGCGGGCTATCTTAGCGCATTACCCCTAATTGTCTGTAGCATACCATAAGTTGAAGCAACAATAAACACTTGCACCGTCTAAACATTGTTCAGACGATGTAAGTCCTTTGTTGCTTTAATTTCACTGCACCGTGTAAATGGGGCTTTGTGGTGCATATACACACGCGAGCTTTAACACTTCACGGAGCCGCGTTCTTGTTGGCGCATCGGTAAAGCTTGCTTGATAGAGTTTCTACCTTAAGGGGGATGCGCTAAGTAGCCCGCCATATTCAAATTTCTTACGGTTTTGCAATTTGCAGGTCAATTTCAAAAAACGTAAGAAAATTATAATTTCGCGTGTTACCTAGCGCATCCCTCTTAAAAGGAAAAACGGGAACTTTATAAAATCACTTTTTGTATCATCGAACAACGATTTGACTATAATCAACTGATACAAAAACTGACCGAGTTGATTAGGCTTTCAAAAGAGTTACTGACATGAATTAGCCACTACAGTTGTACGGGGTACAGTCAAGGAATAAATATATAAAAGGGTACAGTAAAGGTAATTCTCCAAACTACATACGTCATTGTCACAATTTTGATTTTTTCTGGGAAAGGTCTGTCATGTTTGTGGGAAAAGAATTTGTTTTAAAATTGCTTAACATTATCGCTCCTTGACCGTACCTGTACAGAGCGGCAGGGACATCGACGCGCAAACTATAATCATGAATTCAGCACAAGATTCTAGCGTAGAAATTTTTCGTTGGTTATCAATAAAAAAAAAAATCGGCTGTTTCATAGAAAATTGCAATACCTACGCGTTCAAAATGTATGGAACAGTTATTGTATGTATATAAGTAGTTTATCAGCCATCTTGTTACCATAACACAAGCATTAGGTTGCTTAGCTTGGGACTAGATGGCGCTGTGTGAAGTGTCCAGGGATATTATTATTATTATTGTTTTTTTTTTTTAAACCGACGAAAAATTTCAACGCATGAGGTTCAGAACCATACTGGATCCATGGTAGATGGTAGCAGGTTGCGTGTCGATGTCCCTGCCACTCTGTATATAAAGTCAAACTGCAAAGAAATCATTGATTAGGTTATTGAATCGTTTTTCAAATCCAATAGTTAGAGCCAGATGTAAAATAAAAATACGTAGAGCCTCTAAAAACCACTTAAATAAAACCTTTGCAGCATCGTTAATTTTCGGAGCAAAGCATGAAAAATAAACGTCACATAAGCGTGTTATTTTCCCTTACAAGCGGAATGCTTTCACGTCATTACACCCAATTGTAAAGAGGCTTTCGGAATAATGCCGTAAAAAATCACCGAACACCCCTTGTAAAATACAGGGTAGGAAAATATATGGGGTGATGGAATCGTGTGTGTATTTACAGAGCTTTTAATGGTTATTTTTAGGTATTTGCTGAAAAGAGTTTAAGAAGCGGTTTCTAAATGGGAAATATTTAACTGATCCCCTTAATTTTTTTGCGCTACTTATGATGGTCACTACATCCGCGCGCGAGCGCTACATCCAAGTGATGATGATGGATGGAGAGAAACGCCAGAGAATAAAAATATGGATTATGTGAGGAATGATATGAACGAAAAGGGGGTGAATGATAGCGTGACGGTTGACAGGGAAGATAAGAAGAAGAAAACGTATTGCGCCGACAGGTTTTCTCCTTATTGCACCGACATGAAGGTGGCATCAGCCTATAGCGTTCCCACTGCTGGGACACAGGTCTCCTCTCAGTGGGAGGGAGTGGGATAATTACAGCGCCACGCGGGGCCAGTGCGGGTTGGTAGATGTCACATGTCCTCAAATTTTTGGTTCTAGGACATGCCGGTTCCTCACGATGTTTTCCTTCACCGTTTTGAGAGCAGTGGTGATGAAATAATTTACACAAAGAAAAGCGCCTGTCTGGGTTCGAACCTACGTCCTGCAACTCGTAAGTCGCGGCCGTTACCTCTGGGCCACCACTACTCTGCTCAGTGTTAATATGGTAATAAGTCTTGTCTTCTATACCATAATTAATTTCATGTATTATTTTGCTTCGTACTATGAAATCTGTGTAAACTCACCCCCGAATTTTTCAAATCCTTCAGTTTGTGTAGGGGTCTCATTGGTAATCAGGTGCTGTGCGCCGCACACGGAGATAATCTGGTCACGATCATATCCTGTAAAGTTAAGAAAGAAGAGGATAAGACCATGTTCACTCGTCGTTGATACCTACTACACTGCACCACCTTCGCTATGGTCTACCTCAACGGCGATGTCCTCTAGATCTATAAAGAATGTGCCAAATAAAATCATTGACAAACTGTCCTCCCATACCTGTTACTCATAAGAGTGTAATTTGACAACATTATAAAATCAAATTATTTTTTGCATCACTGTCAACGTCATATTGATCTTTATTCTGATTTTAATAAGGTTGCTGTTAGGTTGCTGCCACTGACAGGTCTGTCAAAATTATTGTGATCTTTATTGTCGTTATAGTAAGGTTGATGCTGTCAGAGGTAAAATAACTGTGAAAGGACTGTGCAAGGATCTTTTGGCGCTCGAATTACGTTGACTCCCTATGAACGTATACAGAGTGACAGGGAAACTCAACGTATTCCTTGAAAGGGGTTATACTAGAGGTCATTAGCAAAAAATTAAGTCCAGTGAACTAGGGGTCCAAATTGGACAGTTAAAAAAAATCTGCTATTTAAAGACCTTTTATTTCTGAGATTATGTAAGCTTTGCAAGCATTTTCTTTAAAAATGATCACTCATTTTTCAACTTTCAGAAAAGTATCAATTATAAATGTGTGGAGTGGAGTAGTTTTTCTCATAATTAATTGTGTTTTGGTAACAAGTCAGAAAATTTATAAAAAATCGAAGGACCGACACAGCTCGGTAACCATCCAGTTTTGAACCCTAGTTAACTGGACTAAATTTGTTGCTCCTCTAATATAACGCCTTTCAAGGAATACGTCGAGTTTCCCTGTCACCCGTATAACGGATGTAGTGTTTTTATCTCACGAAGCGACGCACGCTTTACTTGTGGTTACCAAGTAAAGCGCGAAAGTATGTGTGTGTGTTATGCAGTGGTACGACTCGTCTTCACGCACATATCCACAGCGTGTTTGTAAACTTGGTTACAACAAGAAAAGCGCGCGTCGCTTCGTGAATTAAAAATACTATACTGTAGGTTAACGTGACGCTAAACTGGAGTCTAATGTAGCGGTTAAGGCCCCATTTTATAGATTGAATGTCACTGGCAAGAAAACTATAAATCAAGTTGAGTCGATCTATCAAACGAGTATTTCGTGCCGCCCGATATATTGGCCACGAATGCGTAGGTACAAAATAAATATATCATTCTGGGTATACAAAAAAGTGTCTAAGTAAGAATTACGCGTTCGAAAAAAGGTAATTACGTTTCACGTTGATAGTGATCAATGGCTTTATTTAGGTCTAGATCTATTTATATTATTTCTTCTATTAGCCTATATTGTATCCCACTTCTGAGCAAAGGCCTCCCCTTTTTTCCCTCCAATACTCCGTCTTGTGCGATGCCTTGTTCGCCCTGTAAACCTTATCAGAACGTCACACCACCTTCACCGTGGTCTACCTCGACGGCGATGTCCTCTGGATCTATATAGAAGGATCCTTATAAAATCATTGACAGACGACCTCCCATACATATTAACAGTGTAATTTGAAAACATTGTAAAAGTATTCAATTATTTTCAAAAGAGTAACCGTCAAGTTTCTTGCCGGCGCATCCGATATAGGAAACGACCCATTGGAACCATGCACCTAGCTTCTGATGTTCATAAATGCCCATGATTTATCATCATCATCTTTTCAGCCGAAAGACGTCCACTGCTGGACATAGGCCTTCCCCAAGCATCTCAGTTTCGACCGGTTTTGTGCTTTTCGCATCCAACGGGTTCCTGCTTTCACAAGGTCGTCGGTCCACCTTGTGGGAGGCCTTCTAACGCTACGTCTTCCGGTGCGCGGTCGCCACTTCAGAACCTTTCGGCCCCATCGGCCATCTGTTCTGCAATGTGCCCTGCTCACTGCCACTTAAGTTTGGCAATTCTTCGGGCTAGGTCGGTTACCTTGGTTCTCCTACGGATCTCTTCATTTCTGATCCGATCACGCAGGGAAACTACAAGCATAGACCTCTCCAATGCCCATTGGGTGACTGGGTGGGCTTTCTAATAAGGCCCATTGCGAGCGACCACGTTTCATTGCCATAGGTCATCACTGGCAACAGTCACTGGTTAAAGACTTTCGTATTGAGACACCTTCCGTGGTCCACTTAGAAGTCCCTGAACTGTCTCCGGACACAAGTGGGAAGATCTAAGTCCAACCTGGTAAAGTGGGGCTGCTTGACGAAACGGCAGTAGGGTGTGATTGTGGAGCTATGTCGCAAACCATGCTCCACCTCCTATCCTGCCCTCTGTGTCCTAAAACATGCAGGCAAAGTGACCTCTGCGCTGCCGCTGACGACGCCGTGGAAGTGGCAAAGTTTTGGGCCAACAAGATTTGAAATTCAGTCATGCCAACGACACTAAGAAGAAGACTGCGGTACCTATGTGGGACAAGAAGATATTGCGTAGCTTCCCGAACGCTGCCCAGCCAAGTCGGATTCGACGTTTGTATGTAGGTCGTATAGGTTTATGTGATATCAAATATTTGGATTTTTAATATGACACAGACATGACATTCAAGTTTCTTTAATGATGCGGTGATGGGTTTGCAGATGAACATATGTTTTATATAATTAATTATGTACTTTTAAATACTAAAACTGATTTCGTATTTAACTTAACCCTTCGTATGTTATAATTTGACTATAACGAATAAAAAGGCATTGTGTCTCGCGTGGACCCACCAGAGACACAATGGCTTTTTATTTGTTTCTCCTAATTACGGCATTTAACCGACTAAGGATAGAGGTCCACCATACAACTTTGCTACTCAAAATTTAACCCTGTTTACATACGACACATCTGCGTACGTCCTTACAAAATCTGTGCCCCCTAATTTCCCTTGACATACTTAAATCATAACCAAAATGGATTACATAAATACACGTATTTATGATATGACATGGCGTGCAGAGGGTTAGCCCCGGCATAACAGGCTATTTATATGTAACTTTTACGAGCATTTGTAAGGGAAGAGTTATTTATAACTGATGTTACCATCTACTTACGAGAATGCACAATAATATTTGTTTTTAAGAAACATAATATATATATTTTTTTATTGAAACTTTATGCACAAGTTAAAAAAATACTGTACTAAGGCTCACTTAACGCCTGAGGCATTTTCTACCAGTGTCAACCTTAGGGTGATGTAGAGACAAAACAAGGCAGGTGCAACATACAAGATAACTGTACGGAAATGACTATAAAATCCTATCCTACTAATATTATAAACGTGAAAGTTTGTATAGATGGAGGGATGGATGGATGGATGGAAATATGGACGGATGGATTGATGTTTGTTTGTTACTCTTTCACTCTTTCTGAACGGATTTGGATGAAATTTGGCACACAGGTGGTTTATGACCAGGATTAACATATAGGATACTTTTTATCACGATATTCCCACGGGATCGAAACTTATGCGGGTGAAATCGCGGGGCGCAGCTAGTAAAAGAATAAATACAGGAAAAGAAGAAGTGTTCGATTTTGGGTAAAGACTTAACGGCACAATATCTTTCCGTCTTGCTTTTTGTAAATCGTGATCTGATTACCAGAAATCCATACCAGCAGAGCTATTTACAACCATTCGATACGCCTCTGTGCCGAATCGAATATCAGTCAATGTTATCGAAGGAGTCCTCTAAACGCTGTTCACAAATCCGAAACCCGAAAATGTTGACAGTTTAAACCAAATAGACGAGCGCTATTTTTCAGACAGCTGTCGGGGACTACGCAAATCGGGTAACCTGAAAATGTGTCATTTTGAAGTCGGAGCCATTTCGAATGGTCGTGAATAGCTATGCGGCTAGCTGATAAATTGCCTGATAGCTTAACTACCCCATATCTGACATACAGCACGAACATTCCTCATGTGTCTGATAAGCTTGAAACAATAATGCTCCAAGGCAAAATAAGTATAGTGGAAGAAATTCAATTAAACAGTTTGGCAATCAAATGTAAAAAACTGCACTAGATTAAAAAGAATGCGTCATCGAAGCCTCCTGTCATCTGAGGGACAATTCCTGTATTTTTAAGTACGTTCGCATTTTAATCTTAGTCTCAATCTGTCAAAAATGCAGAGGCATTTTTGACAGATTGAGGCTGAGATTAGATCATCTGAGATTAATCAATGTCTAAAAACTTGGCAAAAAATGCAGGTAAATTCTCTAATTTACCTGCATTTTTTGCCAAGTTTTTAGACATTGATTGTCACTAGGATAAAATTGCGACTAGATTTTGAAAGGTTTTAATTACAGAAATTGCCCTTCTGATGATGCCATAGATATTTTTATTAACTAGCTTCTGCCCGCGACTTCGTTTGCGTGGACTTTAGAATTAGTTTACCGGGATAAAAAGTATTCTATGTGTTGATCCAGGTTATAAGCTATCTGGACGCCAAATTTCATCCATATCCGTTCAGCCATTTTTGTGTGATTGCGCAAAAACCACAAAGTTTCATGTTCATAATATTAGCACAGATTATACGGTGAAGCCCAAACTAGGCTTGTATCTTTGGGCACACCACAATTGCGGCGATAAGTCTCTTTGAGGAGTGGCTAGAGAGGCGCCACGGCGCCCTCACCTTCCATCTGACGCAGGTCCTCACCGGACACGGTTGTTTCGGGAGGTTCCTGTTCAGGATAAAGCGGGAGGAAACGCCAGGGTGTCACCACTGTGTGGATCACCCGGAGGACACGGTGGAGCATACGGTGGAGGTCTGCCCGGCTTGGGCATAGCACTGCCGCGTCCTCGTGGCGGCGATCTCTCGCGTCCGGCCCTGGTCCAGGCCATGGTACGGAGCGAGAGTGCATGGGAGGCCGTCACCTCCTTCTGCGAAGCAGTAATGCTCGCGAAGGAGGAGGCGGAGAGCGTGAGGGAGAGGCCATCACTGCGTCCTCACGCCCCTAGTCGCCGCAGGAGACGCCCTGCACGGGAGTCAACAGCCGACTCCCGGCCACCGTAGGCGCGGGCTTACGGGCGGCGAGCAATGGGCAGCTCACCGCCCGGTAAGGACCGGGCCCGGGTCGACGGCGCGTTGTGTTCCACGAGCGCCTCAAAGAGATGTCAGCACGAATTGACGGGGTTCGCTAGGGCCGATGATGCCTGCAAGGGCCGCGGGTTGTTCGAAAGAGATTCCGTGGCCCCTGGCACAGGCAACTGAAGGAACACGGGTGGGATTAAGTCAGTAAAAGTCTGACACGCCCTTCCGCTCAGCCTAGAGCAGGAGGTCATTTGATGATTTCCCACCCAAAAAAAAAAAGGTTTGTACCTTGGGAGCATCTGGAATGAAAAATGGATATTCTGGCTAAAAAACTCAAGAATAACGACACTGACCTTTTTTCTCCACTTGCTCAATGTACTGTATCTCAGCGTCTGCCTTGCCAACAGTTAGTTTGGTCATGTCTGAGGCAGTGGGTCCTATTAATTTGGTTTCTAGTATTCCGACATTTGTATTAGTGCTGGTTGTCACGTATATCATGTTATGTCGGCTTCCTGAAAATAATATTATACATAGAGATGCTGGATTTCACGAACGCGCGTTATCATTCCAATTTATACCTTATTACAATGACATAAGAATCTCTCGATGAGCGCTCACGTTTGACATTATTTATACATATAGGTCACTATAAAAAATCGTAAATTTATAAAATGTATAGTGTATGTATGTATGGTCGGCTGGTTTTTCACGAAACTTGGAAATGATATAGATAATAATTAATGATAATGACTTTCTATTTTCATTTTTTAATAATTATTTTTCTGATCTAATCGTGATTTAGCTATTGCTCATTGAGTTAGAGAACTTTTAAAAATAATTACCAAAATCATCTTTGCTAAATAATTTATCTAAAAAAATCTGTAGTCTAAATGAACCTATCAGTCGATTAACTCAAATTATTTTTACTTACTGATGTTAGTATACGATTTATCAGTTGAACGTGTATGATGGGACCCCACATTAGTGCCAATTAACGCCTTCTTGATCAAATTGTTCAGTAATATTTCTGTAATAGTAAATTAATTAACCATTATTAACCAGACTGTCAATATTCATTTTTTTTATAGTCGCATTTGCGTAATAATATTGTAGTCACACTTAGGACGGGTTGTTTCACGTCCACTTGACGTCACATACGTCAAAAATACTAACTATCGTCAAACCAAAAGAAACCTTGATTAAAATTACAATTACAAAATTATTAATGGTATGATAATTATATTACGTTGACCAACCGTTTTAAATAACCGCCCCTAAGGGGCGGTTTTTTGATCCGTTGTTAACTCAACCAATTGTTAAAAATAGTAACTAATGGTAAAATTTTTGCAAAATGTGTTTTTGGATCAATTGTTAATTTGTCAATTGTTAATTACCTGTTTCATAATAGGAATCCAGTCCACGTGCTGAAGTAGATCTGGTGAAATTGTAGACGGCAGTATTCGGACCTGTGGCTGTTTAAAAAAAATCATGTTACCATTTTGAAAATGACATCTATAAAAAAAAAAAAAAAATTTACAGTTAGATATAGGTTCTCGATTTTGTTCCACGAACAAAAATTATCTGTCGATTGAAAAATCAGTCCTTAGTAAAGAAAATGCATTTTTTCAGCTGTTACTCTGGGTGCCAGTGTTTATTGATCAAAGTGATTGTCATTATAATAATCGGTTTGCCTGTCAAAGTAGTGTCAAACATACCAGCGAGACTTTCGTATATTTTATTTAAAACACCAACATTTCCCAAATTGTGAAATCAGAATTTTAGCATAATAACTTCCTAAAAAAAATAATGGGTAATATTTTTTTGGTTTAAGAGTCAGCATTGCCATAGATGGAGCAATGCTGCCAGCCTTTAGGGTACTTTTCCTGTTGATAGCGATGCGGACGAATTTTTTGATGCCCTATGATTCTTTCCCCCTTTTATTTTTTTATATATCTACATAACCACATTATTATTTTAAGCTTATATTGTGTAAATAATATCTTGTTTGAAAATATATTTTTTCTAACAACTGTTATTTAAAGATTAGGGAGGTTATTATTATTATCACTTAAAAAAAATTACGGGCAGTCATTTTGTTTTTCGGCTGTTGGTAAATTAGTGTGACAGTAAAACATGAACAGTAACAAAAAGAAAATTGGTCGGTTGTTACATCCTACAATGTCAGTACAAAAAATACTCAAGTAATGTAATAAATAAATGGTCGCTAAACATGTTGGAATGGGCAGTTAGGTAAATAGTTCGGCAGTTCATAAGTTGGTTGGGAACTGTAACCAACCACGCGTGAGCCGAAATGGTCGCAGTAATTAAGCCAGGGCACACCTAATGAGTTAGGTGAGTTAGAACTATGACCAACCGCCGGTGGTGCCACGCCAGCGGCGGCCGGCGAACGCTACTTCCAAGATTCATTTCTTACCGACTAATTCCAATTTGTTAATTGCCCACACCCACACATTTTACAGCTTAATATTTATTTAATTATATTGGTTGTGACTTATTTTTATTTTGTTGTTCAGTTTTGCTGCCCAACTTGTTAATAAACATGCATTTTGTAATTCTTAATTTATAAAACTACAATAAACTGCCACTTCAAATCAATGCCCATCTATTAAGTAGTAACCGTCTTACAAAAGATATAGGTACATACTCGTTACTCGTATTATAAAAAACTGAACATCATCATACTTACCCAGTAGGTAATCTAAAATCTTTCAAAATCAATAAAATATCAATCATAATATTTGTTGATAAACCCATTAAACCAGTAACAAAAGATAAAATGATTCCAGACTTTTCATTAAACCGAAATGCTGTTAAAATAAGTTAGGAAGATGAGAAAGATATGTCAATCTGATGCCGACGCAAAGTTATTTCGAGGAAAATAATATGTGAAGAGAAATTAGGGCTTTCCTAAATCTTATTTTTGGTAAAAACATTTTTAAGTTTTAAGAATAAAATCGCATTTGTAGCTTGACAGTTTCAGATGTAATTTGAATATCTCTTATCGAAGGAAACCCGAATAGTGTAATTTGAAGCGTTGTGCGAGAGAAATCTGGAAACAATACACCATATTTTGACGTTTGACGTTGTTATGTCAACGTCAAACATCAAATGTCAAAACATGGTGATTTGTTACATAACAACAATTCGTGATGTTCTGTAAATACAAACTGTGACACCACAGTGCACTTTACACACTGACATCATTCAAAAGTTTGCTGGGTTTGCGTCCCGAGTTATTTATAAAAAAGTATTCCTTAGTTTCAAGTCAGTAAATTTAAATAATTCACTGTTGGGCAAATGAAATTTGCATAATATTTTTGGCCTAACTAAGCATACATTCAGTTGATTTTCAGCGAAGGCACTTTATTTTATTTGGACATAATCAAAGCACAAAAGTGCTCCAGTGAAATTAATTATGTTATCATATTATAATTATCAGCCATCTTGTTACCATAACACAAGCATTAGGTTGCTTAGCTTGGGACTAGATGGCGCTGTGTGAAATGTCCAGGGATATTAAAAAAAAAATTAAAATTAAAAATTAAATTATGTTAAGCTGCAATCACACTGTAAAGTCAGCTAGCAGACTGACACAGCCCTGTATTATACCGCGTTTCGCTTTAATGGCGACATTTTAAGATACGCATACGGTTTTACGAACATATTTTAATTTCATTAAACATCATCTGCCTAGCCTTTTCCCGACTAAGTTGGGGTCAGCTTCCAGTCTAACCGGATACAGCTGAATACCAGTATTTTTACATGGAGCGACTGCCTATCTGACCTCTATAACCCAGTTACTGGATAATACGATACCCCTTGGTAAGGTTGGTTGTCAGACTTTCGGGCTACTGACGACCCGTAACGACCGACAGCCACGAATGACAGCTGGGACCAACGGCTTAACGTGCTTTCCGAGCCACGGAGGGGGTCTTGGTACGTATTTTAATTTCATTAAACGTTATTATAATTGCTTTTTAATATTTTCTAAAATAGCATCTTGGGGTACCTTGTAGTTAAAGCACTGTATCGCAGGGGTCATTTGCCATTTTCCAATAATTTTATGTTGTTATGTTTTATAATACTGGCGTCTAGTCCTATCCGTGTGTTAAATTAATCTCACCATTGTAGCGGCCCGTTGTATTAGGCAGTATAAATAATCGCTGGCGCCTAAGTCAGTGCAGTCGCGGTTTAACATTTTAAAACGAATATGCTAATGAGTCCTAGCATTTACGTTAAAAAGGGTCTTTTTAACAGATGTTAAGAGAAAATTAGAATAAATAACCTTTATTTTATTATCATGCCACCGAATGTGGCCAGTGGAAGTCTTCGCCTCTCATACAAGAGGTTGTTGTGGGTTCAAATTCCGGTAAGTGCCAATGTGGCTTTTTCAATATGTACTTTCTGAGTTTATGTTGGCCATTACTGACATCGGTGAAGGAAAACATCGTGAGGAAAGCTGAACTTTATAGTTAATACAGGGTGACAGGGACATCGACTCGCAAACTGTAACCATGGTGGATTCAGCACATGAGTTTAGACCCCATAGCGTCGAAATTTTTCGTCGGTTTTATAGAAAAATGCAATACCTACGCGGTCAAAATGTATGGAACAGCAATATTTTTTTTAATAATCGACGAAAAATTCGAAAAAGTCTTCTGTGTCATAGAAAAGTGCAATACCTACGCGGTCAAAATGTATGGAACAGCAATATTTTTTTTTAATAATCGACTAAAAATTTCGACGCTATGGGGTCTAAACTCATGTGCTGAATCCATGGTTACAGTTTGCGCGTCGATGTCCCTGCTACCCTGTATAAGTCTGAAATCAACCCTTCATGAGCAAGCGTGGTGATCAGTGCTCATGCCTTCTCTGCAAGAGATGAGGTCTTGGCCCTGTATTGGGACAATAATTGGCTGGTATGTGACTAGCTACCCGTACAGACGTTGTCCTATTGCCTAGAACTCGATCGCAGCCATCTACATAAACCATCTAGTGGCCCACTCAAAAACAGATAAAAACATCAGTGACATACACACGCACAGAATAATTATAATATGTATATTAGCGGATCTGACAGACGTTGTACTGTAAAATAGTGCCACCGGTTCCAATTGTGAATCTAAACCATCCAGGGACTCACTCATCCAGGGAGACTCACAAAACACACACAAAATTGTTATATAAATAAATAAATAAAAAATTGGTCTAGCTGTATAAGCATTAATAAAGATTATCTTACCACACGAAACGACTTCACGAGGCCTGCTCGAACTAGGGTCGACAGGGCTGCAGTAACATTTTGAAGAAAAAGTTTCATCATTGCTGATGGACTTTGAAATTACACTTGCATTGCTGGCTCTTGATTCCATAGGGGTATTGATTTCTACAGCTGCAGTCAGAGTCGTTTCGCTTCGTTGAGCCATTGCATCAACTACAGCTGCAGCTGCACTGCTTCCTACAGACTTTGTACTTGGAGTCAAAACTACATGGCTTCCTAGAGCTTTTTCATCTGTTAAAAACAAACAATGGAAATAATTGCGTGACCTATCGATCTCGATCTGAATCATTTTGAAAGATATTGCTGATCCTATGCTTCAATGATCGAAAAATGTGTCTGCTCAACAACGTAAATAACGCAATGTATGTTGTTGAACTGCCAAAATGGAACCCATTGTTACTGACAGTGCATTACGCAACTACCCCACAGTTTGGTGGTAATAACGCTAATGAAGTTTAAGGTAGATTAGACACCCACTGTAGGCGCGGGCTTGCGGGCGGCGAGCAATGGGCAGCTCGCCGCCCGGTAAGGACCAGGCCCGAGTCGACGGCGCGTTGTGTTCCATGCGCGCCTCAAAGAGATATCAACACGAACTGATGGGGTCCGTTAGGGCCGATGCCTGCCAGGGCTGCGGGTTGTTCGAAAGAGATTCCGTGGCCTCTGGCACAGGCAACTGAAGGAATACGGGTGGGTTTTAGTCAGTAAAAGTCTGACACGCCCTTTCGCTCAGCCCAGAGCGGGAGAGGTCATTTGATGATTTCCCACCCAAAAAAAAGCTGGAAAAATTATTAGATCAATAATTATTTTACCTGCATATAATACCGGAATAATTTTATGAGGCAGTTGTTGTGATGATATGGATACTATCCGTGGGCCTGAAAAAAATAATTAGTAAATGTGAAGTACATGACGTGTATTATTTATCTGCTAGCCACTGCAGCAGGGCAAACAAAAGTTTAATTCATTCATTTTGTTGCCTTCAGTAAAACTTTGGTTTCCTAGGAAAGGGGTTCCGTTATATTCATTGATCTATATTATACAAGTACGCTGGACTAAACATACTCTATGAAATTACAGTCTCTATGAACGCCATACTCGAGCGTCTCCGGAACTAAAATTGACAAATTGCTGCAAATAACCGTCGTTTTGTTTTGGTACGTCTCTGACGATTTAGATCTAAATCGTGGAATAAGCCTTTTTTGTGTATTCTGTATTTACTCCTAGATATTTAGAGCATTTTCATCGTGAGGGTGCGTATCTCGTCAAACTCGCTATCAAAACTATTAGTACCACGGTCGCTCACGTGGCTGTCAGCGCCAAAATGGCGAAAATCAAATGTTTTAATTTTGTCATCGATAGTATGAAGCCCAGCTTACTTGTTACTATTATTATAGGTCAGTGGTTATATTATAATCGCCGCCATGAAAATCTGTTATCTTCACTAGTATCTGACATTATGGTGACAAAAAACGCGCTGTATTTGGACTGAAGTTAAGCTACGGTGTCCTAAAAGAGCGGTGGCCGCACTTAACGGCAATATTGACGGCTGTCATAAAAATTATGATAGCAGCAAAGATTTAAATCATTAGATTCAAAAGATAGTCCCGTTTGTGTTTCGTTATGACACCTCTGGTACACAATGATGCAGTGACTTGACTTGATTGTCATGAAAATGTTATTTAATAATGTGTGAGCTCACTCTTCGCAGTATGGACACGTTTCGTGTGACTAAGTGAGGTCCTCACCTTACTTAGTCACACGAAACGTGCTCTCGCAAATCTAGAGATTCAAATCTTTGGGCAGTGGGGCACAATGGCCGATAAAATGAACCGCTTTCCTAGGAAACCCAAGCTTCATTATGTGACCGTTCACTGCTTTCTTAGAAACCAAAGCTTTAGCTTCTGTCCTAACGAAAGGCAACTAAGGGTGATTTATCGAAAAAGGACCCACCTGTAAATGCAAGTTTCGGTACGGCTGAGCGTGTCTGGACAGCCAAACTTTCCTTTGCCGCATCGTTACACATTAGAACACACTCTGTAACAAAATCAATGCAAAGGAATGACTTCATGTTTTTTTTTTAAACTTTGCCCCACACTAGGAATTACTCCTGTATCGTGGGTGCGTTTACAAACATTTAAACTCACATACACAAACAGCCAGACCCGGAACAACTACCTGCAGGCACTACAAATATTTGTTATGTGCGGGAATCGAAACCGCGACACGCAGCGCAACGGTCGATCGCTCAGCCACTGCGCCAACCGTGTCGTCGAAGAGATTTGATTACCTAACGATTTTTTTTTAAAGGCTCAAAACAGGCCCTACGCAACGGTGCGACGAGATTCTGCTAGAACAATTTCCATGAAGTTTTCACAGAAATATAATAAAATCGTGCCAGTCTGCGGAGGAGCCTTAAAACAACACGTTATTGATGAATGTCGCGTTCAGAAATCGCATCGTATTTGACATCACAGTCATGAGCTTGTCCACAGAACCCGAGAATGCAAGATTGTGAGGCAAACCATTCGCGGCACATGCCTCGCGTTAGTTTTAAATCTCGCTTTAAAACAATTTTGGAATTAGAATTAGTATGAAATCCGACAGCTTAAATTCGATATGAACTGAACATAGTAGATTGAGGTTTAGATCTAGACAGAGAAGAGAGATATTTGAAATTGAAAAATGCATCTTACCAGACATAAAAACTTCATCTTTTTCTCCTACGATGGAAGTTGTGATGCCCGCCGATGCTACGCTAGTCGCCTTCAAGGGAGTCATTTGTGTTTCTATTTCTAAAGAAAAACATATCAACATTATAAACCAGTTAAGTCAAAATTGTTGATTATTTGACGAAACTGGGGACGGCACTCAAACCTTTGCCTAATGTAATGCAATTGCACGTACCTCGTGGGTATTAGGTGTCATCCGAGATCAAATGAAGTTATGATAAGGAGGAATGAGGAGTGTGTGAAGGTGTGTATGACTAAAGAAAAGAGGCAAATCAAAGAAAAGGTGGATGGATTTTGTAAAAGATGATAATTAAGGCTATAAGAAGGAGCCGCCGGGGCTGCGGGTTGTTTGAAAGAGATACCGTGGCCCCGGTTTTAGTCAGTAAAAGTCTGACACGCCCTTCCGCTCAGCCCAGAGCGGGAGAGGTCATTTGATGGTTTCCCACCCAAAAAAAAGGCTATAAAAAGGAGAAATTCTGACATGACGGTTAAGGTGATACGTAAAAAATAAATCACAGCTCATAAATCATAAGGGGCGGGCATTAGAAAGTGACAGTCAATTACTACCACATGCGAAAAAAGAGAGCGCAATAATGAGCTCGAACCTCAAAATAAAACAACGTAAGCGCCAAACCATTACCTATTACGCACATTTTAAATGCAATTTTGCAATGAAATTACTTAGGATTTTAGAATTACAGAAAAAAAAAGTAGAGGTAGTTTCGGAATTAAATTCTATTGAGGTAATTTAACCCAATTGTTTTTTCCTTCAGTCAGAGTATTAATCAAATCTATTCTATCTATACTTATAATAAATCTGTAGAAGTGAAAATTCTGTACATTGAAAATATCAAAAAAATAAATGGCAGGGGGTGTTACTAGACCGACACCGAACCCAAAAATGTGATTAAAAAAATTTTTGTCTGTCTGTCTGTTTGTTCAGGCATCACGCAAAAACTACCGGTTCGATTACGATGAAACTTGGTATAATTATTCTTTAATATCCTGGGCACCACACTGGGTACTTTTTATCCCGGAAAAGTATATACAATAAAAAACAAACTTAATTTTGCGGTTCGATCCCTAGACCCGATTACTGTACCAACCGCAAATAATAAGTTTGTCGTGTCCTATTCCTTTTAGTTTTTAGAGTTATTTAGGTTTATTTTTATATAAGTCGTAGGTATAGATTTTAATTTTAAAGTATAGGTAGTATATTTGATAGTGTACGTAGTGACCGTAGGTTATTTTATAATACTGTTAGGTAGGATTAGTCATTCGTATAGATATTAGTTTTTAGAGATTTTGCTTATTTATTGAGTTTAGATTGAGGGGCCCGTGGCTAAATAATAACAGCCGCACAGGTCGATCGGTCAGGTTAAGCTACGCTTGCCGCGGTCGGTCTGTGGATGGGTGACCATCTTTACATACCGAGACACCTCCGTGCCTCGGAAAGCACGTTAAGCCGTTGGTCCCGGCTGTCATTCGTGGATCTTTGACAGTCGTTACGGGTAGTCAGAAGCCCGAAAGTCTGACAACCAGTCGTACCAAGGGTATCGTATTACCCAGTAACTGGGTTGTGGAGGTCAGATAGGCAGTCGCTCCATGTAAAATACTGGTATTCAGCTGCATCCGGTTAGACTGGAAGCCGACCCCAACATAGTTGGGAAAAGGCTAGGCAGATGATGATTGAGTTTAGATTAGTTATCATCATAAATAGGTTTATTTAGGTAGGTAGGTATTAGGTAGGAGTTTATTTATTTTTTTAATTAGGTAGGTACTTAGGTAAAGATATCATATAGGTACCCTCTTAATCACCATTAATGAGGCACAATTGGTTTTCTATTGTAATTAGCCACAAAGGGCCCGCGAGATAGATGGCATCCTGGGGCACATACATTTTATCCTGTTAGCACGTTCCCGTGGGATAATTTCCGACATCCACGCGGGCGAAGCCGCGGGCAGAAGCTAGTAGTCAATAAAATTAAATCAATAAAAACTTTTTAACAAAAAAATTAAACCGCCGAAAAAACTGAAAAGCAAAAAATAATAAGCCTTTTTTATTTAACCTCAGTTCTTAATCTAATGTAAGTATACCTAAGTAATTTTAAGTCGGCGCCAAATAATCAATAAACAAGGATCACAAAATTGCCTTAAATTTAAACGGGCGCCGACTCAAAATTATTTAGGTATAGGTACTTAGGTAATTGTTTAGGATTTTTTTTCAAATTTATATGGGACCAACTTTGGGTTATACCCTTTCCAATAAAAAAAGAATTGTCAAAGTTGGACTACTCTGCAAAAAGTTATGCGTATGCGTAAAAAAAAAAAACAAAAATATGCGTCGACTTGAGAACCTCCTCAATTTTTTTTCCAAAATTAACCTAAAATTAAATCCATACATGCTGTAATAGTGAAATAAATGGTTACGAAAAAAAACTCCAATTTATTATGGTATCGCCTTAATAGAGATGTTTGGAAGAAAAGGATGCTCTCCGCCGACCTCGAATAAATTGAGTTAAGGGCAACAGGATGATGATCATCTAAGATGAAGTTACCGGGACCACCCAGCAGCTTTTCAAAGGGCCCTGTGGGCATTGTGCCCTTTTGGAAATAATTCGTTTTGGGTCTCTAGTGGTAGAGACCCAAAACGAATTATTTCCAAAAGGGCACAATTACTATACTTCATTTGATCGTTGGTGTGTCAATAAATAAATAAATTTGAAATAAGATAGACATTTAAATAAACCTTTTTTACAGTCCGCAACCGATTTTGACTTCTATTGCGTTGATGGCATGACAAATGGCAGCTGCAGTAAACGGTTGGCATTGTAACCACTTTTTTGCTTTTAATGCCATCTATATGCCTATGTAATAGAAGTCAAAATCGGTTGAACGGACTGTAAGAAAGGTTTATTTAAATGTCTAATCTTTTTTAAACGGAGTGTAGGTACGACTAAATATTTTTTTGTTTCATTGTCTAACGGACAAATTGACAAAGAGACGTTGTGTTTTATAATAATTATGTAAAGAATACCTTGTGCAGGTTGTGTAGTCTGTATGGACTCTTCAGCTTGAATAGCACAATCGGCATGTTCAACAGCAGTGCCTATAAATTCAGTTAGCATGAGAACTACTTTTCTTTTAGTTGTTTCTTTAAAACCGTTTTTCCGGTTTAAAGATGAAGTTTCATGTTGATTTTTTACAAAATTATTGTAATTATGATATTGGTGAGTTTTTTTATATAAAGATATTATATCCTGTTCAGGAAATGCTTGATTGAAAATACCGTGCTAAGGATGGATGGTGCTGTACTCTTGCAGTAATACATGACGGATACAAATATGTGTTTTTGGAAAAATTACTTTAAAACCCACACATAGAGTTCAATTTACGCTATAACTTAGATTGTTTATCTTTATCGATAGTTCCTTCTGAAATCAATATCACTTTTTATAAAGTTGATACTTACATATTTGTTTTATTGGAAATAATATTCTTTTCCTAAGGGCTTGTTAATAAAAGGAGTTTCACAGTTACCGTTAATGGCGTTACTAGAAAAGCTGGTAGTTCTCTCAGTCACCGGATTTTTGCTGGTGGTCACACCCAGGGATGTCGTTTCTACTGACTCTCCCGGTGATATTTGGGTTCCAGCGCCTGCAACTTTAGGAGACGGTAGTTTATTTTATTTTCCCATTTATGTACACACATATATAAACAGACATTGAAAAACAGAACTGAAAAAATAGGTACAGAGGTGATGCTTATTTCATAAGAAATCTCTTCCAGCATACCTGAGATAGGACAATAGATACAGAGATGTAGACAGCGAGTGATGGAGCAAAGGAGACAAAAAATAATACATAGAATCAAAAAAACAATTAATTTAAAAACTAAACAAAAATTACAAGAATATACTAACATACATACAAATAAACATACATAAATATTTCTAAAATAAATATTACTAGAATGGTAATAATTATATCATACTCAAAAAAAAAAAAATATATACACAACTATGATGAAGTGGACAGATAGTGTTATTTCACTCTTCTTTTGAAAACTGCAATAGTTTGGCAGTCCCTCCCCCCTTAGTTTTGACTTAGAGATGTTGTTTTTTTGCCACTCTATGATATCAAAAAAGAGGAAGAAAGCTTTCCACGAGACAAAATCTGCTCTCTCATCTATGGTAGAAACTTTTCTTTTACTTAACGCATCTTTTAATGGGTTGCTCTCTAAATTGCACATATCAGTCACAGTCCATTGGTGTAATTGCCGTATGGCGTTCCAGTGTGAGGATAAATAAATAAATAAATAAAATTAAATAATATCTGTATCGTAACTATAGAACCACATTTATAATGACTAATGACAGTAGGTAACATTCAAGAGTGCTTTAGAGGTAGGAGGAACAGCTGCTTGTGCGATGTAGGATTTTGCGTGACGTCATTAGGATGTGTAGTTTGCATAGTGCTGCCATACAAAAGTTTTCAGTTTTTGACCCCATTGAAATCCTACAACCTAGCCTAATTATTGCGTACCACATTCACAATCCCACGCCCTTTCATTTTGTCAATTCAACAATACTCAATGCGCTATCTACATACGTTATGGAGCAGACGAATTTTCAATTAAACAGAGTGGCAGGGACATCGACGCACAACCTGTTACCATGGAATCAGCACATGATTCTAAACCCTCCAGCGTTGAAATTTTTGTCGGTTATTAAAACAAAAAAATGGCTGTTCCGTACATTTTGAACGCGACGGTACGCACTTTTCTATGAAACTTTTTTTTTTTGTAACCGATGAAAAATTTCTACGCTAAGTAAGAGAAATGCTAGAATCATGTGTCGAATTTATGGTTAAAATTTTGCGCGCCCTTGTCACCCTGTATGAGGTAATAAATTATGAAACAAATACTATGAAAACAATACTAATCTATATATAAAAATCAATGCCACTTTTAGTTGTAATTTTATAACTCAAGAACGGGCTCCCCTATCCAAACCAAATGTTTAGGCTTTGTTTGGACTATTTAGTAGATGATTTATGTCAAGTTTGCACAAAATCGGTAGAGCAGTTCTTCATTTATCACATTTTTTGTAACAAATGAATTATTATTTTGTTAATGGGGATTTTGCTGTCAAATTGAAACTTTTTTCAGATGGGGATTGTGCTGTCAAATTGAAACTTTTTTCAGTGTTGACAGCAGCATGTTGTTATTTCATTCATGCGGTCATTTCATTTTGGACGTGCTTCGATTAAAGCAAATTGTCAGCGATAATAAAATTATTGCTTTGTGTTTATATTTTTTATTAGTGTAACAGTAGGTTAGGAGTAGGGTAGCAGTAGGTTAGGAGTACGGTAGAAGTAGGGTAGGAGTGGGTAGGAGTAGGGCAGAAGTAGTTTAGGAGTAGGTTAGGAGTAGGATAGGAGTAGGGTAGGATTAGGTAGGAGTAGGGTAGGAGTAGGGTACGAGTAGGTTAGGAGTAGGGTAGAAGTAGGGTAGGGGGTAGGACACCACGCGAACGAAGTAGCGCCGGGCAGTTAGAAATAATATATATTGCAAAACAACGTTTGCCGGGTCAGCTAGTAAGTTATATAATAACATAGAGAATTTAGTGTATTCTACTTACCTAAGTTATCCTTTTCTCTGTTCATAGCAGAAGCGGCGTTTGAGTAAAATTTCCTTAAAATAGGGAACAATGCTTGCTGAGTTCTCGTTTCACTAATTAACTGTGTTATATCTGAAAATAATTTAATCGTTTTAAATAAGGACGTTAAGATTAAAAAATAATTTGCAACAAGAAAGCGCGTATTAAAAAAAGAAGAAAAGAAAAGAAAAAACTTCAAATAAAAAACCGGCCAAGTGCGTGTCAGACGACGCACAGTAAAGGGTTCCGTTTGGGATGAATATTTACGCATGCACAAATTTATTTTAATCAACAATCTTGATTTATTTACAGAATTATTAACATTAAAAATGCATCATTACCCCTATTACAATAAATGGATATCTTCTTGTAAAGCTTACCTGAGGCAGCCACGGGTCTGTAATAAGTTATGTCGGAATCAGAAGGTACTGTTATAGAAGAGCTGACGCCACAAAACGGAAACTTCACATCCGTTTCTGTAACATAAACAAATTATTTACAGCTCAGGAAAAAAAAAAAATAAGAATTCTCACTGGATTATTTTTATTAAGGCATTAGAAATCCTCTGTGAATAGTCCATTCTGATACCAAGTGCGCACCAAAGGTCCCGAAAATCAGTTTCTTGGTAATATTTCGTAAAGTATTATTTTAAGTCGATTTATGAATCGAGAATAAAAATAAGAAATATTTCGTAGTATTTTAATCGCAGATGAATTCTTATTTTCCTGGGTTATACAGGGTGACAGGGAAACGGCGTATTCCTTGAAAGGGGTTATACTAGAGGTCATTAGCAACGAATAAAGTCCAGTGAACTAGGGGTCAAAACAGGATGGTTAAAAAATAAAAAATTGCTATTAAAGATCTGTTATTTTTGAGATTATGTAAGTTATGCAAGCATTTTTTTAAAAATTATTACTCATTTTTTCAGAAAAGTATCAATAATATGTTTGGATTGGAGTAGTTTTTTCTCATAGTTAATTGTATTTGGTAACAAGTAAAAAAAATCGAAGAACCGACACAGCTCGGTAACCATCTAGTTTTGAACCCTGAAAACTGGACTAAATTTGTTGCTAATGACCTCTAACATTCTAACAACACCTTTCAAGGAATACGTCGAGTTTCCCTGTTACCTTGTATAGTATATCATAGATTTAGTTTTTAAATCACAAATAAATGTCTCATTATAGACAGGACCGTCAACGAGTGAATGTGGTTTTGATAACTAATTTTGGTGTAGTTCAAAACTTTCCAGACTCTCACAAGAATTGCAATTGAAGATAACCATTTATTGAACAGAAAAATAATGAAACTTGTCAGATAATCTTCAGAATTGAAGTTAAAACGCTGTGACAGACAGCAGGCTTAGAAAAAGGGTCCCGTTTGGGTACGGATCCCTAAAGATTTTAAGAAGGTAAACAAACAAACCACGATAAAAATAGCAGGTGCGTTAAATTATGTAGATCATGAACTATAAAGCCGAATTTGAACTATAAAGCCGAATTTGAACTATAAAGCCGAATTTGAACTATAAAGCCGAATTTGAACTATAAAGCCGCATTTGCTTTAATAACATTATTGATCCTTGGGTTATAATGATATTAAGTGCAATATTACTCGGGTAGATCCCAGGGGTATTTAATGACTTACTTTAGATAACGTTTGCATGACATATAATTTGACATTATCGAGCAGGGTGGTGCGAAAAGGGCATTATTTACCTGCATTATGACACATGATGACATTCTGTTGAACTGTGTCCGTTTTACAAGAATCTTTGTTGATTTCTAATTCCTGCATACTGAATCGTACCGGCGCCGGTGCCGGCGCAGGCGGTGGCGGCGGCGGCGGCGGCGGCGGCAGCGGCGCGAGCGCACTCGTCTTCTGATCGGTCGTATGGGTCGGTAGGTCTGCGGTATCTGTGAATGTGGTATCTGTGCATTTTAATTTCCAAACATGTACACAAATATGTGTTTTTGGAAAAAATACTTTAAAGACCCACAGATAAAGTTCAGTTTACGGTACAACTTCAAAACAAATTACGACATTTTCTTCTACTACTAGACATTCTTAAATAAACTTAATTTTACTCTAATGCAAAGTTTGGATTGTATTATACTAGAACCAAAAATTCGAAGACAGGTTATGACCACCCACTCCCTCTCATAGAAAGAGCAGGTCTGTGTCCCAGCAGTCGCAACATTATACGCTAATTGTACAGACGCCAGCACATCAAGCTACTACAATCTGTCAAATTTCTTTAATAGATTTTCCACTTTATCGCTAAAGCATTAAGGTTCAAGGTGGATTGGGAAAATTTGACAGTTTCGTGTAGCTTGATCTGCTGGCGTCTGTACCATAAAGTTTGAATATTTAATAGATTAGGACGTCTGTTGAGTACATAGAAAATAGCAGCAAAGTGGTGGTACATTGGTGAACCACACCGCTAGAAACAAATGACCAGGGACAACGCGCTATGTCGCGTGACTTTTATTTGGCTGTGCAAAATTTTTTTTTTCGGGCTTGTGACGAGTTACATTACCTTTTATCTCTAAAAAGACATGGTTCCTGCCGCTGGTAAAAGTCATCGTATACATACATGGATTCACACCTTGTTCCCATGGGGCTAGGTAAAAACTACAAAACCCCACATGCTGCGATCATCTACTAGTGATTTAATAAATCCTTCTATAAAACATATAATAACATTATAAACGCGAAAGTTTGTGAGGAGGGATGGATGTTTGTTACTCTTTCACGCAAAAACTACTGAACGGATTTGTATGAAATTTGGCATACAGATAGTTTATAACCCCAGGATCGACACTTAATGATAAATGATAAATGATTTTATTTTTGTAAGTAGGTTTGTACAAACACTTTTACACGTCAATCATATTTTAAAACTAGATGAAGTCGGCGTTTCCTATCTGACTAGTCTGAGAAGAAAGGCCGAAACAAACTCAGACGTCACAGTCTCTTTTAAAGTCCAGACATAATCTTGGTCAGATCATATGAAGACCATGTAGGTCGATGTCTGAGATGGTCTTTTGAGGAAAGAACCACACAGATTGAGAGGACCTGTCCAGTCAGTGCACGCATATGTCAGAAATCGTGCAGCTCAACTCAAAACTTAAGGAGCTCAACGGTTCGACGAACAATACCAAAGAAAGGACATTTGGGTAGGCCACATTAATTACTCAAACTGCCAGACCATGACAAAACTAACAGAACAGAGCGAAAAATAAAAAATAAAATGACCCATATAGTCTTCACATTCACAATAATTAAAATAATAGAATACTTTACAAAGTAAGCAAATGTCATAGTATATAGTATATATCAAATTCATTAATGTCAAAATGTATATAAAAAAAAAAACAACAACAAAACAAAACAAAAACATTCAATATATTGTAAAGATTGGAAGCAGCTTAATCCCAAGCCTTTTTGTCCTCGATATAAGCCTTAACGGTATAAAAGGCTTTCTGGCACAACTTACGTTTAATGAATGATTTAAATTTATTAAGGCTTAGATCTTGAACGGGGCTTGGAACTTTGTTGTAGAAGCGTATACATTGGCATCTGAACGAGCCACCTATTTTCTTGAGCCTTGTTGTAGGTACAACAAATTTATTTTTATTTTATTTATTTATTTAACCATTTATGTACACACATATATAAACAGACATTGAAAGACAGAACAGAAAAAATAGGTACAGAGGTGATGCTTATTTCATAAGAAATCTCTTCCAGCATACCTGAGATAGGACAATAAATACAGAGATGTAGACAGCGTGTGATACAGCAAAGGAGACAAACAATAATACATAGAATCAAAAACAAACAATTCACTTAAAAACTAAACAAATATTACGAGAATATATACATACAAATAAACATACTTAAATACTTCTAAAATAAAATAAATACATACACAACTATGATGAAGTGGACAGATAGTGTTCTTTCACTCTTCTTTTGAAAACTGCAATAGTTTGGCAGTCCCTAATGTCAGGCGGTAGTGAATTCCACAATCGCACCGCGTGCACTGTGAAGGAGTAGGAGTAGAAGTCGGTGGAATGGGGAGGGGACTTAAGAAGGTTTTTAAGATGCGACCTACAAGGTGCATCTGAAGGACGGGCGTAGGAAAAACGCTCCCGCAGATAGGATGGTGTTTTGGGATTGTGAAGGAGATTGAATAGCAGACATAATATCCGAGAGTTCCTGCGAAGTCGAATGGGGAGCCACTTGAGTATCTTGCGAAAGTTGGAGACATGATCAAACTTTTTAAGGTTAAAAATAAAACGAATACAAATATTTTGCAAACGCTCAAGTTTATTTAAAAGCTCCTCCGTGGCATCCAAGTAACAGGCATCGGCGTAATCAATAATGGGTTGAATGAGGGTTTGAGCAAGAGAAATTTTGGTGTTCAGGGGCAAGAGGCCCTGAAGACATTTCAAGGAATGGAAAGTAAAGTGCACTTTGCGACTGACTTGAGCAACATGAGCAGACCACGACAGGTAGGAGTCCATGGTCACTCCCAGGTTTTTAACCGTTTGAGCGTATTCAATCTGAACTCCATTCAGACAGAGTGGAGTCAGCGACGCTACATTGAGCCTATTCCGCATATACCTGCCGCCGATAATTATGGCCTGGGATTTCCTAGGGTTGATTTGCAGTCCAAAAGACCGCGACCACTCACTAATCAAATCCAGGTCACTGTTCATGGCTGAAACAGCAGCTTCCGCATCTTCCCTTAGGAAATTATTGTAAAGCTGCAGGTCGTCAGCATAGAGATGGAAGTAAGAAGAGATGACTCTGGTGACAGAGTTAATAAAAATAGAAAAGAGAAGAGGAGAGAGAACGCCACCCTGAGGCACACCTGCGGTAAGAGAGCACCAATCAGAAGATGACTCGTCAAGACGAACCCGCTGTGAGCGGCCATTAAGATAAGAGTTAAACCAACCAATAGAGGAAGAGGAGAAATTTAAAGATTTAAGGATCCCTAGAAGGATGTCGAAATCGACAGAGTTAAAGGCACTGCTAAAGTCGAGAAGTACAAGTAAAGTAAGAGATTTGTGGTCCATAGCCCAACGGATGTCATCAGTAACCTTCAAAAGAGCCGTTACTGTGCTATGACCAGGTCGAAAACCAGACTGAAAAGGACTAAGGAGGTCATTCGCAGATAGAAAGGCAGAGAGTTGTTGATGAACAATATGCTCAAGAACTTTAGAGAGAAATGGGAGGATAGAAATGGGACGGAAATCAGTGGGTGAGACCGGCTTAGGAATTTTGGGTAAGGGGATGATATGAGCCTGCTTCCAGACCTCAGGAACAGTACAAGAGAACAGAGAGAAATTAAAAATGTGGGTCAAGACAGGAAGTAGTGTAGGGAGGATAGGAGAAATCATTCTTGAACAGATATTATCATTACCAACTGCAGTGGAGGAGATAGCACAAATAGATTTTTTGACCTCACTTTCACTCACTTGATCTAACTCAAAAGAGGAACACTGCGGCAATGGCAGACCAGAAAGTTTATTTAACGTAGCTGATCTGACGTGCGGATCAAAAGTGACAGGGGGATGAGAGAAATGTTTGTTAAGAGCACACACGTCAACGTCATTACTGGAAAACACTGGAGACTTGCCAATGCCGACAGTTTTAAGAAACTTCCAGACATCAGACGAGTTACGATTTTCAAGAGAATTATGGAAGTAGCGTCTCTTTGCATCTCTACACATACGCCTGCAGCGATTTCGCAGCACCTTATACGCATTCAAGTTGCGCTCAGAAGGACTGCGTTTCAACCTTCTTTTGGCTCTGTCCCTACTTGCCATCGCATCCTTAATGGCAGGAGTAAGCCAAGGAGCCGGAACATATTTTACCTTGACTCGACGGATGGGGGCATGCCGGTCAAATAAGCTGAGTAAAGTTCTGTTAAAGATATGAACCATATCGTTGATACATGTGCTCTCCAAGACGTCCGTCCAGTCGATACCACCAGCATCACGCAGCAATGCCTCCTGGCTTATGCCCTTGTAGTTCCGAAGGAACATATATTGCGGCTTACGCTTGGGAGGGCGAATCCTGTAGGACATAAAGATGAGGTCGTGATAGGAAAAACAAGCAGTGAGCTGTCCGTGGACAGATACATTATTGGAGTTAGAGACAATCATCAGGTCCAACAGAGAAGGGGTGCAATTAGGAAAATGATGAGTAGCAGACAGAGGCAGAATACTAAGGTTATAGGAGGATAAGAGAGATTGAAGTTTGTGAGTACGACTATCGTTTTTAAGAAGACAAGTATTAAAATCGCCCATCAAGACTACGTGGTCATAAGAGGGACAGAAATCATCTAAGAGCGAATCAAAAGAGTCAAAGTAATCGATACTGAGGTTAGGGCTGTAAACGACCCCGAGAAGCATTTTAGCGTGATGCAAGGAAATTTCAATAAATAGATGCTCCGCTGACCCCGAGTACGAAGATGGTGATGTGCTGATAATCTTGTAGGGAATATCAGTACGCAAGTAAATGGCAACACCACCACCACCCTTCCCAATTCTATCATTACGGATAAGGACAAAGCCAGGAAGGGTATAATTAACAGATAAGAGAGAGGGTTTGAGGAAGGTCTCAGAGATGAGCAAAGCATCAATATGTGCACTGTTAAAGGAAGCCAGAAGATCTGAGTAATGGGCAGGAATACTCTGGGAATTAATGTGGGCTATGTTGAGATTGTAGGGGAGGTGGGACATCAAAGAGGAAATCTGGTCGCTGAGAGTAAGAGGAGAGGAAGAACCACTCGTCGCACTAAGGAAACTGCTTGAAGAGGACGAACAAGAGAAAAAATCATCATTAAGGTCGACATCGACCATAGCTGACAATAAAATAAAATAATAATATATCTATTATAATAATATATAAAAAAAAAGAAAAGCAAAACAATCAAAATACTAACAATAGTAAAACTACTAATGTGCATGCAAATAAAATAACAAAAATAATTTAAAACGCTCAACCAATAAAACACCTATCGATACGCTGGTGTTGGAAGAGATTTTAACACAACATACTTATAGGTACGTAAAAAGAGAGAAAAAAAAAAAAAAAAAATTATACTTAAGGCATGAATTATGTTAACATAAAAAAAAAATAAGAATGGATAAAATCAATAAAAATATCGTCAGCCACAACATTCGCAAACAAACCATAACAAACGCAAGGTGTAACGAAACGCAAACGTAACGTCAACATACAGGAAAAAAAAAAATAAATGACACTGACACTTGACAGACGTCACTAAGAATAAAAATAAAAACGTCTACCGGCGAGCTAAACGTGAGAAAAAATTAACTAAAAGTAAATGCTTTGGGTAGATTCGCAAAAGGAAAATGTAAATTTAAAGTGTACCGACATAACACAAATCTGTTACAAAACGGTGAACGAAAAGCATGCAAGGGGACGTCTAAAACAGCCAACTCAGCGACGAGCCTTCCTCACAACCTTTTTTTTGGGGGTTGCGGTAACAGTCGATGGAGAAGCCACTGCAGGCGAGGTAGACGCGGCCAGCACGGGATCATTGGTTGCGGCAGCACTAGCCGGAGCGGGGAATAACGCGATTAAACTGTCGAGCTCACCCATGGATGCTATCTTCCGGCGTGCCTTGTCAGGCGTTAAGACAATCACCTTGCCCTCTGCAGACCAGCAGCTATTGATGCTAAAATGTTTACGGGCCGCAATAAAAACCTGGTGTCGTGACTTGGTCAGGAACTCCGAAATAGTGATGCCACTGCCCTTGAGTGTAGTTTTACTGTCCCACACTAACCGACGATACTCCATGTCATTAAATCGCACCAACACAGGTCTTGTTTTGCCCTGGGGGGCTCCTAGTCTGTGGCATACATCCAAGTGATCCAATTTAATGTCATCGATCGATAGTTGTTTTGACAATATAAGGAGAATCACATCACACAGCTTTTCATTAGGCTTCTCAGGAATACCGTGAAATAGCAGGACCTTTCTTCGCATCGCAGTCTCATGTCTGTCCAGACTCAAAGATAGGAGTTCTATCTGAGTTTTGAAGTGAGCAAACGTTTTGCAAACGAAGGATTTAAACTCAGAGAAGTCGAGGGAAAGTGCAGCAAGGTCCGAGTGTGCAGGGTCAGTTCCAGCTGTAGCTCTCAGCAGCTTATCTTCGTACTCGCGCATGCGAGAGCTAAACAGCTTCTCCAGTTCTTCCATACTGTGCACAAGCTTGCTGTCCATGGCTTGATGGAGTATTTCACTTGATATGGATGTGGAATTGTAAAGTGAAAGGAAATACTAAGCGAAGGTGGGTTTATTGGTTAATTAGCACATAAATAAAGTAAAAAAGAAACTATTAACTATTTTTAAATAAATATTAAATATGAGAGCTAAAATTACGTATATATGTCAAGCCTACCCACATAGGGAAAAAAACGTTTGTTTTTTTATGTTTGTTTCTAGTATTTATATCATGTATATCACTGTACTTTTTAAACAATTTTATATTTTTATGGGCATATAAAAGATTTTCATAAATATACTGAGAAGGCACAGTCATAACATTAATTTCTTTAAATTTGTCTCTGAGCGAGTGTCTCGGACTCAATTTATAAATTGATCGAACAGCTCGCTTCTGTAAAACAAAGATAGTCTGAATATCAGCGGCATTTCCCCACAATAGAATACCGTACGACATTACACTATGAAAATAGCTAAAGTACACTAAACGGGCTGTCTCTATATCAGTTAAATTACGAATTTTTCTAACCGCGTATGCTGCGGAGCTTAGCTTTTTTGACAATTTATCTATATGTGGACCCCACTGAAGCTTAGCATCCAAAGTTATGCCCAAGAATACTGTACTGTCATCAGGATTCAATTCTTCGCCCTTTATCAACACATTGGTTTTCACCTGCCTAACGTGAGGTAGCGTAAACTTAATGCATTTGGTTTTTTTCTCGTTTAAAAGTAAATTATTAACATTGAACCAGTGGACTACTTTAGAGATCGCGGTATTTACATCGTCAGTAACCTGCTGCTGACGTTTAAGTTTAAACAAAAGTGAAGTGTCATCTGCAAACAACACTATATCATGATTATCCTTTATGAGGTACGGCAAGTCATTTATATAAATAAGAAACAAGAAAGGGCCAAGAATTGAGCCCTGTGGGACTCCCATTGTTACTATAGATCCGGGAGATCTTTTTCCATTAACATCACCGCTCTGAATCCTCTTACTCAAATATGAGGTAAGAAGATCCAGAGCAGTGTTCCTGATTCCGTAGTGGCGGAGTTTCCTGATTAACGTTTCGTGAAGAACGCAATCGAATGCCTTGGACAAATCACAAAAGATGCCCAAGGCATCGCATTTATCTTCCCAAGCATTATAAATATGTCCTAAAAGTTCAACACCGGCATCAGTAGTTGTAAAACCCCTTGTAAAACCGAACTGTTTGCTATGTAATAATTTATGTTTATTAAAAAATCTTTGCATTTGATCTAAAATTAATTTCTCAAAAATTTTACTAAAGGTAGGTAGTACAGAAATTGGTCTATAATTTGTAGGGTCTGATGTACTACCTGATTTAAACAAAGGTATTATTTTACTATTTTTCATGAGGTCAGGAAACTCCCCACTGTCAATACAACTATTAAAGATAAGAGCTAGAGTAGGTGCTACAATGTCAATAATAGACTTAGCAACTTCTACAGAATTACCCCACAGATCTGCAGTCTTTTTAACATTTAATGTGTGAAAGGTTTTAATTATATCTCTACAGGTAATATGTTCAAAATGAAATTCCGAATCACAACCATTAACATTTTCCTTCAGCAAAGACTCAGCAACAAAAGGTGATGAGTTTAGGGATTTAGTAGTTGAAACGGGAATATCTGAAAAGAAATTTTCAAATGCCTCGGCGACTTGTGAGTCTGATTTTACTATGTTGTCATTAATAGACAGGCTGTAGTCAGTATCTCGTTTACTAGATCTTCCCGCTTCACTATTAATAATAGTCCAGGTCGTTTTAATTACATTACTGCTGTTTTTAATCTTTGAACCTAAATAACGAGACTTGGCCATATAACAGACTTTTTTAAATAATTTTGAATAATTTCTAACAAACAAATTAAATTCATCAGTGTTAACATAAGGCCTTTCATTGTACAGTTCATAAAGCCGTGTTCTACTTTTATGAATACCAATGGTAGCCCAATCACTGAAAGATGCGTTACTGTTAACCAAGATAGTCTTGGGAATAAAGGTGGAATCAAATTGTTTACAGTATATATTAAAAAAAGTATCATATAGATGATTAGGATTGGCATGAGTTGTCAAAACTGGTAATTTATTGATGAGTTTAACTTTAAAAGCCTCTAAGCGACTTGCAGTTTTGGGGTTAACAGTGATATCCTTTTTAGCCACTTTTTTGTTTTGGTTTTGAATAGTAATCTTTTGCCCGCAATGATCAGAGTCTAGTATATTTATAATTTCTTTGTGGCTTGGTATAATATCTGTATAAATATTATCTAGGCATGTGGCACTAGTAGGTGTTATTCTAGTGGGCTCCAAAAATAGGTTCACAAGATTGTAGGACTGAAACAGACTTATAATTTTACTACAAGAACCTGAGTTTTCTAATAAATTGACATTAAAATCACCACAAATGATAACGGACTTGTTTGAGTTACAAATCCTGTGTAAAACTTCATCATTTACCTTTTCAAAGCAGTCATACAATCCTGAAGGGGGTCTGTACACACTTAATACAACCAACTGCTCCAATTCTATACAGGCAATTTCAACTGTACGCTCAACAGATAGGCTCACAATATCGTTACGATCTTTAAATTTGAGCTGGTTACTTACTAAAATTAAAGAGCCACCATGGATAGCATTTATTCTGCTGAACGAACTACCAACCTGGTGATTATTAAAATTGAACAAGAACTGGTGACTTTTCAGCCAATGTTCTGTTATACAAAGAATATCAATACTATTAAAATTCATAAATAATTCTACTTCTAAATCTTTGTTCATAAATCCTTGAATATTTTGATGCACCAGGTTGATACTATTTACTGTTTCTAAACCCTTTATTACTTATTACTTACTTATGCGGGTGAAACCGCGGGGCGCTGCCAGTTAATCATAAAAATATTATGAGTACCTGTAGGTTGATCAGCTAAATTAACTTTCACTTCATCCTCCAAACTTGTTGTTTCCTCCTGTACTGCTATTTCACCTGGAATTTTACAAAAGCTTTTATTTAGTTTTCTTTTATTTGGAGTTGGCGCTAAACCATTCCGCCTCGTAATAATTTCACAACAGCTTTTATAGGATAATAAATTATTATAGAAGTGATGCTTCGACTACTAGATTACATTCCGTTCTACGGAAACTATTAAACAAACATTAAAAAAATATATTTTAAGTTTCAGACATCTGCTAGTGCAAAATTAAATGATGTATGGGTTTCGACGCTCAACCCCTTACCGTGGATTCAGTACATGATTCTGAACCCTGTGTTGAAGACTTTCTGGCGTAAAAATTATACAGAGGTTATCAAAAAAAAAATCTGCTGTTTCATAGAAAAGTGCAATACCTGCGCGGTCAAAATGTATGGAGCAGCAATTTTTTTTTTTTGATAACCGACGAAAAAAATTCTACGCTAAGAGGTCTAGAATCATGCGCTGAATTCATGGTTACAGTTTGTGTGTCGATGTCCCTGCCAACCTGTATGCACAATTTATTCAATCCATAATCAATCTATCAACTTTATAAGCTTCTACACTGCCACAAGGATCTGTTGGTGCTCGAATCAAAAATCAAAATCAAATGTCATTTATTCAAATTAGGCTGAGAATCAGCACTTTTCGAACGTCAAAATTCGAAAGGCAGTCCCCCAAAACGCCCGCCCTTTCTGCTTTCGCTAGGAAGAAGAAGTGGCGCAACAAACTCCCCGGGAGCACAGCTGTCTGTTCAATTAGAAAATACTTGATTGTATACATTAATAGGTATGCAAATTAATAACGTTACAAGACACAGAACATAAAATTAAATCATTTGCCGTATGTCAGATAGCCAAATGTACAAATATGATGTACAGACGCCAGCACATCAAGCTACTGCAATCTGTCAAATTTCTTTAATAGATTTTCAACTATCGCTAAAGCGTTAAGGGTCAAAGTTGATTGGGAAAATTTGACAGTTTCGGGTAGCTTGACCTGCTGGCGTCTGTACAAATAAAATAAAAACTATACTTAGGGCTGATTTTTCCAACGCCAGATAATTTTATACGAGGAATAATTTTGAATTTTTGACAGTTCTTCCATACAAAATCTGTCAGACGTCAATTTTGTTCCACGAATAAAAATTATTTGTCGATTGAACAATCAGCCTTTACTCAAGCAAAAGAATAAAAAATAATGACGTTGACAGGGGGCGCTGGTGGTAAACATTTGCGCAATTGTTTAGTGAAACATTGAAAAAACAAGATGGCGCCGTTAGTTCAGATTTTGACCACGCGCCAAAAGAACCTTGCAGTCCTATGACTTACCTTGATATTGGCAACTTTTGACTGAATTGCAGAGGCCCATGGCCGCATCAGCGCTCCAAGTTATATTGTTGGTATAACTAGTACACTGATTCTGCAGGCAGTTGGGAAACTGGTAGCCCGATAGATTCTTATCCGTAGTTATAATACTAGAGGTTTTTCCTTCTGTAATAGATATTTTGGACAGTGCTATGAGTGAAAAACAAACTATTTTTGAATGAAAAAATGTTGAATGTATATTAAAACTAGCCAGTGGCCGTCGTGCCTGGTTCTTAAAGCCATACATACACATGCTTGGGTTTTCTAGGAAAGCGGTTCCGTCATATTAGAACGACCATGAAAAGGAGACTAGCAGTCACGTTTCCTACAAAGTTGGGCCCAAAACTCAAAGTAGCCAGCGAAAAAAATGTGTTACCCTGGTCAGGGAAGTCCTCCTTATAATTTTTTACTAATCGCACCGAATCTCTACGACCATTCCTTCAGCTGTTTCTTAAAGTTGAAAAATCTAATGTCCAAGGAGGTTTCCGGGTGCTTTGGCCTGCAGCCAGGGCATGCAACTTATAAACTATGCTACTACACGCTAAGGGCACCCTGTGGAGTACCACCCTTGCTTATGTGGCGTATGTACTGTAGAGACTATATAGCCTATTTGGTGCTAACATAATGCAACCTTCGCGAATTTGTTGAAAGTTGAAAAGTGTTTCAAACTCAAACTCAAATCATTTATTTCAATTAAACCATTTACAGGCACTTTTGAATTGTCAAAATTAAATAGTCGGTCAGTTAGTCAGAAAGTTGAAGCTAGTTGCCCATTCCAAAGCGTAGATCTCTATGGAGAAGAACGGGCAAGAAACTCCATGGACACTCTTTTAAATCAAGACATTTTTACAAAATCCTGGGTACATTATTCTTATTGCTTCTATATGTGAGAACAATGTAAAAAAAACAAATTAAAATTAAAAATAAGCCTTGGCAGTTAAGAGATGACCAGTCTCAACTGATGGCGCCCGTTCACGAACATGACGCGTGGATCAGCACCACCCAGCTCAACCATTTCGCAGGGAACCGAATGATCCAACACACGCGCCACCACCAGTGAGACATGTGAAGTGAGCATGACATATTCTCAACTGCCATGCTCTTTCAAGTCAACATCAAAATATCATAAAAAACGGATCCATGGTTCTTACAATACGAGACAAACAGGAACATTCAAGTTTAGGCTGACAAGCAAAAGGGTTTTGATGTAAAATACGTAATATATAGGAATAATTATTGAACATTACGAGTTAAGCCTAGTTTGATTTTATATCCCCCGGTACCTTGAAGGGGCCTTGTCTAGTCCCTTATAGTACGTAAAATAGACTTGTAGGAACGGTCATAGAGATTTGGTGCCGTAGTGAAAAATGCTTGACTAGATAGACTTCCCCGACACAGATGACGCACTTTTTTCATTGGCCGGCCATTTTGGATTTTGGCCCAATATGACTGATCTCTTTTGTCATTTTCACCAGTATTTGAAATTAAGTTGTCAAAAAGCGCTCAATATTTAGACAGCCGTCATTATGTGACCGTTCACCGCTTTCTTAGGAAACTAAAGCTTAACTTGCACAAAGTATGCAAGTACGAGTAGCTTGCATGCCATTATGCCATAACGTAAGCACTTCCGATTGGTGAATGTCACAATGACATGCAAAGTATTATCTTACTTTTGTGCATGTATATTATAAGTAAACCAGAAAAGATATGCGCTTAGGTAATAGGTATAGCTTCGTGTTTACGAATTAGCACGAACGTCGCACCGCATAGTAACCCCCCAAAGAGGCTGTACCGCCGTGCTTTGTAATAGTGCACCTATCATTGCGCGTTTGTATGAGGTTTTCACTCTGTCGGGCTACCTACACCGGTCGCAGATCGTCATCTGTCTCTCAAAAGTATTTTGGATTTGCATGGAGTTGTTAACTTATACTTTTAAGTAAGGCAAGTACTCCCATGGTTGTAACAGCTCTGTATTAGATCTCATTATCGCGCATTCATATTTCTAAAGATAGACGACGATTTCCGAAGCACACACTTTTCTCGGGATTTCTGTAAGTGCTTTACGCCCGTTAAAGTTTGACTATGAGGTTCGACTTCTAAAGAATATCAATTAATTTTAGATGTAATGAACAGAAATGGCAATAACAAAATAATCTTGAATGTCTATTTAACATGGGACAGTTCTCATTCCGGAGTGTTTTCTGTAATAAGAAAATCTTTTACTTGTGTTGAGGAAGAAGGGAAACATCGACGGGCCAGAGTTCACGTGCTTGAACTTGTTGCTTGTCTTGGAACCTAAAAATAAAAAGATGGCTGTTTCACTTTCAGAGCATCGACAAAAGCTGAAGATATACAGGGTCAAACACACATCAGGAATTATTTTGAGTATAAATGTCGATGGCTATAAGAATAGGGGAAGACCAAAGATACGATGGATAGACTGGGTGAAAGATGACATGGCAAGTATGAAAGAAAAAGACATGTTGCACTGACCCCAAATAAGTTGGGATAAGGGCAGGATATTGGTGGTGCAGGTTCAAATTAAATAACTTGGCCTAAATACAGAAGTTATGGGTAACGATATCTAAACACGATAAAACAAAAAAAAAAAACAGATTTTCTGAACTCTCCGTGTCATACAAAAACAAAAAATATGTCTATTTCTTTTGTTTTATCCTGTTTATTCATCGATACCCGTCACGTCTACGGAGTTTCGCTGGCTAATTTCTTTTGACATTGTAAATGTAGGGATCATAGCATCCAGTTTTTCAAATTCCACTTACTGCCTACGCAGTAAGAAACTGCGCAGAGTTGAGTTTAAACTTACGCCTAGAAAGGCTTGAGTTTAAATAATGGACTACCTAAAGTAGGAAACAACATTATATAAGTACCTGAATCAACTAAGTTGGAGACAGCCTGTAAGGTTCCCATATTGAACATGGTATTCATCGCAGCAGATTTCTGCTCCTTCAACGTACTATCCGTGCCTAGAAGAAAAATGGTGTTTCTGAGCGTGAAGGGTTCTCATTTATCCTGATTTATAGGGGAAAGTACTTAAACACAAGATAGGTAACGTCACGGTCATAAATACCTTAAACTTAGACTAGATTTAAAAGCGATTTTCTCCTTACTTTTAAATCTAGTCTAGTCTATAAATTTTATGGCGTATTGAATATAGTATTTTCGAAAACATACTATTATTACTGCTGAGTCGATTCCCTGCTCGGGCAAAGTGGTATTGTGTTATTTCACTAAGGATTTCTTAGTTATCCGGAGCCCAGAGCCCGGAGTTTGAAAGTTGGCGGTGTGATACTCCCGTGCCTCAGAAAGCACGTTAAGCTATTGGTCCTGCGGCTGATCTCTCAGTGGGAGAAGAGAGAGTGCACTTGTCTCTGCACACAGATTTGTGCACTATAATATCTCCTGCGGCGGCCAATCTCAACGGAAACTAGCCTTAGTCTTCATTGATATTGGCCGCTATGAGCACCCTAATTGCGTAACACACAATTAATCGGAATCGGTTTCATATTGACAGTTCAACAGCATTCATTGCGTTATTTACGTGTTGAGCAGACAAATTTTTCGAACTTGTGAAGCAATGGATTAGCAATCTGCTTCAAAATGATTCAGATTACTATTGATTGTGTATTACGCAATTAGGGTGCGGAATACGGTCTGGAGTTGCAATCCTTATTTCACGAAGAAATCGCTGTTGAATTTTGCGTAAGAGTAAGATATTTCTGGTTGTGACTGTACTAGGATTAGAGGAAATAGGCTGTATATTAAGTGTAGGATTCCAGGATCACTTTTTAAAAGGCTTGGAGCAATTTATAGTACTGTCTGCTGTTTGGTATATAACTATATAGGGTGGCAGGGACATTGAGCCGGAAACTGTGACCTTGAATTCAGCACATGATTACGCCTGGCGTAAAAAGTTTTATACATCAAAAAAAAAAAAAAATTAACGCCGGAGGTCCAGAATAATATACTGAATTTTATGGTAACAGATTGCGCTTCGATGTCCTTGTCAACTTGTAGAGTCGTATGAGGAACAGGGTAAAGTTCTTCAACCTCCGCAAAAAAGGGGGATTCTCTGACAAGACGGGCGCTGTGTTTAGTGGGCTGCTATTAATGTTGTACATATTGTTTGTTGTGCTTGTTGTGTATCGAACTTTGGTTGTGTGATGCAGGATTTTGCGTGACGTCAGTTTGATGTGTAATTCGCTGGTGGTGTTGTAGATGCCGCCCACAGAAGTTAAAAAAGAATGAATATAAAATTGGCTAACACAGCCAATTTTATTGGGCATATTCGGGAAAAGCAAAAAATCATTACAGTTTTCTCAGGAATAACTAGCAAACCAAAATTTAAACCATATAGACGATGATAGCTTTAGTTTGCCATAACTGAACTTTTCTAAAACACGTTTACTTTTTATTTAATCTAATCTAACTAGCCTGTATTGTCCCACCGCTGGGCAAAGGCCTCCCTCTCCTTTTTCCACACAATTTTTTGCGAGTGCCAGCCAGTCCTTACGGTAGGAATCAAGCTCGTCCCGCCATCTTCGTCTCGGCTTGCCGCGATGGCGTCGCGCGTTTAGTGGGACCCAATCGGTGGCCCAATTGTCATCTGACATGCGGCAGACATGTCCGGCCCAGTCCCACTTAAGTTTAGCGGCTTTCTGGGTAACGTCTGTTATCTTGGTTTTGGCGCGCAGTGTTGTGTTCCTTATACGGTCAAAAATTCGAACCCCCAGGATACTGCGCTCCATGGGTCGCTGGCAAACCTCGAGCTTGGAACTCTGCTGAACTTGGAACTTTACTTTATTTTGCAAAATTATCTAGTTTACGACCTTTTATTTACCTGTTTCATTGTAAACTAGTATATTAGTTTGTACATCGACTTCTTCCCAAATAACCGATCGTACCAAATTTTTCGTGGGTCGAACTGAAATATAAAGGTCAAATCATGTCAGCAATCAATTTGTGGCCCTGTGATTGATAGACGGTGAGTACGTGAAAAAAGATGAGTTTTTGTTGTCCTCTTTATTTTGTGCGTAAATTTACATAAGACAGTCCCCCAAAACACCTGCCCTTCACCAAATCCTAGTGCTTTAGCTGGGAAGAAGAAATGGCGCATCAAACTCTACAGCAGCACAGCTGTCTGTTCACTTAGAAAAACTTGATTCTATACAGTCAATAGTAGGCAAAATAATTTACATTACGCAATACAAAACATGTCAGGTAGCATACGCCGATATACCGACACAGATTATTATTCTTATATGCACACACATCTTGAATTGTTCTTCTCACTAAAGCATATTTTGAGATACAATGGCAAAACAATGTTAAATACCTCAATCGCTGAAGCAAACATCGTGTATCATCGAATATATTTCCGGAGAATGACAATGATTGCCGATGCGCATACATTTGTTGTACTATTACGGCTAAGTTATAAGTAATGCAGTTCCTTTATGTTACTGTTAGTCTGCATCATGCAACTGCTGGGTAAAGGCCTCTCCGTATGATTTTCAGCTCTTTCGATCCAGAGGCCTTACCACGAGCTCTTAACGCGATCCAGTTTAGGCTGTTGGAAAGAGACAGAGCTATACAAGTCGTCTAGCGCCATCTCGATCCCTGAGCGTAAATTGAATCGCGTTAAGAGCTCGTGGTAAGGCCTCAGGTCTAAAGTAGAACACTAGCCGTTGTTTGTGTTAAATTATTATTTCTACTTACACCTTCTTGACTTAGTAGGTGACCTGGTCGACCAGATGGCCCATCGTTCAGCAGTCTTCTTCCACACGTGGTTCCATCGTCGGCAGCATAGCCGACGGATTGAGCCTCCACTTCGCCACGACCCGAAAGATCTCGGTACTGCGTTGGAAATACACATAAATATAAAAATTCTAGCGTATAATTATTTTATAAAGCTAATATGCAAGCCCAGCACCTGAAAGCTTCAGATAATTCCGCGACACCAGACAATAAGTGGGACAAATGGAAATATCTGAAATAAAATTGGGACAATTTCATTTTGTATTACTCTGGAACATTTGTTTTGTATTATCTGGTTTCGAACATTATAAGTCTTCGTCTAACATGTTATTTGTGACTGAGCGATAATTTTTCCCACGATTTCTTTGCAAAATAATTAGTTTGATACGGATATTCGTTCTTGTAATAATCTATTTTACTAGCTAATAATTGTCTGTTAGCTCATCTCATCCCACATACAAATTAATGTGAGGCTCATTCACAGTAGTTTTTCATTCTTCATTCTCTTCAATTTTGAAATAACTACTTATTTATCCATCGTGTCTAGTTTTAGGATGTTATAGAGAGCAATGTAGGTACACTTATGTATACAACATGTCCCGGAATTAACGCACACCACCAGATATCCCAATTAGAATATTATGTTATAATCATAATACATACACTGAATTTTTATTATTATGTAAAAAACATTGTTTTTTTAATAAATTACTTATACTGATTGTGGGAGAAAATTATGGTCACATTACAAATTTACGCATACACACAGTCGCACTCGTATAAGGGTCTAGCTCAGTGTGTATTTCATCCATTTTGGTTTGTTTTGACTGCACAGCGGAAGTGTGACAGTAATTTACGTAGTTTTAATTATTTTTGGGATAAAATATTACCTATATTAAAAATGACAGAAATCGATTCAGTAAACGATTCTGAACAAACTACTTTCATAATGTGCATTAATTCAGTTACACATTGTATACATAAGATAATAACTATTAGTGAAGAAAGAAGGTGCAAAGTTCCTGCATTGAAAAGGAAAGATCCTCCGACTAGACGGGTGTTGTGTTTGGTGAGCAACTGCTCGACAGTTGTTGTTGGACTTACAAGTAGTTTAGTTTAGATGTCTCCACAATCACTATGCCGAGTCGCGGCATGTGAAAACGTTTTGACTTTGTGACCAGGGGCCGTATAAGACTCTTTGTAGGCACAGTTGTCAGTGTTGTATGGATCACTATCGAAGCTTGTTGACAGACATGTTTTTTCTACGGCGCGGTTTATACACCGTACCGTAAAGAAACTGCGGTACGATTTTGCCAATAAGCTGACGAAATATAATAATAATAAATAGCCTCCCGACCGATTTTGGCGACGCGACGTTAGCCAATCTCAACGGAGATTAGCCAGGTACACAGGAGATATTATAGTGCACAAGTGTGTGCGTGCACCCTCTTTTTCTTTTCTCTCATAGTCTGATGGGACGGCAATCCGACACGACCGGGGAGTGATCAGCCTCCGGACTCTTACTAAGAAATTCCTAATAAAAAACCCAATAACACTTTGTCCGACCCGGGAATCGACCCCAGGACCCGATACTCAGCAGTCGCGCTTTCAACCACAAGACCATCGGGGGCAGTTAAACTATATGCAAACTAATTATAGTGACTTATTGGATATTATTGTATATGTTGGTAGACTATGGGAACGTCATTAGGGACATACACGTTTACGAAGTTTCTGTCGTGTTGGAATGCATGCCGTCCCATCGGGCTATGAGAGTAGGGGAAGAGACACAGATGCACTTTACCTGTGTCTGTGCACACACTTGTGCACTATAACATTTCCCGCGCAGACGCCTACTCTCCGTTGAGGTTGTATGCCATGACCGAAATATGGTCTGGTGGCGGACTATACAAAATTTAATTTACTGACGAATTGACGTCTGTGAAAAACTTACATTTATACCGGGTGCTGGGGAACCTCTTAAACCTGCGGCACTTAATGCAATGTTCCCTCATCTCATTATGGATGCTGTCATCGTAATATCTCCTGTTGAATTCCCGTCTAAAGTTGTAGCTATCTCGACGATGGTATTCTAAAAAAAGAAAGTAAATCCTTACTTTTACAGTGCAACGAGGATGTTTTGGCACCTGAATGACATTGACAGGGAGGCTTTGTTGGTAAAAATTTGCGTGAAATTGTATTGAAAAAAAAAAAACAAGATGGCGTCGTTAGTTCCGATTTGGCCACGCGGCAAAAGATCCTTGTGCCGTTGTATCTGTATAGTGAATAGTAAATTATTTACTAAGGGGAAAAAGCAGTATCTTTCGTCACGGGCATTAAATTGAATCCCGAGTGAAATGAATGATTCTAGGGCTCTCGAGCGTAACTCGTGAATTTCAGTACAATATTACTGCCCGGCTAAAGCCAATGACTTGCTTTAGATTAGGTTAGCAATGGCGGGACAGGCTTACACGCCCTACCGCTGGCCTCGTCGCCATCGAAGCGGACCGGCCGGCACTAGTCGCGGGTTGCGGAAGGATCGTACGTTCCCGCGACCCCCGGCGTTGGTGTTAGATGGAAAACCGGGGTGGTTTTTAGTCAGTAAGAGTGCCCGCCCCAGGGCGGTGGACAATCATGAGGAATTTCCACTCCGGAAAAGAAAAAAAAAAGGTTAGGTTAGTAAGACATATAGTTTGACATCTTCAAGAAGGTAGTGGCAATACTTTTATTCCTCGATGACAAATCACTAATAATTATATTTTGTGAGTTATTTACTGCTAGTTACTCATTTCAAGAGAAGATGCGACAGCCAAAGTATTTATATTTCTTTAGTTGATGCATTTTGAAATTGAAAGCGGTAAGTATAATAGAATGTATTGATTTGTCTTGTCCGGTACAGAAAAAAGTTTGCTCCAAACCTCAGATGCTGGACCAAGGCCTGACCACTATGCACGAGGTTCGTAGTTTCAGCCGATGTTACGGGCGTTTCCTACGCCGTATCACTTACGAACACAAGATTAGCTCGGTTTCCAAACTAAGAATAATCCTCACGATTTGACAGCTGTCCCAACAATCGATTTATATTTGTCCGTTCGAAAACTTAAATTTTTGACGTGTATTGACGGAGCATCTAATTTCGGACGGGCCCGTATCTTCGTTGATGGACTTAGGGAGTACACCCCCTGAGCCTGAAAGGGTACCTAGTACTGTAGGGAAACAGCGAAGAATGTTACCTGAACTATGCTCGCTTCGATATTTGCAGGACCATTCAGTAACCGTAGCATCAGACTTCAGAAACGTCGTGTTGTCACTCGACTTGCTTTGACAACTATCTATGGTTGTTGAATTATCTACTTCACACATTTCATCTATGGCAGTTCTAGTGGCTTCTATAATAGAAACGTTATCGCGCAATTCAGTATTTATGACGGTACCACTGCTTGGGGACTTAGTTGGTTCAATTCCTAAAATATTTATAGATATTAGTTGCCAGATAGTTGACCGATTAGGTTGAACACATGCATACCATTTTAATCATTTAAGCCGGTGATATTTAATTTGCTGGGGCATACCATAAGCATAATAAGTTGAAGCAACAATAGAATAAAAATAAATTGAAGCAAATCAAATAAAATTTTCAATTATATAGTACGCCACAGGCAAGTAACGCGCATCGTGTAAATGAGGCATTTCAATACATCCAGATGATGGCTTTCTTACTGCAAAATTATTCATTTGAAAGCGTTTCAGATGTTTTTCTATATCAATCTTCAGCCGGTTAAACTTTGCTTTTTTTATTTATACTTAGTTTTGGCTAAAGAACTTTCAAAATGATATAATCATCGTCATCATTTAAGCCGAAAGACGTCTGCACTGCCGTTGTTGGACATGGGCCTCCCCTAAATGATATAATAACTACGTATAACTATTTAGATCGAGGTGGCTCTAGAAAAGGACGCCTGTAGGATTTGGGGAAGACCTTTGCTCAGCAGTGGGACAGTATACACGATAAATAAAAATATGAAAATAAACTATTTGAAGAGATCCGCAGGAGAAACATTGTAACCGACATAGTCCGAAGAATTGCCTAACTTAAGTGGCAGAGGGCAGGGCACATTGCTTGCTGAATAGATGGCCGATGGTGCCGAAAGGTTCTGGACTGGCAACCGTGAACCGGAAGACGTAATCGATGATCGTGGACTGATGACCTTTTGCAGGCCGCAGGAATACGGTGGATGCGGAAAGCACAGAAATGGTCGAAATGGTGGTGCTTGGGGGAGGCGTATGTTCAATGTCCAAATGGTGATAAATAATGAATTATTAGGCTTACCTTCGATAATTTCAAAATTGGTTGTTTTCTGCAATACCTCTGAAAAACAATCAGTGTAGGATGGCACTGGCACCCGAGGTACGGGGGCTACTGTTGTCTGATTCGCATTTGAACAACACGTGCTATTATTATTAATATTTGCTTCTGAAATAGTTGAAAAACGCTTTTGACTTTATGGTTTTATGTTATATTTTTTTTCGCTTAACATTTTTAAGGCCTCGCAAATTTGTGCCTGAGCTGAAAGTATTTGCATGTTTTTTTTAGTTTATACCCAAATCAATTACTTATGATTATATCACAGATGGCCCTTTAGTAACGGCCGCGACTTACGAGTTGTAGGTTCGAACTAAGGCAGGCGCTTTACTTTGTGTAAATAATTTCATCACCACTACTCTCGAAACGGCGAAGGAAAACATCCTAAAGAAAACGGGATATCCTAGAACCAACAATTCGAAGACATGTGACATCTACCAATCCGCACTAGGCTCGCGTGTTGAATTACAGCCACTCCCTCTCACAGAGAGGAGGCCTGTGTCCCAGCAGTGGGAAAATTATAGGCTGATTATGCTATATCATAGAATCTACGATTCCGAAGGTTCAAGAATAAAAGTAAACATCTTTAGAAACCTATTGTTTTTGACAGCCGTGACGGTTTCAAGGAAACATAACTTTTGGAAGTAAAAGTGCCTTCCTCGATTATTTGCGGAGCTGGAGTTCCACATAGTATCACCGTCGGTTGTTGTCTTAGCAACGAACTTGTGTCTGCAATAGTAACATAAAGAAAACATTGACCTCCTTGTGGAGCAATTGGGTAAAAAGGTTAGATCAAGAAAGAGAGATCACGTTGAGAGGATGAATGAAAGGCAAGGCAGATGTGAGCGGAGACGCCCTAGAAGGAAATATAGTGACCTTATTGGTGACTAACTGCGCCCCGCGGTTTACCCGCATACGTTTCGATGCCCTGGGAATATCGGGATAAAAAGTATCCTATATGTTAATAATGAAAGAGTAACAAACATCCATCCATCCATCCATCCAAACTTTCATGTTTATAATTTAATTAGTTCACGTTTATATTTTAATTAGTAGGATATTCTTCAGAAAGTTCAGGCACAGTATAATACTGTGGTTCAGGTGCGTAGTACTCGCAACCGGCGTGCGTTTATGATCAGCAGGGTAATTACGTAACACGCGGATCAGTAGCAATGGCTTTCATGTTGACAGTTCAACAACATTAATTACGTTATTTACGTTGTTGAGCAGATCAATTTTTCGAACAAATAAAAAAAAAAATCTTTCTTTTCTTTCTTTCTTCAATCATTATGAAGCAATGGATTAGGAATATCCTTCAGAATGATTCACATTGAGAATAATAGTGTGTTACGCAATTAGGGTGCTGTTCCGATTCGTTCATATTAATAGTTTGATGACATGAATGAGGTCATCCGAGATATATCCAAAGTAGTGAATACTAACTAGGTAAAGTAACGATCTTCGTAGGGCTGAAATGATAGTATTTTGGTGAGGGTTGCCGAGAATTGATTTAAATGGCGTGCGATTGAAGGGACCTTAGTGGACTGGCTAAATACTGATAAACTTTACGTTATTTAAAAGATTAAGGGCTGATCTTTCAATTATCTGACAACTTTATTCGAGGAATCATTTTGACAATTTTGTTAAACAAACGTTAATTTTATTCCTCGAATCAAAGTTATCTGGTGATAGAAAAGTTAGTCTTAAAATATGTTAACTGACCTGTGCTGCAATCCACGCCCATCTTCGGCTTTAAAGATGTTACAGCAGCATCCATCAAACCAATGCAATATGTTTGGTTTGTGTTCATTGTTATCCCTTCATCTGCCTGCGACTGTTGTGACTTTTTAAGGTTTATTGCTGGCTTTGATGTGTGGCTTCTTTTTAGGCTCATCGTCTTATATCCTAAAGCATTAGAAATAGGAATCATTTTCATAACATAACATTACGCCTGTAATTTCCGAAGGCTTAGGCAGGAGTGTACCAGTGTTAACTGTGTTTAGTTCAGTTTAAGATCCTGTACGAGTCGCAATAAATACTTTTTCTTTCTTTCTTTCTTTCCTTCTTTCTTTCTTTCTTTCTACAGTACACCCACATTTCGCCAGTTATGTTTAAGACTCATGTAATAGGGAGCGAGCCTATTGCCATCAACCGGGTACGACGTCAGACTCGGGGCTGCTATTGAGAAATTTCTTATGAAACAACCCAATAACAATTTTCCTGACCTGGGAATCGAATCGATGGTCTCATGCTCAGCGGTAGCGCTTGCGACCACTACACCGACGACGCAGTCCACTCGCCATAGTGACATATTTCTCTATGGTTAGTTGCAAACGATTCCATACCTGACTCATTGTCATTGTCCCTTGTAGGGAACTCCACATCAGTAAATTGCTCCACACCGGCTGGATTAGCATCTTCATTAGTAGGTTTTATACCAGTCGTCAAATTGTTCTTTGGGCCCATAACTATGGTGGATCTTTGTTGAATTTCTTCTTGGTGGCAAGGTACAGGAACTGTGTATAAAGTACCTATATTTATTAAAGACAATAATAATAATGTAGTATTGAACCAACCGGGGGTTGTCTTTGGGTGCACTTGCATAGTGCAAACAGGGATAATCGTCGGTTGGTCATTTAAAATTGTCTTAAAGGCCTCTGCGAGTTGGCTTCAGTCCCTCGTCAGCCTTCCAGAGAACCGGGACCTCAGGGACCCAAGATATGTCAAAGATATTTACAAATGAATAATAATTAATGTCTCATTACTTTTCCTGTAAATTTGTAAATATCTTTGACATAATCTTGGGGCCCTGAGATCCCGGTTCTCTGAATGGCTGACGAGGGACAGAAGCCAACTCGCAGTCGACAGTCGGTTACGGGTAGTCAGAAGCTCGAAATTCTGACAACCAGTCTTACCAAAGGTAAAGTATTACCCAGTAACTGGGTTGTGGAAGTCAGGTAGGCAGTCGTTCCATGTAAAATACTGGTATTCAGCTGCATTCGGTTAGTCTGGACGCCGACCCCAACATAGTTGGGAAAAGGCTAGGCAGATGATGAAAATTAGTTTAAAAATATTTACTAACCGATACTGGAGCCAGAACTATGTAAGTCACGTGGTTCGCTAGAATTCGTGGTTCTACCGTTTGATGATCTTATGGAATTCATTGGCGTCCTCAATTCCATAAACCAGTCTAAAATTGATAGTACAATTATAAAAATAAAAAAATTAAAATATGTCAACCAAAAAATTTTCTTTGAATATGTTATAACGATGATGTGTTCAACAAAACTGAAAATGCCTTTGATTTAACCTTGGATGAAGGACTGACGCTTATCCAGAGGCTTATAGTCCCTACAGCTTAGTGGCCCCATAACCTTTTAAGTTATAAACGACTTAGTTCTGCTTGAAAAGGTCACTGGCAAAAAAAAAAAAAAAAAATTGGGAATAGGATAAAAATGTGGTTCTAAAACCAATCTATAAGTGCACTGGAGTGAACATTTCTATAAAAAAGGCGACTTATTTGTCAGACTAAAGAGAGTAACGATACTTAAATACAGATTCCCCTATAAAAGAATGCGCTTCAGGAATTTATCATTGTCTATCTTGTTCTAATTCTAACATAGTATTTCCAACCAACACAATACTTCAGCTTGTTTACCATTGAGTCGATCACTATCAATCATATTCATACGGCCATAAATCTGCCCCAGAGTCGGTATAGGTCTGGTTGCTTGTATGGACACGGGTGGAGCGCGATCATCTGGACAAAATTCTGGAAATCAAAATAATGATCGAGAAATATTGTAAACTTTTGAGAAATGGAATCCGAGACTGGCTTGTGTTTTTTGTCTTTCCAATATATTCTGTAGTATTCAATTTTCGATTGACAACAGTTGTGTTTTTAGCACTGTATACCGTGCAGATGTTTAGGCTGAACATAAGGCTATACATCTATAAAGCCGCGTGTTCCGTTCCCGATCTCTCTCCGATCGTGACGGTTTGGAGTGTATGATTTGTGCCCTATATAATTTATCTCTTGTTTAGTTAGCTAGTGTCCGCTATGCGGGCTTCACATATTGCTTTTTTGACGGCATGGTTGGCGAAGTGGTTAAGCGATTGACTGCTGCGCAGCGTGTCGCGGGTTCGATTCCCGCACGCAACAAATATTTGTATGGCCTACAAGTAGTTATTCTGGGTCTGGCTGTTTGTGTATGTGATTTTTAATGTTTGTAAACGCATCCACGATACAGGAGAATTTCCTAGTGGGGCAACGTTTTATTAAAAAAAAACAGATGATAACAGCAGCCGGATTTTCGCGCGCACGGTGAAAATCGAATGCCTAAATAGCAATTAGGTTAGACCACAGGAGACTAAAATCGCAAGGTTTCGACTTTTGTCGTGTGGCGACAGGTCGAATGCGGCGGGTAACTAAAATCGACCGTGAAAACGCATTCTGGTCGATATTTTGATGCCGAATGCGATTTTTATCGACCTGTATATAAGTGTGGCGATTCGGATTGTGAGACGATGTGGTAAGCGACCAGCCCCAAGGTGAATATCGATCTAGTGTACATCCCCCATTAAGATTAGCCGTTGTGATCGAAATCAGCAGGACATTATTGTATTCTAGATCTTATCATCATCACTGTTAAAGCCGAGATTGACTAGTACTTAGGAGAAGTACTCGTACCTTGCCTATTTTTAAGGCATATATTTTTTGCCACTGCTGCAGGTTTCTTGCCAATCAATTCAAATAGTTGGACTAATACATAAAATTAAAAAGTATACCTGGATTGATCAAGAGGTTCACTCTCTGTACATTTCTACATTCTGGCATAAACTGGTTATTGCTGTTAGGTCGACTAGATCGAGTCTTCGACGGTACGTTGTTTTCTTTGGGTCCTTCCTTGTGGGATTTTAGCCGTGGTATATGACTTATTTTTAACTTTTCAGCTATATTAGAAATAAGATAATAAGAATGATTAATTATAATGCTAAATAAATAAATAATATACAGGGTCGAATTAAATTACGTATCGAAACTCCGCAGACATAAAGGGTATCGATATCGAAGAGACGATGAGATAAAGAGAGATACTTCAAGTAATTACTTGAAGTGTCTCTCTTTATCTCGTCTCTCGTAATTTTATGAATGTTCACAGTCTGATCTCAGTCTTAATCTGACAAAAATTAAACCTCTGATTTCCTTACATTTTTGACTAGTTTTGACATTGATTGTCGCTGAGATGAGATTGCGAATAGATTTTGAACGTTTCCAATTACGGGACCACAAAATCGTGTTTAGATATTGACGCCCATCTGCAGAGTTTTACTAGCTAATTTTATTTGACTCCGAATATACCAAAGCAAAATCTCAATACTGCGTGTTATAATGTAGATATTGAATAACACAATTCGTCAAAGATGATTTGACAACGGCAACGTAAGTCAATATTAAACCAAAGAAATAATTTAAGAAGCATCAACTATGGCAGGAAAATGGTTACATTTGAAGGAGCAACTTTATAATAAAACACCCCAACGAAAAGAAATGTACAATCATCAATGCATTTAAAACTCAGCTCTGCCAGTTTGTCAGACTTCTGGAGAAATAAATGCGTTGAGTGGGCGGGGTTTCCGATATGGTGATTAGTCTGTAACGGGTGATGTCGAACTTTTTGTTTTAAATTATAATTAGTATTGTTCTCAAGTAAGTGACATGTTATGTTTTCATTAAGAATAATGTTTCTTTAAACCTAATTTAGATTAATATGATACAGGTGATATACATACGTATCATATTATCCTCTTTTTTAATTTTCATTGAACCGCCTTCCAATTTACTTGTGCCGGGCAGCGAGTCACCTAAAATAGAATTCTAATCAAATATTGGAAGTCAAACTAATAGAAGAATATTAATAATATCTTCAACTTGCCGGAGTCGTCATTTGATTTCGAGGAATTTTCGATTGGTTTGTAGTATCTTGTCGGCATACGAACGATTCTTGGCAGTTTGCTGGTATTCTTTAGTCTTTGTGGATCTGTTTGGGATGAAGTTCTTTTGTATAAATCATTTATTATTAGCGTAATCAACGAAACTTTAATAAAATAAAATTATATTGTTTATTTTGTAAATAATCATTGGAATCACTTTTACACGTCATAGAAAAAATTCTACTAATATTATAAAAGAGAAAGTTAGTATGGCTGGATGGATGTTTGTTACTATTTCACGCAAAAACTACTAAATGGATTTGGATTAAATTTGGCACACAGATAGTCTGTAACCAGGGGGACAATTCTCGTAATTTTAAGAACATTCACAGTCTAATCTCAGTCTCAATCTGTCAAAAATACCTCTAATTTCCATACATTTTGACAATTTTTTTATATTTGTTTGTCTCTGAGATGAGACTGCGACTAGATTTTGAACGTTTTAAATTACGAGAATTGGCATTCTGGATTAACAAATAAAATACTTTTTATCCCGATATTCCCACGGGATAGAAACTTATGCGGGTAAAACCGCGGGGCGCAGCTAGTATATAATGAGCTAGATGGAGTCAATATTTTCTGACTACCCCTGAAAAAATAGTACCTAAACTCAGGGGTTAAAGTCCAGACATTATCTGGTATATTATGTATAGGTCAGATAATGTGAGGACCATGTAGATTAGTGTCTGAAATGGTCTTTTGAAGAAAGAACCACACATATTTGATTGGACCTGTCTAGTCAGTTTAACGGGTAGTTTATGCTTACTGTGTTGACTCGTATAGTTGTTGTATACTTATGAAAGTTTGAAAGGAAATCATTTGCCATGGTATGGGCATGTGATGAGGAGGGAGGAAACACATGTGATTAAAAGAGTGATGAATATATAAATGTTGACGGATGGAGAGGGAGAGGAAGGCCCAACGATGGATGGATTGTGTGAGGAATGATAGGAAAGAGAAGGGAGGGAATTATAGCGTGACGATTTACAGGGGAAATGGAAGAAAACGTAGTGTGCCGACCCCAAGTAATATGGAACAAGGCCAGGAAGATGATGAGGAATTCAAAACAGAAGCTATCATACCGGTAAATATTTTTTCTTTGGAATTGTTCTTGTTTATTCTTATTTGTGAGGAGTCCGAGAATAATTTGAAAGTTTCCTTCGAACTTTCATCTTGTGCCTTCTTTTCCATTGTGTGTTTAACATTAATATCACTTGTATATTTTTGTCTATTGCTTTATAGATTACTTAGACTTTGTTTTGAAGACTAATTGGTCTTGGTTATGCTCTCTGTAGAGTGAGCACTTACATCCCATACTGTTACAGACGAAACAACCACCAGTGCTGTTCACATCTCCACTATAAAATTTTAATGCTATATATACTGTGGAAGCACCACAGTTTACAATGCAGTATGTGAAGAAATACGTAAAATTTTCAAATTCCTATTAAAATTCCTTTCTTTCTATTTACAGAATTTCGATAAAGAAAACCAAAGAAGTAATGCTTTGTTTTGTTTATTATTTTTTACAATATTAATTTATATTTATATCTAAAAATTATTGCATTTTAAGTATTTTGACACTGGATATCTGACACAGGTCGCAAAAGTCAATTTCAAAGAGTATTTTGTCAATTATGTTTTCTTCTAAAATGATAATGAAACTTCTTGGTTAATGATCGACTTTTCCGCTTTTTTCTTGAATATGAAATGCTCTCTCTGAACTCTGCTCTGCTTGTATTTCCGCTAATTTCTTTATCAGATCCTCTTGAACACTGTCCACTATTTCTTTTAAGTTTTTAGCTGGAACAAAGTTAGTTTATATTTATTAATAATATTACAAGCTACTATATTATTATACATTTGTTTGAATTTAATGGAGAGAAAAACATATCTGACGGTCATGGTATAACACTATCGGAATACATGTGCTCACTCTACTAAATATGTATAGAATACGAAATACAGTATTCGTACCGGTTTTTTGATTAAATTCTTCGGCTATTAACGATATTTTCCTTAACGTGCTAACATGTTTAGATATCTCAGCAGCTACATCGAGTTCTGCTCCAGTGTTCACACCTTGATCTTGCATTTTCTTACTCTTAAGCACCGCCAGTTTTATGACTTCGCTGTTTACTATTGGCATTTTAGGCATTTTGAACGATACAGGCTTTTCAGAAGCTATTTCAACCTCTTGCATACACACACTGTCTTCGATACAATTGCTTGTAACGGGGATGTAATTTAACGTGTCATTAGGTATCAGTTCTGGAGCAAATGACTGTAATGTTTCCATTTTCATAGGAGACGGGTACTTTTGTGGAGAGTTCTTTTTTGAAACCTTGATGGGTAAGGCATTTGTGATGCTCTCTATTATTGTCTCTAAAAACAAAAAAGTGGTATTATTATTGTTTCTCATTTACTATTATTTTCAAATTATTTTTCTAAACTTCGTTGTATTACGGTCATTTTTACGTCCTTTTAACACAATCAATCTCCACGTACTGTCTGCCGTACTGGGGGAATGCATAAGCATGGCATAATCAGCCTCAACGTTCCCACTGCTGGGACACAGGCCTCCTGTGAGAGGGAGTGGGCCATAATACACCACGCGAGCTCAGTGCGGGTTGGCGGATATCATGTCTTCGAATTTTTGTTTTAAGGTTACGTTCTATAAACCATTTAGATTCCCAACCTTTTATGTATCATTTCTGACTTTCTGTCTGTTAGAAAACTGTATTTACTTCAGGTCATTATAAGATACACACAACACAAATCGCTCCCGTATGATACCACAAATTTAAGCAGCAGAAGGAGTGGCGCAGTCGCTCCAACTGTCCTAGTTAGACCTTCACTAAGAGACAGTACGCAGGACAATCATCCCACTTAAACAACTTTACTAATACTAACAAAGAGCTACGTATATGCCCCGTGCAGCTCCAAGATTGTTAAAAAAGTGTTTATTGGACAATGCCACGTGGAAGTTGCGGAGTTTTCAACTACAAGCAATTCCTTGCATACAGGACTTATTATTACTAACAATGTATGGACTGTAATGTCTGAATTAAATCTTTTTTTTTATAGGGTGACTCCAAACATCATATAGAAACTTACATTATGTCCAATCATGTATTTTTATTTTATCATTTAATATTTAGATCGTGGACGAGTACCTGAAGAATCTATGCAATTATATTATGTAGAGTACATCATAAACCTGAATCTATACTTACGGATAATATTTCTAGGTTCTTCTGCTGCTTGTTGTTTCCTTTTGGCAGCCAGCTTTCTGGTTAACTCTGCTAAGAACATTGAACATGTAGGACCTGAGGAGAAATAATAAAAAAATTAAAGATGAAAAAAAAAATTGTTACAATACCAATACATGTTCGAGATCTAGACCATAAAAGAATGCACACCTCTATTCAGCAAATAAGACAAAATTATAATGGATAAAATTATAATCTACGATCGTCAAAGCCTCAGAAAATAGGCTATTTTCCTAAAAAAATTAATTAGTCCGTCAGTTAGATTATCAAAAAAATGATGAAGATATCGCCCGTTAAAGTTCCGCGTGACGTCAGTTGCTTGCGACACTTTTGCAAGCAAGTGACATCACGACCCCCCCCCCCAAATTTTGACGCTCTTTATCTTTGTCATTTTTTGTCTCATTGGCTGCATTTTTACACTTATGTTCATCCATAGACAACAGAAGATCGGTTAGTGACGTAGTTCTTACACAGTTTGCTACCTCTAATGTCGGATCACTGTCAATATCAAAGTGATTTTTATTTTCGTAGCAATAAGGAGTCCGTTCCGTCACCACATGACGCTGGCAGAATAGTCGACACAGCTCAGTTGCCAAAGAAGAAAAAAAAAAAGGAGTCCGCTGCTGCCAAAGGTTCATCTGCATAGCCTTTTCCCAACTATGTTGGGGTCGGCTTCCAGTCTAACCGGATGCAGCTGAATACCAGTATTTTACATGGAGCGACTGCCTATCTGACCTCCACAACCCAGTTACTGGGTAATACGATACCCCTTGGTAAGACTGATTGTCAGGCTTTCGGGCTTCTGACTACCCGTAACGACTGTCAAAGATCCACGAATGACAGCCGGGACCAACGGCTTAACGTGCTTTCCGAGGCACGGAGGTGTCTCGGTATGTAAAGATGGTCACCCATCCACAGACCGACCGCGGCAGGCGTAGCTTAACCTGACCGATCGACCTGTGCGGCTGTTATTATTTAGCCACGGACCCCTCTGCTGCTGCCAAAGGTTAAATAACTAAAAATAATAGTTTCATTACCATCACTTTTACGTTTCTTTGCCGTTTTTGGTTTCGCGGCTGGCTTACTGCTTTTACTCTTTGCTTTGTAGCGGGCAGGCATTTCCATGGCTGCAAATCGAAACTTGACGTAAAGTAAACTTTAGACACTTACTTATCTTTCAACTCACATCACATACGTTTTCATCTATACTACTACTAATAATAAAGTCACAGCACAACACAGCAAGTGTGTTTGTTTGAACCCTCTTTGAAATCTCTGGAACTATGGGTCAGATTTGACATAATATTTTTATTTAATAGCCTAATTCTCGAGGCTACTATTATATTATAGGCTACCTAACAACTCGCTAAGACACTTAGGGGCCGAGCAAAAAGAAAAAAAGTAAGAAAGAATGCTAAGTGAAAACGAAGGGGTCGGCTGAACAAGCAATTTCACGCGGACAAAGTCGCAGGCAGAACCTAGTCTTGCATAAAATTACTTGCGAGCTCATATAGAATTCCTAGAATATACAGTGAAATGAAAAGTTAGCGAAATGTTCCAAATATACATTCCTGTACAAACATAACAATGTCTTCCTTTATTCGCATAATATTAGATTCTCAAAATATTAGATTCGCTAAATATTATATTCTCAAAATAACCTTATTAAGATGGGTAGATATTTTTATTTATTTATTTATTCATAATAATTTTTACATTGTGTCGAATATTAAAAATGATTTTATAACTTAAAAAATACAAAAAAAAAATAAAAAAATAATAAAATACATGCCACTTAATTACTATGAGGAAGAGTAATAATAATTAATAAATGTCATTTAAATAATAATATCCCTGGACATTTCACACAGCAATAACTAAAATAATAATGCTAAAAATAAAACGCTATAATAAAATAAATAAAAAGATACAAATAATTAAATATAGCCAATGTCAGATGTCCAGTGTCAATTATTATATGTCATGAATGTAAAAAAACAATAGAAGATTTTTAGACCTAACCTAACAAAAATAACAATCACGATAAATTTCTAGTATAATATGTATGTTTACAATTTAAATATCATTAATAGAATAATAACAGCCTTCCAGTAGGTAGGTAAAGCTTCAATTTAGCCTTGAAGTCCCTTTTGTGAAGTGATAAGTTTATATCAACGGGAAGTTTATTGAAGATCTTCACTGACATGTGGCAGATATACGAGTACCGTGTTCGACTATATTAAGTTTAGGAAATACTAGTGGATTTAAAATCTTTTCTTCTCGTACTCTCTCTAAGCTTTCTTTCTTCTTCATACACAATTACGTACACGTACGCACGCACGTTACGCACGTTACGTTACGTATTATGTACATAATTATTTAGAAAAATATGTTAGGAGCACCAATACTTATAGGGAAGGTACAGTGAGAATATTCAAATTTACGAAGTGTCTCTTACAAAATTCCTGCTGACGAATGCAAACCATGGCGCGAATGGCCCTTTTTTGTAACACAAATGCTCTCTGTATATTGTAATCGTAGCTGCCTCCCCAGCATAAGGTGCTGTATCGTAACCTTGACTCGATTAACGCGTAGTAGTTAATTTTTTTTTAACTCTGTAACGTCAACATCATTTCGTAGGCTTATCAGTACATATCATGCTGAGCTGATGGAGTTTTTTAAACTTTCAAGTTCTGGTTTCCAATTTAAATAACAATCAACGTGTGCTCCTAAAAACTTTACTGCCTCAACCATACTGACATGGACTCCATCCAAAGCACAATTTAGGTGACTTTAATTTTGGAAGTGGTACGAAATAGGATTAAGTTGGTTTTACTAGCGTTTACTTTGAGTCCGTAGATAGTGAAACAATTGTGAAATACCTCTAAAGCTTCATTTGCGCGCGAATTAAGAGATTTAATGTTTTCTTTTTTATTCTTTTTCTTTTCTTTTTTTTCTTTTTGTTTTAAAAAAATCTGCTGTAATGATAGCATTAGTATCGTCTGCAAATAACACTAACTTTGAATGTTCCCCTAAAATATTTTCCACATAATCTTTTACATCGTTGATAAATAGAATAAAGAGGATAGGACCCAATATAGATCCCTGAGGAACTCCTACACTAATGTTTTTCAATTTAGACCTAATAGCTTGCTGATGAAATGCATTATCAGAAACATTCCTCTCATTGGTATTTTCAACGCGACTCAGTTGTTTTACTTCCACGAACATTTATTTATTTTTTAAGTAGGATGTCAGAAGTTGTATAGTTTTGCCTCTCACGCCATAATGCTCAAGCTTAATTAACAACAGGTCGTGGTTTATTAAGTCAAAAGCAGAACTAGATCTAAAAAGAGATCGGCTACCATTTCCTTTGAATTTAGTTTACTTCTGACCTCCATAAGTAGTGTATCAATAGCATCTAGCGTTCCTACGCCAGATTCATAGCCAAACTGTTTATAATTTAAGACCCTGTTTCTGTTTAAATGTGTAATTAGTCTAGTTTTTATTAACTTTTCGAAAATCTTTGATAAGGTTGCCAAGAGATAACATTTTAGGATCCTGAGTAGAGCCTTTTTTGTGGACTGGGATCACCTTGGCTATTTTCAGTTGATCAGGAAAAATTAGGTTTTTCAGGGAATTTTTTATAATAATTATTATCATAAAAATTTTTTAGAGGTTCTGCTAAAATATCTATGTTATCTATATCATTATAGGTATAATTCATCGAAACCGCACGACGACTTACATTCCATATTCTTTATTAATCTAACAATCTCACTAGTTTTGACGGATTTCCAAGTAATTTCTTTATCTACGCTTTTTGTACTTTGCTGTAATAATTCTAATGCCTATGCTTTTAGTGATGTTCGTATTTGTGTTTTCTACAAATTGTTTAGCAAAGATATCAGCAACTTCAATTGGCTCTGTCACAAGTTTATTGCCTACTCTTAACATTATACTTTTATGTTCTTTTTTTTTTGTTTTGATTTTCCATATATCCCTAGAAACATTTTTAAAATGTGATATTTGAGACTGCACTGAAATTTTTTTTTGCTTTTTAATTATTTTCCAGTATAAAATTTGTTTTTCCGTAATTTGTAAGGCTTCCATGAACGTTAGGATGTTTCCTTGTAACTAGAAATCGCTTCATTTTACTAGACATCTTGATGCCCTGTGTAACCCATGCCAAGGAAGTCCTTTCTGAATTTATCTGTCTGGTTTTACTTATAAAAGCTGTCTTAAATGTGTCGTTAAGCTTTTTAACAAACTCGTTGATGCCTAAAATGCACCAGTCCTAATTTAACAATAACTGTCTAAGTGCATTTTTATTATTGACACTGAATAATCTTTTTCTTACATATATTGCTGGTTTTGTATGTTTGTTATTTTGATTACTTGGCATAGTTAAGCAGCACAGTAAACCAGTGTGCCCATCAGCTAAACCGTTATAGTCAACATTACAGAATATTATATGGTCATATAAAATGTTGGTAAATATATTATCGATGCATATTGATAATGATACATTCAATACTATATTTTTGACGTCAATGATATGACCAGAATTATGTGAGAGCTGGCAATGGTGAAATTTAAAGGTAGTATTAATTACTACCTTCTGGCCAGGACTTTGTACGCTTGTAAATCGTAAGGCAGTATAACGTGGATACTAAAATAACTGTGCTTCTACAGAATTAAAAAAAAAACAATCACAATTTAAAAACAGAAAATCTGGTCAGACTAACGGACAAATATTCTACAAACTACATTTTCGGCGTCATAATCGTTCCCATATAGAAATTACTTTTTTCAAAAATATAGGTACAATGTTACAGTTCTGAATTCGGTACTATTTTATTATATGTACAGAAAGATCGAGTTCATTATTTTGTAGTTGACCTAATTTGCAAAAGTTATTATTAACATCAAAACCAAATCAGCCTGTCACAGGCTACCGTCAAACACCCTCTCCTGGCTATAGCTACGTCGACAGTCCCTTAAATAAAGAGCAGAATTTTTCGAAATCACCCCTTTGATTTCGGGCCAAAAGTCAATATCAAAATGATTTGAAATCAAAAGATTGTTGATTGCCATAATGTTTTTGGTGGAGGGGACGCGAGTATTTGCCGATGGGAGCAGTTTAGCGCGCATCGAAAATTGAATAAAGCTCGGTTCCCCAAACTCTTGGCTCGAGAGGAACAAATTAATTTGTTTGGCGAATTACTGAGGTCGTGCTCAAATAGTAATTAGTAACTCGAGTGTGGATGTTCCCTCTGCGATGTTTTTGAAGCTGTTCCGCAATTTAACTTTTGGGTATGGCCAGCATTAGATTTGGCTGAAATTTGATGATGATGATGATGAACATATAATTTTGTAATTAGTTTTTGTTCCTTTACATAAGTATTTTATTTAAAGAGTCTGCATATCACTGGTCAGTTTCCCTCACTTGTCAGTTTATTTAATTAGACTTTTTTGTTGATTAGAGAGTAGAGTTTTGTGGATGGGAAAGTTACGTAAAATCGACAGTTTTCAGTGTTCGCCATTTCCATCAGTTCCTGATCAGTGATATGCGGGCTCATTTTAAAGAGTATTTAAATAAAGTGTGTTTGGCACTTGCAACAGGCTACAAATAAATGAATATTATAATGAGCAAAGAAGAGGTGGGTTCAAAAATTTTCTTCTTAGCGTATCGATGGCAAATAAAAAAGTTGTTGAAAAAGTTAAAATATTATTGACTAGCAAAAAAAATCTGGCAGTATAAATCCGTATTAATCTGGTAGTATTCTTAGTTGAAAATTTGAATACCTTTGTTCATCAGTGGGATGACACAGGCTGACAGTAACGTGTTTTTAGTCGGTAAATAAATAAACAAAAGTGTCTGTACCAATGTATAAATCTTGCGCACTCTGAAGTAATATTCACCATCCTCATTTCAGCTAAAAGACGTCCACTTCTTGACATTGGCCTCCCCCAAGCACCGTCACTTCGACCTTTTCTATGCTTCTCGGAGCCAGCGGATTCGGAAGTCATAAAGTCAACAATAAATACTTCATTTTTCTTCTGATTTGTGCCCGGTTGATGGCATTACTTGGTACTTATAATGAATATCACTGACTTAAAGATAACTGGCAAAATGTGGGTATACTATACACGTCTGCCAAACCCTTCAGGAAATACAGGCGTAGTGATACATAATGTTAAATTCTTACCTGCTAGAAAGGGGTGTAGAGATTCTTTGTAATTTGACCTCACATGTTGGGAAAACGCATCAGTACTCCTCAAATTGACTAAAACAGATCAGGATGATAATATAATTCATACTTACTCGATTGTTAGCCTCGGGAAGTCCCTAAAAGTGGGACTCCCTGTAAATAAATAATAAATATTGCTATCTTACTTACGAATAGCGACACTACGAATTTTATTGTATTACTGTGTATTACTGACAGGCGTCATGATAGTGACAGCTATGTAGTTTATGGGTTTATGCAACGAAGGAGGTTGTATAGTTAGAAGCATCGAGTGAGCAGTAAACCTCTTTAGAGTGTAATGCCCTATTGTTTGACTCAGACTAACCATTTTTAAGTTACAAAAAATTGTTTACTATGATATTAAAGTAGCATTATGCACTTCGCGCTCTTTCTGAACAGTGAATCAAATTGAACCGTCACGCTCGGTACTGTGATGCTCTACGGTGACGCTGAATCGCGTACACTTGACTCCAGTCGGTCGAGGATGCTTAATTAGCGTATACTCTGCTCCAATCGTAAGTTCTCACCTATATCGTGTGGCCCTAAGCACATACTTTGTTTTATGTAAAAGGTTGAAGTGAAGTTAAAGAAGATTTGAGTAAGAATCACTATTACCGATTGTTTAATTAATGATAATTTCATATAATTTTGATATCTCCCTCCATGATTAAGTACACAACTGAATTGTACCTGCATAATTAGCCTATAATGTTCCCACTGCTGGGACACAGGCCTCCTCTCAGTATGGCCGTAATTCACCACGCGAGCCCTTGTTTTCCGTCACCGTTTTGAGAGCAGTGGTGATGAAAATAATTTACACAAAGTAAAGCGCCTGACTGGGTTCGAACCTTCGACCTACAACACGTAAGTCACGGCCGTTACCACTGGGCCATCACTGCTCTAAGTAGACAATTCCATTTGAGCCTGGCAGCCTACCTACCTACCTACCTTACCTTAGCATTTTCTTTTTGGAACGAAGTTCTTACGGTAGGAGTAGACTGGCTGATGATTGAAGCCAGTCTACACGTAATGAAAAAGCATTATGCAACTTTTCATTTTATATAATACTAGCTTCTGCCCGCGGCTTCGCCCGCGTGGATGTCGGAAATTATCCCACGGGAACGTGCTAACAGGATAAAATGTATGTGCTTCCCCAGGATGCCATCTATCTCGCGGGCCCTTTGTGGCTAATTACAATAGAAAACCAATTGTGTCTCATTAGTGATGATTAAGAGGGTACCTATATGATATCCAATACCTACCTACCTAAATAAACCTATTTCTGATGATAACTAAACTCAATAAATAAGCAAAATCCCTAAAAACTAATATCTATACGAATGACTAATCTTACCTAACAGTATTATAAAATAACCTACGGTCACTACGTACACTATCAAATATACTACCTATACTTTAAAATTAAAATCTATACCTACGACTTATAAAAATAAACCTAAATAACTCTAAAAACTAATAGAAATAAAAAAGGTCGCACTAAAAAACACGGTTTAGAATTGCAAGTAGCAGTTAAAATAAGAACGAACGCTCGCCACTCAACACGTCCGTTCAAATCAAAGTTCAAAAAATATCCTTATATACGGTAGCGATCCGTGGAGGCCGCGCGCCACGCGTGTGCTGCGAACGGTGCAAGCCAAATTCAACCTTCAGCACTACATTTAGAGCATAACTTTAGTGAACTCTACTGCGGGTAACGTAACCTACGACAAACTTATTATTTGCGGTTGGTACAGTAATCGGGTCTAGGGATCGAACCGCAAAATTAAGTTTGTTTTTTATTGTATATACTTTTCCGGGATAAAAAGTACCCAGTGTGGTGCCCAGGATATTAAAGAATAATTATACCAAGTTTCATCGTAATCGAACCGGTAGTTTTTGCGTGATGCCTGAACAAACAGACAGACAGACAGACAGACAGACAGACAGATAAAAAATTTTTTTAATCACATTTTTGGGTTCGGTGTCGGTCTAGTAACACCCCCTGCCATTTATTTTTTTGATATTTTCAATGTACAGAATTTTCACTTCTACAGATTTATTATAAGTATAGATATAGATATTGAGACAGATAAATTGATAGGCTTGGTTTTCGAAGGTGCTGAAGCCAATGTTGACGTCAAAATAAAAATTAAGATGGTGGCTGCGAAAATTTTCAACATGGGTGTCGTTTTTATGGTTTTCGAGGGCGCTTATAGTGAGGTCAAAATGAAAATCCAAGAAGGCGGCTGCGAAAATTTTCAAAGTTTCGTAATTTTATAATTTTCCCCCGGTCCCACTTTTTTTTTAAATCTTGAGTTGTCCCAATGCAGGGCAATGAAGAAAGAAAGAAAGAAAAATTGTTTATTCTGCACAAACAAAACTCACATTAAAGGCCTCCTGTTTAAACGTAGCATTTCGTTAGATTAAAAGTGTCTTGTGTCGTGTCTGAGTCAGGCTTTACCGTCCTTAGCTGTATAAGTATACAGTCGTAAAATTATACAAATATCGCGGATAACAGAGTTCTTGAGAAAAGTTTAACGTTCTTTTGCATTTCTATGTGAGAAACATAATTTCCTTTTGACTGAGTTTATACCACGCTTTCTTGGAAGAAGCTAGAATTTGGACTGTAGAAAACATAGCTTCTGACCGCGAATTCGCCTGTGTGAAATTTGTTGTTCCCCTGATACACCGCGTCGCATCGCATCGCCCGTCTACACTAATACTTCGTTTTTGCTTAGCGATCTTTTTTTCTTTTTGTTCGGCTTTTAAGGGTCAAATAGCCAATACCTTTCTCAAGAATGGGCTACTAAATGCAAAAAGATTTTTTGTTATGATATAGTTAAGCGCGTTCAAACAAACAAACGGTGGTGGATTATGCCTCACTCTCCTCTCACAGAAAGGAAGACTGTGTCCCAGCAGTGGGAATATTATAGACAGATTATGCTTAACGAACAAACTCTTCAGCTTTATTAATATTAGTACAGATAAAGCTACTTACAGCTAATATGACTTTAAAACATGTTAAAAGCCATGGTTAAAACTAGCTCACTTCATTTACTATTTTCATAACTGAATCACACACGGCTGCCTGCTTTCTCGGGGCATGCAAGGTGAGTGATGCTACGTGTTATATTATTATCCTGCGCCATGATCCTGTCTAGGGTCTGGATTGCTGTCCCATCAGATTTATACCGACTCCCGCTCGCTGACCGTTGGTGTTGCTACACTATACGCGTCCATGTCAGTGTACTGATGGTACGCGATAGACGTCAGTGTAACACTAAATCCAGCCTGAGAGTGACTATACACGTCGGTTTATTGAGCGTCTTGATACGCTTGACTGACGGTACGCATGTGCGTGCGAACTGAGGGACCACACTTGGAATTCGCGAAATGAAAATCCTAGGATTTAGTAGTAGACTTAAAACAATTGTAGAATGAATCTGGGAATTTGTAAATAAATATATTAAAAACTACGGCCCATAAAGTATGGTTCCTCAGTTCTCACAGACGATCAGCCAGATCTCGGAAAGTATCTTAAAAAAGAAGGTTTTGTGAATACAGACATTTAGTAAAGAATTTGTAAAGATATTTACAAAATAACAGACCACAAAGCATTAAAGATAAAAAAAAATATAAAGAATGAACTGTGGTCCTTCAGTCCACATAACAAAGATAAATATTTTAGTGAATATTACTGAATAAAATTAATAAAACCGTTCTTTTTCTACATAAAGTTTTAGTAAAAGTCTTAAAACCACCACCTACGTCAGCAAAATACTAAAACCAGCCTGAGAGTAAGGGAAGAGAGAATGCCCCAGTGTCTGCGCAAATACTTGTGTATTATATCTTCCACATCGATGGTTAGTCAACTCTGAGATTAGGCGCCAGGGCCCGGTCTGAAGGTCTATTATTATTACTAACCTAACCTAACAATCGCATGAATCATATTTTACCACACATAAAAGCGACGAAATCTATTCTTTGAATACCACTGCGTTCTGTGTTCTTCCTGTGCGCTTACCCAATAAATACTTTTTCTATTCTGTGTTTCGTATTAGGACAAAAATGCGATAAAGAAAATAAAGTTTAGAGTTGAAATTGTCACTTTATTTGGATCATTTGAAAATAATATGTGTGTTTGCTGTCGGAGATGTTTTAAAAAAGTTAAATGAATGGATTTGGTTGCTATATGTGCAGGCTGAATACGGAGTAATCTGAAAAGATATAAAAAAGTAATATTATTTTTACAAAACTATTATGAAAAGGCCAAAAAAATACAAAAAATATATCCCTTTTCAGTCAAATGAATTGTGGCGGCATCTACATCGCCACATGCGAACTACACATCACACTAACGCCACACAAAATCCTGCATCGCGTAAGTAGAGTTTAGTTTATTTATTGCGTAACTAGTATATTTACGTCCAAACATCAATCGGATAAGGATATCGATAATCAATTGCTTCAGATGTTCGAAAAATTTGTCTGCTCAATAACGCAAATAACGTTGTTGTAACGTAAGTTGTTGAACGAACACGATATTTAGTGTCCCATAGTTTGTGGAAATCCAAAACCTCAATCAATCTCTCACTGAGATTCATTCAAAAAAATATATATTTCCAACAACATAATTTTTAAAACAAAAATGAAATATCCAACATACCAAGTAAACCAGCTTATTACGGTGGTGACGTTGGTTTCTGCAAATAAAATAAACACGATTAGTTTACTCGAATGATCTCTAAAGAAATGTTTATCTTTTTATAAAATGTATGTATAGACAGGTGTTTTCCTTCAGTATTGGAATCAAATGTAGCGTATGTTTGTATCGTCCTGTATATTGTGAATTGCTTACTGTTTTGGAAAAGATGTGGGAATGTTCTATATTCCCACACGATTCTTTTGCCAGAGGACTGAAAATAATTCTTGGTAACTGGCTGTTTTTATATTTCTTTTCAGCCCGGTTAGTGACGTGATCGTAGAATGGGATGTGTATATTTTTATTTTATTGCAATAATGCTCGCTTTTAAAATTCTCGAAGGTTCTTTAAGTGTTTATTTATTCACCGAGAACCTTCAAGAAATTGCTTTTTCTTCTTCACTGAATAATATTATAACTATTAATCGCTACGAAGGCTCGCCCCCTATCGCATGGGACTTCAAAATAACTAGCGAAATTTGGGTGTACCATAAGTACTCGTACATATCTTCCTAACCTTTTGACGATTACAGTCGTGATGTTATGTTTAATTGCTAAGTAAGTAAACCATTATCTTTTATCAGATGCTTCTAACAAATACTTTGGAAATACCTATACGATATTGGCATGTTAAGTATGCCTTTAAGGGGAAGAGGGGTAGGGGGTCCTGCAGGGTCACGAAAAATTCTGTAAATCGTGGCTGACATAGATTCTAAATGGTAGCAAAACCAAAATAAATAAAGAAAAAAATGTAGGTAAATAATTATAATGGTATTTAACTGAATAACGGAGTGAAAGATGATAATTATGGCTAGGAAGGGGATGAAACTAATACTCGTACTATGACGACGACAAATATTATGGAAGATAAAATAGTTGTGCCAACCCCAATCAAATTGGGAAAAGAGTGATGATGATGTAAATAAATGGGCAATATTAACAATAATAGGGGATGGCTCGCTGTGCGTGGCTGGCGTAGTCGTCTGTGGCTCAGACGATGTCGTCAACTCGGGTTCTTTGGTCTGATCGGCTTCCGTTTGGTCTACCACCCTCGCAGCTAGGGCTAACGGTATTTGGTTTTCTGTGAAATACGATGAAATAGATCAGAAGGCTAATTCTCGTAATTTAAAACGTTCAAAATCTAGTCGCAGTCTCATCTCGGCGACAAACAAATATCAAAAACTTGTCAAAATGTAGGGAAATTACAAGTGTTTTTTGACAGATTGAGACTGAGATCAGACTGTAAACGGTCTTAAAATTACAAGAATTGCCCCTCTGAATAGTGAGCAGTGGTTGCCCAGTGGTAACAGCCGCGACTTACGAGTAGAGGTCATAGATTCGAACCCGTACGCGCTCGCTTACGAAGTAGGCGCTTTACTTTGTGTCAATTATTTCACCACACTGCTCTCATAACGGTGAAAGTAAACATCGTGAGAAAACCGGTATGTCCTAGAACCAAAAATTCGATGAAATGTGACATCCATCAACCCGCACTGGGCCCGCGTGGTGGATTATGGCCCCCTTCTCACTGAGAGGAGACCTGTGTCCTGGCAGTGGGAACGTTATAGACGTTATAGATTATGTAGATCAGAACAGTCCATCTTTAAAATCATTTTGTAATCTGGAGTAGAATGAGAAATTTGTTATGATTTGGAAGTTCAGGTTATTTATGTACGTAATACTCTAAACACACAAATATACGGACTTAAAGCCACAGGCATTTTCTATGAGACAACCTTAGGGTGATGCAGAGACAAACAGTAGTAGGCGTTTTCTGTTCATTTCTGTTAACCTGGTACCTTTCAAAACAACTGTCTTCAATTTAATGAAATCGTGATGTGGCTCCTCAATCCAAACGGACATTGAACCTACATGTATTTTTAACAATATTGACCAAAAGTTGCTTAAACACTTAGTTCTAGTTAATTTCTGTTTGCCTAGTAGTCCGTTTTAATAAATAAACAATTAGGACAGTTGATTTAAAACTGTCTTATTGATATCATTAATGAATTCATCATCCCCTCTCGATATTTCATCATGGTTGCGCTTTGAGGAATTTGAATTTTGAATTTTTGAGCGCAACTAATGGTCGTAACCATTAGTTGCGCTCAAAAATTCGAATTAATTCTTTGAGGAATAATTTAGTTTCGCTTAGTTGGTTGCGCTTAAAAATATTTGCGCTTTGAGGTATACCCCAAAATATGACCCCTTTAAATTATTAGTATCGATTCATTGCATTATTTTGTAAGTCAATTATAATACCAATACACTTCTGTAGAATTCGATCATAGGAACGCCCCAAAGCAGCAAAAGTTAAAAAAGAACTCACCTGGCATAGCATGATAACTTTCATGGGCATCATAGAACTCTTCCTTAACTTCTGTAGCCAAAGGAGCCACAGAACTAGCGTCAGATGGACTATCAGACAAGCTGGTATGACTCGTATCTTTAGCACCTGGATCTTTCTTTTTCTTCTTGTGTTTCTTTATCTTTGCGACTGTAGGCCCTACAGCTGCAGAGCCAATGGGTTGCAATCTAGGCATCGATGGATCATCCTTCCTTATGTCATGCAGTTCCAGGACAAAAGGAACGTGTGCCTTGAATAATCCTTCTTCTATTGATGAAGAAGATTCTGATGCAGATGACTCGGTGTCACTGCAGTCATTGATATCAAGATCTCTGTCTGAAAAATAACTTATGTCAGTTAAGCTGAAGAGTAAAAGGAAAATCGTCGGAAAAGGTTTTATTCTGATTTATGATTATTATTTTTCAACCCCATTTAATTTCAACAGTTTCCACATGGTGGGTGCCTGAGGATGGGTGGCGCCACCGAAGCTGGCCCAGGAAGAGGTGGCGAGACAACCTTGATTCATACCGCAAGGGTTGGATTGAGGTGGCTCTAGAACGGGATGCCTGGAAGGATTTGGGGAAGGCCTTTGGCTCAGCAGTGGGACAAGCAGACTAAATAAAAAAAAAACTTATATACTTATAGCGTACTTTTCCCGTGCCTCGGAAACACATAAAGCAGTTGGTCCTACGCCTGATCTCTACCCGGTCGTGTCAGGTGGCGTTGCATCGGACAGTGAGAGTGAGAGAATTAAGAGTGCACGTTTTGCACTATAATATCTCCTGCGTACCTGGCTAATCTCCATTGAGATTGGCCACTATGACCGAAATCGGTCAGGTGGCTATTATGCATTCCACATTGTGAACTTAGATGGTAGGCTATACAAAGACATGATTATTGTGGACCTACCCTGTCGGGCTACGGCTACCCCCTGTCGGTTGAACGGTTATTTGAGAGTAAGCATTTCTAGTACGTAATGGAAAACAGCGCGGTAATTGCGTATCACACAGAATAGCAATGGCTTTCATTTTGACAGTTCAACAAAATTCATTGCGTTATTTTCGTTGCTGAGCTGATAACATTTTCTAATATACAAGGCAATGGATTAGCAGTATCCTTCAAAGTGATTGAGATTCTGATTGAAAGTGTGTTACGTAATTAGGGTGCTGCTTGAAGAAAAGAGAAGATAAGTTAATAAATAAGTATTATTATATTAACATCATAAATATTCCAATTATACGATAAACATAATGGCCAATAAAAACCTAACAACTCTTATTATACCGACTATCAAAACTTGGAAGTCCAACTTTTATAGAGGTATAAAATGACAAAGAAGTTAACACAAAAAAATATGTTTTGGCTAGTTTTATAAACATAGTATTTTTTTTGGAAATTCAATATGACGTTCTTAAAATTTGTCTATCCATACACGATCATGTAAGATCTGAGATAGGGTTCAAAACACTTTGTAAATAATTACACTGCTATATTTTGAGCATTTGAAAGAAACTTGGAGCACCGATTTTTAATGTTTTTGAAGTGAAAACTTCTTTAGCGGCGTTGTGCACTTTTGTTGTGATGGGTAAAAAATGTTAAACTCGCGTCAGGACACGTGACCTAATTGAAAATTCGTAAGACGGAGTTTGCGTCAGGACATGTGACCTGATCGAAAATTCGTTAGACGGAGGGAGAGTAGACCGCATTCCAAAATATCAAAAATGCACAACGTTAATATTCAAGTTTTCACTTCTGCCGGCACTCCCGGAGTGCAACCCGTTGTTTTTTTAAGCAACGGATTCCATATTAAAGGAAATCATCGAAATAAAATACCACACAAATCATCATCACCCTAACCATTTTGCAACTATATAGGAGTCTGCCCTCAGTCTAACCAGATGCCGCTGAATCCCAGTAGTTTACATGAAGCGATTGACGAACAGAACTTCACAAGATTGTCAACAACCCAGTGGGTAACCCCTCCCATAGTAGGACAGGTTGTCAGACTTTCGGGTTTCTGACTACCCGTAAAACCTGCACTACACTACCCGCGAAGTTTTTTTGACGAAATTGACCAAAGTCCGAAGTACAAGACTACACACTTTTGCTAAGAACTACGAGACGCTTCGAGTCCTTTGACTCGGGCGCAAAAACCGACAACGATCGGAAGTCGCCCGAGGCGAACCGAGGTTGGACGAAACGAACGGAAGTGCCCTTCTACACTCTCGTATTCGCGTTACTTCGATCAACTTCTCGAGTAGTGTGGTGCCAGCAGGCTTTACGACTGTCAAAGATCTAAAAGAAAGCACACAACTGTGGTGTGACCTTAAGAATTGATCATGTAAAAACTTGTTTGTATACTGACCATCCATGTCCTCAGTAAATTGATTATGAATTATCTTGTTTCGGGACCACTAGATAGGTTTCTAGAATTCCATGTTGTTTTACACTGCTAGTTTTTATTAGAAGCTTATTTTATTTATTTTATGCACATTTTTTTCTGCTTTGACACAATTGCTTTGGCAATTATTAATGACAGGCGATTTTGACAGTTTTGTTTGATTTAAGAATTTCTAAAAATATAGTTTGTTTATTTATTACGGCTTCATTTGTGAATATTTACACGCCAATCATATTTTCAAAAACTAGATGAGGTCGACATTTCCCATCTGACTATACATAACTGAATACCTACACAATCTTACGACAGTTCCAGCATTTAAACATCCTGCTGATCTCTTACATCCATTGCTCAATCAGCTACTATAAAATTGGTTTTTACCTTCACCCACCAAAAAGCCACTTGCTTCGGGTCATAAAACATAGTGGGGTCAACAGCACTACGGGTCATAAACGGGGAGAAACGACCACAAACCGATATCACTGGACATAAGCACTCACTACGTAATAAACCTATGGACATTTTTTTATATTCTAGCTATCTCTACTAATATTATGAATTCGTGAGTCAGTTTGTTACTTCTTGACACCCAAACTATTGACACGATCCCACCTTATTTTGGCACAAACTTAGTAGCTCTTCAGCTCAGCTCAGCGCATTGGGAAGCAGCCAATCCAGGAAGTCGTCACTCTTCTGTCCTTATTCCAATTTATCCTCACTCTAAGCTCACTTCGCCTAACTTTTCACGGTGAGATTTTTACGGAATCGATCGGCTGTACTTAGTGGTAAAGGTATTGGTTGTAATACTTTCCCGCAACCAGCGTTGCAGTGTTCCGATGTAAAGGATATGAACGTCAGCGTCGGTACAGGGATATACGCCATTCAGCTTTTTCTTCGTGATGGTAACACCCGAGCGATGTCTCTGGTTGCAGATGTTCAAATGTCCATAGCTATGTGTAGTGAACACTTTCCATCAGGAGAGCCTGATGCAGAGCAGTGGTGAATGGTACCGAGGGCACGATAACGACCTAGAAAAAGACACAAAAGGACCTGTACACATGTAATAGAGGAGGTACTGTTCGATTTTTGCGGTATATTTTATATCTTTGCAAGTAGTTGTTTATAAAAAGAAAGAAAATACGTTTATTTGCGGCAAACGTAACGCAGAAAAAGAACACAAACACAAAAAACAACAAGTTGGGGGAAAATATTATTATTTAATAATCATCAGTCACACCCAAGGGAGGATCCAAACTTACAGGAATAGTAATTTCATACCGCGCCAAAAGAGGGGACGATTTTTGGGATCATTTTCAACCCAAAAATGGGAAAACGGCATCGTGGTCAAAATAAATTCGTGTATTTATATATTTATTTCAAGTTTCAATAGTTTTTTGCGTATCTTCATATTTACCTAAAAATATTTATTCCTCAATCCTCAATGTTCACAATAGCATCTACCACTGTTTATCTCTGCATCAACCAAAGGTTGACTGGTAGAAAATTCCTATGGCATTAGGGCTGCCTCTGTACATTTATATGCTTAAAGTAAAAATAAATAAATACAAATGACCTCGAAGATAACTAAAATTATTTGTTTATCGAAAAAGCTTCCGTTTGAGCCAGGAATCGAACCCGATCCCGTACTAATGCGATTGAGATTGTGGGTTAATGTTTTAGTTGGTAAATCTTAAATAAATAAACAAATTCATTGACTACGACAAATAGCTACTAAGTTTTCCAGTAAAGCTTAAGAACACGATCCACGTGAGTGAAGCCGCGGGCGGAATTTAGTGGACCATAAAAATCCTGGTTGAAATTTACGATGTGATTGACAGTGACCTTTACGTCGCTACGTTACGTAGGTATGCGCTGAAAGCTAACCATATTTTTATTTTTATGTGGTCTTCAAACCTTTACGTATGGTTTGTTAAATAAAATGGCGACGATTATCTATTCACTTATATTTTTTGTTTATCTCATTTTGTCTGTTGATGGGTTGTAAATGGTTGAGATTTGACCTTAGGCTTTGAACATCTACATACATCACACAAGTTTAATCGGCGTAACAGTAGGTTTCTAAAAGACAAGAATTGAGCTCATTAACTGCAGGGTTATTTTAGCTTCCCCATCGATATCGGTTTAGGTACATCGATCGTAGATGCATCGATACCCATATTGATGCATCGACAATCGATTTATAGACGTGATGGGTATCAATATATAAACACGATAAAACATAAGCGAACAGATTTTCTCAACTCATATTTCAAGTAACAATACTAACAGCGGTCGTTGACCTCCCAAAAAAAACATCAAATCTTTTTATTTTATCTTGTTTAGATATCGATACCCATCGAGTTTGCGGACCTTAGCTAGTCAATTTAAAATAACCCTGTATTAAACGCAGAGTAAAGTAACCAGTATGATCTTCAGATTAACCATACATTTTTCGAGATTAAAGGACAATGCTCATGGATGTATGGAATTCCGTACCATGCTGCATCAAAGTCAAACTTTGTTTTTTATAACTAGGTACACATTTTCATATTAACTCCTACAAAAGTTATTTTTGTAGACAAAACCCGGGTTTCTGATTTTCATAAAAATCGAGATAACCTAAAAAATAGCTACTTTATTTTTTTGACACGGCTTACACGAACGGCCGTTATTGCTCTAAAAAAATGATAATTGTTTAAATAAAATTCTATTCTATTTTATTTTAGTTATTTTTAATTAATGTAGAATCGGCAAAGTATAATATTCTTTCATGTATTTTGAAAGACGTGATCATGACACTTTCAAAATTCAAGGTTATATTAATCATATCGTTTGAAACGGAACGTCATATAAGGTAATAAAACAACATCAACACTTTTTTACTTTAAATTAAATTCCCTGTTCAAAAATCGAATACCCGACGCGTAATGTCGTAAAAAATTATGAAAATAATTACTATAATATTTTGATCTTGATGCATGAGACTTTTTGGTACGACTTTCTGTCATTGTCCTTTGACATAACTGTACTTCGCGTTTATTAATAAAGTGTTTTTCTTTTGAAATAAAACATGGAACCAAAGACCACATACCAAAAATGGCAAAAACTATAGTAGGTAATATCTGAAAAATGCAAATAAGTTTTTGTCACCATGAATTTTCAACCCCGACTTTTACAAATAAAACTAAGTAATAGCTTGGTGAGTGATGTTATCGTGAATACGTCGTATAAGTACGAGGTCTAGTGCGTGCCATACCTACGGTTAACCGTCCGTTTTATTACCTTGTTTGGTTAACGGATGGTTTACGGTGAAAAACAGGCGATGATTTTAAAAGTTTTGTCGTAGAATCTGTCCTTGACTTTTTGTTTTCTGAAAACTACAATATATCATGTGGTGTTTAGAAAAATAAGTGTTGACAAGTATTTTGACGACATAGACCGAAGAATTGCCAAATTTAGTAGAAGTAGGCAGGGCATATTCCTCGTAGAACTGATGGCCGATGGGACCGAAAGGTTCTGGGGCCGTGACCGCGTACCGGAAGACGTAGGGTTAGGTCGCAAGAATCCGCTGGTTGCGGGAAGCACAGAACCGGTCGTAATGTGCAGGGCTTGGGGGAGGCCTATGTCCAGCAGTGGACGTCTATCGGCTGAAATGATGAAGTATTGAAGAAGTTTGAGGTACGTTTTAAATAGGTTAATGACCGCTTTTACTTTTTACATACAACACATTAATACAGTTCAACATTCGAAATGGAAACGATTTGTTCGTATTGTAGCAATTAAATACTTTGTTAACTTGAGCTCAAGGGAAAACTGAATTGATTCCAATCCCAGTTATAATTGGGCATGAGGTCCTGAATAAATTTTAATTATAAAGAAATTGAAGAATAACATCATTGAAAACGCGAAGTACTCGTGTAGGTACAGCCTGGGCAAGTCTTTGTCAATCAGAAAATGTTTTCTTGAAATTGGCCTAAATCACGATTGTTGTTTTGTATTATTTTATAATATTTCAACTGATCAATGTTAGATTGGTGCGTAATACAAGTAAATAGCAAAGTCTTTGTTATAAAGGGTCTTACAGTAGCCGCTTCCTACCTTAGCGGTATGTGTGATATCATCCAATTTTTTTATTTATTTGAAAAGCCTATCGATGCCATTATGTATAGAATATGACATCGTTCAAATGTCCGCCGCGGCTTCGGGGGGTAGTGCGCATCCAAATTGTCCAATTTTCCATGACTCTAGCGCATAAATCAGGCTGAATTTGTCCGATGGCATGGGTTATGTTGGCTTTGAGGGCCGCTGTGGTTGTGGCTTATTTGCATAGACCTGCAACTTAAGAAAACCCCACAAGAAAAAGTCTAACGGGGTCAAATCGCACGATTTCGGTGGCCAGTTCACATCACCTCCACGTGAGACGACTATGCTCTCAAATCGCTCGTGCAGAATGTCCAATGTGGCATGAGCTGTGTCGCACGTAGCACCGTCCTGTTGAAACCACATATCGTTGGTGTTCATATCAATTCAGGCCAAAAAAGTTGGTAATCATCGACTTATAGCGCTCGCCGTTGACGGTGATGGCCTGGCCAACTTTGTTCGACAAAGACCGATGACGCCGCCAGCCCGAAATCCACACCAAAAATTGACGTTTTCGGTATGTATTGGACGCCTTTGGACGCTTCGGTATGCATTGGATTTGTATCATCACCAGTAGACTCAAATTTATCCATCAAATTTAGTCCTCTCGGTAAGACGATTATGGCGACCGTAAAATGGGTAAAGCGTGCGGAAAGCTGCCCGAATAGAACACCCATTTTGTTCAAACAATTTTATCATTTTCACGTGTTGTTGAACGCTTTATCCGTCCATGGTGATTTGGCAAAACAGACTGTATAAATGACAGCCAATTTGACAGATGTAGCTTCAACAATATATTCGCTATCAACTGTCACAGTAAGGAAGTCCCTATTGCAAGACCCTTTACCTATCACATCGACTTGCCAGGAAGTTGATATAAATCTTTTTAATACTGGTATATTAAAAAAAAAAAAAACTTTTGGCAACTTAAAATACTCAACTTTTGTTTATATTTATTTAACATTGTTTTCACCTTTTTTTTTTTTTTTTTGAGGATGGGAAATCATCAAATGACCCCTCCCGCTCTGGGTGGAGCAGAAGGGAGTGTCAGACTCTTACTGACTAAAACCCACCCGTGTTCCTTCCTTAGCCCTTTATGTTCCAGGGCAGCGGTAACCCTTTCGGACAATCCCGCTACCCTGGCAGGCTTCGGCCCTATGGGGCCCCGTCACTCATGCTGACATCTCTTTGAGGCGCGCGTGGAACACATACACGCCGTCCGGCAAGGGCCTGGTCCTGATCGGACGGTGAGTTACCCATTACTCACCGCCCGCAGGCCCGCGCCTACGGTGGCCGGGAGTCGTCACGCGGCTCCCGACGCCCGGAGCGTCTCCCGCGGCGGCTGAGGCGTGAGGTGCGCAAGGCGCGTTCTCTCGCCCACCCCGCCACCTCCTTCGCTAGCATGACTGCTTCGCAGAAGGAGGTGACTGCCTCCCACTCCCTCTCGCCCCGGACCATGGCTTGAACCAGGGCCGGACGCGAGAGGTCGCCGCCGCTGCCGATCGCCTCTACGAGGACACGGCGGTGCTCTGCCCAAGCAGGGCAGACCTCCACCGTATGCTCCACCGTGTCCTCTGGGCGATCCTGACAGTGGTGACACCCGGACGTCTCCTCCCGCCTGATTATGTGCAGGAACCTCCCGAAACATCCGTGTCCGGAGAGGACCTGCGTCAGGCGGTAGGTGAGAACGCCGTGACGTCTCTCTAGCCACTCCTCAAAGAGGGACATTGTTTTCACCTTAACTTAATATTATTGATTTACCTATTTGTGAAAACTTGTAATAGGCCATATTGATATTATTAACAAATGCACTATTGTACATGCCTAGCTAAAATAAGTTTTCAAAAAAGAATTAAATAGAAAGAAAAAAATAAGAAAGAAAGTACGTTTTGTTTTTCATTTTTGAAAGATTTTTCGTCGCCTATCTTATTTTTTAAGTTTTTTTCACTGGGGTGAATACTTGTATTCTTTTAGTGAAATAAATTATCTTAAACCGTAAACCGTTTATTTGCGGCAAACATGAGGCAAAAAAAGAACACAGATACACAAAAAGAACGAGAAAACAATACATCACGTACACGCAAAACGGCCAATAAACAAATAAATTTACCACCAGAGTTAAAAATAATTCCAATCAATATGGAAACGAGATCACAACGGACTGCTTTATTTTATCTAGTTGGCTTAAACAATACAAAATATTGCAGAAAATTCACATATTTTACGCACAAATATAATTCAAATTTGCACACATGATAAATTTATAAGACAGCCAAACGGACATAAATCCCTAATAATATCAAGTACCAATTTATTATCAATATTTTATGGCTTCTATAAAAACTTATTTTATGTGTAAAGTTTCTGCTGACTTTAGGAGCACTGTTTAAGATCTACAATATTCGTTGGGCACATAGAGATTTATGTCCAATGCTTACGGAGCGGTGCTTGTAAAAATTGTCTAGATATTGTATGCGCGACATCCCTTGTCGCGCATATATATGGGGTGACAAGAGTTTTTGTTACGACACGAATGAAATAAAGGAATATATCTTTGAAAAAAAAAAACCGGTCCAGTGCGGGTCGACCTCGCGCACCGAGGGTTCCATATAAATTTGTAGGTATGTAACTACAAAACGGTTTTCGGATTGTTTCCTTTACTTGTGCTACATGACATTGTTTCTTGCCAAATTTCATGATTCTAGGTCAACACTATAGGTAAGTACACTATAGGTTTTTATTCCCTTGCGAGTGTCAAAATATGCGGCATAAACGGAACATAAACGGCCGTATCTTATGATTGTGTTGACTTAAAAGTTTGATGTTTTCATTGCTTCAAGTGATTGCAGCTCTGACTATTTGATATTAATTTCAACTTGATAACTCCACGCGTTCTTGAGAAAAAGGGTCTTGACTGACGGACAGACAGACGGACAACGAAGTGATCTTAGAAGGGTTCAAGGTGAGGTACGGAACCCTAAAAAATAAGTATGTCCACTGTAAAAAAAAACTATTTCTACAACTTGATTGATTTTCAAGCCCTAAGCTTTGGTTTCATAGGAAAGCGGTTCTGCCTTATTATGTCGGCCGTCATGAAAATCTGTAATTTTCATCGGCATTTGACATTAATAAAATGTACTCTGTGACATTATTGATCATTTTTTAATGACATTTGTCAAAAAACGCTCTGTGTTCTATGATTTCGCCAGCCGTTATTTGATAAATGATTTTTGGTAGTAGGTTGGTAGTGGTGGTGGGTTTTTTTTAGTAGTAGGTTTGAGTTTTATACACAATTCTATTTTAATAACTAGATGAGGTCGAGATTTTGCACAATGTCTTGATATGATATTTTCAAAAGCTTTACTGCGAGTTTTCATGTTTGTGAATGGGTCGCCGCAGTCACGCCATTACAAAACCTTCCATTAAATACGCATTTGCCTAATCAGATCGTAATGACAGTTATGCAACGGTTTTAGGACACATAATCAACCATCGCGTTCCATAAATAGTAATAATCTTTTACTACTTAACGGGATATTATTTGATTTATTATGCCTAGTTACATCATGATTTAGAATGGCTTGTGGCTAAGAAATAACAGTCGCATGGTTCGATCGATCAGGTTAAACTACGCTTGCCGCGGTTGGTCCTTGGGTGATCCTTACATACCAAGACCGAGGGGTCGTACCTCGGTAAGCACGTTAAGCCGTTGGTCCAGTCTTACCAACGGGTATCGTATCACCCAATAAGTGGGTTGTGGAGGTCAAATAGGTAGTCGATCCATGTAAAATACTGGTATTCAGCTGCATCCGGTTAGACTGGAAGGCGACCCTAACATAGTTGGGAAAAGCCTAGGCAGATAATGAATAAAAAATTCTTCATCATGATTTCGAATAAAATAACTCTGCATACAAAGCTAAACTTTTACTATAAAACAAGATGTGCTATATAAACGACAAGGAACTGGGAAGATATCTGTTAAATGATAACAGCCGCGGGTCGATCGAATATGAAGCTATTCTTGCCGCGATCAATTCATGGGACTATCCATTACATATCCACCTCTCCGTGCCTCGGACAACACTTCCAGCGGTCATTGACAGACAGATGATAATGATAATAATAATAATAGTTTATTTCTCTCTCCACAAAGGTTAGTCTATAAATAACTCCTTAGGACTAAACAATAAGTACAAGACAAAAGCTCCTTTACGAGAGACCGGAGTCCGTGCTAGGGAAAACTTTTTTTTTTTTTTTTTTCATGATGGGAAATCATCAAATGACTCCTCCCGCTGGGTGGAGCAGAAGGGAGTGCCAGACTCTTACTGACTAAAACCCACCCGTGTTCCTTCATTAGCCCTTTATGTTGTAGGGCAGCGGTAACCCTTTCGGACGATCCCGCTACCCTGGCAGGCTTCGGCCCTATCGGGCCCCGTCACTTCTGCTGACATCTCTTTGAGGCGCACGTGGAACACATACGCGCCGTCCGGCACGGCCTGGTCCTGATCGGACGGTGAGTTACGCTAGGGAAACCCTGTGTTACAGATCTCCTGGCCCACCACAGAGTTTAGGTGATGTACTTACATTGCACAAGTTTAGACAAGACAATTATCAAACATTTTGTGACTTCTATGGATGAGAAGTAGTGAAAAATAGGTAAAAGTAAATGTTAAATAATAATATCATGCAAATAGGTTTGTTTATCTGTATTGAGGTGCGTGTACGTGTGTGGTGTGTTGTGCGTGTTGTTAGAAGTGTGTGAGTGTACCGTACGGTGTACAGGGGACCTAAAAAGGCCACTTTGGCAGAATCATAATAGGATAACAATATGAATCATATTAAAAATCGTAAAATGGTCACAAACTGACAATTCATAATATGATCTGTGTGCAATTCATATCACAATTAAATAACATTTAAACTGTTAAAATAAAAAATAAAAAACCAATTTGATTAATAAAAACTGTAATGAAAAATTTACCGATAAAATTACGGTTTTTCTTTTTTTCATGCGGCAATGTTTACACCAAATATGAAATGAAATTTTACGAAAATTAGAGGAATTGCTAATGATCTGCTGAGAATTCAGGAAATGAATAGCTATTAGAGGTATTGCTTAAAGTGGCCTTTTTAGGCCCCCCTTGTCTCAGTCTTGTGGGTAATCGGGAGTGAGTTCATGATAATATGCGAGAAAAGATGTGTATGTTGTGTGTAGTGAGTATGCGTGCGTGCACTGGATCCATCGCAGTTAGAGTAGACGATTAGGAAGGAATGAACAATATTTGCTCGGTGCCATCGTAATCCAGATGATGATGGTTGATCTTTGACAGTCGTTACGAGTAGTCGGAAGCTTAAAAGTCTGACAATGACAAGACAGACTCAAGTCAGACTTACTACCTCATTTACTGGGTACAAATGAGGTAGTTAGTAGAATCAATTTTATTTTATTGTAATCTTTGACGTTCAAAAGTGCCTTTTATGTGCCTATTTGAAGTAAATGCTTTGACTTTGACTTTTAGTTGCTCCATGAAAAATACCGGTAATTAGTTGCATCTGGTTAGACTGGATGCCGACCCTAGCATAGTTGAGAAAAGGCTAGGCCGATTGGCTCTACTTATTTATTTTGTGAAGGATGCTCCTGAATGTTCATCCACTTTTCGAAAACTACCTTATCATCAAACATAGTCACCCTACCCGTACATATTCTCCAATGTATTTGAATAGAAAGTGCAGCCAATAACAAGTTGTCTCGTGTTCTGCCGTTACTTGGGCGTCGTTTGTCGAGCAATGGACCGTGAACCTCTCCTTATAGCATGAACTGGTACTCCTACACCTTAGGAGAGTAGGTGAATATACTCGTAGTTTGAAGCTTATTACATTCCAAACGAATAGCTCTTGGAGCAGTACCATTTATATTCTTGCCTTCAGGTGGTGGGTGTGAAGAAAATCGACTATTATGAATTTACAGCGTGCTTTCTTCATGCCACTAGCTTCAAATTTCAAAGCGTAGGTTGATGAGTAATCATTTGAAATACCTACTAATAGATTGAATTCTTTTTACTCCCAAATATCCCCAAAACATAAATCTCGAGGATGCCGTAAGTGAAGTTTGACCACTATTACTTGATCCGCTGCATCCAAAAAGATTAACAACCCTACTTTTGCAAGAAATCCCGGTATTAGATTTTTTTTTTTTTTATAAATATTATTATAAAATATCATTATTATTATTATTGTTTTAGATAAATAGCCCTCTAAAGTGAATGTCAATCAAGCGAGTGTATTCTTGAAACATCTCACTCAAAAAGTTAGGTGAAGTGAGCGTGGAGTGAGCTGTCATTCCAACTAATGCTACGGATTGACACTATTGACAGCTCACTCTAAGCTTACTTTACTTAACTTTTCACGGTGGGGTTTTTACAGAATTCGCCACCTCTCGATAGAATTTCTTTTTTTTTAATATTTGCTCTAAACATTGTGTTCGATGCCTTGTGCATTTAGGAGTACCTATATGTAAATATTGTGTTCGAAGCCTGGTGCATTTAGGAGTATATGTAAATACAACCTGCGGGCTAATTGCGTAACACACATATAATGGCGATCGATAGCAATGCTTTTCGTTTTGCCACGTTCATTGAATTATATCTATATTTACGTTGTTGAGCTGACAAATTTTGCAAACGTTTGAGATTAAGCAACGGATTATGAATTTTTTTTAACACCTGCGGATTATGATTGAAAGTGTGCTACGCAATTAGGGTGAGGTGAATTATGTACAGACGCCAGCAGGTCAAGCTACCCGAAACTGTCAAATTTTCCCAATCAAACTTGAACCGTAGTTGAAAATCTATCAAAGAAATTTGACAGATTGTAGTAGCTTGATGTGCTGGCGTCTGTACATCTCTTCGGCTGCAGCGACTCACTTAGGTAAGTTTCCTTATTTCCTGTAATTATTGTTTAAAGCTATAGATAATTTAGGATATTTACATCGATGCGATCATACTATTATAATTATATATTAATAATAATATTAATATACACGCAGTTGTTTTTTTTGCTTCCTCGTCAAATTTCAGGAGGCTGTTATGAAAGACATAAATAATCAAATAAAATTACGATCCCTGGTAAATAATGAATACATACTTGTTTTTTTAGTTTGACATTATTTCAGAATACACCACTTTCAAAGAACAGAATCGCGTTATGGTATCGTATAAGCGGGCGCGTTTTTATGTGTGTGTAAAAGGGCAGTTACAGTGTGGTCTCATACAGGCCGTGTTTTAAAATGCGTGTCCCGCACATGCCGATTGCCGAAAATTAGAAAAAAAAACCTACTTATTTTATTATTGATTCGTGTCGAGAATCAGTAGCATAGTTACCTCCTTGAATTTGACGAGGATGCAAAACGGCACCTTGTATAATATTAATAATAAGATTAATATAATTATAACTATATTATTATAAACGTAGCTGTACCTAGTATTTCCCGTGGTAAATGTCTTTATGAAAGGAATGTAGGGTGGGATATATTACGACGTGTGCAAGTTATGGGTGAGCAGCTGTCACTAATTGTACTTGTTTACGAGCTTGCCCTAAATATTATACGTTTTTGGCTTACACACCCGCATCAGTTTTACGTAAATAAGATGCTACCTAGGGATTGTTATAATGAATACTTAAGGGATTGCTTCACAGCACCCTAATTGCGTAACATACAATCAATCGGAATCAGAATCATTTTGAAGCAAATTGCTAATCCATTGCTTCATAAGTTCGAAAAATTTGTCTGCTCAACACATAAATAACGCAATGAATATTGTTGAACTGTCAAAATGAAACCGATTCCGATTGATCGTGTGTTACGCAATTAGGGTGCGGTTTCCGGATAAGCACTATCAGGTAGATGAATAATTAATAGAACTGAATAGTACTGAATTTATATCCGGATATGTTTAGGAATAACATTATCCGGAGGTGAACAAACCGAATCAGTCAATCTGCCCAGCCTTTTCTTAACTATGTTGGGGTCGGCTTTCAGACTAACCGGATGCAGCTGAATATCAGGATTAAACATGGAGTGGCTGCCTATCTGACCTGACCGGAAACTGACCCCAATTTTTTTTTCTCTTTGTTAATTTATTAAAATCATCATCTGCCTAGCCTTTTCCCAACTATGTTGGGGTCGGCTTCCAGTCTAACCGGATGCAGCTGAATACCAATATTTTACATGGAGCGACTGCCTATCTGACCTCCACAACCCAGTTACTGGGTAATACGATACCCCTTGGTAAGACTGGTTGTTAATTTATTAAAATAGTAATGTTAATTTCATAAATAATAGTGTTAATAATTTGTACTGTATGCCCAAAAGGCAGAACATAGCTGATCAACATCACTGTAATTCTTAACACCTGTATCTATTTCTGTACCTATGATCCACAATAAACATGATTGATTGATTGACTGATTGAAATAGTTGCGAAAAGGCTGGGAAGATTTGTTGACTTTGATCATTTTCATTTGAATGAGTGTAATTGGTCACAATAACGGTAACATAAACTTCATAGTTGGTGTGAAACATTCATAGGGCCCATTACCAAATAGCTGAAAAGCCAATAACAATAACATAGAGTCACTACTACTACTACTTGTAACAATAACTTGGGGTACTTAGACAGTTGTACTAACAGAATAGTTTCCTAACATCGTTACAAATAACTGTTGTATCAAGTAGTTTCGGTTAGTAACGAGACTATAACGGTAACTGTCATTATCGTTATATTTAGTTATACCGACAAGGGAAGTGTTTTATAGGTTCCATACTTTGTACCGAAGTGATTTGGTTGAAGTTTGCATGTGATATAAAATCTTCTTAACAAAAAAAAAAAAAACAACCGTCTTCCAAAAAACTACTATACTATTTATATATAAAGCTGAAGGGTATGTTTGTTTAAACGCGCTAATCACCGGAATTCTCAATTGTTTTTTTCTTTGTATTGGGTTGCCCAATTCTCGAGGGTTACTACAGGCTATTTAAACCGAACCAAGTAATAGCGCAGGCAGGCCATGGGTGGGTCGGGGGAGCAAGAATTTCAGGCGGACGAAGTTGCAGGCAGTAGCTAGTGTGTCATCATTATTATTATCAGCCTATGATTTTCCCACTGCTGGGACACAGGCCTCCTCTCGGTGAGAGGGAGTGAGTCGTAATCCACCACGGGGACCAGCGCTGGTTGGTAGATGACAGTTGTAGATGTAAGATGTTGGAAGCTAGTGTGTAATAAAGTGAAAATATTTGTTCAAATGACAAATCGTCCCAGTAATCACGGAGAAATAGATGAAAATATATTAAGAAAACATACAGATGAACATAGAACAAAAAATTGTTCATGTAGTAGTAAAACGAAGCCAATTTATTGTTGGATACATAATATATGGTACCTACCTACGTAGCAAGAAGTATAGGGTTGATTCTGGAGACAGAAGGCCAATTCTCGTAATTTAAAATGTTCAAAATCTAATCGCAGTCTCATCTCGGCGAAAAAAAAATGTCAAAAACTTGACTAAATGTATGGAAATTAGAGGTAGGTTTGACAGATTGAGACTGAGATCAGACTGTGAACGTTCTTTAAATTACGAGAATTACCCCTCAGGACAATAGGATAGATAACTTTACAGCCCTTTCAAATATCTTTGAGTAAATACCTGCAGATTAATGTTTTAATTAAGGCTTTAATGTCCTCAAAATAGAGTACCTATACCACGTCTTAAAACCCTGCATTCCTTTAGTAATTATTTGTTGAGATACAAATCAGCAACATTCTAACGATTTGGAATGACATTTATCACAGTTATGCACGGATGTTTTTTTTCGCGCTACTAGTCTTTTTACGCACAGCTTAGCCCCGAGAGTTGAAAATCTGTTTTTGGTGCGCTGGGATGCACTCTGTTGGATTCTCAATGCTCGGCTCAACACCAAGAGTTGAAAATCCAGTGCGCGATAAAATCTCGCCCTGATATCTTTACGTCTGTGCGAACAGCCTGGCTGCCAGCCTGTGCGAGCATCGTGGGGTTATTGTATTAGCCCACATACAATAACCCCACGATGCAATGTAAATATGTATTCTGTTTTCTGATACTCTCAATATTTGTAAACGTCGGAGTTCCCATTAGTAATATTGATCATTCTAAAGGTGTGTCCAGACCTGGCGAATGCGCCGCTCACGAACTGCGCGTGTGCCTTTCATGTTCGTACGTAGCCCCTGCGCCATCCGAGCGCCGCTCGCGCGCAAGCTATGCGCCGTACTCGAGCGGCGCAGGAGGTGCGCGCGTGCCTCCCGCGATGCACCTCCCTCGCTATTCAAAATGGAACCTGCCACCAACGTCTTCTGTTTTTCCTTTTAGTTTTTGTCAGTAATAAAATAGCCAATGCTGCAGCAATTATGGTAACGGCAGTCGTAATGGTCCGACATCTTCGGAAGCAAATTCATAACTGAGGCTCATAGTTCAAATGCGAAAGAAGCTATGTGTGCACGAGTTGCGCGTACAGCGCACGCGCAACACGCTCCACTCGAGCCTTACCGGCGTTGCACTAAAGCGGCGCACCAAACGTAGGCTGTAACTAGACATGGGCGTTTTCGTATTTAGTTGCTAACGGATATGTAACCGATATTCAGTTTTCATATCGATATCGAGAACCGTTTTCAGATATCGATATAAGTAGTACGATTTGCACGTAACTAAAACGAACGAAACGCAAACTAACGACAAACGCAAATTCACACTTTTATTCGATACAATTCTTATTCCAACAACATAAATTCAACCTTAAATCTATTGAACGTAGGTCTAGTTTAAAGAATGAATTTCTCCCTGATATCGAGTAGCCGCCGGAAAGTTGCTAACTTATGGAATCTTTGTTGTAACTAAATAAATAGAAACTAGACCTTATTGCTAGCGCGTTAGGATATAAATATTACGCACGCACTATTATTAACCAAATAACCAATCACTAGCCGAAGTTACGTAATATTCGCTTCATCACTTTTACGCCAGTAAAACATTGAATGGTAAGACAGAGACAAAGCGAATGCAAACCGTCGATGTCATATCGGCTCGTGATGTGAAGTTTGCGTTTTCGTAGTTCGTTTTCGTTGTTGCGATATGGATATGGATGAAACCATAGCTCGATGAAGTTTTTGTGAAAACGGTTATGTATATTTAGATATCGATATGGTATGATAATAAACACATATCCGATATAAGTTACGTTTTGATATATCGAACCCATGCCTAGCTGTAACCGCACGCGAGCAACACACGCGCAGTTTGCAAGCGGCCCGCGAGCGGCGCATTCGCCAGGTCTGGACACACCTTAATGAAACAAGAATCTAATGCGTCTCCTAACTGTCCAAGATTTTAGTGGTTTGCATTGTCCACTAAGGGCTGATTTTTCCAACGCCAGATTATTTGATCCAAGGAATAATTTTGAATTTTCTACTGTTCTTCCATACAAAATCTGTCAGACGTCAATTTTATTCTACGAATATGAAATATTTGTCGATTAAAAAATCAGCCGTAATCCAAATTACACACAATCAATGTTAAAGAATTTTTAGCCTGTACAGCTCCTGAATTGATAAGAAAAAGTTCCTACTTTAATCATGACGGGAGTAGTAAGAGAAAGACCTTCTTCCCAATAATGTGATATTTTGTATGCCATACCTGTATAAGTTCATATTCTATTTTTTTTTAGGTTTTTTATACGAAAATCAGCTTTAAGTTTTATAATTTAACTTTAAATACCCCACGACCCCTACACCGTTGCATGCATTCAGAAACCCAATTAGTTGCGAGTGTTTCATTGCGCGCTACCGTAAACAGCGATTGTTCTCACAAAAAATAAAAGTGGTTTCCTAGGAATCATTTTTGCTCAATGTACTTAGTTTGATGTACAAAATGCATAGATTACGGCTATGTGATTGGTATTTTTACTCCCTGTTTAGACTTCTAACATCTAAAGTACCTAGTATTAGTAAACATAATTGTTTACTATATATATAGTAATTTAAGTAATTTAAGAGCGAATATTTTTTGAACTTTCATTAATTTGTTAGTTTAAGTTGTGACAATACTGGTGTGACCCGGCTATGCCCTGTCCCGTAGTGACTGAATTACGGCTGAGGGTGTGATGATGATAAATCCATTTTATGCATTGTCCAGAAGAGAAGCCATTGTCACACAATGTGGAGACAAAAATAAATGAAAATACTGGCAATACCTAGTTCATAGGAGCATTTCGAAACTAGCAAATAAATCTAACCATAGAATTACAAAATATTTTTTTCAAACCAACTAAATAGTAGTGATGGGCTTATTATGGGTTATGCTTATCAACCAACTGTGTGACTAAACAACTGGATATATTTGATTATTGGGAACGTCATCTGCACATTGTATAGTTATTTTCCTCTAAGCTGAACAAAAGACGAAAAATTGCGCTTTCCAAATTAAAAATACCAATTAATCAATCCTTGTCACATCCAAAGATAACAAACAGACAGAAACTAAAACACAAGCGAAAATATTTGTGAAAACGTGACTTGACGAAACGATGGGCTTTCCTCGTGAATATAAAAATTTCCTGCTTTCCGATGTCACAAAAATACCAGCTGAAAAAAAAAACGTTACTGGAATATTAACTGTGTTTATTTTATTTTGGTTTACGTGTTGTGTTGTTTTTTTCGTTATTGCGATAAAGGAGACAATTAAAGAAAAAATAAGTTGGAAAAGCCGTCAAGCAGCTATTTGAGCATTATCCATAGCATTACATACCTATATATGTATAAAGAGGAAAAATTTGTGAGATTGTATGTATGAATCTTCGAAACTACTGATCTGCGGGGTAATTGCGAAATACACTATCAGTGGAAATGGGTTTCATTTTGAAAGGTCAACAATATTCATTGCGTTATTTACGTTGTTGAGCAGACACATTTTTCGAACATATGAAGCAATAGGTTAGCAATATCCTTCAAAATGATTCAGATTACTGGCTATTGTAATTTCTGCATGCTTAAAATTATCGTGTTTCATTTAAAAATCTTAGTTGGCATAAAAAATATAATGTATGAATTGGGAGAAGGCGCTGACATCTGACATACAGGTTTTTACCTACATAGTTTGGGTTTCAGAGGCTTTTGTTTTTTTGGTTTTTGTAACACTAATTTATTTCAATAAAGATTTATTATTATTATTATTGCGATTCATAGTGTGTTACACAATAAGGGTGCTGATTTCGAAAATTCTTTATCTGATGGGAAGCTACAGTATTTCCGCGTATCATATAATATATTTTATGATCGCAAATAAGACGCTGAATTTGATATACCTAGTCATCAACTATCGGAGTATATGAACAAACTGCTGCAGATGATGATGATTTTGATGGATTTTTTTGTTGAAAGACAAAGAGACAGTGTTTATCTAAATAAATAAAAAAATGACTTTAAAACTCTATTATTAAGATGTTAAAACTTAAAACGTTTTGAAATTACCCTTTTCAACAGTCAATAACGTTCACAACTTTTGCCTCCATTTCCACCTAAATAAGCATTTATCTAAATGAACGAATGAATGGAAAGTTTATCGAACCGTTCAGTTTATAGTGACATGTCCAACTTTCCACACGATTCAATTCTTCAATTTAAACTTTTGTCTGCGACAACATGAGCTCCGTCGATTGCTCGGACAAACTTGATTTATCTTCTTTCATAGTATTGAAACTTGTTATTTTTCTAGCGGAAGACTTGGATGCCATCAGTTCATGATATTGGTTTGTTGATGCAGTTGAATTTAGATCGTACACAGTTGTAGATAAGTGTTGATTTTGAATTTCTTGGCGATGATGCAGTGGTTAATGTGATTATTTTTTAGGTTTCAATAGAACGAAAGTGTTTTTGTGATTTTTAGCAAAAAAATTGGACTTGCTTCATTAAATTATTTATTTAATCATTTATGTACACATATATAAAAGGTGTCGTTTTGCATCCTCGTCAAATTCAAGGAGGTAACTATGCTACTGATTCTCGACACGAATCAATAATAAAATAATTAGGTTTTTTTTTTTCTAATTTTAGTAAATCGGTATGTGTGGGACACGCATTTTAAAACGCAGCCTGTGTGAGACCGCACTGTAACTGCCCTTTTATACACACAAAAAAACGCGACCGCTTATACGATACCATAACGCGATTCAGCCGATCGATTCTGTTAAAATCTCACCGTGAAAAGTTAGGTGAAGTGAGCTTAGAGTGAGCTGTCAGTAGTGTCAATCCCTAGCATTAGCGGGAATGACAGTTCACTCCACGCTTACTTCACCTATGTTTTCACGGTAAGATGGTTACAGAATCGCACAGTCTTTGAAAGTGGTGTATTCGGAAATACTGTCAAACTTAAAAAAACTAAAAAAACAAGTGTAACAAGTGATTAAACACAGGGCTTCTATTAAATGAAATTCAAATAACCTTAGTCAATTATTTTAATTAAATATATAAAGAAATCACAGTAACTTATTTGAACTTAAAATCAATATAATTTAAAGTAAATTAACAATCACTACTATTACAAATCTATTACAAAACAAAATATTGAACCACCATCATTTTATTAATTAAATACAATATAAATCAAAAGAATAACTATACTTAAGGTTTTAATTAGGTATGGATACACAGACAGCAATACAAAAAGTGGTGGGCTCAGAGTAGAATAATAAGTAGGTGGCGAATTGACAGAGATTCGACCTGGTCAGTTGTCCTTGTGAAAAGAGAGCGAGAATGAGACGTGCAGGCTTATTTATGCACCATTTCCCGCCATGGCGTCTTGGAGTGCGTGGAGGGGCTTGACAGTGGTGAAGGCACGCTGACAGTGTTGCCAGCGTCTTAGCGGGCCAGTATAGATTTAACACAAGTATGCATTCATTATTTACCAGGGATCATAATTTTATTTGATTATTTATGTCTTTCATAACAGCCTCCTGAAATTTGACGAGGATGCAAAACAACAGCTTGTATAAAAAGACAAGAAAAAAAACAGAACAGAAAAAGAAAAATAGGTACAGAGGATAATGTTGCAAATTGATAGTAAACCATAACATAATACGTTTTCCAATTCTTCAGTCGAAGCATAATATATTATATCAAATTTCCACTAAAGGTAGGACATGTTCACCGGTGGCCGATTACGGGTTAATGTAATATGATGGCCTAAAATGTCAATAGACTGTCATATCGGACCCAATACCCTATTACGAGACTGTGACAACGTACCCCATTTTATCCCTTTGGGGACTGTTACTAAACTGACGATAAATATTGTACAATGTCGTCAAAAATTCAATTACAACACGAAAAGTTGAATATAATTTAATTTTTCAATATCTGATGAGAATTTTGTTCTGTGAAAGATTTTTCGACAAAAAGGGATAAAGTATTTGATTAGATTACTCACTTAGTTCTCCTGTCATGGAGAATACGGGTATAGGTAGATACGTAAAATGTACTCTTTTGTTACTAAGTCCCGCTTATATTTTAATTATCGATTTAAAATTACGAAACAAAAGGAGTATGTGAGGATCGTAAATAGCAGGTGGCGTTCTGTAGTTTCTGCCTGCCTGTATAAACAGCCTATAACAGTCCTACTGCTGGGGCACAGGCCTCCTCTCTGTGAGAGGGACTGGGCTGTAATCGAATACGCGGGCCCGGTGCGGGTTGGTGTAGATGTCACATGTCTTCGAATTTTTTTGGTTCTAGGACGTCATGTTGGTTTCCTCACGATGTTTTTCTTTACTGTTTCGAGAGAGTGATGAAATAATTTACACAAACTAAAGCGCCTTGACGTCTAGCGCGAGCTTGACTCCTACCGTAGGGACTGGCCGGCACTCGCAAAAGACAGAATTGTGTGGAAAAGGGAGAGGGAGGCCTTTGCCTGCAGTGTGACAACACAGTTAGAACGCTCCTATTCGGGATTAAACCTACGACCTACAACTCACAGTCGCGGTCGTTACCACTGGGCCACCACTGCTCTCTACCTCATGAGGCCACGGACAAAAATTAAATGTTTTTAAACTGTCATATTTTGAACCACAGGTCCAAATTTATACCTATCGAATAACGTGAATCATAATTATTAAAACTACCTGCTTCTCGGGATCCCTTAAATTGGGAGTATTTTTTCTTTTTTTTTCAGTATGGGAAATCATCAAATGACTCCTCCCGCTCTGGGTGGAGCAGAAGGGAGTGTCAGACTCTTACTGACTAAAACCCACCCGTGTTCCTTCCTTAGCCCTTTATGTTCCAGGGCAGCGGTAACCCTTTCGGACGATCCCGCTACCCAAATTGGGAGTATTGGGACTAAATCAGTCAAGAGTAACGTTAATGATGTAATTGTCAATAATGATTCTCAGAATTGTATATTAAAGTATATAAAAAACCGGCCAAGTGCGAGTCGGACTCGCCCATGAAGGGTTCCGTTACGTTACGATTTATGACGTATTAAAAAAAAACTACTCACTAGATCTCGTTCAAACCAATTTTCGGTGGAAGTTTATATGGTAATGTATATCATATATTTTTTTTAGTTTTATCATTCTCTTATTTTAGAAGTTACAGGGGGGGGGGGACACACATTTTACCACTTTGGAAGTGTCTCTCGCGCAAACTATTCAGTTTAGAAAAAAATGATATTAGAAACCTCAATATAATTTTTGAAGACCTATCCATAGATACCCCACACGTATGGGTTTGATGAAAAAAAAATTTTGAGTTTCAGTTCTAAGTATGGGGACCCCCAAAATTTATTGTTTTTTTTCTATTTTTGTGTGAAAATCTTAATGCGGTTCACAGAATACATCTACTTACCAAGTTTCAACAGTATAGCTCTTATAGTTTCGGAAAAAAGCGGCTGTGACATACGGACGGACAGACAGACAGACAGACAGACAGACATGGCGAATCCATAAGGGTTCCGTTGCCATTTGGCTACGGAACCCTAAAAAGTGTCACAAGTCACAACAAAATGATAGTATACAGTAAAGCAATCGCAAAGTTCATAACATGAAGCAAGTTGACAACGCGTTGAACTAGCCGTATTTACCAAATTTTTACCGTTCCTACGAAAAAAAAAGCCAAATCGCTCGTCTGTGTACGTATGTGCATCCCTTTTCTTAATCGCATGCTCTAAATTTACTTTATAACACGTTGAATTAGATATTTTAATTAGGCGCATCTATTCAATTTCATCCCGTAATATGTAGTCACTTTGATCACACACCCATAATTTTCTTTGAGGTCCCTTGTCATTAAATTGGAGTAACTACGAATTCAATATCCACCAAAGTCACACAAAATTGTATGAGAGGAGAGATCTTGTCTAAATTGTATACAGATTGGTGCTATTGAAACAGAAAATTGACAATTTAGTGTATTTTACGCTCTTTGCACGTGTGAAGGCGGCATTTCAATTACATCGGTTTTCTCTTCAGATGTTTTGAAGTGGATGTCACTGCAAGTAATTGGGCGATGTATTGAGGTGATCTCATTCGAGTTTACTTCCGGCTTTATTCTGGAAGATACCCTGGCCTTCGCTTTGGCTTTACAAAAATATAGGCTTTTTTATAATGGTTTCTGTTTTAAAGAGTTGATCTTCCGTTTTTTTTTTCACTTGGAATTTCTCCTGTATCGTGGGTGCGTTTACAAACATTTAAACTCACATACACAAACAGCCAGATCCGGAACAACTACTTGTAGGCCATACAAATATTTGTTCCGTGCGGGAATCGAACCCGCGACCCGCAGCGCAGCAGTCAACCGCTTAACCACTGCGCCAACCGTGCCGTCTTTGGCATTAGTACCAACAGAGAATTGACAGCAGTGCTAGCGACCGCGACTTCCATATTGCAGATCGTAGATTCAAACCCTTTAGGCACTTTATTTTGTGTAAATTATTACATTACCATTGCTCTCAAAACGGTGAAGGAAAATATCGTGAGGAAATCGGCATGTCCTAGAACCAAAAATTCGAAGACATGTGACATCTAGGTACCAACCGTCAACCGAGTGGTGGATTCCCACTGCCACTGCCCACTCCCTCTCACAGAGAGGAGGCTTGTGTCCCAGCAGTGAAAACAATATAGGTTGACTATGCTTATAATGATTTCTTTTTAAAGAGTTTAAACATACATTTTTTTTTTCGGATGGGAAATCATTAAATGACCCCCCCGCTCTGGGTGGAGCGGAAGGGAGTGTCAGACTCTTACTGACTAAAACCCACCCGTGTTCCTTCCTTAGCCCTTTATGTTCCAGGGCAGCGGTAACCCTTTCGGACGATCCCGCTAGTTTAAACCTACTTATTTCAGGATTAAGAGTCTTCGGTAGATTGATTTCGTGTCTATTAGGTATGTAAGCTCTTTCTTTTGAATATTCAATTGTTATATCTTGAAAATAAAGTATAAAACTAAACATGATAACAAGCTCTTTGTTCTAAATGTTTTGCTTCAAACTTTCAGATCACAATGTTAGGCCACCAATAATTTCTAAAGCAAACCTTGAAATATCGTCACGTTTCAATAAATATCTACAGAGTAAAGTTGATTTAATCTCGCAGAAACATAGCTACAGTCTAGCGGTCAGGCCGCAACACGTAGACCGTGTCACAAGAGCGTCTGCTCTGAATACTAATGTCAGACACTCGTTGTTCAAATCAAAGGACATAATTTGCCTAGTTTTAAAATTATGTAGCATGGAATAAATAATGAAGTATTTGTTTGTAGATTTTTTGGGGAATGTTATGTTTGTAGTAATTTAGTGTTTTAACAAAAGCTGTGTAATGTAAAGGATAAGAGATGTTAAGCAAAACTGACAATAGGTATCTAATTAAATTGCCCAATGAGCTCCTGCCTTTTTCTATATTATATATCTATATTATATATATATACTTGAATATAGTACCTATCTATTAGTGTTAGTTGATATTTGTTTAACTTGAAATAATAAAGTTATCATTATTTATTTGTTGAAAAAATAAAAAGTTAAATTGCCGTACTTAAATTCAAATCACAGCTTTCATTCTTTGACAGTTTTATGAAATGGGTACAACACGCAAATTGACGTTAATATAACAACTGGCTAGCCCAACACACGTTGTCCTAGCCAAGTATCAACACTTTATACTAAAATTTATAGAAATTATCACTCTTTTCCGAATTTTCCAAAAAAAAGACGTTCAGCTTTTTCCGGGTAACTTTTCTAATTTTTCTTTCCTTACAGACCTAATTCGGACTATTACGAACATTTTAAAACAAAACATTGCCAAATCGGTATACCCGTTCAGTGATGCATGCATTTTTATTTAATTAGCAGATAAATATATTTCCTTGGGTGTACTTACTTTTGTACGTACTTACCTATAGACAGAGTCGTATTGATAGGGTGTTCGTTACACCATTTCTTCCCAGCTAGAACTAGGAAGTGGTTAAGGGTGAATAAATGACTTTGAATTTCGGGGCTGGTTGGAATAACCACCGACGGCCGCCATGAGCCATGCACAACCAAACTCTCGAACCTATGTTCGAGGGTTTGACTAACATGACTTTGAATTTGTAACTGGTGGTTTGTTACTATTACTTACTCGATGATGATAAATGAAGTTATTTCTACGAGTATAAGTAGATTTGTATAAACACTTTTACACGTCATTCATAAATATTTTAAAAACTAGATGAGGTCGGCGTTTCCTATCTGGCTACTCTGAGTAGAAAGGCCGAACCAAACTCAGAGGTCACAGTCTCTTTTCAAGTGCAGACATAATCTTGGTCAGATCACGTGAAGACTATGTAGATGTATGTCTGAAATGATCTTTTCAGGAAAGAGCCACACAGTCAGTGCACGCTTTTGCCAGTAGATAAATAAAGTGTGTTGCATTTATTTCACGAACAAAAAATTATGTAGGTCTTTAATCTTTTCGATATTTGCCGGTCTGCAGAGCGAAAAGTAAACACTGCATAATAAGGCAGCTTAAAGTAACTTTCTATTTACTGTTTTGAAAGCAAAATAACAAAAACTTCTCATAAGAAAGATACAGGAAAATATCAACAATATTATATTTTTCCTAACAAAATAGGGGTGAGCTTTGATATGCTCCGATATTGAATAATTCAGGGCAGAATGTATCAGTGTCTTTGCCATCTTTATTCATGTGCTATGTACCTTTATGTTCGGGGATTTGCATTTTATTGAACAGCTTCCAATGTTGTCATTTTGATTTACAATATTTTGCTTGGCTTTGTTAAGGTATTTTTTAGCTTTTGATGAAATTATTTAAAAACGTAATATCAGTCCTTACGTCCAAAGAGTATCGTGTTATCCAGTAACTGGGTTGTGGACGTTAGATAGGCAGTCGCTCTGTGTACAATACTGGTATCCAGCTGCATACAACATATTAGGTAAAAGGCTAGGCAGAAATACAAGGTGGCATCAACCATGCAACCTGTTACCAGAGATTCAGTACATAATTCTTAATCCCCGTGCAATTATAATGTTCGCCGGTTATAAAAATAAAAACCGGCCAAGTGCGAGTCGGACTCGCCCATGAAGGGTTCCGTTACGTTACGATTTATGACGTATTAAAAAAAAACTACTCACTAGATCTCGTTCAAACCAATTTTCGGTGGAAGTTTATATGGTAATGTACATCATATATTTTTTTTAGTTTTATCATTCTCTTATTTTAGAAGTTACAGGGGGGGGGACACACATTTTACCACTTTGGAAGTGTCTCTCGCGCAAACTATTCAGTTTAGAAAAAAATGATATTAGAAACCTCAATATCATTTTTGAAGACCTATCCATAGATACCCCACACGTATGGGTTTGATGAAAAAAAAAATGTTGAGTTTCAGTTCTAAGTATGGGGACCCCCAAAATTTATTGTTTTTTTTCTATTTTTGTGTGAAAATCTTAATGCGGTTCACAGAATACATCTACTTACCAAGTTTCAACAGTATAGCTCTTATAGTTTCGGAAAAAAGCGGCTGTGACATACGGACGGACAGACAGACAGACAGACAGACAGACAGACAGACAGACAGACAGACATGACGAATCCATAAGGGTTCCGTTGCCATTTGGCTACGGAACCCTAAAAATCAGCTGTTAATAGAAAAGGTAGGAATACCTACACGGCCCAAATGTATGGAATAGCAAATTCTTTTTTATAACGTACAAATATTTTCAACGCAGGGGCGTGTTTGGGATCATGTACTGAATCCATGGTAACAGGTTATGCGTCAATGTCCCTGTCAGTTTATCAGTCCCTACGTCCGTGTGAGCAGATAAACTGAATATTGTATCTAAAGCCATTGTAGTGTTGTCAGTGGAAAAAATGTAGGTATTTGGCATTTTTTCTTTAATAGTTTGATATTCAGAACTTGACTTCTTCAATTCATTGTTAGAATAATTTAATATCTACTTCAAGAATGTTTCTAGTTTCATTGCGTACAGTCACGAGCAAAAGAATGTATACACTTGGCTTTATTCAAAAGCGAGTTACTCCTTTATTTTTTAATGCAATTTTATGTTGCTACGAACATAGTATTTTCGAACCCATAGGTTTTAGCAATGTGTCGGATTTCATTGTTGTTTTGGTTATTTCACGCAAAAATGGCTATTGAAAGTTTCCAAGTGTTGACATATTAGTGCTCGTGACTGTACTGCCTATGTGGGCAGAATAATGAGGAGCTTATTCGAAGCTAAATAAAATGAAGGCTTTATTCAGAGTTCTATTTCAGGAGACGGTTTTTGTCCAGAAAGGCATGAAATATTTTGAGATTGTTCGGCGGAACTTAACAAAAGAAAATTACTATTTACTAATAAGACTTTTGTGCAAATACTTAGATGTTTCTAAATATATTATTTTTACCGGATACAATTTATTCAAATAAAAATATCCTATAGTAACTAAAACTATTAAAAAACTAAAATATTGCGTCAAAATATTCCTCCACATCGTTGTCGACTGGTAATGTACCTAAGAGACTGGCGGCATTGCCACGTTGTATGGCAATGCTTAGCCTCTGGCCAAGGTAAAAGCCAGCCCTTGGGTCAACGGATACAATGCAGACCACATCATCATTACCATCTGTATAGCCTTTTTCCAACTACGTTGAGGTCGGCTTCCAGTCTAACCGGATGCAGCAGAGTACCATTACTTTACATGGAGCGACTATCTGACCTGCACAGTCTAGTTACTGGGTAAATACCCCTTGGTAAGACAGGTTGTCAGAATTTCGGGCTTCTGACGACCCGTAACGACTGTCAAAGAACCACAAATTACAGCAAGGACCAAAGGCTTAACGAGCTTTCCAAGCCACTGAGGGTCTTGGTATGTAAAGATGGTCACCCATTTACAGACCAACCGCGGCAAGCGTAGCTTAACCCGCACCCTAATTGCGTAACACACAATCAATCGGTATCTGAATCATTTTGAGGCAAATTGCTAATCAATTGCTTCATAAATTCGAAAAAAATGTCTGCTCAACACGTAAATAAGGCAATGAATGTTGTTGAACTGTCAAAATGAAACCGATTCTGATTGATCGTGTGTTACGCAATTAGGTTGCTGATCGATCAACCCGTGCGGCTGTTATTATTGAGCCACAAGCCAATGCTAACACAAAAACAACAACATCACAACAACAACATAACAAAAACAACAACAACAAAACAACATCAACATGACAACAATACGACATTAAACGAAAATACTGGCAATACCTACTAATGCATTATATTGAGTATTTTGGAACTATCAAATAAATCCTAGATTGAAATTAAAAAGTAGTTTTATAAAACCAATGGTGATGATGGGCCGACTGTAGGTTTTGCCAATCTTCGACTAGCTATTATAGTGGCTAAACTATTGCATATGTTTGTGTGCAGACTAGGAGCGGCATCAGAGGGGCAATTCTCGTAATTTTAAGACCGTTCACAGTCTGATCTCAGTCTCAATCTGTCAAAAATACGTCTAATTTCCCTACATTTAGACATTTGTTTGTCACCGAGATGAGACTGCGACTAGATTTTGAACGTATTAAATTACGAGAATTGGCCTTCGGATAGAGGTACTCAAATTAATTTATTGTCATCTCCACCTTGTATATTTTGATCAACTTAGGCATGTGAATAAATAAGCATTTTTAATGTCATTCCAATTGATTTATCTATTTAAGGACGCGTTTACAAATCTGACCAAAATAAGCAGTTTTTCGGTACATTTTGCAGCAGAACTAAACTAAACTAATTGTAAATAATAATTACCACAGATAGATTACTCCTTCATCTTCAAATTTACGCAATTTTTTATTAGAAAATTTTGATTTATAATATTGTAAAAAATCATTTCCGGTACCTCTTCACACAAAATTGAAGATATCGTATTGAGTTTAGGAACATTTTTCTTCTATTTAATAACAGAAATGTATTTATTTAAAAATATTTTGTGTAAGCAGACATGATCAACTCAAAAACGTCGCAGAAAGAACTACCAAAATGTTCCAAATAGTCTCAGAAAAAAAATCAAAACGATTTTAGTTTTTTAACAAAATTTGCTTTATCGCGTGCATCTTAACAACTTGAACCTAAGGGTTATTTTACTGGGTCACTGTCGTGATTTATTGCACAAAGATTTGTAATGAAATATTAGTCTGCGCTTGGCCGCCGTCGTGAGTGGACACTGTGTCAGTTGTAAGCAGCAGCTTGTGTTGAAAAAGATCGCTGTACGAATACAAAATATTTGACATACCAAACTTGATACTTTACGTGTTTTGTGCGGACTACGGACAAACAAGGTAAGATTTTACTTAGTTTCTTATATTTATTCTTGAATAACCTACGGATTATAAATTTACATTTCGTTTCAAACTTGATGGAGTGACCTGAAGGTATATTTCGAAGACTGGAACTGGAATCAATAAACGAGTGGAGCTAGGTGTGCCGAGTTTGGGCTCGTTGTGTGAGTTATGATGAGACCTTACCTCAGGACTTGATGGAATGACCTGAAGCTGAACTTCGAAGACTGCTACTGGAACCAATAAACTAGTGGAGCTAGGTGTGCCGAGTTTGGGCTCGTTGTGTTAGTTATGATGAGACCTTACCTCAGGACTTGATGGAATGACCTGAAGGTGTACTTCGAAGACTGCTACTGGAACCAATAAACGAGTGGAGCTAAGTGTGCCGAGTTTGGGCTCGTTGTGTTAGTTATGATGAGACCTTATCTCAGGACTTGATGGAATGACCTGAAGGTGTACTTCGAAGACTGCTACTGGAATCAATAAACGAGTGGAGCTAGGTGTGCCGAGTTTGGGCTCGTTGTGTTAGCTATGATAAGACCTTACCTCAGGACTTGATGGAGTGACCTGAAGTTGAACTTCAAAGACTGCTACTGGAACCAATAAACGAGTGGAGCTAGGGGTGCCGAGTTTGGGCTCGTTGTGTTAGTTATGATGAAACTTTACCTCTGGTCTTTATGGAATGACCTGAAGGTGTACTTCGAAGACTGCTACTGGAACCAATAAACGAGTAGAGCTAGGTGTGCCGAGTTTGGGCTCGTTGTGTTAGTTATGATGAGACCTTACCTCAGGACTTGATGGAGTGACCTGAAGCTGAACTTCGAAGACTGCTACTGGAACCAATAAACGAGTGGAGCTAGGGGTGCCGAGTTTGGGCTCGTTGTGTTAGTTATGATGAAACTTTACCTCTGGTCTTTATGGAATGACCTGAAGGTGTACTTCGAAGACTGCTACTGGAACCAATAAACGAGTAGAGCTAGGTGTGCCGAGTTTGGGCTCGTTGTGTTAGTTATGATGAGAGCTTACCTCAGGACTTAATGGAATGACCTGAAGGTGTACTTCGAAGACTGCTACTGGAACCAATAAACGAGTGGAGCTAGGTGTTCCGAGTTTGGGCTTGTTGTGTTAGTTATGATGAGACCTAACCTCATTACTTGATATAGTGATCCGAAGGTGTACTTTGACGACTGTTACTGTAACTAGTAAAAGAGTAGAACCAGCTAATATGTGTAGTTTATGCCTCTTATACCTCAATTGTTGTTTTAGATGCCAAGGCTTAAGACGTTTGGAAAACGCTCCCGTAAGAAACTTCGTGCCAAGAGACGTAATGCAGAGAAAGGAATACGGTTAGTGCTTATATGATTATTAAAAATATATGTATAATTATGAACATTCACTACCATATGATCCTTTTTCACAGGCAAAAGAATGAAAGCAGTTGTGATACGAGTATCGCGACTGACACACCCGAAGTATATCCAGAAAGATATGACCAAGCGAGTTGTAGTACTTTTGATGACAATAATTTGGAAATACCTCACGTAAGTTATAATGCATTTTAAATTACTGTTATGATTTGTTTATTCAATTACTATTTTTGCACTGAAAATAACAAGTAATTTTTTTCTGTATTGTTTTTAGAACACGAACAATGAGGAAACAGAACCGTTCCAGGTATCAGGAAGAAGAGTCGTACAAATAGATTATTTTTTGAAACAGCTTCAAGAAATCGGCAGCCATAGTTCCATGTTTAATTGTAATTTAGGTCTTGCTTCTGGCCCGCTTTGTACGGCATTTTGCGTAGTGATGCACTAGGAATATCAATCGATTTCAGTTCGACAGTTCAACAATATCCATTGAGTCGTTTTTGCTGTCGTGCAAACGAATGAAGATGAAGCAATGAATATTGTCTTAATATATTGTGTGTGCGAAATAAACATATTTTCTTTCTTATTTCTTTTTTTTTCTAGTTTTCTAGAACCCCAAATGCAAGTATTTGAAAGCAAATTTATTGTAAGAATTACCAAAACAAAAAAAAATAAAATGTCTTTAATTATTTGTTTTCAAAAAGCTTGTGGCTTAAATTGTATGTATTTACATAGGTACACACGGCGACATTTCAAGTAATACATATATACATTTCCAGTATAACATGGTCGCTTTGTATAGAATTACCGTATAATGAGGGATGCGCTTATACTGATTTGGCATAGCTTGATTGGTCATCGAGCGTACTTTCGCCAGTACCTACTTGCTTATCAACCAATCACTGTCCAATAGTAGCTACTTTTATGACTATTTCACGTTACAAACTTTATAAAAACATATCACCGTAAGTTTTAAAAAAAATATACGGCAATAAAATAAATAATAGTACACTCAAGTATCAAGCCGTGTTAGTTCACTCATATTTTCGCCGCTTCGCGCTAGTCGCTGTGTGTGTGAGCCGTGCACGTGTAGTAGTAAGACTCAATACCTAAAATTGATGCGCGTCAATTCGTAAACGCGTCCTTAAGATTACATGCACAACATTACAGAATTAAATCCCAAGACGTTGTACAGAACAATTTACAACTAAACAGTGACACTAAAACATACTACGTAGGCTAGATAAAATAAAAAAGTTAATAAAAAAGGTAAACAAGAAAATAACAAAATCATTAATAAAAAAACAACACAATAACATTTGTAAAATAAACAAAATGATATCAAGTGACAAAAAAAAGAAACATTATTTATACCTACTTACCTAATTATTTATTATCTTTCATCCATCTTCTTACAAAATCTTAAACATTCACGACACGATGTCTCTTGCAAGGAGCGTTTAATCCCTAGTTATAGTCGCAAGACATGTTTTTCACAGTTTCATTAAGCGTTCATTTAGTATTTGATTCATGCCAAACTAGGTTGACAAGCATCAAAGACTAGCATAGAGAAGTTCTAGGAAACCTCTTATAAAACCGTCACTCAATTCGAGGACTCGACGACGAGATCGTCGAAAACAAAAGCCATCGTTCAGCAGCCATAAATTTTTTGGGCTAAATGTAAAAGTAAAAATGTAATGTTTCTCTAGAATACGTTCATCATCAAGAGTCCTATCTCATGTTACTTCGGGTCGGCGCAACACGTTTTCTTCCATCCTCCCCTGCCATCCGTCACTTCAATATTCACTTCCTTTTTTTTCATAACATTCCTCAGACAATCTATCCATCACACTTTTCGTCAGTGAGCAGTGAGCGTCTCTTTTCGTAAGGGAGCAGTGGCAACGGCCGCGACTTACGAACCGTGGGTTCGAACCCAAACAGGCGCTTTACTTTGTGTAAATTATTTCATCACCACTGCTCTCAAAACGGTGAAGGAAAACATCGTCAGGAAACCGGCATCGGCATGTCGAACCAAAAATTCTAAGCCATGTGACATCTACCAATCCGCACTGGGCCCGCGTGGTGGATTACAGTCTACTCCCTCTAGCTGAGAGGAGACCTGTGTAACAACGAAATTTTGATTTTTATTCAGGGAAGCGATTGCTCTTTCTATATATTATAAGTAGCTATCTACTGCAGTAGCCACTAGTACACTAGAATAGCCCAATATTGCAAGAATATGGCTATTTTAGACTGCACGTGTTTCGCAAACGGAATATTGTGGCAGGAGGAAAACAGGTAAAAGCCTTTTTGATTGAAAACGGAAGTGGTTATTTAGAGTTTAATATTTTTCTTTTTCGATACGCAGAATGAATAATTGGAACGAAATAGTAAGAGACTCATAACCGTTGTAGCTACAGGAAAACATTGTATACGTACATATTGATTTTTGAGTAACGTACAGTCACCTTTTTTATTTTTATTTTTTGGTTTCGCGGTGGAAATCCTCATGGACTTCCTCCATCGTGGGGGTGACGGAGGGGTATGCCGACTCTTACCGGCTAAAATCACCTCTACCTTAGGCTAGGAAAAAAAAAAACAATAAATGTCGCTCTTCACAATATTATACATATTATAGGAAGCTTATCGCTACTAGAATCTACGAACCCCTTTACGGCCCCTTCTCCACGTGTACCCGTGTACGCATGACAAATATTTGCGAAACTCCGGATTCCGTAATAAACGGGTCGTAAACGTCCCGTGATTTTCTTCACACGTGCAAAGACACACGTTACGGACAATGAAAGGTTATTCTAAATTAAAACCGGTGTTTTGTTAAGTCTTCCAAGTTTTCTTGATAAGTTTAGTTTTTGAACAAATAATATATTGTGATCCACGTAGGATTATGTTTGTTTTGTTTTAGTTTACCGAAAAATTAAGTCATACAGCAAAATTAAATTCATGAAATTTTATTTATTTGGTCCGGAAATGCCTGCGCTTTTTTAGTTTATTATTATAGATATTTTTGTATTTTTGAAACACTATCTAGCTACTAAACATCATGTAGGTATTTATAACCCTAACTCCATTATCTTTTTAAATCATAATTTATAGCAGCCAGTTATTTTTTTTAACTATGAATATAAGTATTCCTTAGTTTCCATAGAAAGAAATGTGCGGACCTCGCGGAGGTTATTGCGGTGGCTGTTGCGGTGGATACAATGCCCTTGCATCACAATCTAGGTACACTTACTGTACGAAGATTTGCTCGTGGCAGACATGACCATGGTTTCTCCGTCGAAGATGGCGCACCGACGCGTCCGAGGTTTGTTTCTTCGAAGTATGCGATTCCGTGCCGTTTTGTGTAAATACACTGCTATGAATGCTGAGGATTCATAGCAGTTTATTTACACAAAACGGCAAGATGTGGTTAAGGATAGATGTGATAAGCAGTGATAGGAATAGGTAGTGCCTATTTGCCTAAACTTTGAAGAACAGAGACAAGAAACGGAGACTTCCTTAGGACTAAATTTTTTCCGGGACACCTGTCCCGAAAAAAACACATAGAATATTGTTGTAACTTAGAACAATATTCTATGTGTTTTATTTTTCCTTTAGAGCCCATAGAGGATAAGTTATTTTTATGGGGTTATAAATTATAAATGTTATGTCTAGTCGCAAACTTTAGGTAAATATAGACGAATTACTTATTCCAAATAACATATTTTTTTAATGTATTTAAAAGTGTTGTCCCGAATTTCGGGACAGATGTCCCGGAAAAAATTTAGTCCTAAGGAAGTCTCCGTTTCTTGTCTCTGTCCTTCGAAGTTTAAGCAAATAGGCACTACCTATTCCTATCACTGGTGATAAGGCAACGTTGTGGTTTAAAAGGAGATGTTGTAACAAAGATTGAAAAGAGTATGCTTAAATGGTTTGCTGATGTTGTGAAGATGTATGAAAGGCGACTAACAAAAGGTATTTACAAGGTAGATGTGAGTGGAAACGCTGGAAGCTGGAGGACGCTTTCGTCTTATATAGTGACCTTATCGATGATGTTCTTCAGAAACGTCAAGTGCGTAGTACTCGCAACCGTGAACGTAAACGAGGCAAAAGGAGTATGTAAGGATCGCAGCAGTACGATTCTGTAACCATCTCACCGTGAAAACTTAGGTGAAGTGAGCGTGGAGAAGGGCTGTCATTCCAACTAATGCTAGGGATTGACACTATTGACAGCTCACTCTAAGCTCACTTCACCTAACTTTTCACGGTGAGATTTTTACAGAATAGATCGGCAGGTGGCGTTCTTATGACATGTGTCTGCTTACCCCCGTGGGAAGAAGTTGTGCTGTTATATTTATGTCGTTCTTTTTGATATGTATATTTTTGTTTCTCAATAACTTAACTTTTGGAACAATAAACAATTTATTATTTATTATTATTAACTAAATTTTCAAAACGCAAACTAAACTCAATGTGTAAAAATGTATAGTCAATCAATGTATCCATGTCCTGCTTAAAGAACTTACTTATCTTCAAATATGTCTTTTAATTGAATACGAATCGTAAGGGACTTCGAGTTGTACGTTAGGTGCCTTAATAAAAGTTACTGACCCAGTTGGTGACGATTCGCGATACAATGAACTACGAAAATAAATTCCCATTTTTCGACGATGGGCTATTTCGGATCAGCACTGTTACACGATACTCTGGATTTATAGTGTTTTTTGTAACTGTGGATTCAGGAAAACAGTAATGATCATAAACTACTTTTATATTTTCTTTGAAATTCGTGTATCAAACGCAAAGCCTAGGGATGTACTTTTTCAGCTCATATCCTTGGGTTCGTACCTAAATAATAACAGGCACACGGGTCAATCAAAGATTAAGCTACGCTTGCCGCGGTCGGTTTGTGGATGGGTGACCATTCATTACATATCGAGGCCCCCTCCGTCCCGGCAGTCATTCGTGGATCTTTGACAGTTGTTATGGGTAGTTAGAAGCCCGAAGGTCTAATAACCAGTCTTACATGGGCATGGTGTTATCCAGTACCTGGCTTGTGGAGATCAAATAGGCAGTCGCTCCATGTAAAATACTGGTATTCAGCTGCATCTGGTTGGAATGGAAGCTGACCCCAGTATAGTTGTAAAAAGGCTAGGCAGATGATGATGATCCTTCACATGCTTGGTAATGCTTGGTTATGCTCACATAAGGATCAATCTAATGTGAGCAAAGCCATCAAATAAACTTCTACTTACACATACAGCCACAGAAAAGCGCTTCACAACCTCATACTGCACTAAACAAAGATATCACTAATTCCATGCACTTCAAGCTATCCCAAAGCCAGCATCGCTTTAAAGCGCTCTCTATACGACTGCGTATCTCTTACGTCACGGTTAGTTTCTTAGTAAATGAAGCTTGGAGTCAAAAATAAGAAAATGTGTAGAAGGTAAGAATTCTTTTAGGAATTGGGTCCCATTGGGTTTCTGTCCCATATAAAACTTCAATACCGACTCGACTCAAATGGTATGGGACGACTGAATATTTTTTCGCGATTACGATGTTGGTCCCATGGAGAAAGTTGTTCAGTTTGATGGTCTGTATCACACCCTTAAATTTGACCACACCTTCCTGATACATGCTTTATAACTCACCTTCTATCTCTCACCTGCCCTTTGCCAGAGTGGTTCCGACCAGAACGGAAGAAGCACGTTGCTGCGGTTTGGGACAGTCCTTTTACGAAGTTTTTACGCAGTTCCGAGGAAGTGACTAACATTATTTCGCACTTTCGGGCGCGGGACGTGCTAAACTCAATTGCCCTTTTTTGGTCACATGTGAGTGTTACAGAGGAAACGAAATGCGAAAAGTAGGTAATTTATTTGATATAAATCTACACGTGACTTTTAGTCTCTCCGGTAGGCATCATACGTACACCTCCACTTACAAAACATAGATCTTTGTAACTTTGGATAACCAGTTGGTAAACACAGAATAAGTATTGCTATGCGCCCATAAACTCATTAGAAAATTTAGAAAACGGATGTCGGATGACTATGTTGCAAAGAAAGGTACGTATTATAAAGTAGATGTCATACAAGTATGGTTGTTTAACGGATTAATGCTCTAAAACAGGAGTCACAAAATGGCGGAATTATTTTGTGCAGACCTTAAGTAAACAGTAAAAGATAGATAGAATACTCTTTATTATAAACACAATAACAGATATAAATTACAGATATAAATAAAAAACATATAAGGGTGACATTTGGCGATTTTAGTAAAACAACTATAAATTAATCTAAAAATATAAAAAAAGTACTTTTGGCTTGCACCAACTTCACTCCAGACTTCAGACAGATAGTTCAATGTGAAAAATGATAATTATTTTCTGTGAAAATATTTGTTTTTATCATATCTATTCAAAAAAAGCTAGTGTACCTACTTTCGTAAACAGGTACTAAAATAGCTCTTCAATCCCTAGGGACTAAAAGTGATTTGAATTTGGAATGTGCATATTTTAGTAAAAGTTCCAATCACCAAAGAGATCAATCACGAACATTGTATGAACAGGTAACATATGCATAGGCTGTATGATGATGTAAAACGCGCGCGAGCCAAATAAAAAAAAAATTGGGAAAAATTAAAAACGCGCGATATATTAGAGACTTACTTTAATAAACACTCTCACCTTCAAAATTGGCTCTCTCGGCAAACAATCTACTATTATTACTTAATAAAAAAAAACGTTTCTTTTTATTTTATGCTAGTAATCGTCTACCAAACGATTAACGACCACAAAAGTGGTGATATCTGCTCTAAAGCAATAGATACTACTGTTGATAAGTTTGGATTTATCCAGATAAGGCTTGTTTATCTACATGTTGGGGTAGAAATTGTGGTTGGTACAATTTATTGTGATTCAGTTTAGCAACAAAGTATATATTATGTAGTGACACAAGTGATCTTTACAAATTACAAGGACCTTTGATACTCATTTGGTACATAGTGTAACTAAGATAATAGAGTTAATTACAGTCTAGCAGTAGGTACAGTCGCGGCAAGTAATTTGGCAAGATTTAGGCGTAGTGGGGGTAAGTTTGCGCTTGTACAGACGCCAGCAGGTCAAGCTACCCGAAACTGTCAAGTTTTCCCAATCAACTTTGAACCTTAATGCTTTATGAATAATGTTGAAAATCTATTAAAGAAATTTGACAGATTTAGTAGCTTGATGTGCTGGCGTCTGTACACAAAAATTCACACTTTTATTGCTTGTCATAATTCTTTGGTAATTGCCATAATTTATTTTACAACATGTCTATTTAGACGATGTTTTTCTTTTGGGTGGGAAATCATCTAATGACCTCTCCCGCTCTGTGCTGAGCGGAAGGGCGTGTCAGACTTTTACTAACTAAAACCCACCCGTGTTCCTTCAATTGCCCTGTGCCAGGGGCCACGGTATCTCTTTCGAACAACCCGCGGCCCTGGCATGCATCGGCTCTAGCGGACCCCGTCAGTTCGTGCTGACATCTCTTTTAGGCGCGCGTGGAACACAACGCGCCGTCGACCCGGGCCTGGTCCTTACCGGGCCGTGAGCTGCCCATTGCTCCCCGCCCGCAAGCCTGCGCCTATGGTGGCCGGAAGTCGGCTGTTGACTCCCGTCCAGGGCGTCTCCTGCGGTGACTAGGGGCGTGAGGGCGCAGAGGTTGCCTATCCCTCACGCGCTCCGCCTCCTCCTTTGCGAGCATTACTGCTTCGTAGAAGGAGGTGACTGCCTTCCATGCACTCTCGCTCCGTACCATGGCCTGGATCAGGGCCGGACGCGAGAGATCGCCGCCGCCAATCGCCGCCACGAGGACGCGGCGGTGCTCTGCCCAAGCCAGGCAGACCTCCACCGTATGCTCCACCGTGTCCTCAGGGCGATCTACGCAGTGGTGACACCCTACTGTTTCCTCCCGCCTTATCCTGAACAGGAACCTCCCGAATCAACCGTGTCCGGTGAGGACCTGCATCGTGCGGTGCCTGTCAAGCCACTCCTCAAAGAAGGGACTTATCGCCGCAATTGTGGCGTGCCCAGCACTGGGTTGCGACAATCGCACTCGCGCGATCTTCACAGGATGGCTGGTAGCAGCTGGATGAGAGTTGCCGAAAATCGAGTTGAATGACGTGCAAAAGGAGAGCCCTATGTCCAGCAGTGGACTGCTGTAGGCTGACGATGATGATGATGTCTGTTTAGAAGAAAATTAAACAAAAGAAAAATGCATCCGACTCTTGCTAAGTTACGTGGCAGCGACTGTACAGTTGATCTCAGGCCTATAAAATTATCATAATTATAGATAAGTGCTATCATAATAGTGTATACATGCCCTTACAATGAAGTAATGGAGCATAATTATTTGAAGTGCCTGCATTTAATTTTAGCCGCGCCTAATATTCGACAAGAGTTGTACCTACGAGTAAAAGTATCTTATTTTGAAATATAAATTAATATTTATACATTAATATTTAGACATTAATATTTATACACCGTTAAATTTTGATCGTTTTAATCCTTAAAAGGGGTCATTGTACTCATCATTATGAACAACTTTTACTACGGGACCAAACACGATATCGTGAAAAAAAAATCAGTTGATCCATAAGTATATCGAGTTAATTGAATAAGGCTAAATAGAGACTAAGTAGGTACTCTTAAGCTATCAATAATTTATTCTTGGAGAATGGTAAGTCTTTCTAGTAGTTTATTAGAATGTTATAAATCCTAATAACTTCTGCCATCGTGAAATTCTCGCTCACCCACCCCACCCGGTCGCATCGCATTGCATCGCTGCCCGCGCGGTTTCTCCGTTTTCGCTTAGCGATTTTGATTCGATTCCCGCACGGAACAAATATTTGTATTGCCTATATTTATATTTTTAATATTTGTGTTGTTCCGGGGCTTGCTGTTTGTGTATGTGAGTTTATTTGTTTGTAAACGCACCCACGATACAGGAGTAATTCCTAGTGCGGGACAAAGTTTCTTTTAAAAAAATAAAAAAAATAACCAATAACTTTCCTCAAGAATGGGCTAGTCTATTACTATCAACCGAACACAAATACAGACTCCGGGCTGTTACTGGGAAATTCCTTATGAAAAAACCCAACAACATGTTGTCCGACCTTGGAATCGACCTCATACTCGGCAATAGCGCTTGTTACCGCTAGATCAATGAGGCAGACAAAATAGTTGACTCTCATTGAATAACAGGTCACTCCTGCTGTTTTTTTTTTGTAAATTTATTTATTTATTCAGGATCTCCAACAAAGGATACATATATACAATGGAAAATTACAATAATAAAAAGGTTCTTTTACGTGTGCTCCTTCAATTACAGAAGACCACAGCATGCACATATAACTAGGTGTAAACACGATAAAAATAAAAATAGAGAAATTAATTTATGAATACAAATTATAAAATTAGATGGAAAAAAAATTAACATAATTATCAAGATTAAGCATTAATATTACAAATGGTGTAGGCAGGATAAAAATAAAGTAAATGGTGTATTCAAAGAATTATTTCTTAATGTTCCTGTTCAAAGGCATAAGGAAGACGCGTACGGCTACTACTACGGCACATGCAAAAATATTCTTTCAAATCCTACCGGTAGGTCAAGAGATTTTAGCGTACAAACAAACAAAAAAAAAAAACGATCAAACTATTCAGCTTTAGTTTAAATTTAAATTTACTTTTATTGAAAAACATTCAATGTAACATTTCAAAAAAGCTCTTATAAGCAAGAGCATATAAAACGTAAAAAAAAAAATATTTATTGACATAAAACAATTTGTACACCAGAGTATGGAATTCTCTGGCTCCTGCACTAGTTAAAACTGTGTTGCAGGAGCCAGTGTCCTCCCGTAATTAAAAGCCACACTTTCGCTGTTTTATGACAGATAAACAAAGAGTAAAGAGTAAAGAAGAGAATATAGAAGCTTGTTGCAACAACATGCAACGTACACACATTATAGGACTTAATTAAATGAATAATGTAATACGTATAACAACATCGTTTACCTACAGTATGACCCGAGTTAAATGGAAACCTTTTGAAATAAGTTACTCGTTCCTCTGGACATTACCCAAGCTATGTTGTACGCAAACAATGCTCGTAAAAGGTCAATATCGCCATAACTCAACCTTATGCCCACTTCATCATACACACTAAACTAGCTTTTACTCGTGACTACGTCTGCAACTTAAACTTCGACTTGAGTGAGATACCAGACATACAGATTTTTGGCGGCATCCACATCGCCACTTGCGAACTATGCCTCGCAGTGACGTTGCGCAAAATCCTGCATCGCGCAAGCAAAGTTTTCCGCGTGACACGAATAACAACGTCCCGACATCAGTCGTCAGGTCGTCGTACACCAGAGACAACACCAATATCAGGTCGGGAGATCCTCCCTTTTCTGTGGAGGATGAGTGAAATTTACACCCTGTTCTTCATAACTCTATAAGCCCTAACATTGGTGTTTTTTTGTTAATCAATCACTTGTATTAACATTTTCAATTTACAAAAAAGTAGCTTATATTATATCCTTCTCCGGCCGGTCTGTTCTGCAAAAATCGAATTTTGAAAACGGTGAAGTGAGCTGTTAGTAGTGTTAATCCCTAGCAGACGGTGGAATGACAGCTCACTTCAAGCTCACTTAACCTAAGTTTTATAATACGATAATAGACCGGCTGTTTTATAAAAACAACCTACTTCTCGCGATTACTTCAGTTGGGAGTATTGGGACTTAATCAGTGAAGAGTGTAGTAATTGTCAATAATGATTCTCAGAATTGTATATTAAAGACGATTGGATATATATCTAGTAAAAGGCCTTTGTATGTTTTTTGTTAATCAATTCCGATTTAGCTTATAATACAAAAAAGTAGTATAGATCCTGCTGGTCTATTCTGTAAAGGTGGAATGACAGCTCACTTCAAGCTCTGTCAACGTAAGATTTTTATAGAAAAAATCGGCAAGTTCCTGGCTACATAACTATCATACTTTGTAGCGATCGCTTTAGATTTAGGCGTGAAAACGTAACAAACAGACAGAGTTACTTTCGCGTTTATAATATTGGTATGGGAAATAATGGATATAAATCTGCTAGATACATGATTTATCATATAACACTGTTGTTTTCGTATGGACACTAGTTGGGCTATTATATATTGACATCGTATCAGTACATAATCTATTTGGTATTAGTTACAGAATTGAGTTACGAAAGTTCTAGCTGTAATCATAGGAGGTTGGATTGGAGTGATGTATCGTCAAATGTATCAACGCCTACGCAAGTAATTGGTTTATGAACTATGTGATATTGTGACTGTTATTTTCGGTAAATTTCTTAATGACGATGGAGGTTAGTGACAACTACAGCCGCCGACGCCAGCCTTACGGCTGGCGCCGACTAGTGCTGACGGCTGCGGTGGCCGCTGCCGTTGGCATCGTGCCGCTCGTGTATATGAGCACTAAAGTACTTAAGGTGGATGCTCCAAGGTAGCTCGCGAAATTCAAATTTTCTTACGTTTTTTGCTGGTCAGTACTAAGTTGCATGTTGATTAAAATATGATTCGCGGCCGTAACGAATACGTATTTACAGAATTATAATCATTAAAATCAGAAATACAACTTGATAGGTTAACATAATCCTAAAATGTCAAGATTTCATGACATCATTCATGATTTCATTTTGATTTCATGTCATTCAGTAGGATTACTTGATCTTAGAGAGTAGTGTTGATGACTTTAATGATTATAATTCTATAAATACCTACATAGGTATTTGTTACGGCCGTGAATCATATTTTAATCAATGTACAACTTAGTACTGACCAGCAAATTGCAAAAAACGTAAGAAAATTTCAATTTCGCGGGCTACCTTGGAGCATCCACCTTAAGTTTTGAAATATGGGTGAGATAGAGATTGAAACAATTGCCCTTGAAAGTCCTTAATGGCCGTTTTTGCTAACACTAGACGACACCTGAATGTTAAATATTATTGCAATGTTGAATTTTATTTAGGCATTACTTGTAGTTGTCGACTACTGTTACTGAAAACGGGGAAGAGCCTGTTTTTTATTAGTGATTTTTTTTTGTTACTAGAATGCAATTTTTTAAAATTTTCATGTTAAAGTTTGATGATTTTTTTACAGCAGTACGTCAACGTCTACTGCGTCTGTAACAAAACATATTTTAAAATCTAGATCAGGTAAAAATTAAAGTGTTTGCCAACATTGCATCACCAAATTACTTTGACAATATATACAAACTTCAAAAATATAGCTGAAATAGTTGTATCCTATGGTTGAAACTTTGGATCAAATATAATGTTTTGTCATTTTAAAGCATCCGCGAAAGTAATCAGACACTTAATATAGTTTGGGCCAAAGCGAGTGCTTTTATTTGAAACCATTTTGTGTTACGACGCTTTGTCGCTGCGAGGTTTTAGAGTCGAGGTTTAATCAAATTTCCCTTCAAACGTGATTGCTATGATATTTTTTGTTGGATGTACTTGAGTTTAGTGATGTTTTAAGGACATTGTGCAAGAAATATCATTTTGACATTAGTGTTTTCCTCCCAGGACCGATTCACCTCTCCTTGGTTGACCTGCAACCTCTAGACTCGTCCGGGGGATCTATATGAGTGCTTATATGAGTGGCTTAGTGTGGAGGTCCAGTCATCATTGGCCACTCAGCACCGGGGCCCCTGACGTCAAACCATTTTCCGATTCCGAACTCCAAGAAGCTGGACTGCACGAGTTCCCAGTCGTTAGTGTTTTCTCTTTCCATCCACGTACTGTCCGAATTTGCTACTTTTCTATTTGATGCATGACAAGTTTTTTTCTAGTGTAAGGGATGTTGCTTATTATGGACGATAACTTTTGAAATACCTATTGCAGATATTACAAGGTTTAATTTTTTTTTAACAATGAAGAATTTTAGTTCTTCTTGTAGATTACGTTTATTTAATGAATTAGAATTATTTCCATCAAGCCGAGAAAATGATATCGGTCAAGTGGCCGTCATCAAAATTAATGATCACACGGGATCGTTTTTCGTTTTCAATTTTCCATCACTTATGTCAGAACTTCCGACGGTAGGTTCTCGCATTCTTGTCGGATATTTAAGGGCTTCAAGAGTCTGAGGCTTGTTTACATAAACCTGGGACTTCAAGTAACCCCACAAAAAAAGGTATGGAGCGGTCAAATCGGGTGATCTAGCCGGCCAGTGCAAATCGCCAAAGCGAGAGACTAGACGAATGGAAACAATTATTCCGCGTTCTTGAGGAGTATAGCGATCCATGGCTTATTGAGTGTATTCTACATCCGTTTACTTCAAAAATGTCAAAACAGATTGTGAGGGTCTCACCTCTCAATGGCAAATAGTCGACTGATAATAATTAGTAAGTGGCAAGTCACATCACTAGAATCATGGCACAACACTAATTTACTAAGAACACTCTGTCATTTTACATCCGCTTGCTTAGCTAGCAGGAGTGATTCCCTGATCCTCAGGATACTGGTAACCCAAATCTAGGGGTTCTACGTCCAGGCTGAGGACAGGGCAGCTCACCAAATGCGCGCTGCACGTGCAGCTGAACTGCGCACTGCATGCGTAGCTATACTGTGCGCTCACCTACTGCGCGCTGCACGCGTAGCTGAACTGCGCACTGCATGCGTAGCTATACTTTGTGCTGCACGCACACCTATCCGCGCGCTACCGGCGGCCTGCTGACGCGCCGCGATCTGCGGTCTACTGACGCCTGGCCCGCTTCCGTAGGTCGTACTGGCGAGCCTGTACCCGGACCTGAGTTTTTGCATCCCGGAGACCCAAGGACAGTACCTTTCAAACCTTACAAGTGTGCTTGTGCTCGGAAACACCGACAGTGTGACCTTATCCGCGACCTAGTCTTCTACAACTACCTACCTATGATAACTTAGTGAGATTATACATGTGAACCTGTATACCTGTTTCTTTTCTTAACCTAATTTGTTAATGGCCTGTGCAGCCTACCTGCCAAGCCCAGCCGTTACACAGAATTGACATTTCCCGCTATTTGCAAAAGTTATAGCACATTCCAATAAGGTGTTTACTTTTGCCCCACCTTGTACGTATAGTTATGGTGTATACAGTCGTTACGGGTAGTCAGAAGGCCAAAAGTCTGAAAACTAGTCTTTAGGTACCCCTAAAGACTAGTTCAGTCAGACTTTTGGCCAAAAGTTTGAAAACTTTTGGTTTTCATGTTACCCAGTGACTGGGTTGTGGAGGTCATATAGGTAGTTAGTTCATGTTAACTAGTGGTATTCAGCTGCATCCGGTTAGACTAGAATCCCACCCCAACATAGCTGGGAAAAGGCTAGGCTGATGATGATGATGTATGACATGGAATATTTTGGGATAGTTTGGTGGAACATAACAAAAAAAATGACGATGGAAAAATAAAAATGAAAGCAGCTTTTACCAGTAAACTTTTATGCAAATAGCAGATTTCAGCGGCTTGGTAGATTTTAGCATTTATGCATTTATTGTACTAAGTGGTTTTCTTTCTACACTTAATAGAAACAAAAAAATAAAAAAAGGTAAAAATTAACAAACCGTTAAATGAAAGTCAAAAGAAACATTATTATTTCGACTAAGAAAAGAAAGACTTACGTAAAACATCTACGCTTGAAAAACCAAGGGGCATCGTCACAAAATTATTAAAACAGCTTTTAAAAATCACAACCAACATTCTAACACGAAAATTAATTACGGAAAAACGCAATTTCTCACAAAAATTGCTTCGCTCTTCCGTCTCCGCTATGATAATCTACAGTGGATTGGATTTTAATGGTGTGGTAATGTATTTTTAACTTTGTTTGGTGAGATAAATTATACAATGGCGTCGATTCCCTTGTTCACAACAAATTAAATTTAAGTTCAGTGCATCTTGTTCTTTCTATTTCATTAAGAAAAGGAGAGAAGATAAATATTAGTTTAGTCCTGTCAAATTAAGATACTTCGTAGACAAATTAGACGTGATTAAAAACATGGCTACTAAAAAAACGTCAATTTTCGTGAGGCGCTGACTAATTTGACAGGACTAAACTAATATTTATCTTTTGTCCTTTTCTTAATGAAATAGAAAGAAAAAGATGCACTGAACTTAAATTTCGTTTAGTTTGTGTAACAAGGTAATCGGCACCATTCTTTATGTTTGTTTGTAGATGTGTTTATTAAGTGATTGAATGTATTCTTTCTTAGATGGTCTGGTAATGTAAAGAGGATCAAAATCAAAGTCAAATAATTTATTTCAAATAGGCACATAAAAGGCACTTTTGAACGTCAAAAAATGAGTTTTTCGTTTGCAGATTCGTGGTCTTCACTCAAGAACACGTTCTACGACTAATACGGCCGGCTCAATGCCACTTCAGCTTGCTTATTCTGTGAGGTATCTCGACAACTTTGGTTCTCTCACGTCACGTCACGTCGTCCCAGATTCGATCCCTACTTATATACTGACTCGTAGTTCATGCCATTATCTTCCTGTTTCTTACTACAATTTTTCACTTTAATTTCCACAGGTTTTGCACTTGAATTAGGTATTAACAGCAGTCAGATACCAAGATAAATTAACTTCATCAAAGTCTTTATGATTATGTTCCAAGTTGACACATAAATTATTGTAATTAAATTCCCTAATCTGCTTTTATCTTCGTTATTAATGATAAAGTGACATTAGCCTGGATGATTGGATGGCAGTCGAGGTTATGTTTGAAGTATCTTTTCATATAGTTTGTTTCTTTATTACATATTTCACCCGCATACGTTTCGATCCCATGGGAATATCGAGATAAAAAGTATCTTATACGTTAATCCTGGTTATAAGCCATCTGTGTGCCAAATTTCTTCCAAATCCGCTTAGTAGTTTTTGCGTGAAAGAGTAACAAACATCCATCCATCCATCCATCCATACAATCTTTCACGTTTATAATATTAGTAGGATGAAATAGCTTCTGCCCGCGACTTCGTCCACGTGGAACTCGTTAGATAAACAATATACTAAAATTACACCCAAATTTTTATCGGCCTCCGATGCGTCGTGTCGCATCGCATAGCCCATTTAGTTTTCACTTACTGTCCTTTCTGACTTTTATTACCTCTTACTCTGCTCCTAGGTGTGGTCTCGTGATGTTCAATACCTTCCTCAAGAATGGGGCTAAAGGAAAAATATTTTTTCAAATCCGAATAGTAGCTCCAGAGATTAGTTTAGAGTAGTGGTTCCTAACCTTTTCAATACTGTTACCCCTGTGATCTATGTGGAAAACTGATTTTACCCAAGATTCAAAATGATATCAAAACAAACAATACAAGCAAATATAAACATCTTAATTAATCAACAAATTGCACAACTGCCTTACAATTTTTACATATTTATACGTATAAATTACCTACGGATTAATAATACTTAGTAACATTTACTAGTAGTCACAACTATTAATATTTAACATAAAAAAACTTGTGAATGTTGGCTCAGTGTGACGGTTGGTACTGTTTTGCATTCACAAGTTTTTTAATGTTAGGTTTTGTTTCGCTTAAAGCGCATCTTAAGTCATGTTCCACATTCAGACGATTTCTGGCTTTAGTTTTTAGTGACACTAAAGCAGAAAATCCGATCTCACATCTGTAGGTGGTAGCAAATGGTACTAACATTTTTAAAGCTCTTTTAGCTAAAATAGGATATTCGGCACTTGTTTTGAGCCAAAATGTGCTGAGATCGTAATTTTGAAATTCTACTTTCAAAGTACTATTGTCGCGTAATCCAAGAAATTCCACTTTTGCCGCCACATCTTCGTCTCGAATAATGTCATCATCAGTAGAAAACGGTCTTAATATCCAAGAGTACGATTGACGATTATCTAAGTCCGGAAAATACTACTTCAGCGAATCTATTACTGCAGATAAATGTTGAATCACAGAATTTTTAAACGTGATTTCGTTTGGTTTGGTATTTACCAATTGCTCACACAGTTGTGTAAACATCGACATATTTTACTATTATAATAATTAGGTTCTTTGTTACCCCCGCGAAATAGCTGATTTACCCCCGTGGGGGTAATTACCCCCAGGTTAGGAACCCCTGGTTTAGAGCGTTCAGATAAACTAACAAACTCTTCAGCTTTATTAAATTATAGTATAGATTTAATCTTAGTAACAGTATCGCATCGATTTATTACGAAGGGTTCAGGGGCTACATGAAATAGAAAAGCAAATGAATAGATTCCATACATTTATTCTAATATTTTCTTTTTTGATATAGTGTGTAAACAGTGGTAGCTTATTTTTTTATTAAGAAACAAACATATATATTAGTTTTAAAATTGCAGTTATTCATTTTGACAGTTATTTCAATCAATACTTTGTCTAAAGAAAACTGTCGGTGTATTAAACACGAATGACATACTGAACTTTGAAGTTTAAAATACCGATATCTCCTGTACTCATACAATTTAAAAGCACGAATTACGTGAGTTCGAAGATACGCTATGAAGACGTATTTCATTGAGAATGTTCATAGTCGCGATGTACGGAACTTCGAAAGCTTTCTATGTCGAATTACTGATGAACATTCTCATGAATACAGCCGGTCTATTCTGCTACAATCTCACCGTGAAAACTAAGGTGAAGTGAGCTGTCATTCCATCATGCTAGGGATTGACACTATGGCCCTTCAAGCTCATTTCACCTAAGTTTTCACGGTGAGCTTTTTACAGAAAAGCACTTCAGGACATCGGTATTTTAAACTTCGAAATTCAGTATGAGAGTCATTAAACATCATATGAGTATCAGCCAACTTTTCAAAGATCATTATTATACATTTAAAATACACGTAAAACGGAAAGTGACTAGAGTTTGACTCCAATCCGGTTTGGCACTTTTATACTAGACCTTATAATAGATGTTTTGAACATACAATATCCACTTAAAACTAATTTTTACAGTACCTACACGGCCTTTAATATGGCATATCGTGTTTTAGGAAAAGTTTGGGTTTGTAGAGTATCGTGTCTGTTGCGCTATGGAGCCGGCCATGCTCGGAGTCTCTTTGAAGGGTACACTCAGGAATTAAATTATCCGGAAAAGAACCGGAGTTACCGAGATAGCTTGCGGAGTAAGCAAACTGATGTGGCAGTGGGTTAGCCATGTTTGTTGAAGGACCGATGGCCGGTGTTGCAGACGAGTTCTGGCGTGGAGACCGCGTTTTGGCAAGCGCAATGTGGGACGCCTTGCAGCTGGAGGGAACGACGCCTTTAAAAAAGTGGCTGGGACAGACTTAATGCGAAAAGCGGAGGACAGAGACTTGTGGAGCAGCCTGGGAGAAGCCTATGTCCAGCAGTGGACTGCGATAGACTGAGTTGATTTGTGTCTGTCACGCATACCAGTGGGACAGTCTCTTTCTTTCTCAAACTCAATATTGCATATTAAAGCACAAACGATCTATTCTGTAAAAATATCACACTGAAAAGATGGGTGAAGTGAGCTTAAAGTGTGGTCAATATTTTCAATTCCTAGCATCAGGTTGAATGACAATTCACTTAAAACTTCACCTACGTTTTCACGGTGAGATTATTACCAAATAGTTCGGAGGTACTGTACTAAGATTATAACATAGAATAACTATATACAACACGTTTGGTTCAAGAGATCTAGAACGTCGTACAAAATAGTAGACCGAAAATGTAGATACCTTTCTAAATAGTCCCTGTATCTTGTTCGCTACTTTACTTTACAATAAAACACATTTCATTCATTTTATCACACGATAAACTTCAAACGAAGACCAAGCAAGAAATTAAGAACATTTTTAATACAACTACAGAATAGAATATTACTTTATTACGTACACCATAGAAATAAACAAAATAAAGGACAGTGGTCGGAGAACAGTATTTTAAAACCAACCAACAGAACGAAGAACAAGTAAATGATAGTAAATGGTATCTTTATTTTGTAAGTAGGTTTGTACAAACACTTTTACAGGTCAATCATATTTTATTCTATTATTTGTATTCATTATTCAGTTTGATTCATAGATTTCTAAATGAAACCAAGGCTAAGAAAAGAACGAATGAAACGATAAAACCGAAAAACGGACTCACAAAGATACTGAATGATTTTGTACATAAGTTGAGAAAGATTTAGTGGCAACATAAGAAGCACATACCGAACAAGGGGAAATAAAAATAGGCTTTTGTTTTCGTAATTTTAAGACCGTTCACAGTCTGATCTCCAGCCTCAATCTGTCAAAAATACTTCTAATTACAATACATTTTGACAAGTTTTTGACATTTGTTTGTCGCTGAGATGAGACTGCGACTAGATTTTGAACGTTTTAAATTACAAGACTTGGCCTTCAGATAACAAAGGTGATTTTAACCCAACAAATGTCGTAGCGATTGTTTATAAAAAAAAGTACAGTCGGTACGACAGTGAAATATAATTGTGAAAACCGTTGCGCGCTTACACATAAACAGCTTTTAATAGGAGATGGTTTGACGCGTCAATACAGTTAAGAAAACTAGTTAAAAAAAGAAATGGAATATAATTTGAAGTTATATTGACAATAATTGCATAAATTCCTCAAATTAAAGTAAAGGACAAATCGATGGATTCAAAAGCATTTATCTTTGAAGCAAATATTACATATAAAGCAAGGCAAGATTCTCGTTGATACACAAGTTTACCTACAATACAAATAACAATTCGCTGTAGATTATACATTCCATGAAAATGTTTTGACTGCTATAAAAATTACGAGGAAATGACAAATTGTAGAATCGACAACCAGCCTTACCAAGGGGAATCGCGTTACCCAGTAACTGGCTTGTGAAGGTCAGATTGGCGGTCACTCCATGTAAAATACTGGTATTCAGACCGATCTTATATACGATATTCAGACAAGTCGGAACAAGGCTAGGCAGATTGATGATGCAGAGTGTAAAATCAAAGGTGCTTTATCCATCGTTATAAATATTACGTAGAAACGCAATTTTCATCGGGTTTAAATATTTGAATTGTATGCATAGACGCCAGCACATCAAGCTACTACAATCTGTCAAATTTCTTTAATAGATTTTCAACTTTATCGCTAAAGCATTAGGTTCAAGGTTGATTGGGAAAATTTGACAGTTTCGGGTAGCTTGATGTGCTGGCATCTGTATTATTAGATTGAATGCCAATCGTTTCCCGTGTTCGCTCTCCTACACTTTTATCTATTACCCGTAGTTGAAATAAAATGGCAGTTTCTATAAAAGCCTTCTCATATAACACATCTTATACGTTTTTTTTTTTTGTAAACAACATTAAGATAACCACGAATTTTAGGCTTACAAATTCTTACTCAACTTTTCAAATTTTAAGTTGAGTAAGAATTTGTAAGCCTCAAATTCGTAAAATGTTCCTAAAATATTTCACACTTACTAAAATTACACAGTATACATTTACGTACATAATAAAATATTAGACATGGTGTAAAAGTCCGTATTCTGGAACGATGCGTGAAGTATGAATCTCGATCTCGATTCGGAACCGACCCGTTCCTTGCTCATCTTTACACGAATCCAGTTTTATTCGAGATTTAAGCTTCTGCATCATTCTAGAAGACAGACCTATGACTTTGGTATAAGTAACTCTAAGTCTACCTACAAGAAAGTATCTTCTCTTCTTCTTTGGGGTGGATGGCAGTTGTTGTTGATTTGTTGGTCTGGCAGGTGTAAACGGACCTTTTTGGAGTTTGTGCTGTTGCATTGGTGGAGGCGTTGCTTTGGAAACTTCACGCTGTCGTCCTTTAACTGTGTGGAACAACAAAGTCATTTGTGTAAATATTTGATAATATATCAGATTTTAGACAAATGCCTACTCTTTCAGTAATCCATAATGCAATGTTGATTGACTGGGTAAACCTTAGTTGTATTATACTAATCAGCTAAACAGCGCCTTAATTACATAAGACGCTTTCAATCACAATCTGAATCATTTTGAAGGATATTGCTAATCCATTGCTTCATATGTTCGAAAAAATCGTCTGCTCAATAACGTAAATAACGCAATGAATGTTGTTGATCTGTCAAAATGAAACCCATTGCTACTGTTGTTACGCAATTACCCCGCTGAATAATTTAGAATGTTAAAACAGTAGCTTCGACCGATGTAAGGACGGGCTATTATTAATAAATGCATAGTAATGATATATAGTTTTTACTATAAAGAGTTTTTACGAATTAAGTAGTTCTGACGGCCAAATTCAACCGTTCCATAACGAATTCGAATGCTTGAAATCAAGATTTTTATAAGATGATTGATTTGGTGACGAAGACGCACGCACCAAATGAGACTGACGGACTTTCGACCAAGTTTTGGCCGAAGGTTCTGAAGACGTCGAAAATTATTCGTACAACGAAATTATTCAGCCATGGGAATAGAAATCGAGAAATCCAATATTAATAATTATTATTCAGAGGCATCAATCAACTCCAATCAAAGTAATAAAACCGTTGGAAATGGAAGGCAAGTCTTGGGAATTTTTAATCTGCGAAAAAGTTTCAAAGTTGAAATGGACGAGAAGAAATTTGTCGGGGCGACTGTTACAGTTCATGAACCTTGATAATGTTGAATATTTTAAATTATAAACTCATGGCTAACTTTATTTACCGGATTGTAAATAATTTACTTATTTCGTATACCTGTTAGTCTGTTAGAAAATAAACTGTTTTTGTAACTATTTTTGTTTTAATAACGGTCCACTTTTTAAGTGGGTTTGGCATAGCTCTCAACTGAACAGATGTTCTGTGAACTGCAGGGTAATTGGGTGACACACTAACAGGAGCAATGGCTTTCATTTTGACAATTCACGGACGGACAACACGGTTGGCGCAGTGGCTGAGCGAACGACTGCTGCGCTGCGTGTCGCGGGTTCGATTCCCGCACGGAACAAATATTTGTATTGCCTACAGGTAGTTGTTCCGAGTCTGGCTGTTTGTGTATGTGAGTTTAAATGTTTGTAAACGCACCGACGATACAGGAGTAGTTCCTAGTGTGGGGCAACGTTAAAAAAAAAAATTCAACAACATTCATTGCGTTATTTACGTGGTTGAGCAACATTATGAATCAATGGATTAGCAATATCCTTTAAAATGATGCGGGTTGAGCTTAATAGTGTGTTACACAATTAGGGTGCAGGTTATAAGTGAACTGGCCCACTTTATCTAGCTTAGCGTATAGTTTTGTAAAATGATGAGTAGTTACAATTTTTGTATAGCGCTTATGTAGCGAGCTTTAGCGTGCAAGTCAGTGACACACGGGGCAACATGACAAATGAGCAATATTCGTTTGATGTCTTTGAATTATGTATTTTTCATACGTCGCAATATGTGTGTTATTCAGTTTCCGTACAGCAGTAGTTGGAGGTTTTCCTAGGCTAACAATATGCAAAAGCCACCACTCAATGGATTCCAAATGGCAGGAAACGACAGCGCGGCAGGCCCAGAAAGAGACGGCGGGATGAGCTGGACTCCTTCTCAAAGAATTGGTCCACAATCGCAGTAGACCGTGAAAAGTGGAAGGAGGGATGGGAGGCCTTTGCTCTGAAGTGGAACAACACAGGCTTTTAATAATAACAATATGTTCAACGATGTCTGCGATGCTTCACGCTTGACGCGAAATTCGCTTGCAACTGTAGCACGCTCGAGCGCACGTGACTGCTTCTGAGCACAACTCGAACTCTGGATACTACTCCCACGACATTATAATACTCGTATGCTTCAGTGAAAATGCAACCTTACGAGTATGCATATTATAGCTTTATTAATATGACTGCGTTCTTATCATTTCTTTTCTTCCTAAATTGCTGTGAGAACGTAGTCGTAATTTAGGTGAAGTAAATTCCACTGCCATCGCGATTGTGTTTTAACATTTGTTGCCCCTAGTTTAATTAAAGTTTCGGTATGTGGGGTGGGAGTAAAGTGAGTAGGCAACGCCCGGTTTGGTTTACAGAATAGAAAGCTGTCGCTAAGAAAATGTACATTTAAAACTATAAAGTGCAAATAAAAATATGTACTCTAGCGTTAAAAGTCAAATGATTTTATTTCTGCAAGTAGGTTTGTACAATACTTTCACTTTCAGACGTCAATCATATTTAAAAAACTAGATGAAGAAGAAAGGCCGAAACCGACTCAGAGCTCAAAGTTTCCTTGGTCAGATTACGTGAATACCATCTAGATCGGTGTCTGAAATGTTCTTTTAAGGAAATAACTACCCAGATTAAGTGGATTTGTCCAGTCAGTGCACGCATTTGTCAGTAATCATGCAGCTCAACTCAGAATTTAAGGAGCTCAACGATTCGACGTACAGTACTAAAGAAAAGACATTTGAGTAGGCCGCATGAAGTAGGTATTCAAACTGCCAGACTATGATTAAAAACTAACTGAAGAACAAAAAAAAACTATTTCCCACATAGTCACACGTTCACACATTCACGTTACTATAGTTAAGTTACATTAAGTTTCGGATTCTGCGGTCGAAGACACCACAAAAAAAAACATCAAATTAATTTATTTTTTATTTCATCATGTTGATACATCCAGGCACCGCGTGTGCGGAGTTTGGCTAGCCAATTTAAAATAACCTTTTATAAACGAGTGCTAGGTAGTCCTTAAATGATGACGTTTACTTACGCGTATAGTTAGTTCATGTCTAGTCCGTCTGTGTGAAGACGTCAGCAGCTCCGTGTGTGCCCGCGATTCGTTCCCGGCAGGACTGTCGCTCGCTCTCACCCAGCACCATAGCCACTTGTATGGAGGAATGTTCCTGTTGAGGGAAGTTATTGATTAGTGACATAATCTTTTGGTGTGACGAGATGGTGAAAAACCCAGACAAATGCCGTGCAGCAGTGTTTCGCTGGTTACTTAGCTTCACTATCATTAGCAGTGCAATTCTGTAACCATCTCACCGTGAAAACTTAGGTGAAGTGAGCGTGGAGTGAGCTGTCATTCCAACTAATGCTAGGGATTGACACTATTGACAGCTTACTCTAAGCTCACTTCACCTAACTTTTCCCGGTGAGATTTTTACAGAATCGATCGGCAGGTCGGTCGTTCTAACAAGTGTAAGGTGAACATGCTCATGGAAGTTTTTCGTGCTTCTGCCGATGTATTCTGTTAAAACCTCACCATGAAAACTTAGGTGAAGTAAGCTGTCAATAGTGTCAATCCCTAGTATCAGGTGGAATGGCACCTTACTTCAAGCTCACTTCACCTAAGTTTTCACGGTGAGATTTTTACAGAATAGACCGGCTGTTGTTTATTGGCTCGCAACTGTTTGACAGAAAATACTTTTCGACTGTATCCCTCTTGACAGGCTAAAAGGCCGATTGAATTTTAGGAAAATTATACTCGGAAATTTATAAATACAACCCAATTATAAAGCCACTCGCGAAAATATTCGGTATTCTTCAGAACTACTAATCCGATTCCGAAAATTCTTCCACTAATGGGAAGCTACAGTATTGCCGAGTCTCCTTTAATATGTTTTATGGTAAAACAAGAAATATCACAGACGAAGTCGCGGAGAGAAGTAGCTAGCAGAGTACAATATACATAAATACATTTCTAATTTTTTTCCGCTTGTAATTCATAATTTCCAATCTACCGGCTTAATTAATTCAGTGAAGAAAGTTGCGGAGCACATACTAATTATCACAATTTAATTTTATTTAATGTGTACGTTAAAGCCAGAAATGTTACCCTTGTGTTTAATTAGTAAGTACATCGCTAAAATTTGATGTCGTTTAGGTTTAACTTAATTTCGTTTCTCTAACGGTCGATTTCCACCAAACGGCTCGCAACGCATCGGATCGGAAAGGATACGAACGGATGCGGCGACAGCCGATCGCATCCAGCAGGATGTCGACGTATATGATCGGATCCGTACCGTCGCTTGCGAACGTATCCTTTTCTACGCCTAGTCAAATAATTTCATTCCTACCGTGTTGACGTGTTCTAATGCCGAAAGTTCTAATGTCGGATTCGACAGGCCATCGCGCGAAAACGAACGGAGGCGATCGCGCGTCGCAGCATACTTTGGACTACGATCGCGTGTCGCGGAAGAAGCTCGCGGTCAAGCTGCTGTGCGCGGCTTGGCAATATATGTAGACTTTAAATACTGTGTACACGATTTAATATCGTTAAAAGTTTGTAAAATCCGTTCCGATCCGATGCGGTGCGAGCCGTTTGGTGTGAATCATCCTTTATTAAGTTAATTTAATTTCTTGCTTATTAATAGAATTGTGACGAAATGTTGATATTAATATACAACAATTTTATTTGACAAAATGAACTCTCGTCCTATTAATAAAATTTTTATTTCTAGTTGGGTAGGTTATTTTGAGGGCTTTTTTGTGAGTTGGTATTCAAGATGACAAAAGGAAAACTTTTCTGTACACGATTGATGTAATTAATTCTTTCGTTACTTTCGCACAGAGTTTTAATTATAAATTTCCATTTTAACAACATAATAACATAACATCACGCGTGTAATTCCCGAAGGGTTAGGCAGTGGTGTACCTATAACTAGTACACTCAATCTTTATGCTTATGTACTCGTAATAGGGAGCGAGCCTATTGCTATCAATCTAGAACAAATCCACTTGACACCGGGCTGCTACTGAGAAATGCCAGGTGGAAAAATCCAATAACACCTTGCCCGACCCGGAATCAAACCCCTCGAATCTCACGTTCAGCAGTAGTGCTTGTGACCACTAGAACAACTAGGCAGCCATTATAACAAATAGGTACTAATATAAAGTTTTAGATTATATTACAAACAATATACCTCTAAACCTAAAACTCTTATACCCCACAATATTTAACAAGCCATTAAAGAAGCAACAGATAGTCACTTAAACCGTACTAAAATAAGACTAAGTTTATGGCTAAAGCATAAACCATTTAGTGCTTAAGTGCACTTTGACGTCACTAACGTCAAATTGAATACCATGTTACAACCAAGATGGCGTCGTTAAAGACCTATTGTTGTTTTAAGAGATATTTTTAAGCGAAAAAAGCTGTTCTTGTCCATATTTATGGAAGCGAGCATTCCAGAAAAACTATTCAGCCTTTGTTTTTATATGAAATGAGGGTAGCAAAATGTGTTTATCGTTGAGCGTTGTAGATTTTGGTAATTGAACGTTTTTATTTTGTGGTTAAAAGTTTTAGAATGGGTTTAGCGATGCAACAAAGTTATAACTAAAATAAAGCATACTAGTTTCTGCCCGCGGGTTCGCTCACGTGGATGTTGGATATTATCACATGGAAACCTGCTTTACCGGGAAAAAAGTAGCCTATGTCTTTTATCGAAATCTGTTCAATGGTTTAGGTGTGAAAAGGTAACATACAGACACACTTACTTTAGAATGTATAATATTAATATATACACCGTTAAATTTTGATCATTTTGATCCTTAAAAGGGGCCATTTTACTCATAATTATGAACAAATTTTACTACGGGACCAACCCTGAAATCGTGAAAAAAAAATCAGTTGTTCCATACATTATGTCGAGTTATGCGAACATAAATCTATAGATCAACTGATTTTAATTTAACGGTGTATAGTATATAGATAAGCCCATATTCTTTTAAAACATGAAACTTTTATTGCAAGAGAAATTTCAGGATTACTAACATAAGTAGGGATTTTCAGGATTCCAAGATACAAGCCCTACTTAGTTTGGGCGTCAAAAAAGTTGTGATGTACAAACTTAACTGTGGATATTTATGTTAAACTAGCAGCGCCCCGCGGTTTCAGCCACATTAATGTCGATCTCGTGGGATTATCGGGATAAAAAGTATCTTATGTGTTATTCTGATGCGCTATATCACTGTAAAGTATATCACTGTACGAGTATATTGTAGCGAAATAAAAACTGAACTTCACTTGTACACGTTTAATTTAGTAAAATAAAAAAGATTGTAAACAAAACTTAATGAAGGACACAGCACGGTTCCTAATATTTCAAAAGATTAAGTTATAACTCTGACGCGACGTCCCTGGTGTTTGAGCCCTATAAATTTCACTATTACGCGTCGGTCACGATACGTTTGCAAACGTTCCTATAACTTCCGCAATAAATAAAAATGTGGTAATCCTAAATGAGACCAAGTCAATCAGGTAGCGAGGCAACAAATTAAATGACTGTGTTGAATAAAATGAGACAATATTAACTACTAAAAATTAAAAAAAAAACTACTAAATATACGCAAATCCGGCCCTAGACTCCAGGCTGGCAGTCGGAAGGCTCCTGGCTGGCTGGTATCAGAATCCACCAGCGTTGGGTTCGAATCCCAACAGGAAGCCTGCAGTCGTCTGGTCCCAGGCTAGCGGTGGGGCGAATTCAAGATCTTAGTTTACAGTCTTCGGACAAATCAAGTTTCGCCAACCTGACTCGCCTCGAGACAAGTCTTTGATGCTGTTCGTTTAATTTCGGGAACACTGCCCTTGGATTCTGTCGAACAACGAACGAACTCGGTCGTTCCAACCGTTATATCGATACCTTTAATATCGTGGCAAATTATTACATGGCCAAGCGGAAAAAAATAATATCATAGACCTCCGTCCTGTGTCCAAAAAAAACTTCAAATGAAAAATCTCGGTAAGAGAAAAGACATGACACTTTTTGATTCAAAATTCAAAAAACCAATATGAAGAAAAAACCTTTCTGGCTACAAATAAGGTAGGATTTGTTATAAAAGAAGATTGTTCGTGATAAAATTATAATGTAGCGTTTGCCAATGCTGCAATATGTATATTACTGTAAAGTTTCATCAAAATCCGTTCAGTGGTTTTTGCGTGAAAGAGTAACAAACATCCATCCATCCATCCATCCTCACAAAATTTCGCGTTTATAATAGTAGTAGTATTACTGCCTGTCATCGCCTTTTATTTTTGCCAATATAACTTTTTGTATTTTTTTAGGTATGTTTATATATAATAAGTTGGAAAAACTAAATTGCGATTACTCTAATTTGTATATAATTTATTATGTCACTAAAATAAACTAACAAAATCCTTAAAAAACTATTTGATTGAATAAGCGGTCGACAAAATTCAGGACCGCCTCAAAAAAATGTAGCGATTTATTTTTATTTCATAATTAACTAAATAACTGGACTTTAAGTAAGGCCTTTTAATTTAACGAAGAAAATTTCAGTGCTGACCTTTCTCAAATCTCTTGAGCTGACAAACGAAGGAACTTTACGAGTAATGAGTTTCACAGGATAAATAATTAACGCTCAATTAAACGTTTGAACCTAACAAATGGACCGAAAGAATGATTAATTCTGATATTGTCAAATGCTTTGTTCGAATGATTGACGGCACTTGTTTTGAATTTGTTCTAAACCATTGTTTTAGCTTTTATGATTATTAAGTTGACATTACATGGTGCTTTAGGCTTTTAGAATTAATCTATAGTAATAATAAAGATGAAGATATTATTTATTTAATCTTTTAGCACACAAAAAAGGTACAAAGGCGGACTTAATGCTTTAGGCATTCTCTACCAGTCAACCAAGGGTGGTGAAGAGATTAGATGACAGATGCTTTGGTTGATCCGAACAATTATAAAAAAAACTTCACTTTAGACTTTGTTTGCTTGAATGCGTTATCTCTGGAACTACAAGTCGGATTTAAAAAAAAAAATTGCATTTGATAGGCCAATTCTTGAGGAAGGCCATAGGCTAATAACATCACGCTAACACTGTTAGGAGCCAAGCAAAAAGAAAAAAAAAACATTTTAAAAACAAACTTTTATTTAAATGCTCTTAAAAGAAGAAAATCAAGTGAATTGGATCGGGGCGGACCGCACCTGACCCCACCATAGTCCGCCAGTCACTAATAGTACCTAATTTTCAAAAATGTAGTATTTAATAAATACTGATAGTTATCTTCAAAATCGATGAATCTAAGGGAGAATTTCACCGAACTAGTAACTAGACGCAATCAGCACATCTTAACCGCGTTCAAGAGCTGTCGGTGACATAATTGCTGTAGAATATTGACACTGACAGCTCTTGAAAGGGCGGTTAAGTCCTGTCTTATAGGTGGAATGCGCCATAAGCATGTTATGTAATAACAACGTATCGTTCGTTCGTATCGTATCGTATCGTCGTGTTATCGTTATTTTTTGTTTTATAATTGTATATAGTTATGTCCTGTAATTTGTATGGTGTACAGACGCCAGCACATCAAGCTACTACAATCTGTCAAATTTCTTTAATAGAGTTTCAACCTTATCGCTAAAGCATTAAGCTTCAATGTTGATTGGGAAAGTTTGACATTTTCGGGTAGCTTGACCTGCTGGCGTCTGTACAATAAAGAGTATTCTATTCTATTCTATTTAAAGCCACATTCCTATCTAGTGCCTGAGTTGTATTGTGTAAAATATTGTTTTTCCATGGCAACGTCCTAAAAAGTTTATTAACAAGCCACATCTCAAAAAGAACCATACCATTATCCCGTGGAATGTGTAAATTATGCGAATAACTTATCATTACTTTCTCCGCACAACATTTTTTACCCAAAACATTTTCAGTATTAGCAAGATTACTTTAATAAAGTCTCATTTTATAAAGTATCTTATTTTATACTTAGGCTGAATTTTATAAAGACGCCCGGAATGATCCTAGGAGGAAGAAAAAATTAGTTTTTCTCGGGTGTTTTGTCACCTTGCTGAATTTTTTAAGGACTATTGTAGGGTTCATCGGACAACTTGTTCTAACCAAGATTTGGGTACTAATAAGCTGCTAAATTCTGTATTGTTTTTGATAGTTAAAAAAAAATTTTTAAGTTGGTTTTTATATTCTAAAAACAGCGAAATATTTTTTTCTTTAAACTTCTTCTATTATTATGGAAATCGAACTTGCATAGCATAAGTTATACCATTATGATAAAGAAGTACCTTTATTATAAAAAGGAGAGCAGCGATTCACTCAACAATACATTGTACTTACAACATACAATGCATAACAATATAATGCAACAATAACTAGGTTCCTCATGTACTACAAAACCTTTATGTACAGACGCCAGCACATCAAGCTACTACAATCTGTCAATTTTTTTTAATAGATTTTCAACTTTATTGCTAAAGCATTAAGGCTCAAGGTTGATTGGGAAAATTTGACAGTTTCGGTACTCTGTGGTTTCGGGTAGCTTGACCTGCTGGCGTCTGTACCTTGATAAAAATATTATTATTATATTATTATAAGCCATCAACATCATCATCATCTGCCTAGCCTTGTTCCAACTATGTTGGGGTCAGCTTCCAGTCTATTCAGATGCAGCTAAATACCAGTATTTTACATGGAACAACCGCCTATCTTGTTATGAAGCACGGAACTTATAAAGCAAATACGACGTTCAGAACAAATTGAATTTAAATATCCTTGAAAATTTCAGAAGGAGACACAAATAACGAAGAATATTTTCCCCCAACTGGTTCTTTTTTATATTTGTGTTCTTTCTCTGCGTCATGTTTGCTGCAAACAGATGTATTTTCTTTCTTGTATGATAAAAAATCATATGAACATATTTAAAAAAAAAAAACTCACCTGAGACTAATGAATATCCTGTTCGAGAATATAAAGTATATGACTGGGTTAGCAGCAGAGTTTAGTGGCGCTAGGCTCTGTATCAGCGAGGCGATGGCTATGTTGCCCTGTGTGTCTGGGACGTAGCCGTACACCTGCAGCAGGTCGAAGATCATGTACGGCGACCAGCATAGAACGAACACTGTAACAAATGGTTAGGTTAGTAAAGACATTGGCGCCGATTCCCTTGTTCACAAACTAAACTAAATTTAAGTTCAGTGCATCTTTTTCTTTCTATTTCTTTAAGAAAAGGACAGAAGATAAAATATTAGTTTAGTCCTGTCAAATTAGTCAACGACAGACGTAAATTGACGTATTTTTAGTAGCCATGTTTTTAATCACGTCTAAGCTGTCTATGGAGCGTCTTAATTTGACAGGACTAAACTAAAATTTATCTTTTGTCCTTTTCTTAATGAAATAGAAAGAAAAAGATGCACTAAACTTAAATTTAGTTTAGTTTGTGAACAAGGGAATCGGAGCCATTGTGGAATTTCTTTGCTCTTATACCTGTTTTGGAGCAGTGGTGGCCAGGTGGTAACGGCCGCGACCTACGAGATGTAGGTCGTAGGTTCGAACCTAGACAAGCACTTCATCATCACCATCACCATTCACAGGCCGACTTCACCCACTGCTGAGCATTAGGCCTCCCTTTTCAAGTCCCAATCCTCCCACCCCTGTGCCAGCCTCATCCAGGTTCTTCCCGCGATGACAAGCGCTTCACTTTGTGTAAATTAATTCATCACCACTGCTCTCAAAACGGTGTAGGAAAACATATACATCGGTATATATCTGCAAACCACGTCAAACAAAGCATAGAGAACAAATTCGATCCAATATGCGAGTATACTGTGGTTGATCCTAATGAACAACCACAGTATTGGGTCGAATAATTGTTTAACTCTTGTTCCAATTTCGGTTAACTAAGTTGCTAACAATTTTATAATTAATTGTTTCAAAATTGGCAGTGTGCAAAAGGGGCATTTGTGGGAATCGATCTATCACCAATATGCTAAAGTATGGCATGAATTTTCTATAGACCAACACACTTTGTGCACGAAATAGCGAAGTTGGTTTCAAAAAAAAAAAAATCTTCAAATCCAGTACATTTATTAAGTTTTCAATTTCACCACACACAACCAAGTGTGTCAACGTGAACATTGCATATAATATTTCATTGTTTTGTGAACATAGCTGTCAGATTATTCCTTAAACCCTTTTTATACCTTGTTAGCTATTGGATTGAAAGATGTATGGTGTGCTGAACGAGGGTCGAAGTGACGGAACATTTGCGGAAATTATATTAAAAGAACCATGAGTCGAAGGATTTTGGGGCTAAATGGTGACGCATCATGCAATATATAAAGACAAATAAGGATGGGGCTTATTATGGGCTTAAAAACAATGACGGTGGATAATTATGATGTATAATGTTTGTGGCACATTTAATTTGGATATGAAACGTTTTTGTTCGGGATACCTGCATGTCAGAAAAGATGATAGTGTGACGTGTTCAAATAGTTTTGATTGTTCTTTAAGATTAACTATTTAGAATGTGAAAGGTTATGCAGAGGAGCTTTTTTATATATGGCATCTCGTAGTTCAACCTTGTCGTCTGCTTGACCAGGCTTGCCTGTGGATGCCTCAATAAATTAAGGCCTCCAGGTAGGGCTTAAAAACTTAAAAACTAAGCGACTACACGCACGGTACCCCCTGTGGGTATTGACCTTGGGTTAGGGCGTCGCTGGGAGAGGGCAACAAGGGACAGGCTGGATAGGAATTATATGCAGAGGTACACCCACATTTCGCCTATTATATTTAAATCCCATCAACCAGGGGGCGAGCCTAATGCCAATAACTGGGCATAAAATCCAGCCTCCGGAATGCTCCCAAGAAATTTCAGTTGTAAAAATCCACTTTGCGCGACCCGGGAAACGAAACCAGGACCTCGTGCTCAGCAGTAGCGCTTACGACCACTGGACCAACGAGGCAGCCAGAATGCCAGAATGTTTATAGTTCCATAACAAAACTTCGTATTGGTGTTAACCACGTTTTTTAAATCCAGTCAAATTAGTCATCAGATGTCTAAGAAACATATGGAAGAACAAATGCTGAGATAATAAAATTCACAAATCATTATAGCTCTAACAATATTTTTCCGGGATTATCCCAATAAAACCGTACACTTTTACAACTAAACTTTTTAAAAGTTTCTCTCGCCGGGGAGTGATTATGACGTCACGGAATTATTACGTCACGGGTGAGAAGTAATCTTCGAGTTCTAGAGTTTTTCATGTTGATACGAGGATAAAAATGTGCTGGAAGCTGTCATCAAAAGAAGTTTAGAGACCGGATTGAGAGCGAGAAGCTTCTGAAGTTTTTGGATACAGAATTTTGCTGAGGGTTAACATTTCTACCAGTACCTAGTTTGCTGTTACTTAGGTAAATTGCTGAAGGTATAGATCTCAGTGAATGTTTTTTTTTTATGCTTTGTATCGTAAAATGGTAATTCAAATCATAAAGCGTGCATTTCATTTCTTTCCTGCGTCTTCTAATTTGATTTTGTTTTCCAGTTATATGGTATAATTACATATTGCAGCAATGGCGAATGCTACATTATAATTTTATCTCGAACCAGCTTCTTTTATAACAAATCCAACCTTATTTTTAATCAGAAAGGTTATTTTCTTCATATGGATTTTGAATTTTGAATCTAAAAGTGTCATGTTTTTTCTCTTAAGGAGATTTTTCAAATGAAGTTTTTTTTTTGGACACAGGACAGAAGCCCATAATATTATTTTTTTTCACTTGACCATGTTATAAATTGCCACGATATTAACGGTATCGATATAACGGTTTGAACGACCGAGTTCGTTCGTTGTTCGACTGAATCCAAGGGTATGTTTGCGTTCCTAGTGATTATTCAAAAGTTCTGATCGTTTCCTAAATTTTATTCCATTCTTTTCTTTGTAATAGGCAGTGTTCCCGAAATTAAACGAACAGCATCAAAGACTTGTCTCGAGGCGAGTCCGGTTACATCATTCAGACTTGGTATGTAATTTAACTTGTCTTCAGCTCTTTTGTTATAAAAGATTCTGCCTGCGTCTCGGATTATCATTTTTCTTTATTTTCTGTAGATTTGTCCAAAGACTGTAGGCGGATCTTGAATTCGCCCCACCGCTAGCCTGGAACCAGACGACTGCAAGTTTCCTGTTGGAATTCGAACCCAACGCTGGTGGATTCTGATACCAGCCAGCCAGGAGCCTTCCGACTGCCAGCCTAGAGTCTAAGACCGGATTTGCGTATATTTAGTAGTTTTTTTTAATTTTTAGTATTTAATATTGTCTCATTTTATTTAAAACAGTCATTTAAATTGTTGCCTTGCTACCTGATTGAGTTGGTGCGAAGTTACCCATTTAGGATTACCAGATATTTATTTATTGCGGGAGTTTTAGGAACGTTTGCAAACGGATCGTGACCGACGCGTAATTGTGAAATTTACTATAGGGTTCTAACACCAAGGTCGTCGCGTTAGCGTTACAATTTTTTTTCTTTAGTGTATTAAGAATCGTGCTGTGTTCTTCATTAAGTTTTTGTTTACAATATTTTTTATTTAACTAAATTAAACGTGTACAAGTGAAGTTTCAGTTTTTATTTCGCTACAATATGTAAAAGACTATCTGTTCCTTTTAACTTAAGTTGATGTTATTTGCTCTTGTTTCACTATTATTATTGTATATACATATACTTGTATAGATAAGTATGTATATGATTTAGGAACCATAAAAGATACTATTTTAACTATTCAATTCTGCTTGCGGTTCTTGTGGCTAAGTAATAACAGCCGCACGGGTCGATCGATCAGGTTAAGCTACGCCGCGGTTGGTACTTGGATGGGTGACCATCTTTACACATCAAGACCTACGTGCCTCGTATGTCATTCGTGGATCTTTGGCAAGGTTAGTGGAAGTGCGCGAGTGCGGTTCTTGCAAGAGCTGTTGAATACCTCGTCGTTACGGCTCGTCAGAAGCCCAAAAGTCTGACAATCAGTCTTACCAAGGGGTATCATATAACCCAGTAACTGGATTGTGGAGTTCAGATAGGCAGTCGCTTCATGTTAAATACATGGTATTCAACTGTATCCGGTTAGATTGGAGGCCAACCCCAACATAGTTGGGAAAAGGCATGGCAGATGATGATGATTTGATAAGTATGTTTTATGTACGTATATGTAATTGGTACAACATAGACTATCTGCATCCATGCAATGGTCGTCTTTAAAAGATCGCTTTTAACGATGAGACCGCCCATTGCTAATTTTCAATTTTCACATTCAATTTGATCTGTATTTTTATAATGTACATAATAAAAAGTATTCTAGTCTCTTCTTTGTACCTTTCAATATATATTTTTAAAGAAGCAATGTCAAAATAATTCCACGATCCTAACAATATCGTACAACTAAGTAACGTTGCTCGTTGACGATACGTGCCAAGAGGTAGCCGTGTTCCGAAATCTCGGAAAACGTGACTAAAAACGGTACATAATCACAAAATCTAGACAAAAACAAAGCCTCATCAGATCAGATATCTGTTCATAATAATATTATGGTAATTCATGTCATCAGGCAAGTAAACGAAGATAAATAATGTTGAGGGTGAACCGATCGGCTTATCTTTTAAATAAAAATTAATGAACATTGATGTTGGTAATATTTTATCCTGAAGGATTTGGCCTAAAATCGGAAGGAAGATGAAAATGGTTTGTATTTATATTATAACTCCACTACAATACAATATTACCACTGGCGGGACAGATACCTCTTTGGGCCCGCATGGTGGTTTACAGCCCACTCTCTCTCGAAGAGTATTATTAACAGTGATCGGAGTAGGTAGATTGATTTTTGGTACTTGTATCATAGATGTTCACAGAAAGAATAACATAGATAAGTCATTTTCCCGGAAAGTAATTCCGGTGTTTCCGGATCCAGTTAAATATTGTTAATGTTGGTAGTGATATTATTACTACTCAATTCATTTAAAGGAACGAGTGAGCTACCTGGTGTCGTCGCCGGGCGTACGCAATGTTTTGATAACCGGTTAGTGCACCACCCATGATCCTTTGCTTTGATTGGTCGTTGGGTTGTGTCAAATCGTGATTGGATACCGTTTAAAAAAATTATGAACAATATAATATTGCTTATTTTAATACAATTCCTACCTAAGTTCCGTTTTTTTTTTTAATAATCGAACAATTCCGAAAATCCGGAGGAATGTCCATATTAATATATACGTTTCGGATCAATGACCCCAATTCAATCTACCTACTCCGATCTCTGATTATTAATAATGATGGAATATAATTAGATCTAGGTTAAATATTCAAGTTCGAACTAATATGATGTTAGCATCTTTTTAGCTACAAATAAATTTTTATTCGGATCAAATATTAATATGACAATCATGAATCAAATATCTGACGCGATCCAGAACTCGAAGATGGCGAGAAGATGGGGAGCAGTGGTGGCCCGGTGGTAACGGCCGCGACTTACGAGTTGTAGGTCGTAGGTTCGAACCCAGACAGGCGCTTTACTTTGTGTAAATTATTTCATCACCACTGCTCTCAAAACGGTGAAGGAAAACATCGTGGAAACCGGCAAGTCCTAGACCCAAAAATTCGAAGACATGTGACATCTATCAACCCGCACTGGGCCCGCGTGGTGGATTGTGGCCCACTCCCTCTCACGGAGAGGTGGCCTGTATCCCAGCAGTGGGAACATTATAGGCTGCTTATGGAGAAGAATCCAGTTTTCTTAAAAGAAAGCCTATAAGGGCGGGTCAAAGAACGGAAAAAAATGAGGAAATTTTGGAAAACAAGGTCAACAATCAAGGTCAAGGGAATATCGGACATTCCGCTTCACAATTTTAAACACAACTTCACCCTGATCTTCGCCCAATGTAAACATTTAAAGGGTAATTTATTTATGGCTATATTTTACGTAGCGTTCTGGGAGCTTTAAGACAACCATCCCGCCAGTTAGACATGATGGAGGGGATCGTAAACAGTTTTTATTGTCGCCAGTTTTTGTGGCCTCTCGTCATATCGCGATGGCTCTCACATTTTTTATAGCTATCTAAGAGATTTGACCTTTGAGTATCGAGAAAAGATACGCGTATATTATGAATCAGCAGTGTTAAAATTGATTTGAATTATAGTGTCGGGTATACTTACAAAGCCTCACTCTGCACTTAACACCTGTCACAACACTAATTTATCTCGTCTTCTCAACGTCCGTGTGTCACAGCAGGGATCCAGCAGAATATCAGCGTTAGGTACATTTGCCTGACACATGCTGAGCTGGACTCCCATTTGGTGCAACCTTGAGACGCACACCGCACTGTGTATGTTTCATTATTAATTTAATTCGTCATAGTGTCACTTTGATTTCGATATTTGTGTGTTTTTCATTTTGTCTTTTTTGTCGGCACCTTGTTTTATATTATTAATCATGTGGGTAGTTTGATTATCATCTAATAATGTACTTTTGTGTGTTGTGCTGTCCTTTTTTGTGTGCGCCAAATAAATGGTTTATCTATCTATCTATCTATTTGCCTAACTTACTTTTATTAATACTTTCTCTGCCTACTTATGGTTTTAAAAAATACCTCAGGTCTATTCAAATTTACGTTTCCAATTGATGTTATTTCAAGTTAACCAAATATAAACTTTATTTCAGTAGTAATTAAGTTGATTTCATAGTGACTAGCATTATTTCAAAAGTCTTAAAAATGTTTGAAGTTGTATCGTAAACTGAACTTTATTGTGTAGGAATTAAAGTAATTTTTCCAATAACTCATATCTGTTTACATGTGTGGCGAAGAATTGGCGAACGCAGTTTAAGTCCATTTTGAATTCCGCTCATCCTTTGAAACTTTGTACGTATCTACAGCACTCAAATTGCATCTCTCTAACTCACATGATCTAACCAAGATTATGTCTGGACTTTAAAAGAGACTGTGACCTCCGAGTTTGTTTCGGCCTTTCTTCTCAAAGTAGTCGGATAGGATACAGTGACATCATCTAGTTTTTAAAATATAATTGACGTGTAAAAATGTTTGTAATAATAAAATCATTTATCTCATTTGATTTGATTCACTGAGGAAATGGCTTACTTTTTAATATCAAATAAGTTTTTTTTTCTAACACTTAATTTTTGGAAATTCGTTTAAGTATTGATAAAAAAAAATTACAGGCATATCGTGTTTTTCTCTCTAGACTTATTTATTCTCAGTATTGGAGGCAGTATTCTTTTTCACATACTGTTTATTGTGACGTAACGAGACTTTACTGTCCGCAGACGTGGTTGAGATACTTCATCGATTTGCAGTAAGGGTTGAGAGGTAGGGCACGCCACGATAGCGGCGGTAAGACCCCTCTTTGAGGAGTGGCTAGAGAGACGTCACGGCGTTCTCACCTACCGCCTGACGCAGGTCCTCTCCGGACACGGATGTTTCGGGAGGTTCCTGCACATAATCAGGCGGGAGGAGACGCCCGGGTGTCACCACTGTCAGGATCGCCCAGAGGACACGGTGGAGCACACGGTGGAGGTCTGCCCTGCTTGGGCAGAGCACCGCCGTGCCCTCGTAGAGGCGATCGGCAGCGGCGGCGACCTCTCGCGTCCGGCCCTGGTTCAAGCCATGGTCCGGGGCGACAGGGAGTGGGAGGCAGTCACCTCCTTCTGCGAAGCAGTCATGCTAGCGAAGGAGGTGGCGGGGTGGGCGAGAGAACGCGCCTTGCGCACCTCACGCCTCAGCCGCCGCGGGAGACGCTCCGGGCGTCGGGAGCCGCGTGACGACTCCCGGCCACCGTAGGCGCGGGCCTGCGGGCGGTGAGTAATGGGTAACTCACCGTCCGATCAGGACCAGGCCCGTGCCGGACGGCGTGTTGTGTTCCACGCGCGCCTCAAAGAGATGTCAGCATGAGTGACGGGGCCCCATAGGGCCGTAGCCTGCCAGGGTAGCGGGATTGTCCGAAAGGGTTACCGCTGCCCTGGAACATAAAGGGCTAAGGAAGGAACACGGGTGGGTTTTAGTCAGTAAGAGTCTGACACTCCCTCCTGCTCCACCCAGAGCGGGAGGAGTCATTTGATGATTTCCCATCCTCAAAAAAAAAAAAAAAAAAAGGGTTGAGAGGTTATCAGATCGAAATTGAATCGTATCTGACTATCTTTTTTTTCACGTAATTAATCAATGAATTTGACCAAAATATAGAAAACTCTGATAGTTAAACTTAGAGAAATTAATTGTTATGCAAACTGACTGCCAACTTAAATTGTACGCATATTCAAATCACAACTGTAATTTTTTGACAGTTGTATGAAATGGCTAATTGAATTAAACGAGGCAAATTGAAGTCTGGTGTCAATAAAAAAAAATGACAGTATAATAATATTAAAATAAAATAAATAGTATGACAAAAAAAACAATAACTGTACCTACTACATAATAAAGTTGTATGCTATCTTAAGATCTTACTAATTACCGCAGAGAAAATCTATATGTATAAAGCTTGACTAAGTCTCCTTACATGACCTTCCTATCTAAACTTACTATATATTAATACAAAGCTTAACACTACCTCGGTTTCTGAGGTATAGCCGTTAATTTCCGTTGTAATTTATCGCTTAAAGTTTATGTACTGGAACTAATATTTGTTTAGGAAGAGCTGGTTTAATGTTATTAAGATATCCTACGTCACAATTTGCGTTGTTTTACAAATATAATAAAAATCTAGACCGTATTTTGGCGTTCGGCCGATATTGTAGTGCACAAGTGTGTGCGCAAACACAGGTTTACTCTCTCTTCCCTCACTCTCATAGTCCGCTGGAACGGCACGTAATCCGACACGATCGGAAAGAGATCAGGCGCAGGACCAAAGGCTTAACGTGCTTTCCAAGGCACGGGGTTTACAAATAGTAAAAACATGCACGCGAAAACTTAACAAATTCAAACTTTTTTTAAGGGAAGTCCCATTTAAAATCTGTGCAAACCCTCAAATCATTTATTTGCCTAATACATGTTAAAAAGGTGTTACAAGTATAAAAGGTACATTGTATTATAACCTATTGAGGTGTGCAAATTAATACATTAGGTACAACATACATTTTAAATTGATTTACATTAATAAATAGAATGTCAAATAAAAAAATGACAAATTATTATACACAAGTCAGATCAAAATTTCAATAATAATTATATATATGTATTTGTGGTGCCATTTCAGATAAAATCTCATCTCTCATTTATATTAACATTTTGCAACTAAAAATACGTGCAAACATAATTTGAATTGGTTCCTCGTAGCCTATAATTAATCACTTTGTTTTGGAAGGGATCCTAAAAAGGTGGTGTTGAGTAGCCAACCACCCAATATAGGGTGGCAGCAATATCCATGCATAACCTGTTACCATGGATTCCGTACCTACATGATTCTGAACGCCCCGGGGTTGATACTTTTTGTCGGTTATCAAAAAAAAAAAAAACAACAGCTGTTTCATAGAAAACGGCAACGCAACATAAAAATATATTTTTTCATAACACAATATATTTTTTTAGCTTTACAACCATGCCGCTCTAATAATATCACTTTCCCATGGTTTTGTATGCGTGCCTGTCCGTCAGCGTGACTTGTGACGTGTTGTTGTAGTAACACGAATGAGTTATTAAACTAATAACATGGTGACGAACTAACGTTCCATGTTTATTATGTTACTAGCTTCTGCCCGCGGCTTCGCCCGCGTGGATGTCGGAAATTATCCCACGGGAACGTGCTAACAGGATAAAATGTATGTGCACCAGGATGCCATCTATCTCGCGGGCCCTTTGTGGCTAATTACAATAGAAAACCAATTGTGTCTCATTAATGGTGATTAAGAGGGTACCTATATGATATCTTTACCTAAGTACCTACCTAATTAAAAAAATAAATAAACTCAATAACAGAAAATAAAATACCTACCTACCTAAATAAACCTATTTATGACGATAACTAATCTAAACTCAATCATTATCTGCCTAGCCTTTTCCCAACTATGTTCAGGGCCGGCTTCCAGTCTAACCGGATGCAGCTGAATACCAGTATTTTATATGGAGCGACTGCCTATCTGACCTCCACAACCCAGTTATTGGGTAATACGATACCCTTGGTACGACTGGTTGTCAGACTTTCGGGCTTCTGACTACCCGTAACGACTGTCAAAGATCCACGAATGACAGCCGGGACCAACGGCTTAACGTGCTTTCCGCGGCACGGAGGTGTCTCGGTATGTAAAGATGGTCACCCATCCACAGACCGACCGCGGCAAGCGTAGCTTAACCTGACCGATCGACCTGTGCGGCTGTTATTATTTAGCCACGGGCCCCTCAATCTAAACTCAATAAATAAGCAAAATCTCTAAAAACTAATATCTATACGAATGACTATCCTACCTAACAGTATTATAAAATAACCTACGGTCACTACGTACACTATCAAATATACTACTTACCCATACTTTAAAATTAAAATCTATACCTATGACTTATATAAAAATAAACCTAAATACCTCTAAAAAGTAAAAGGAATAAAAATGAACTCCACTGCGTGTGACCTAACCTACGACAAACTTATTATTTGCGGTTGGTACAGTAATCGGATCTAGGGATCGAACCGCAAAATTAAGTTTGTTTTTTATTGTATATACTTTTCCGGGATAAAAAGTACCCAGTGTGGTGCCCAGGATATTAAAGAATAATTATACCAAGTTTCATCGTAATCGAACCGGTAGTTTTTGCGTGATGCCTGAACAAACAGACAGACAGACAGACAGACAGACAGACCGACAGACAGACAGACAGACAGACAGACAAAAATTTTTTTAATCACATTTTTGGGTTCGGTGTCGGTCTAGTAACACCCCCTGCCATTTATTTTTTTGATATTTTCAATGCACAGAATTTTCACTTCTACAGATTTATTATAAGTATAGATATAGAAGATTGGAAAGTATTTTTAGCTTAGCTGCATTTTGCTGCTATATTGCCGAAGCAAAACCATCCTGCGAAAAAGGATTGTGCCCGTGATGCGCAGAGTGCGTGGGATTGTCGAAGGTATTCTGAAGGTGATTTTCGCCATTATGACGTATTGGTACACCGGGTACATGTGTCGGGTACCCGGTGCGTCAGATGAGTGGACAGATATATAAAAATTGTACTACATCTGTTACTAACATAGTTTATAGGTAGTGTGTTTTACTAATATCATATGGATCAGGGTCTGCATTAAAGTTTTTTTTTTCACAATTTATTTCCTAATAAATTGTGAAAAAAAAAATCTGCTGCTAAAAACCAGCGCTGGGGTTCTGTCGCGTATAGAGTCTTAACATTATGCTGAGCGATGGCCGTTTTGCGTGAATGTGACGCATGTTTATGTTTTCCCCCATTTTGTAATTTTTTTTGTGTGTTTATGTTCTTTTATATGCGTCATGCTTGCCGCAAATAATTTTTTTTTTTTTTTTTTTTTTTATATATCCTGCCAAACGCAGCAATCTGTCTAGTTAGACATTTAGCTGCTCTTTTGTTCGAATATTTCTGTAATTTGTCTTTGAAGCAGTGAGGAATTGTCCATAGACCACTCTCGCTTATTCTATTGGGAATCGATTTATTAGAGTTGGAACACTGTTCCTCCTCAGTCTTGTGTATACTGTACTTCCAGATCCCACTAAATCAGCAGCCAGGGAGTTGACATGTTTGTTTAATTTTTTCTGGTACTTTTGACTAAGTGCAGCGATTTCTTGTTTCACAGTTTTGAGTTTCAGATCTTGCAAGATGTATTTATTATGTATGCATTTAGGGATGTTAAACATGGATCTAATGGCTTTGGTCTGAAACCTTTCCAGGATGTCAATGTTACTGTTACTTGCTGTTCCCCAGAGTTCAATGCCATACGTCCAAACCGGTTTCAATATGGTTTTGTATATTGCCATTTTGCCTTCGTTGGTTAACTGAGACCTTTTACCAATCAGCCAGTACATGCTTCTCAGCTTTGAGTCTAGGGTCTTTCGTTTCTTCCAGATATGCTTTTGCCAAGTTAGTCTTCTATCCAGGTGCATGCCGAGGTACTTCGCAGTGTCTTCGTGCGGAATTTGTTCTCCATTTAATGTGATTGGGGGACAGTTACCTTTTCTCAGAGTGAAGGTGACGTGTGCTGATTTGCTTTGGTTCGCTTTTATTCTCCATATCTTTAGCCACTGTTCGATATCACCAATGTGTTTCTGCAAGTTTGCTGATGCGACATCTGGATTGGTGTGTACTGACATTATTGCGGTATCGTCTGCATACGTGGCAATTAAGGTATTGTCATCTGTAGGTATGTCAGCAGTGAAGATGAGGTATAGCACAGGCCCCAAGATGCTCCCCTGAGGCACACCAGACCTGATTTCGTGCAGGTCTGATGTGATATGATTAAATTTGACTTCGAAACATCGTTTGTCTAGGTAGCTTTGCAGTATAGAGAAGAACGAGTGAGGTAGGTATTTTTTCAGCTTATACAGGAGGCCCACATGCCAGACCCTGTCAAAGGCTTGACTAATGTCCAGGAAGACAGCGGAACAGTATTTTTTGTTTTCCAGGGAGTGGCTAATCGTGTCTGTCAACCTATGGACCTGCTCGATGGTGCCATGCTGCTGTCTAAAGCCGAATTGGTGTCCAGGAAGTATGGTTTCTAGATGAGGACGCATCCTGTTTAGGATGATTTTTTCGAGAAGTTTGCCAACCAGAGGGAGGAGGCTAATTGGTCTATAAGATGAAGTTTCTTCCGATGGTTTGCCAGGTTTGAGAATCATGACAACCTGAGCAATTTTCCACTGGGATGGATAGTGCGAGAGTCTCAGGCATGCGTTGAAGAGACTCACCAAGAACATTATGCCTTTTTTTGGAAGGTTGTTTAGCAGTTCTACATCCAGTAGCTCATAGCCGGGTGCTTTCCTTGGTGGTAGAGCCTTAATCTCTCGAATTATCTCGCTGGGTCTTACTGCCTTTAGGGGTAAGCATAACTGGTTCGGCGACTGCAGGTAGTTGGCTATCTCACCATCCTTATCAATGTCAGAGCAAGGTAAAGGAGTAAAAACATTTGCTAAATGTTCGGCGAATGCGGTAGCTTTTTCTATTTCAGATCTAGCCCAACCTCTGTCTTGACTTCGCAGCGGCGGGATATGGTCTTTTGGTCGCTTAAGGTTTTTGGTCACGCGCCACAGCGAGTAGTTAGTGTCTTTATGTGGGGTGAGGTGAGATAGCTGTCTTTGTAGGCAGAGATTCTCGTATTCTTTGATCATATCTTTCAGTTCCTTTGTTGCTCTGTTAAACCTAGATTTGTCCGAAGGGTATCTGGTTCTATGCCATTCTTTTCTCATGTTGCGCCGTTCGTTGACCTTCTCCATTATGTTCTTTGGGGATACCTTCTGCTTTATCATTGTTTTCCTATTTTTAGGTGTTGAAGCGGTGGCTGCCAGATGTGTTGTGCTGTTAAACATTTCGACAGCTGTTTCGATGTCTTCGCCTGTTTTTAATTTGATGTTTAGGTTTAGTTCATTTGATATAATTTCTCTATATAAGTCCCAATTTGTGTGTTTACTGTGAATATATTGAGGCGGCTCGAGTACTACAGCTTGTTTGAAAATGTTTAGTATGACTGGGGTGTGATCTGATGATAGATCTTCACATTTTTCAATCTTTAGGTAATTGTGTCCGAGGTTTTTTGTTACGTAAAAATCTAGAAGATCTGGTATCTTATTGTGATCCGTGGGCCAATATGTTGGCTCACCATGGGAAATGCATTCCAGGTTAAGATCGAGCGTGGCTTTATGTAGTTGTCTTCCCCTTGGGTTAATTAATCTTGATCCCCAATATGTATGTTTCGAGTTCCAGTCCCCTCCACAGACAAAAACTGAGCCCAGTAGGTTAAAGAATAGCTTAAATTCATCAGATCCTATTCTGTGTCGTGGAGGGCAGTATATAGCACAGAGTGTCGTGTCATTGTTCTTATGTTGTATTTTGATTGATGTTGCCTGTATTTTTTCCGTTTTGTGAGGTTCGAGGGGATAGTGTTTGATGTTGTTTTTCACTATGACAGCAGTTCCGCCGTGGGAGTTTCCAGAAGGGTGATCAGTCCTATAGACCGTGTGCCGCAAATAAATGTATTTTCTTTCTTTCATTTAGCATAGTCAGCCTATAATGTTGCCACTGCTGGGACACAGGCCTCCACTCTATGGGAGGGAGGGCCGTAATCCACCATGCGGGCCTAGAGCGGGTGGGCAGATCTTCCGTTTCCTCAAGATGTTTTCCTTCAACCGTTTTAAAAGCAGTGGGGATAAAATAATATACACAAAGTAAAGTGTCTGTCTGGGTTCGAACCTACGACCTACAACTCGTAAGTCGCGGCCGTTACCACTTGGCCACCCCTGCTCCAATAATTTATTTAATCATTTAGGGAGGCAATCTTTTTGTTACTTGTTAATGAATTAAAACTTCTAAGATTTTAATAAAACCTCTATAACTTTGCTGGGGCCGAATCTAAGACGTAATGTTTAAAAACACATTTTTGAAAAAACAAAAAAAAAAAACGATTTCGGAAGTCGGTGGCAAACAACGAAAATGCGAACCCAACGACACCGACTTCCGAAATTAAAGTTATTTTTCACTTTATAGTGTCGTTTTTGGAAGTCGGTTGTTTTTTATTTTTTTTTCAAAAAAGTGTTTATTTTTCACTTTTAAGTTGTAATTTTTAACCGACTTCTAAAAAAGGAGGGTTCTCAATTCTCATTTTGGTTTAAAAACCAAACTACTGAACCGTTTTTGATGAAATTTCTATGGGACCATTTGGAAAGTATACCCTTTCCAACAAAAAAAGAACTTTTCAAATCGGTTGGCAAGCGACGGACTTATGCGCGAACAAACCTTAAAAAAAAAAGTACAAACATCCGAATTGAGAACCTCCTCCTTTTTTAGAAGTCGGTTAAAAATGGTTTAATAAGAAATACAACTTTCTTGAATAATTGCCATATAGGGTCCAAAATAATAAATTAATCACTTACCAAAGACAATAACAAACGTCATCTTCACAGTTTTAATTTTGGCCTTCGGAATGATGCCGCGGCTGCTCGCACGCCGGCTGTCCAAGTCGTCACTGTCTGCAATAAAAATATACCATTAATATCTTGCTTTATTATCACTTTCATAGGTAACCTATACACCGTTAAATTTTGATTCTTATGATTTAATCCTTAAAAGGGGTCATTGTTCTCATCATTATGAACAACTTTTCCTACGAGAACAACCCTGAAATCGTGAAAAAAAAAACTGTTGATCCATACATTATGTCAAGTTATGCGAACATAAATCTATGGATCAACAGATTTCACGATTTCAGGGTTGGTTCCGTAGTTTACAAATAAAACTAGTCAAAATGAAAAAAATACCTCTGTGATAGGGTGGGGTAAGTATACAATAATTAAATGAAATGAAATGAAATAATTTATTTGCTATGAATGTAGGTACAAAAGTATGGTGTTAAGTAAGAGAAGGATCCAGTACATTCTACCGTGAGGCATGCAAATTTTTTTTATAGTAGAATTAATTATGAAATAATCTTGAAAAATAAAATATTTAACGAGTATCAAATTAAAAAGAATCCTACTTATACATAATATATTATGTGAAAGTTTAAATATTTGTTACTCAATCACGCGAAATGGGCCGAGCAGATTTGAATGAAATTTAGCATACAGATATAACCTGGATTAACAGAGAGGATACTTTTTATCCTGGTAGTATGTCATCTTAGGATAATTTCCAACATCCACGCTGGCGAAGCCGCTGGCAAAAAGTTTGTAAGTATTCTCAGTGTGTTCGCAGATCGGTGGGATTCCCCGATGTTGCGGAGGTGGATGCAGCTCCACGCTGAGTTTTAATTGTATGTACATCTGTGTTTGTGACCTACTAACACTAGAAGTTAAGTAAAATTGTTACTAACCCTATGGACTCCTGTCAGAAATAAAAGTTTTCTATTCTATACTAAAAATTAACAGTCAAATTTTTTTTGCCATGTAAAACCTACGCAGCTAAGTTACTACGCTTGAAAAAAGTTTTTGAAATGTTCGTTTCCTTCACAGAAATTAAACAATTTTAATTATGTTTTCGCGTGGGCGTCTACGTAATTAATTGAGCCATCTCGAAGGCTCTTCTTAAAAAGCGTTCTTTATATCCGAATCCGTAATTTTTATGACACCCACGACAATAGCTAGTACCTAAAAAGTCGAATTAATTGGGTAAGAAAATTGTTATGCTTTCAATTCGCAATAAAACATATCTAATATTATTTATCATTTCAATGATTTTGTACTAAAATTAAATGTCAAATGTGTTTTGCATTATAATTTAGGTGTTAAAGATGCAAAGCTTTTTAGTTTAGTTTAGCAGGAACAAGCTCGTCAAAAAATATTGCCCTCTTTTGGAGTAATCGGGAAAAAGGATTTTATGGCACAATGTATTCCTAGTGATTTAAGGGCGAATTTCACGAACTGAACGCGATCAGCATATTCAACCATGCAATTGAATGCGATAAGCACATACAGGGTTGCAGGGACATCGAAGCCCAAACTTAAACCACGAATTCAACACATAATTAACCCCCTAGTGTAAAAGATTTTCGCAGATTATAAAAAAAAAATACAGCTGTTTTATACAAAAGTGCAATACCTATGCTGTCAAAATGTATGGGACAGCAATTCTTTTTTTTTATGACTGACGAAATTTCAATGCAGAAGGGTTCAGAATCATGTACTGAATCCATGGTAACAGGTTGCACGTTATGTCCCTGCCATCCTTTATAAACCACATTCAGGAGCTGTCAGTGTCATCATCATTGTTGACAGCTCCTTAATGCGGTTTGGATATCCTGATCACGTTTAGTTTCATTGGTGAAATTCACCCTTAACCTCCTGCCAGCGTTGTTTACATTTCATTCACTATTTGATAACCCTCAAAGTTGATATTCCCCTCATTCCAAGACAATCCTCCATAACTTTCGTTTTCTTTTCTTAACCTTCGTTTACATTCAATAAGAAAGGGATAGCCTTTTATTTTCGACATAAATCCGGAGTGGTTAGCAGTCTATACTTTATGGACCTCAGACATCGACAGTTTGGGCACGTTCGCCGGTTTTGACCTTGACTTTAGCCGATGTTTCGTTATTTTTATTTGGTTTTGGCTTATTTATTTCGAAATGATTAATTTGTTTTTGGCTTCTGGTTTATTTGCTACGTATAAAAAGGTACCTAAAAATTTTTGGGCTGAACTTATCTACTTGTCAAACTCAAACTCAAAGCATAACACAGTAGCATAATCAGCTTATAGACCTTAATCAGCATATGTTTCCACTGGAGCAGTGGTGGCCAATTGGTAACGGACCCAACTTACGAGTTGTAGGTCGTGAGTTCAAACCCAGACAAGCACTTTACTTTGTGTGTTTAATTAAATCACCACTGCTCTCAAAACGGTGAAGGAAACATCGTGAGGAAACCGGCATGTCCTAGAACCAAAACTTCGAAGACATGTGACATCCACCAACCCGCACTGGGCCCGCGTGGAGGATTATGACCCGCTCGCTCTTGAAGAGAGGAGGCCTGTGTCCCAGGAGTGGGAACATTATAGGCTGATTATGCTGTGTAAAAAGTATGTTTTTGTGGTACAGGAATCCATTCCCCATACATGTACAGCCTGCAATAGACGCTACGTAGTTTTATTAAATACTAGCTTCTGCCCGCGACTTCGTCCGCGATTTGAACATTTTATGGTTCTATCTTTTATAGTTTAGGCAGCGTACGCAAAATAAGTAACTTTTCTGGTTGATCTTTTACACCTTGTGTCCGAAAAATCCAAATATCTTACGGAACCCTATTTTTTTCCGAAATAAAATTTAGCCTATGTTACTTGTGGATAATGTAGCTTTTGAATGGTGAAAGAATTTTTTAAATCGGTCCAGTAGTTTTTGAGCCTATTCAATACAAACAAACAAACAAAGTTTTCCTCTTTATAATATTAGTATAAGTATAGAAATACCGTTTAAAAATAAACTGTCGAGTTTGATTCTTAGTTTTCCGAGCAGTTTTCAATATCATTTTCTATTTTATACTTGAGCTTATTCCTTGCATATTTTAGTGGCTCTAAGTGCTCCAACAGCCAATTTACCTTAATAATTATACAGGAGCATAGCTGAGACTCAAGATATCTACATACTAATGGATTTCTTAGGATACAAGCTTGTGCTCTCAGCTTCGTCTGCGTGGAGGTCGGAAATTATCCCACAGAAACGTACTACAGAAATAGAAAGTATCCTACATCCTAACCCAGGTCATGGTCTATCTATGTGCCAAATTTCATCCAAATCTGTAAAGCTGTTTTAGCGTGAAAGCGTAACAAACAAACTCCCTTCGCATTTATAATATTACTAGCTGCGCCAAACTGTTTTACCCGCATACATTTCGATCCCGTGGGAATATCGGGATAAAAAGTATCCTATATGTTAATCCTGACTATAAACCATCTGTGTGTCAAATCCATTCAGTAGTTTTTGCGTGAAAGAGTAACAATCATCCATCCATCCATCCATCCATCCATCCTCATCCGAAGTAGGATAGAAAGTAGGCAGTTAGGATTACGTGTATTTGTAACGTAGTCAATGAAGAAGTACTGAAATTCAGCTAGGTACCTAAACAAAGACATAATTATCTCATCTCACTATGCTGAGATAAAATCCGTTTTGACCTCAAATAGGTATTTTTTTTTTGGTTTATTTATTTATTTTGGTTGTTTTTAATGTAACTTTGTTAGCTATAAATCCTCCTTTGTTGCTATTTGTATTTCCTATGTGTGTCCCAAATAAAATATATTTCTTTCTAACTAATAAATATGTTTTTTTATATGTTTGTTTCTTACTATCTCATTACGCTCTTTCTGGTATGATACCAGGGGAAAAACGCCTTATCACATTAGGCAGGAAATTATCACAGTACTAAAACCTCTAACATATTTATGTACCACTAATCTAATTCAGTCTACATTTAGCCTACAGAAACAACTATTTACGAGTACATAACACAAACCAGCCAATCACGTTCTCGAAAACTTTCACCGAAATTACAACTTAGGGATGACCAAAATAGTCTAATTATCTACTTACTTACTTAGTTTAATTAATTAGGTGTGACTCGCTAAAACTAAGTTTAAGCAGTAGTTGAGCTTTTTGGAAAGGAGCTCGTCGCCATACTTATTTCTATCGACAAGTAACGTTGCAGTGTTCAGCACCGTACCTAATTGCGTAATACACTATCAATGACAATCTGAACCATTTTGAAGGATATTGCTAATCCATTGCTTCATAAGTTCGAAAAATATGTGTTCTCAACAATGTAAACAACGCAATGAAAATGAAATTCATTGCTACTGATAGTGTGTTACGAAGTTACAAAGACCAATTCCAGTCATTGAAAACGTACAAAATCTCATTTCAGCGATAATCAATGTCAAAAACTTGTCAAAAATGTAGGGTTTTAGAGGTATTTTTGACAGATTGAAACTGAGATTACACTGTGAACGTTCTTAAAATTACGAGAATTGCCCCTCTGGTCTAAAGGGTACGGTCTGTGGGTGGGTGACATAATTATAATTATAGGACATGATTCATTTCAGATTTGTCTCTGGGATGGCATCGCATCTGACATAGACCATGCTTCCTGGCATTGCAGATATACATGGTTCGAAAGTGATACCGTGGCCCAGGGGCCACGGTATCACTTTAAAAACAAACACCACAAAAAAAAACAAACCACCTGTGTTCCTTCAGTTGCCTGTGCCAGGGCACAGGCAACTGAAGGAACACAGGTGGTTTTTAGTCTGTAAAAGTCTGACACGCCCTTTCGCTCAGCCCAGAGCGGGAGAGGTCATTTGATGATTTCCCACCAAAAAAAAAAACGGTGACCACTTAACATCTTGAGAACCGCCTAATTTTATTCATAGCCCCCCGATCGATTTCGGTCACAGTGACCAATCTTAACGGAGATTAGCCAGGTTCGCGGGGGATATTTTAGTGCACAAGTGTGTGCGTAAACTCAGGTGCATTCTCTGTTCCTCATAGTCCAATGGGACGGGAATCCGACACGACCGGGGAGAAATCAGGCGCAGGACCAATGGTTTTACGTGCTTTCCGAGACACGGGGGTATTAAACCGCCAACTTCTCAAAACTCCGGACCATCCAGTTTGAACCCTAGTCAACTGGATTAATTTGTTGTTAATGACCTATAGTATAACGCCTTTTAAGGAATACGACGAGTTCCCTGTCACCCTGTATATTATAAATGCGAAAGTGTGTTTTTAGGGTTCCGTAGCCAAATGGCAACGGAACCCTTATGGATTCGTCATGTCTGTCTGTCTGTCTGTCCGTCCGTATGTCACAGCCGCTTTTTTTCCGAAACTATAAGAGCTATACTGTTGAAACTTGGTAAGTAGATGTATTCTGTTAACCGCATTAAGATTTTCACACAAAAATAGAAAAAAAAACAATAAATTTTGGGGGTCCCCATACTTAGAACTGAAACTCAAAATTTTTTTTTTCATCAAACCCATACGTGTGGGGTATCTATGGATAGGTCTTCAAAAATGATATTGAGGTTTCTAATATCATTTTTTTCTAAACTGAATAGTTTGCGCGAGAGACACTTCCAAAGTGGTAAAATGTGTCCCCCCCCCCCCCTGTAACTTCTAAAATAAGAGAATGATAAAACTAAAAAAAAATATATGATGTACATTACCATTACCATGTAAACTTCCACCGAAAATTGGTTTGAACGAGATCTAGTAAGTAGTTTTTTTTTAATACGTCATAAATCGTAAAACGGAACCCTTCATGGGCGAGTCCGACTCGCACTTGGCCGGTTTTTTAGTTTGTTATTCTTTCACCCAGCAACGGCACAACAGATCGACGTGTTTTTGTACACAGAGAAAGTTTATAGGCCAGAAAAATTGCTAGTCTAGATACGAGTACCTACTTTATAGTCTGGTAAAACGTATGGTTGCCGAGATTAAGACTACAGGAGTGAAAGCCTGGGCGTAAAAGATAATGCAAAGGAAAATAAAAATACTTACATTGTCTCGTAGCCGTAGCCCGTCTGCCCAACACCCGGCTGCTTTTCTGGCGTATTGTGACCACAATTACACCGTAGCAGGCGGATATTGTAAGTGCTGGGGCTACGAATAGCGACACGAAGACGCTCGTCATCCATATCCTCCATTGGAGCTTGCTGATGCCTGACCAGCATTGGTATATACCTGGAATGTATAGAACTGTTAGCATGTCATGCATTTTATGCTATGTTATTTTCCCCCAAGTTGTTCTCTTTCTTTTGGGTATTTCTCGGCGTCATGTTTGCCGTTAATTCTAAACGTATTTTGTTTCTTTTTCTAAATGAAGCCTTAATAAGAATGTGTTTATTTTTCTGTCTGTGGGATAAAAAATATCTTACGAGTTTGCGATACTACCTTTAGAGAGTAGTTTTCCAAACTACGACGTACTTTTGCCTCACATTTTGTCTTAAAATTGTGGAAGTCTGCTCTGTTTTTGGGGACAAGGTATCCTTTCGTTGATCAATATCGGTTTTTACAAGTTCATTAATTTTTACTTAAACTTTTAGTTTTTTCGGTAATTCATAATGAAAAAATATGTTAGCTATCTACATTGCTATCCTCTCCCCTGATACTGCCCACATTCTTTTCGTTCATAAACAAAAAAATCTTTGGTCAGCATTTCCATTTATTAGTCAGAAATAATAGAAATGCGGAGCGAGGATGCTTAAACACTTTTACGACGGCAATTTTCATCTCAAACTTTTGCATACTTTTGAAAATGTAACACTATATTCTCTAGCAAGATGTCTATCGTAACTATAAGACTTTCACCCGGACCCTCATAAAATAAAACCGATTAAGTTGCAAGAGCTTACAGTATTATTAAAAGCTAGACTACTAGATTGTCTGCACATACTGCGTGGGCAGTCCTGTCTGGATTCGTTTTAAAATCTTCAGTATGAACATCTTAGGTCACGCCTATTAAATCTTTAGATTCTGATCTGAAGATAATTGGATTTTCCATAAAATATTTTATGTTATAGTAACTGCATTCTGCTGAGGAGTTTGTTGCGCCATTTTTCTTTCCAGCGAAAGCACTAGGAAGTGGTCCACCACTTCCTAGTGCTTTCGCTACCACCCGCTATCCATAGCGGGTGGTTTGATGGACTGTCCTATGTAATTTTGACGCTCGTAAAGTGCTGATTCTCAGCCTAATTTGAATAAATGACTTTTGATTTTTTATTCAAAATTAGAATTTCCTAGCCTATTTTCAGCTATAGATTATCCGATTTTAAGTATGATGATCCGGTTCCAATTAATTTTTTGAAGCTTCAATGTTTCCTGTGTAGATTGTTTGAATGTGGTGATACATACCTTCAACATTGGCTTCATCAAATAGAAACAGCATCGGGACACAGAATAGGAAGCTGACGAACCATGCTCCTAGGATAAGGGCACGAGCTCTGCGCCCTGTGAGATAAAAAAATCATATCCGAATTATTATGACATATTTTATCACTCAATACGGTCTTGTGTTGAACGTACGAGTATTATATTAACGTATTATATTAAGGGCTGATTTTTGAGGGGCCCGTGGCTAAATAATAACAGCCGCACAGGTCGATCAGTCAGGTTAAGCTACGCTTGCCACGGTTGGTCTGTGGATGGGTGACCATCTTTACATACCGAGACCCCTCCGTGCCTCGGAAAGCACGTTAAGCCGTTGGTCCCGGCTGTCATCCGTGGATCTTTGACAGTCGTTACGGGTAGTCAGAAGCCCGAAAGTCTGACAACCAGTCTAACCAAGGGGTATCGTATTACCCAGTAACTGGGTTGTGGAGGTCAGATAGGCAGTCGCTCCATGTAAAATACTGGTATTCAGCTGCATCCGGTTAGACTGGAAAGCCGACCCCAACATAGTTGGGAAAAGGCTAGGCAGATGATGATGGTTAAGGGCTGATTTTTCAATCGACAGATATATTTTATTTGTGGGATAAAATTGACGTCTGACAGTTTTTGTATGGAGGAACAATATTGGTTGAGGGAGCACAACTTTTAATGATCTGCCAGAGGATTTAAAGAAGTGTGATAGTATAAACATATTTAAGGCAAAACTTAAGAAACATGTATGTACCCTGTAACGTCGCCAACGCCCCAGAGGCAAATATGATATTATTATTTAGATGTAAGCACTATGTATCTCATTTTAAGTGAACTGTTATGTAAGCTCTGAGAAATAAATATGTGTAAATCTAAGAACTGTGAAAAATTCAAAATTATTCCTCCGGTAAAATTATCTGGCCTTGGAAAAATCAGCCCTAACACATATTTATTTTGTGACCGTTTGTAATTTTTTTTTCGCTCAATCTCTAATTATTATTTACACACAGGTTATTTATTGGCAATTATACACAATGTGCGCTTTTATAATTTCTAACTATACAGGGTGGTATCAACGCGCAAACTAACCCTGAATTCGGCAAATAATTCTAGACCCTGGAGAGATTTTTTTTTAATAGCCGACGAAAAATTTCAATGCAGCGTGCTCAATCATGTACTGAATCCATAGTAACAGGTTGTGTCGATATCCCAGCCACCCTGTACTATCTATTATCGTGGACGTCCACGTCAACGTCACGGCATCACGATAACACAGAGAAATAAAATGTATAGAAATACTTATATGCAGACGTTTTAAATTTCCGTCCACAGTAATGATAAAACGTGTACGTCATATTTCCAAATACTTTATGGACGTGGACATCCACGAATAATATCATCACGTTAAATTATAATAGCGCACAGTAGCTGCTAAAAACTGACCACCACACGAAATAAGTACGACAATTTGCAAGAACATTACTTTGCAGGAGAAAAAAATCCTTCTCGTCTTCCAGCCCCAGAGGACATTAATTACAATACAAGACAGCGAACACAAAACAAAAGAATAACACTCCATATTCTTTTCATAAAAATAATTAAGTTCTAGAAAACAGTTGACTATGCGGCTACGTGATAATAAACAAACCTTGTAACAGTGTTAGCGGAGCAAATTCTTGGTTACTAGCAAAGTTTGCAAAATATGCAACGACACTTGCCTGGAGTTTGTCAAAGTTTAACTTAAGCTAAGTTATGATCCACTGCGAGTGCTAAGACATACTTGAGAACTTTTTCTAGGACATCCAGAAAGTTCTCACTATCGTGTATTGGATCAGCTGTTATATTTTATTTGGTCAAGCTCTCAGACTGTTCATTTTATCTGGTCAAATTTGGTGCAGAAACATGTTACTTAGCGGTGTATTTCAGAAAAATGGCTGTTACAAATGGACTGTTTTCTTTTCGCCAAGTTTTGGATGATCCGTATCTATTTTTGGATGGAGGAGTTGGAAGTTTACAAACTTTTTGCAATGTTATAAAAGTAAATGTAGTTTTGTAATGGAGTTTGCTGGCTCGAGCCACGTATGTCCCAATTTCAACCCCTTACCTTTTTACTTTTAAACTATTATGTACGCTACTAGAATTGGTGAGTCTTGAGAGACTCTCAAAAAGCTAAATAGTCAGATATGCCCTTTTTCCTTTTTGTTATTGATCGTAAGTTTAAGAAATCCTATCCTACTTCTTACTATGCTACTTCCTTCTTCCCACTAATATCAAAAACTACTGAATATTACGAGTATATATACGAGTGTGTATATAACCAGGATACTTTTTATTCCGATATTATCACAGGATCAACACTTATGTGTAAAGAAAAGTGTCTAATAAGTGCCTGAAGACGGATGGCGCCGCCGAGGCCGGCCCAGAAAGGGATGGCGAGATGACCTAGACGCGTACCGCGAGGGCTGGTTCGAGGTGGCGCGGGAAAGAGTTCCTGGAAGAATTTGGGGGAGGCCTTTGGCCAGCAGTGGAACAGGGTAGGCTAACAAAAAATATAAAATGAAATGTAAAGAATACTTACAGCTTCCTGTGAAGTTCATCGGATGGGTGATAGCATCACATCGGTCGACACTGAGTGCTACCAGCACGTATGTCGAGGAATATGTGACGACGCCCTAAAACAATACCAGAATTATCGACAAAATTATATTAATTTTTATCTCATTTGTTGGTGACGTTTGTCTCATTTGGTGGTTTAAAATTTAGTAATGGTAGGGGAGCCCACATGGTTTTTGAGCAAGCACATGCAGGGGGAAAAGTTGATGGCTGAGTAGGTGCAGCATGATTTTATTTTTTTATTTTTTTTTATTAGGGAAAACAAACAATTGTACATTTTGTCTTACATCGAAGTATACAATAAAGTGGGTTAACGTACAATCAACAATGATGAGAGAACACCGAAAATATATTTGAAAAGTTTCTGATAGGAGCCCCGTGGTCAGGAGTCCACTTTCAGGTTTCAAAAAAAGGCCAAAAATAAAGTGGTCTTCAGAGCCGTTCATTTTAATATGATCGTGTGCGCCCTAACCCATAATGACATAAATAGGTAAATCTGATGAAGTAATTGTGGGCTTTCCCTAAATCTGACGACATATTCGAGGCGAATAAAAGTTATTCGGTGCAATAGCGTTAAATGTTCTGATAGTAAATATATAAATATCTGATGGATTGAGGGCTCCTCCACCATTAGTAAATAAAGCAAAATTGCTTGGTAGAAGACGCCAGCGAGTTAGAAAAGCAAGGGTCCGCGATGACCTCAAATAAACCACACACCTAATGCCTTAATTCCCCGGAGGATCAAGCTGAAATAAACAATACACAAAACATCACGCTTTTGTTTCCCGAAGGACTATGCAGAAGTGTACTTATGGTAGTACCTACTATAGAGGTATGAGGAACAGGGTGTAAAGTTCACTCATCCTCCATATAAAAAGGAGGATCCTCCGACTAGACTGGTGTCGTGTCTGGCGGGCAACTGCCCGATGAGTCATGTCAGGGCGTTGTATATATGCTAGTTGCGCGGTAAACTCTGCTTGCGAGATGCAGGATTTTGCGTCAGTACGACGTCAGTATGACGCGCAGTTCGCATGTGACGTTGTTGATACCGCTACAGTACACCCACATTTCGCCAGTTATGTTAATTTAAGTCCCATGTAATCAGGAGCGAGCCTATTACCATCAACTAGCCAGAATCGGGGACCGGGAGACCTGAAATAAAATTATTGGGAAAACTTGCTCTTTGTTAATTTAATATGTAAAAGTTTTCCCAACGTCGTCTCGGAACCTTTGATTTATTTTTCTCGTTGACTTTTTCAAGTTCTGCTGATGTATTCTGCAAAAATCTCACTGTCAAAACTTAGGTGAAGTGAGCTGTCAATTGTGTTACACACACGTACAGAATACATCAGCAGAACTTGAAAAAGTCAACGAGATAAAAAAATCAAAGGTTCCGTGACGACGCGTTGTTGTGTTTTTTTACATAGTGTAGCTCATTATTCAACAAAACACGCTGAAATATTAAAATGTCAACTTTTATATCTAATGAGTACCAAAATCTCAAGTTATCCTTGATAATATTGACGAAAAAAATGGAAAATTTTTATAATAAAAAACACGTAACATTCATTTTATCTATAACCGGAGGGCTTATGGCTTACCTGTAAATACTTCATCATTTTGCATGTGATGGACCCAGCCAGCCATGTAATCGTTATCCGCTGTATTAAATCCGGCAGGACACTTATTAGTCCCACTAATAAATCTGGAAAATTTTCGTTTTATGAGTTGATTTGAAATGTAATATTTATTACGTAATGAATTCATTAACGACTCTTGTTTTGTAATACTACAAATCTTTTTATAAAAAAGTAGAAACAGTAGCACAGTCCTTGCAATAAGATATGCACTTTCAATTCGTGTAAGTGGGCAAAAGACGGTTGGTCTTAAATCCATACATTGGTCTTAAAATCTGTAATAACTGAAATCACACACTTATACAAAGTAAAGTAAAAGTTCATGCTTAAATAAATAAACTAAAAATAAATTAAATACTACACACTACTACTACACTACTTACTATATGCATATATGCATTATATACTTTACTACTTAAGAAATGATCTCGCCGTAGCAAGCGTGAACCAACAAACACAAACATGAGTAAAGAATCTTTAGATAAATCAGATAAAGAGTAAGATGCTTACCTGCAATTGCCAATTGCATGATAAAGAAGTTCATCCTGCTTTTCCTAGCCTTGGTCAGCAGGAGTGCCAGTACCACCGTCGCGTTGCCAGCCACGATCGTTACGAGCAGCATCCATAAGATCGCCAGTTGTGCTGACTGCACAGAAATGAAGAACATATCAGGGGGCAATTCTCATTTTATAATTTTGTAAAATATCGTCGATTGATTTTTGCGACAATTTTGTCATCTAATATATTTAAAGAAGTTTTTGGATACTATGTAATGTATTTTACTGTCCAACATAACGTTAATAATTTTCGATTTATTCTGGGAAACATGTAACTTATTTCTGGGAAAAAAGTATAATATATATGTGTATGTTTTGTGCAATACCTATGAAAATAGAAGTAGTGTAATTCACGCCTATTCATTATCTTACAGGCATGCCATTGACTACTGTCACAGAAAACAAGGAATCTTATTAAAAATCTCTCGTATATATATTTTTTTAAACTTTGTCCCACACTAGGAATTTCTCCTGTATCGTGGGTGCGTTTACAAACATACACAAACAGCCAGACCCGGAACAACTACATACTTGTGGGTCATACAAATATTTGTTCCGTGCGGGAATCGAACCCGCGACACGCAGCGCAGCAGTCAATCGTTTAACCACTGCGCCAACCGTGCCGTATGGAGGTAATGAAGCACGAGAACACAAAAAAAGCTTTGGGGAAAATATGTGTCACATCCACGCAAAAAGGCTCTCATTCAACATAATCCTGTGACATTTTGTGAGACTGGATATGTCTCACAAAATGTCACAGGATTATGTTGAACAGAGCTTCTCGTCTCACCTGCACAACCAAGTTACTGGGTAATACGATACCCCTTGGTAAGAGTGATTATCAGATTTTCGGGCTTCTGACGACCCGTAACGACTGCCAAAGATGTACAAATGACAGCCGGGACCAAAGGCTTAACGTGCTTTCCGAGCCACGGAGGGGTCTTGATAATTATGTAAATATGGTCACCCATCCATGGCCCAACCACGGCAAGCGTAGCTTAACCTGATCGATCGACCCGTGCGGCTGTTATTACTTAGCCACAAGCCCCTCAATGTTTTTCTCTAATAATAGTTATTAAATTACGAAAACCCACACCTAAGCCAAAACACATTTTTTATACATTTCTGTTATCTTTACTATTTTATTCATACAATGAAAACTAAAATATATAATTTTAACAAAAAGCGTTGTCTAAACTGGTACTTTTAAATAATTCGTCTGAGTATCAAAGTTGCGCCATATTTGGTGTGACCAGTTTGTTGAAGTTTCTAGTAAAGGCACAGTACATTTGAAATCTTGGAATGCCTTACAATTTGGTACCTAGTCTAGAATTTCAGACATTAATTAAGAGCGGAATGTGTACAATAAGCAGTTTGGATTCAATATAATCCAAACTGCTAAAGAAATATCTTGATGTGCAAAATTACTATAGGCCGACCGCTTAACTGAGAAGTTGCCTGAGTTAGCTGCATGGTGCGGGAGGGGTGATAGTTGTCACAAGTTGACGAATTACTGAGCTCTCGCATCACGTTACCACACCCCTCCCGCACCGCGCTGCTACCTCAGGAAACGTCTCAGTTAAGGTGGATGCTCCAACGTAGCCCGCGAAATTCAAATTTTCTTACGTTTTTGGCAATTTTCCGGTCAGTACTACGTTGTACCTTGATTAAAGTATGATTCGCGGCCGTAACAAATATGTATTTACAGAATTATAATCATTAAAGTCATATCAACACAACTCTATAAGATCAAGTAATCCTACTGAATGACTATTTCATGAAATCTTGACATTTCAGGATTATGCTAACTTCACAAGTTGTATTACTGATTCTAATGATTATAATTCTTTAAATACACCTTGGAGCATCCACCTTAAGCGGTTGGCCTATGGTTAAAAACATTTTACGAAATTTTTATTAAATCGTTGTTTCTTTATACTAAAAGTTTGCTTATTAATTGTTTTGCTTATTTCATTATGGCTGATATTTCCATTGCCAGATAACTTTTATACGACGAAGAAATTGACGTTTGACAGTTTTTGTATGAAATATGGGTCCAAATTTCAAAATTATTCCTGGAATAAAATTAACAGATGATTGAAAAATTAACCCTTACATTAATAATAATTATGTTTGTCAGTTATTTTTTCATGAAATAAGGCAAAATTCTGTTAGCCTACATTTTTCACACTTTAAGAGTGTTTGAAAAATGTAGGACTATTTGCAACCTTGCCAACTTTCTGGTATCTAAACGAGTCAAAAGCTAAGTTTATTTGTGAAAGCAATCTACAAACGTAGGAATAATAATAATCAGTAATTAAAATGGCCCATAATTTCAAGCATCACAAACGAATAAACGGCTGGGAGAGATAAAACGATAATAATGAATACAAAGAGCCCTCTACACAACCCAAGTGATAGCTCTTAAATAAATCAGTGGGGACCTCATATATCAAGTCTAGCAGGAAGGCTCAGTTCGGCTGCTTACGCGTCAGGAAAGTAAGACAATACACTGACGTTGATACAGCTCGTTTACTTTATTTTAGTTATTTTTACAGTGTTATGTCCTACGGTATTCTACTGTGGGGTAAAGCCGCTGATCTACGAAATATATTAATTGTCCTTCAAAAACGAGCTGTTCGAGCAATTTACCAGCTAGGTGCCAGAGTTTCTCTAAGAGATTTTTTAAGACAATTCATCTTCGCCAACATCTTATATATTAGGCAAAATTTACACTTGTACACTAAAAACAGTGAAATTCACAGTGTTAACACTAGAAATAAGGACAAACTACATGCCCCCTTTCACCGGCTTCATAAGGTTCATAACTCATTTGTTGGGCTTGGTACAACCTTTTATAACAAGATACCCTCTTCTTTGCTAGACTTGCCTTTTAATGCGCTTAAAGCTCAAGTAAAATCCAACCTTTGTTCAAAGGCTTACTTACTATTCCATCAACGACTACTTACACGATAAGAATAGTTGGTCGCCCTAATTAACTCAAGACAATGTTCATGTTCTTTCTCCAGAATTAACTTACTGACAGGTTAATGTTATTAGTATTAACTTATTTATTTATTTTACTTCGATGGTCCTAGTTTATCATCTGTGACTTCAAGTGACAGCTATGTGACCAGAACCCAGCAATGCATAAATATGTTAGATGTCACGCACTTTATGCCTGGAGGCTTTTATTTAGTAGTAAGTTTTTATTTACATTTTAATTTTAATTAATTATTTTTCAGCTTGAGTACGTATAGTTTTTATTATATTTGTTGGTATATTGACGTGGCTAACTGACATATGGCAAATAATTAAATTTTATGTTCTGTGCCTTGTAATGTTAATTACTTAACACCTAGTATTGTATACAATCAAGTATCAAGTATTTTCTAACTGAACAGACAGCTGTGCTGCTGGGGAGTTTGTTGCGCCACTTCATCTTCTCAGCGATAGCACTAGGAAGTGGTGAACGGCGGGCGTTTTTGGGGGACTGTCTTTTGTAATTTTGACGCTCGAAAAGTTCTGATTCTCAGCCTAATTTAAATAAATGACTTTTGATTTTGATTTTAGAAAAGCTTTAATTTCAGAAGTCGGTGTCTTCGGTTTTGTATTTTCGTTTTTTCCAACTTAGGTGTACAACTTTCGTATTTTTAAAACTTTATAGTATAGTTCACTACATATCTTCCTATAATTTAGTAGGAGGTCCAGATAGCTCTCAAAACGGGGAAGTAAACATCGTGAGGAAACCGGCATGTCCTAGAACCAAAAATTCGAAGACATGTCAACTTGCCCTGGGCCCGCGTGGTGGATAACGGCCCACTCCCTCTATAATGAAGGAGGCCTGTGTTCCATCAGTGGGAACATTATAGGCTGTTTATTATTTACTTATTTTGTTATGGTACCTATCCCATCTATTTACGTAAATAGTAGAGACAGGAAGTTATTATGATCATCAACATAGCCGCCGGGGCTGCGGGTTGTTCGAAAGAGATACCGTGGCCCTTGGCACAGGCAACTGAAGGAACACGGGTGTGTTTTAGTCAGTAAAAGTCTGACACTCCCTTCCGCTCCGCCCAGAGCGGGAGGGGTCATTTGATGATTTCCCACCCAAAAAAAAAAAAATCATCAACATATGTACACAAAGTGGAAAAAATACGTAGTATTGAACCTAACTCAAAAACTACACAAGCAAAGTTAATACAATTTATATAGGACCTCTTCGTGAGATTCCTATACAAAATAAAAAGTAATTACGGAGACATCGGTGTCATATATGTACATGTAATAAAAAAAAACCCGCCGAATACATAACCATCAGTATCCAGCTAAACTGATACACAGTTTGTGTATGTGAGTTTAAATGTTTATAAACGCACCCACTATACAGCAGAAATTCCTAGTGTGGGACAACGTTTGTCTTAAAAAAAAAAAATAACCTCCTCCTTTTTTGAAGTCAGTTAATGAAAGGCTGGGAGAGATACAACGAAATTAATACAAAAAGCCCTCTCTACAAACCAAGTTATTTCATAGTCCTTAAATTAAGTCAGTCTTAAACAAATTAGAAAACAGAAAGTCAGTCTAGACCCATACTTTAGTTTGGAGAACGGTTCTCACAATTAATCCTGCACTACACCTTAATGAATTTAGGTGATTAGTTTCTTAGTATATCTTTAAATTATACCTAAAATCCAGGAGAAATTCTTGTTTTGGCAGTGGACGGACGAGGCCTCTTGTCCAGAGTGCAAACCCTTTATAAGTGTTTTTTTCCGAAATCTGTCTCCATAATCCATTACAGCATAGCCAGCCTATAATGTTCCCACAGCTGGGACACAGACATCCTCTTTGTGAGAGGGAGTGGGCTGTAATCCACCACGTGGGACCAGTACGTAGATGTCAGATGTCTTCGAATTTTAAGTTCTAGGACATGCCGGTTTCCTCACGATGTTTTCCTTCAACGTTTTGAGAGTAGTGCTTATGATCTACAGCTCGTAAGTCGCGGCCGGTACCACTGAGCCACCATAGCTTTCCATTGCATACTCTTTATTTATTTTATTTTGTATTATTTTCAATTTTTTTCCTTGTCTTGTTGTGTTTTCTAAAACTACCCTCTAGTGCTGGAAGCGTTATTTCTGCACAATTATTGCAATTTTATTGATGTTATAATTTTGTTTTTGCATGCTGTGTCTATCGCATCATATTGTACACTATGCTTGTATATTACGGATAAACAGTGTAACAATTGTACAGAGGCCAGTAAATAAATAAATAAAAATAAATAAATTATATTCACTAGTCTGTGTCCACCCACCACTCCTTCCATTTTTCGCGAACCCGCGCGTACTCCTTCGAATATTGACGATACCTATCCAGCTCGTTACATGAACGGCGTTGATCACACTTACACTCTTTATATTTAAAGGTAAAAAAAAAACTAATATACCACCACAGAAAACTTTGAAACCTTTATTATCTTACTTCTGAAAGTAAACATTAGTTTATAAAATTTAATCAAAGCCAAAAGTTAATTTAGAAAATGTCGCCTAGACCCCCCTTTACCTACGATACTTCTTTCACTACGCCCCTCTTTCTCCCCCTCATTCCTCCCATTGGTAACGCACGTTCATTTATATTATTTTATTACCGCGACAGTTTGACAGGCCATTAGGTTTAATGACGCGCATTAATGAGAAAATTCATTAAGTAAATGTTCTTGAGGTGACTTGAAATCAAGAGTAAGTTAATTACTATGGTTTTGCTGTAGTGTCAGTAGAGAATATTGCATCTTTCGGACTTTTACAAATAAAAAAAAAAATGTTATCTACCTAATAAAATCTGCCTAGTCGTTTTCAACTATATTGGGGTCGGCTTCCAGTCTAACCGGATGCAGCTGAATACCAGTATTTTACATAAAGCGACTGCTTATCTGACCTTTACAACCCAGTTACTGGGTAATACGATACCCCTTGGTAAGACTGGTTGTCAGCCTTTCGGGCGTCTAACTACCCGTAACGACTGTCAAAGATCTATGTATGAATGACAGCCGGGACAAACGGCTTAACGTGCTTTCCGAGGCATGGAGGGATCTCGGTGTGTAAAGATGTTCACCCATCCACAGATCAACCGCGGCAAGCGTAGCTTAACCTGATCGATCGCCCTGTGCGCCTGTTACTATTTAGCCATGGGCCCCTCTTATCTCACTAATACAAATCTTAAATTCACTGACAGACAACGCAAAGCCTAGCCCCCTGAAGCACGATATTTTGCGAAAGAGAAGAACTCTTGCGCAAAATGTCATGCTTCTGGACCCAGCGATTTAGTATGTAACAAAAAAGAGGATTAATGAAGAATTCTTGAAAATAATAGGGGATAAAAGTTTGTATGGATTTTCGTCATTTTTATCGATAGGAAATCCCGTCAGGCACACGGCTTGGGGAGTAGCGGTGGCCCAGTGGTAGCGACCCCGACTTACGAGTTGTATGTAGGTCGTAGGTTCGAACCCAGGCAGGCGCATTACTTTGTGTAATTTATTTCATCACCACTGCTCTCAAAACGGTGAATGAAAACATTGTGGGGAAACCGGCATGTCCTAGAACCAAAAAAATCGAAGACATGCGACATCCACCAACCCGCACTGGGCCCGCGTGGTGGATTATGGCCCACTCCCTCTCACAGAGGCCTCTGTCCCAGCAGTGGAAACGTTAGATGCTGACTATGATTATATACACGAAATTTTATTAAGGACAAGCTCGTTAATAAAATTTCTTGAAAATCTGCAATGCAAAATTTGTGTTGACCACCTGATGATCTTGTTGATCTTAGCGTGTTGGGAGATGGCAATCTAAATTGAGTCGATCCATAATTTGGCTATGAGTTTGACACCTTGAGTAGCGTCGATCAGAACGCCAATTTCCGGAATAAAAAACGTTCAAAATCTAGTCGCAATCTCATTTCAGCGACAATCAATGTCAAAAACTTGTGAAAAATGTAGTAATTAGAGCTATTTTTGACAGATTGAGACTGTGATCAGACTGTGAACGTTCTTAAAATTACGAGAATTGCCCCTCCGATTCCATGACGTGCAGATAACAGAGGGGCAATTCTCGTAATTTTAAGAACGTTCACAGTCTGATGTCAGTCTCAATCTGTCAAAAATTTCTTTTTTTCTAGTTTTTGACATTTGTTCGTCGCCGAGATGGAGTGCGACTAAGTAGATTTTGACCGTTTTAAATAACGAGAAATGGCCTTCAGGACGCACAGGACAGGATATTATGGTTTTTCTAACACCTAACGAGATTACACCAAACTTAAAAAAAGAGATTATGAATGCCTTTACCTGATAAAAATAGAACTTGTTGATGGTGGTTTCATTCTTGGAGATGTTTCTGTAAACGGTGTCGTTGACCTCAGCATAGAGGGTGCAGTTGTCACAATATTCTTCCTCCATGACGCTGTTATTCACATTTTGTTTTAACAGTACCTGGGAACAAAGAAAAACCTTTAGGAGATAGATATTTTGTCTAATTACGTTATATTAATATTATGTCTCGCTGATGGTTGTGCATGTGTTGAATCATTCGGTTCCCTTCAAAATGGTTGAGTAGTGCTGATCCACGCGTCATGACTGGGCCGTCATTTGAGACTGGTCATCCACCAGGACAGGCCAGGACCACTGGCCAGGACTTAATTTCAATCATAATATTTTTAATTACTTTTTTTATGTTCTTCTCACATATACAGGGTGGCGATTAGGTTATCACATTAATTGAAACCACGTACTCTATATTAGGTATTTTATCATATTCAATTAAAATAATTTAATAATAAACAATATTATAGCCGCAGGACCCTTTTTTTCATTTTAATATTTCACAACATCATGTATTGCATAAACATAATCAGCTGAAGAATAAAAGTAGGTCAAAGACCCGTGGCCGGTGAAGATAGTTCAAAACTTTAAACGTTGCCATTCCGAATTACCTACAAGCACTACTAAACAACCATTTTACAAACTATTATTACAAGAAACGTAAAAAATTCAAGCGAAAAATGTCCTTACCGCCTTCTTACGGCTAATAGTTGAAGGCGTTTTTTGTGCGCAAAATTAAAAGATGAAAAGGGACCGCATGAGAGGTATGAAAAAAATATGCAAAAATATTCTTACTGTTGACGACTTAAGGTATAAATTTCTATGCGCGAAATGCTACGGGGTACGGGGGTGTGCTTGTAGGCATTTCTTTGGCGCGTGCGACGAATGAGTCACATAGTCCGCCGCCAAAATCCTTGAGGGATAGTTGACGATTGGCGCACGCGCCCTTCGTAGTATTGTTATTGTTTTTATTTTGTGGACATTGTTTTGTGTTAACTTTATTTTAGTAATAGGAATAGGATAGGTTAGTGAAGGTGGTGTGTGTGACAGTTTATGCGAAATCAAACGCTTAAATAATAATTATTGTTAGGTAGCTATTTTCATTGTGTTATTGTTTCCAACAAGATGCCTCGAATCAATTTCGCACCGCCGGAGTACACCGATATGATTTGGAGTTCGGGCAATGGACATTTAAAGAATGAGGTATACGCTACTGAAGTGACGACTATGGACGATTTAAAATCTCGAATAATTCGAGCCTTCGACAATTTAAAAATTTTAGCCGCGAAGCCTACTCAGGCTACTCTGAAGAGTCCGAAATAATATCGTAAGACGATGTCATTTGTGTGTACAGAAGCACGGTGGACATTTTGAAAACGTAAAAATTAAAATACGTAATAATTGAGCATTTAAGTGGAGATTTTTAAAGTTAATTTGTGATTATTTCATAAAACAATATCGTAAGTATGTTGTGAAAATGTTGAATTACTGTCGCACGCACCACGCGCGCGTGCCTACATCCACAAGTAGGTACTCGTACTCGTACCTCGCGTAGGTACGGCGCGTGCTCTGCCGCGCCGGCGCGACGCTGCGGCGTTGCCGCTTTTACAGGTCAGTAAACTAATATTATAAAGGATGATTTATTTTTTACCAACTATAACGCCATTTATTTTGTTTGAAAAATGCATTTTCTTAATTTTAGTAAAATTATTTATTTTATTATTTTAACGGACTGATAACAACTTGTAATACCTGCTGTACAATTTAATGTGATAACCTAATCGCCACCCTGTAGAGTCAACAAGAATAAAGTACCCATGATTTTGTAATACCTTGATTTAAATGAGTGTGAATGAGAGTGAGTGTTTTTTGCTGAACTGGGCCTTTTTGGTGCAGCCGTGAGGCACACTTACCTGCTAATTTCTTATATGTATAAGTCTTTATACTTTGTATTTGTTTTTTTATTAGTTGCAATCTGAAGTCCAATTCTCGTAATTTAAAACGTTCAAAATCTAGTCGCAGTCTCATCTCGGCGACAAAGAAAAGTCAAAAACCTGTCAAAATGTAGGTAAATTAGAGGTATTTTTGACAGATTGAGACTGAGATCAGACTGTGAACGTTCTTAAAATTACGAGAATTGCCCCTCTGATGTATGTAAATGTATTTTCTTTCTTTTTTTCTTTCTTGTTCTTCTCCATGGAGATCTGCGTTTTGGAATGAGGTTTCTGACTAACTGATCGACTCCTTGACGATTCAAAAGTGCCAGGTGTAATTGAAATACATAAACGAGTAAATACACAACTTTGAGTTTGAATTTACGAGAGCTCTAAAATTAAATTGTTAAGGTGTAAGATTTTACACCAACCACAAGCCAGTTACTGGAAAACACGAAACCCCATGGTATAACTTATTGTATAAAGACGTAGCGGCGCAATATCGAAATCGGCGAAATCCTTTTTCGATCTTTTTGTCCAAAATGAGATGTCGGGCTTAGGACGTCAACCATCAACTTCAACTATTGATTTTTGGATGTGTGGATGAGCCACCACAATTTCACAAATGCCAAGTACTGTGATGGACTATCAAACGCAGGACTTTGTTCGTTGAAAACCATTTCTGATATTTTTGTCTTTGATATTTTGGTCGAATTTTTTTTGATTATTTTCATATTGACTGATTTATTTAAATATTTTTACCTTGTTAAACTTACTTTACATACCTAGATTAAAAGTAAATAATGTCGTCTCCTATAATTGGAAGCGCACACTTGTATTTTTCCATATTCTGCGTATAGTCGCATCTCTGTAATGGCGATCCAATAAATAAATAAGGCATTCAATAGACTAAAATAGTACGAATATTTAAAGCATATGACACGTGAAATTCATCCAGGGCATTTCTAAGAATACTCATATTCTATTAAAAGCAATATTTATATGCGATGTCGCCCAAGTTTAATCTTTACTTTATCCCAAAATTAATCTTGTATCTGTGATGAAATCTTTGATAAAAGGTAAGGGACAGAATTAAGTCTCAGAGCCCTGTAGTGCTGTAATGATAAGTATCCAGTTCTAGCTCACTTTAAAACACTTTATGAAATTAAGGACTTATATGTTCTGAATTAACGATGAACTTAAAGACTTGAAGTTAGATTGCTATATGTTGATGTTATTTTTATGGGAACAGATGAAAATGGTTTTAATTTATTATTAGACGACATCTGCGTGAAAGTATTTTGTATTTAATGGTTTTATAATAACTATATCCAGAATTAAAAGCACCCTGTGTTCTTTTCCAACACCCTAATTGCGTAAGACACTATCAATCTCAATCTGAATCATTTTGAAGGATATTGCTAATCCATTGCTTCATATGTTCGAAAAATTTGTCTGCTCGTAATGAAACGCAATGAATGTTGTTGAACTGTCAAAATGAAACCCATTGCTACGCGATTACCCCGCAGATCTCAGGTTGCCCATCTGTCAAATTTCATAACGATCGGTTCCGTGGCTTAGGCGTGAAAGGGTAGCAGACAGAGTTACCTACTTTCACATTTATAATATTTTAAAAAGTATGGATTCGGAATTAGCTGGTTGAAAAATTATCCTGTTTATTATAATTTATCTCTATGAGCTGGTCCTCCGATATTAGATGAACTTAACTAGTCATTAGATGACACACAAGAGGACGGTAAAGGATCAGAGACTCTCGAATGATTAGTGTGTAATGGTGGAAATAACAATTCTAGTTCAGTTTTGATGGTCATCTCGTTTATTGAAACTTAAACAGGCTGTTTAAGTTAAAACAATAATATGAGAACTAAATGATTTTGAAGTGATTTTATTAACATAATGATTGGAAGACTAATTTGTTCCTTAAATATTTGTTATCATCTGCCTAGCTAGACTTTTTCCAACTATGTTGGGGTCGGCTTCCAGTCTTACCGGATGCAGCTGAATACCAGTATTTTACATGGAGCAACTGCCCATCTGATCTTCACAACCAGTTACTGGGTAAGCCGATACCCCTTGGTAAGACTGGTTGTCTGACGACCGGTAACGACTGTCAATGAAATCAATGAATCTACGAATGACAGCAGGGACCAACGGCTTTCATTCTTATTTCAGGTTTTCCTTAAACATTAAGGGTGTTACTACAAAAACTTAAACACTTGTTGAACGAGTGTTTAATGTCAGTGTTATGTCAAAGTCCATATAATTATGTCGTGTTTAAAAGGTGTTTAGCCTAAACAACTGATAAACGCTGTTTCGTGGTAGTAAGGTATGGCGTTTATTTATAAACGATGATTAAAGTTATGTGACGTTTCAACGTCAAAATGTATGATTAATCAGTCGTTAATCACTACTTTACTTTAAGGTAGTTTATGAATAAAGGGTACCTATATTTAGCTTAAATAAAATGGTTGCTTCTAGTGTAGGTAATAAACGTAAGATTTTTCTGTCACTGAAATCTGTGCCAAAGGAAAATAATAAAGCTTTCGAAAAACAAATTAACTTCCAGCGATCTGTGGTTGACTGTAATACTAACTATGCTGTGTTAAAATGAATTACCGAAAAGTTAATACAAAATTAACCGACAAAAAATGTTGTATTTAACAAACAAACATGAAGCTTATTCAAATTATATTTCTACGAAAAATATTCTATACTTTCAAATAATAAACTAAATTTCCAAAAAAAATACTAAACTTCCGAAAAATATACTAAGTTTCCGAAAAGTTATAGTTTAGTGAACTTTGCAACGTAACACGCATATATCTTCTTTAAATCGAAAGAGCTAGGTTAGATTAGGTTAGAACTGTGACCACAGAACGCACGAGCCGAGCGAGCGAAGCGAGCGGTGCCGCGGTAGCGGCCGGAGAGTGCCAGAAACATATTTTTGAATGTAAAACCCAAACCCACAGCCACAGTGCCACAGTTATAAAATGTGTAAGATTGATTCTAAATTTATAATATAAAACAGGTAAGTTACGATAAAAATGATGACCTGTAGATTAAAATATAACGTCAGCAAATATTGTATTAATTTTTCGGAATTTTCAGCATTTTATTCGGTCGTTTCTTTATTTGTATTCCCTTATAAGCTGTCGAAAAGTTAGTATTTAAAGCAGTCATATTTTAAGTATGCTCATATTTTAATTATTTTTCGGAGCTTTTATTACTACCCAAGTGTATTGGCGATTTGTTTATTTTTTTAAATTATTGATACAAAGTTTCATAACGTTTTCCTTCATGATCGTATGGCGTTCAAGTTAAATTAAATTCCAGTCTCAACTGATTTAAGCCTTCAAATATCTTTTAATAATGCCTGAGTTTCGCAATTTTCTAAGTTAATTTAAAAGTTTTTGCTGTAGGTATTAACGTTCAAGAATATTTTAAGGCTGTCCACGAAATCCGCGGTATCTTTTGATTCAGGAATTAAGTAAGAAATAATTAATTCTTGTTTTTTGCATTGTTTACATTTAATCTAAACGAGGCTTAAACTAATAATTAAACTATCGATTTTACACAAATAGATGAGTTATTTATAATTTTTTAATGGCTTAATTATAAAACCGATATAATTAAATATTAAATTCCCAAAAGTGGAGTCGTGGCACTTTTAGATTTGTTCAGTTTTTTTCAATCATTTGTTGAAGTTTTAAAAAAGCTGCGTTCTTTTTTTTTGCAAAACTCAACATTGATGAATAGAACACTCTCGATGACATATTATTTTACAATCTCTTGAATGGCACGAATTTAAATAAATAGCTGTCAGATTCATATGAACAATCTAATAAATCTTTTTCTTTATTAGTCTGAGCATCCATTTATATGTAGAATTGCAAAAAAGTAACACCTGGGAGACCTATTGAAAAAAGGTTTCATTTACATTTTATTATTTAAAAAGTATGATTTGAAGGAGTCCACTTAAATCTCATTCAGGGCTGATTTTTCCCACGCCTGTTAATTTTATTCGAGGAATAGTTTTGAATTTTTGATATTTCTTCCATACAAAAACTGTCAGAAGTCAATTTCATTCCACAGTCGTCGGTCGATTGAAAAATCAGCCCCTATCAACCTCCTACATGATTAAGTAATGAAGTTAAAAAAAATATATTACGAAGAATTTCTCGCATAGTTTACTTGTTTAATTAGCAATGATAGATGCCTTCGTAATATATGTTTGACGGCCTCGTTGATCCTGCGTCGGGTAAAGTGTTATTGTGTTTTTCCATCAAGATTTTCTCTGCTTGTAGCAGCCCAGAGTCTGAATTTCTACCCGGTTGATGGCAATTATAGGCTCACCCCCTATTACAAGGTACTCAAACCTAAGTGGAGAAATGTGGGTGCACTACTACCACTACTAGGTATACCCCTGAGCAACCCTCCGGGATAACCCTGGCGAGACTAGCTGTGAACTACTCTAGAGAACTATTCGTGGGACCTTCTTCTTTCGTATGAGTATTTAACAACATTAAACCTATTGAACTGTTTTATATCATCGCCCCGCGCGTGTCTTACGTAGCGCCAGTTTTAAAGCTGTTTATTTTGTTTGAAAAATTAATTTACCTACTTTAATTAAAAAAATATATTTTATTATTTTAACAGAATGATCAGGTGCGATGTTATGTAATGTGTAAATGAAGAAAGTTATCAATCCACACACATAATTAAATAGGAAAGTCAGAAAATTCATTACAAAATTCTCTTCTCAAAATGTGTAATTTTTTTTTTAATGATATAACCTAGTGCTTGACTGCAATCCTGCCTGATGGAAAGCAGAGATGCAATCGTTGATGGTAAAGCGCACTAATTTATTATGAGCTTATTCACTCTAGCCTTAAAAAACACTCAAATTCTTGTCTTGTTTAGCCGACGATATTAGACGCCTTCGCAATATTTCCTTTAAGTAAAAACAAAATACAAAAACCGAACAATCTCAGACAGTCATTCACACATAATAGCCATTCGTCACTCAGTACGGAAAGGAATACTAATGCTTCCACAAAATGAAAGAAAACAATAAAAAAAACACATAAATTCGTTCGTTGTATTTGAGACCTATATTTTGTTATTTGTTTTAGGGACGATTAAGAATTCGTTGAGCGTGATAAAACCATAATAATTAATGCTTGGGTTTCTTTAAGTAAATTATGTATATCATGTCCAAGCTGAAGATATTGTCAGCAGAATTATTTATTTCTACTATACAGTGTGGCGTTTAGGTTATCTCACGTATTTTAAACAGACACAATTAAAATAACCAGTCTCTTGGGTACATTACCAGTCGACAGCTATGCGGATGAATTTTTCGACGCTATATTTTAGTTTGTGTATAGTTTTAGTTAATTTTGTTATTTTTATTAATTAACTAGCTTCTGCCCGCGGCTTCGCCCGCGTGGATGTCGGAAATTATCCCACGGGAACGTGCTAACAGGATAAAATGTACCTATGTGCTTCCCCAGAATGCCATCTATCTCGCGGGCCCTTTGTGGCTAATTACAATAGAAAACCAATTGTGTCTCATTAGTGATGATTAAGAGGGTACCTATATGATATCTTTACCTAAGTACCTACCTAATTAAAAAAAAAACTCAATAACAGAAAATTAAATACCTACCTACCTAAATAAACCTATTTCTGATGATAACTAATCTAAACTCAATAAATAAGCAAAATCCCTAAAAACTAATATCTATACGAATGACTAATCCTACCTAACAGTATTATAAAATAACCTACGGTCACTACGTACACTATCAAATATACTACCTATACTTTAAAATTAAAATCTATACCTACGACTAATATAAAAATAAACCTAAATAACTCTAAAATCTAAAAGGAATAAAATGAACTCCATTGCGGGTGACTTAACCTACGACAAACTTATTATTTGCGGTTGGTGCAGTAATCTGGTCTAGGGATCGAACCGCAAAATTAAGTTTGTTTTTTATTGTATATACTTTTTCGGGATAAAAAGTACCCAGTGTGGTGCCCAGGATATTAAAGAATAATTATACCAAGTTTCATCGTAATCGAACCGGTAGTTTTTGCGTGATGCCTGAACAAACAGACAGACAGACAGACAAAAATTTTTTTAATCACATTTTTGGGTTCGGTGTCGGTCTAGTAACACCCCCTGCCATTTATTTTTTTGATATTTTCAATGTACAGAATTTTCACTTCTACAGATTTATTATAAGTATAGATATAGACTAGCTGCACCCAGCGGTTTCACCCGCATAAGTTTTCATTTCGTGGGAATGTCGGGATAAAAAGTAGCCTATCTGTAAATCCAGGGTGTCAGCTACGTCCATACCAAATTTCATCAAAATTAGTCCAAGGTCCGAGGTCCTGGGTTCTATACGGTCGGGCAGTTTTCGTGGATTTTTCCATCTGGAATTTCTCAGTTGAAATTTTTTGATTTTTTTTTTAATTTTGACAGGCTCAGTCCCGCTTTTCGGGAATAGAGAAATAAATAAGTTATTTGTAAGTGTATTAATTACTTATTTATCATCATTCTCCTGTCCTTATCCCAATTTATTTGGGGTCGCTGCAACATGTCTTTTTCTTCCGTACTTCTTTCTCTATTAGTCGCCATCTCGGTAATCATACCCTTTATCTTTTGTAATACTTATTTATATAATATTATATTCCTCTGAAGACTTAACTGCCTTACAGGGTAAAACAAACAGATATTGTTATTTGAATAGTAACGTAATATATTTTTATTAAAATATGTACCTACATTTTCTACGACTATCTATCATCATTGTAAACTTAATGTGAAACTCAAATAAAATAATAAGTAGTAAAAAATCTACAGTGCGGCCGTCGAGAGAATGCGTTCTTGACGCCTGTCAGTTTCATATAAACGAATACGTGTTTTGCGAAATTGATCTTTAGTAGCTACTAGAATTGTCGCAATAATAGGTGTAAGGAACGCATTCTCTTAACGGACAATTAATTACGTTTTTTTTCTTTTGTCCCGATTTCGCCGAAAGTATCCCGCTTTTTATACTAAAAAGGCTTCAAAGTCCCGCTTTGCCCGAAAAAAAATCTGGCAACGCTGGCTGTAGGTACACCTCTGCCAAGCCCTTCGAGAAATACAAGCGTTATGTTATGTACGCAAAATATACAATCCTGATACCTGAATGATCATTGACATGACATTATCAATATTACCTTTACCAACGCAGTACCTGGACCTAAATCAACTTCATCGTCCTCACTTAACGTGTCCTCGTAAAGCTCAAAGCAGTTCTCAAACACCGACAAAGACAAACAGCTCAACTTTACCCGACACTATGACTCCTGAATAACCTATAAAATGGCTCCTTAATCAAAACACAGGTGTTCTCACCCTATTTAAACACTCCACTTGAAACTGCTACTCTATGCTGAATAAGTTAAGGTGGATATTTGAGTGCAGTGTGAAAGAGAGTGTAATGCAATCAATCAATTGGAAAGCAATTCAATTGCTATTTTTAGAAAGTGACTTAATTTATCAAAATTTATCCGTGAAGCTTTAAATTAATGCGTCTTGTGGGTAACGCAGGTGTGGTTTAGTACTTTGATGTATTTCCGTCACAGTATCGGCTCTAGATTAGTGATTTGCAAACGAGTTTTCAATTGTTTTAGCGAGTTTTGTTTTAAACTTTTTGCGGGAGGATTGGTATTTCGGGTCTGTCTAATTTGAACGGACTTTGTTTGATTCTGAAATAATTCTTGGTTTATTTTTCGGTTAGGTTGGAACTTTGAAAAGGAGCTTAATTTAATTTTGGTCTACTGTTCGTGTTATCCATACTGTGTGTGTTATCCAAGGTTTGATATATGAAAGCTTGTTAAAGGTCGAAGCTTGTTTAAGAAATATTTAAACAAAGTCAAAATCAATGTTTTATTTGGAAACAAAAACACAGGAGTAAAAGGTACTGTAAAAAAACTTTTTTGCAAAAAAAAACAACCGACTTCCAAAAACGACACTACAAAGTGAAAAATAACTTTAATTTCGGAAGTCGGTGTCGTCGGGTTCGAATTTTCGTTGTTTGCCACCGACTTCCGAAATTAAAGTTATTTTTCACTTTGTAGTGTCGTTTTTGGAAGTCGGTTGTTTTTTTTGCAAAAAAGTTTTTATTTTTCACTTTTAAGTTGTAATTTTTACCAGTAATTTTGGTTTAAAAACCAAACTACTGAACCGTTTTTGATGAAATTTCTATGGGACCACTTCAGAAGTATCTCCTTTCGAACAAAAAAATAATTTTGAAAATCGGTTCACAATTGGCGGAGTAATCGCGTAACAAACACAGAAAAAAAAACATACCGTCGAATTGAGAACCTCCTCCTTTTTTGAAGTCGTTTAATAAAATAGGTATAGAAATCATTATGTTTGCGTAACAGCGTACAGTATAAAGTACCTACTTAATTAATGTTTGTATTACGTGTGAAAGACGCATACACTCGAATACTTATACAAATCACTTTATTGGTACTCAACACAGTAAAATAGTGATTGTAACTCGAGACCTCTTTCATAATCTCTAGCTGAGAGAAAAATGCAGGCCCACTATTGGCGCTGTTTTTCATCAAAAGTCATCTATGGGTTGTCACAACTCAAAAGCGTAGCATGTTTAAAAATGACGATGTTGCAACCCACAGATTTACAGTTTCAGAATATTTTTTTCGTTTAAATGACAAAATTATCAACAGATGAAAATTTATAAATGAGAAAACTAAGATTTAAAGAATTTTGCGATCAGAATTTTCTTATTGAACATGTTTAAATGATTATGAAACCATAACGATCGTAAGCACTATCACCTTTCTACCTATTTTTCTGTCTGTTTATATTTGTGTGTACATAATTGGTAAAATAAATAAATAAACGTTAAAGTTGATGTCCATTGACACAATGGACCAATTCAAATTGAATTTAGAGCAAGCAAGTAAACTAACAAACTCTTTATATCCCAAATGACCCAAATCCCGTCACCTGTAATTAAACAATGAAGAATGGTAAAACAAATGTTGGTCTTTGGCAAAAAAAACGTCCAGTAGTTCGGCTGAGCATCTTGGGGGACCTCTTAAATCCTCCTAATTTCCTCTTAATTTCCTTCATGTGTTTCTTTGGAGGATAACGTAAATATTTATGAAGATAAAGTCTATTGACAAGAAAAAGAGAATTATATAAATGGTTTTTATGTCCTCGATTTTTATAATGAAGTGTCAAAGAGCCTTAGTAGTGGCAAGATATCTTATTTGTGGTAATCAGAGTTTTTATTTATGTCTCAAATATACTTTTACTTAATACTGAATAGAGACAAATGTGGTTATCAGATTTATATATCTTTTATTCATGTTTAAGCTCGTTACTGACATCCATTAACCAATTGTTTTATACTTTATTAAAAAGTGAAAAAAAAATATCATTATCATACACCTGTTTTTTTTAATAATTAATTACAATCTGGCTTAGAAGATTAATAAGCTATTTTAATGTAACTTAATTTTATATGTAATATTTTAAAACGTAGAATAGTATCAAGTTAAGAAGGTGGAATGGACTTTTGTATAATATAAATTTTACAAAAGTCCATTCCACCTTCTCAAAGAAAGAAAAAACGTTTATTTGCGGTAAACATGACGCAAAAAAAACATAAAAACAAAATAAAGAGAAAAAACAATAAGAAATGGTTGACATGCGTCACATCCACGCAAAACGGCTATCGAGAGAGCCGGCCGGCCGGCTGGCTGTCGGCTGTCTTAGAGTTTGGTAAGTATAGAAATAATTTGTTCATGTGTTATATGTACCTATTAGTTATTTTGTACACTGTTGAATGAATAATATATGTTTCAATTTTGAAAACTATCTCCATGTTAGCCTAAATGCTGTGTTCAGGTTTCACAAGAGTCTTTACCCGAAAGTTTCTAAAACTTTAGTCAGAATTAGTTCTAGTACAGTTAGGGAAAGACTAATGACAGTTCCGTGTATCATGAGAGCGTTTTAGCAGGAATCTGGTTAACCAACAATTGAATTAAGTAGAAAATTCACAAAGCATCCCTCTGGGTGTACTGTGTTACGAAACAAGTATACCTCCCAAAATTGGCAGCATTTTCACCATCTACGCATATAGCTTTCGTAATTTATCTATTTGGTAAAGCTATTCCATTTCTTGGTATTACGTGCAGGAAACTATAGAAAATATTGTGTACGTTGTAGTACAAATCTTGTGAAAAGTGGCTTCCTGTCGGCTACAGCAACAGCTCAAATAAACTCAGTATTTTTGTAATGGGAAAGCAGTAAGAAAAACTTTAACATTTTATGATAGAATTTCTTTAAGCGAAAAATAAAATTTGTTAGCCCATAAACGCACGGGCGTGTTTTTTTTTGCGCTCGGCTCAAAACAGAGAGTTGAAAATCACGTGCGCGATAAAATCCCGCCGCGATATTTTTACGTGCGTGCGGACGTGGGCTCATAATTATTTTCAGTGACGGTCGGTAGGTACGTTTCTTAACCCGTTGAAATAGTACCAATACCTGTTCCCGCAAGCGCCTACAGAAATTCTCATGCTGTTTAATGTCGAAGCTACGTAGATTATGGCTAATCGTTTTTATTTTTTAACGTTTGTTTTTCCGGCTACCTACATCTAAAAATTGACACAATAAAATTTTGCACGTTCACATCAAGCAACGTATTTTTTAATTATTCCCGTTATTATACCTGGATCAATCCCGCACATGGTCCTTCAAAGCCGGATGATTTGGAGATTTGAAGAATATTTACTCCGATCAGCGAATTGTTACAAAGGGATTGAAGAGAATTGGGGGACATCAAAAATCATAGTCGACGCACGGTGTGGCCGGTGAATTCTGCTACGTCATTCAGAAGATTATTGGAATTAACGTGGTCTGGATACTTAATAGCTGAGAAAAGGCGTATTTATTATTAAATTTGTGTACCCAACACTCTATCTAACAGGTATAATTAGTGTAAGTCAGCCGTTAATAACCAGGTTAGTACGAAATACCTATTGTCATTTTTCTTTGTTCTGTAAGTGGTTACAAATTGTAATACAATTATTAACTGATCAGTCATTATTGTTCATTTTGTTATTTACACATTGTTAAAGAGTAGTTCTTTGTAGTAACTGCATTATTTTGCTTTACGGTGTAATAATTTTACAGTTATTGAGACAGTTAGGTAATCGCATTAGTTTGCACAGATAGACAATAGAAATCGTTGCAATTGCAGTGTTATTATTAAAGTTTAGTACATTAAAACCGTCAATACGCATAGTTTATTATAAATTCTAAATAATTATTTATGTAAATTCACTCTAAAGTTAGTGTATTTTAAACTTGTGCGTATTTCAGGCTGCATCATTTGTAATAGTAATTTAAACGTTGCTATAACTTTATTTATATACGTTCCAGGTTGATCACACCAGCTTACGCAATGCAGGGGGATAAGGACAATAAAGATCTCATTAGGAAACGAGCGAGTTGCAAAGGAAAGGTGACATTGTTCTCAAACTATCTAAATTCTTTGAATTCCTCTTCTTTGAGCCCTACTGAGGTAAGCGAGTTGCAATTACGTGTTACTAGACTCGAGGCATTGTATGCCCAATATGATGAGGTGCAATTATTGCTGGAGTGTAGTACTGATGACTTGGATGGTCAGATGTCGGAACGTGCAGAGTTTGAATCTCTTTATTACAAAACCCTATCTAAAGCTCAACAAATGTTGGATGATAATAGGAAAGGCGATTCTAATGATACCTGTGACGTAAGGTCGCGTTCTGACAATCATAAGTTTGTTAAATTACCGACTATTCAGTTGCCGAAATTCAGTGGTTCTTATACAAACTGGTTAGAGTTTCACGACACATTTGTTAGTCTCATCCATTCAAACGATGATATGAACGAAATAAATAAATTTCACTATTTGAGGTCATCCCTAGAAGGGTCTGCTGCTGTTGTGATCAACTCCATTCAGTTTTCTTCTGCAAATTATTCGGTTGCGTGGAGTCTTCTCTGCGAGCGGTTTGATAACAAGCACCTGCTTATCCAACATCATGTTTCCGCATTATTTCAAATCGACAGCCTTCAAAAGGAGTCGTCAGTTAATTTAAAAGGTTTACTTGATGTCGTTAATAAAAACATACATGCCCTAGAATCCTTAGATGAACCTGTTAATCATTGGGATACTTTACTCATTTATATTGTCACACACAAATTAGATAGCAAAACTTATCGTGAATGGGGTGAGTATAAGGGCCGCCTGGACCAAAATTCTAAAGTTACGTTTGAATTATTTATTACTTTTATTAAAAACCGTGCTGAGATATTAGAAACGTTCGAATTGGAAGCTTCTACGAATACTAAACACTCACACACAGGTAAAAATTCAAACAAAGTTAGGTCAATGTTGGTACAGGATTCTAATAAAAATAATTTAGGTGAAAGTTCAAGGAAACAGGATGATGGTGTTTCAAATAAGCCTAAGAATTGTGTTATGTGTAACGGTGAACATAAGTTAAGTAGTTGTCCTCAGTTTTTATCATTGAGCAATGAAGCTCGTTTGCAGTTATTACCTAAATACAAAGTTTGTTTCAACTGTTTTAATCTGGGACATTATGCAAACAACTGCAAAAAGCTAGGTTGTAAAATATGCCGTCGTAAGCATAACACTATTGTTCATGTTGATAAATCCTTAAAGTCAGACGCAAGCAGTGCTGCTAGCAGTGTTGTTGTTGACACGAATGGCAGTGCGACTGTCTCCACTCAGCCCAGTAATATAGGTATAGGTACCAGTGTGTCGCTGTCCGCGAGTGTTGAACCCGGTGACGTGTTATTGTCCACTGCACTCGTCAAGGTCATGAGTATTAATGGTCAGCAGTATGTTGCTCGTGCTGTGCTTGACAGTGGCAGCACGTCATGTCTCATGACTGAGAGGTTATACCACCAGCTAGGTTTGACTGCCAAGACTGTAAATAATTCTATTATAGGCATCAACAACTCGTCATCTTTTATTAATAAAATGTGTCATGTATCAATCAAATCTTTAAATAATAATTTTAGTGTGGACATTAATTGTTTTATTCTCCCATCCATCACAGATAAGATTCCAAGTAAACATGTTAATTTGTTGAAAATTAAAGTTCCGTCTGATGTTTGTCTCGCAGATCCCAACTTTTACTCACCGGCGCCTGTCGATATGTTGCTGGGTGCTGACATCTTTTGGGATTTATTGGAATCTCAACGAATTAAGCTAGGTAATGGGCAACCAATTCTTTGTGAGACTAAATTGGGTTGGTTGGTCTCCGGCCCAATTATCAGTTGTATTTCTTCTAAAGTTTTAAAATGTAATTTCATAAAGGTGCGTTCAGACTGTGATGATGAATTAAATTTGAATGTTGATCAACACCTAACAAAGTTTTGGCAGCTTGAAGAAGTGTGTACTTCTTCTCCGTATTCCTCAGAGGAGAAGGTATGCGAGGAGCATTTTATGAAAAACACTACTCGTTTGGAAAATGGTCAATTTTGTGTTAGGATTCCTTTAAAATGTTCCCCGGACAATTTAGGCGAATCTTTGTCAAGAGCCAAACATTGTTTTGCTTCTCTGGAGCGTAGATTTAAATCTAAAACTCAATTTTGTAATATGTACAAAGAATTCATGACGGAGTATGAAACTTTAGGTCATATGTCTAGATGTAAAACTATTGATGATCAAGGGTTTTACATTCCGCATCACGGAGTTCTGCGCGAAAGCAGCTCCACCACTAAGTTAAGGGTGGTTTTTAATGCAAGTAGTTTAACTCATACTGGTATTTCTATAAATAATATTCAGATGATTGGACCCGTGGTACAGGACGATCTTTTATCGATCCTGTTGCGTTTTAGGCAACATAAGTACATCCTAGCTGCTGATGTTGAGAAAATGTACCGGCAGATAGTTGTTCATCCAAATGATAGGTATCTTCAACAAATTATTTGGCGTGATAATCCGTCAACTCCATTACACGCTTATCAACTTAATACCGTGACCTACGGCACGGCCAGCGCTCCTTACCTAGCAACCCGGTGCCTTCGGCAGTTAGGGTTAGAGTGTGTTGATAAGGAGATTGGTGACGTCATCCTCCACGACTTTTACGTGGATGATTTGCTCACCGGAGGAGATGACATCAACAAGGTCAAAGAGTTGCGTGATAAAGTTACTTCAATTCTCGCTTCAGCGCGGATGAATCTAAGAAAGTGGAAATCGAATGACATACAACTGGTAACTGGTTCTAACTTTCCCCAGTCTTCACTGGATTTGAATGTTGGTGGATTTGAGTCAACTAAAACCTTAGGCCTAGGTTGGCAGCCACTGTCAGATTACCTTTGTTTTCCAATTAGTCAGTCTGCAGTTAATTCAAATAACACAAAAAGTGACATGCTTTCTATTATTTCACAAGTTTTTGATCCGCTTGGATTATTGGCTCCGTGTGTAATCGTTATGAAAATGTTACTTCAGAAGTTATGGTTAGAAAAACTATCTTGGGATGAACAGCTATCACCGGACATTAGTAAGCTTTGGAATGAAATGATTATTAATTTACCCAAATTAAATGAAATTCATATTCCACGTCGAGTTTTAATTGATTGTTATGAGTTTTTAGAATTTCACATCTTTACTGATGCGTCTGAACGCGCCTACGGCGCTTGTCTGTATGTACGAAGCGTTGATAAGCAGGGACAGGTTTTGGTGCGTTTATTGTTAGCCAAAGGCAGAGTTGCGCCACTCAAGCCGACGACCATACCCAGACTTGAGCTATGCGGTGCTCTTGTAGGTGTTCGCATCTTTGAAAAGGTTGTAACAGCATTACGAGTCAGCGCGCGGCGCACTTTCTTTTGGACTGACTCCACTATTGTTTTAGGGTGGCTAAAAATGTTGCCAAATAAATTGCAGCCGTTCGTTCGTAACAGGGTTGCCGAAATTTTAGATAAGACTGGTGGCTGTGAGTGGAGACATGTTCCAACTGACCAAAACCCTGCTGATTATTTGTCTCGTGGATTAGACATCAATTTATTACCTACTTTAGATGATTGGTGGTCCGGTCCTAGTTTTTTAATGAATGAAATGTCGTATTGGCCTTATAAGTTAACTAATTTTAATAATGAAATTTTGCCTGAAATGAAATTAGATGTCACCTTGCATGTTTTATTCAATAACGATGAATTTGTTGAGTTGATTAATTTTATACGGTTTTCAAATTTTTTAAGACTTCAGCGAACAGTCGCCTATGTTTTACGTTTTATTGACGTATGTAAAAAGCAATCTATTCGCGGTCCTCTTTCTGTGCATGAACTAGAAAGGGCTTTAAACTTGATTATATGTTTATCTCAAAGTCAATCTTTTAAAGACTATAAATTACTACTTAATAATAAACCGTTACCCAAGAAAAGTGAATTAAATAAGTTTAACGTTTTTCTGGACGAGAATAATATAATGCGGATTCGAGGTAGATTACAACATTCAGACTTTCCTTATAATAAAAAGCACCCGATTCTTATTCAATCTAGTCATCATTTTTCTAAGTTACTTTTTAATTATGAGCATAAAAGATTGTTTCACGCTGGACCCCAGTTATTGTTGGCGTCCATACGAGATACGTATTGGCCCATTCGAGGTCGCAATTTAGCTAGGATGTGCTGTAAACAATGTGTTCGTTGTTGCCGATATAGAGGTGAAACTGTAAGCCCTATTATGGGAGATTTACCACGGCAGCGACTTCTAGCAGGTTTTCCTTTTGAAAATATAGGCTTGGACTATGCAGGTCCTATTCAGTCAGCTGTTCGTCAAGGTCGTGGCTGTAAATTAGTGAAGGTTTATATAGCTATTTTCGTTTGTTTTTCCACGAAATCAATTCATCTAGAACTAGTCGGTGATTTAACAAGCAATACTTTCATTATGGCATTAAAGAGGTTCATCTCACGTAGAGGAAAGCCGAGAAATATCTACTCGGATAATGGCACCTCATTTGTTGGTGCATCTAATGACCTTTCTAGGTTTCTTAAGGCGAATTGCGATTCGCTGTTCGAGGAGGTGGCTAAGGAAGGAATTAACTTTCACTTCATTCCTGCATATTCTCCTCATTTCGCTGGCCTTGCGGAAGCTGGTGTTAAATCAACCAAACATCACTTAGTAAGAGTGCTGGGCCTTTGTAACCTTACGTACGAAGAGCTATACACCATGATGGTTCAGGTTGAAGCCATTTTAAACTCCAGACCACTGACGCCATTATCATCAAACCCCGAGGATCTGACGCCGCTCACACCCGGACATTTTTTGATTGGACGTCCTATGACATCGCTGCCGTCACCTGACTATCAAGACCAGTCCATCAATTCCCTGACTCGATTTGAGCGTATTGAGCTTCTCCGACAGCATTTTTGGAGCAGATGGAGTAAAGAATACATATCGGAGCTCCAACTTCGCATGAAATGGCAAGCATGCAAGGGCTCTTTGAAGCTGAATTCTTTAGTCCTATTAAAAGAAGACAACCTCCCCCCACTCAAGTGGAAAATGGGTCGGATCGTTGCCACGTATCCAGGGACAGACGGCGTAGTCAGAGTTGCTGACGTCAAGACTTCTAGTGGTCTGTTACGCAGATCATTCAGCAAGATTTGTCCGTTGCCTACATATCCGGAGTCTGAAGATTCTTAGTGGTTGAAAGGCAGGCTTTCAACACCCGGGGGTATGTTCCCGCAAGCGCCTACAGAAATTCTCATGCTGTTTAATGTCGAAGCTACGTAGATTATGGCTAATCGTTTTTATTTTTTAACGTTTGTTTTTCCGGCTACCTACATCTAAAAATTGACACAATAAAATTTTGCACGTTCACATCAAGCAACGTATTTTTTAATTATTCCCGTTATTATACCTGGATCAATCCCGCACAATACCTGATACAAGAATCATCAACATTTTTCGCAATATTTTACTTACTTCATATAAAGTAAACGCTTCTCTCCATATAATACGAATTAAGTAGAGGAAGTGTTTTCAACAAAAAATATATTTCATTCACGAACCAGTCGGTTGGAAGAAAGATTATTACTATGCTAGAGAGCATCTCACTATGACGTCAAACAAACTTTCTACACTTTTAGTAACTTCTTGAAATGTTAAGGAAACATTTATTTAGACAGTATTTTGACATCACACACTCGCGGAATAAAAAGGCTTAGTATTTAGGTCTATTTTTTTGCACCGTGCTTGAACCTATTCATATTTTTGACTGCGTAGGTACCTACCGTCAACTCTTGGAGGAAAAATGGCAGTTTGAAAAGGTGACAAGTACCTTCAGTGATGTGAAGTGATATAAGTATTTGACATTCAAAGACATGCGGCATCTACCACGCACGGGGCCCACGTGATGGATTACGGCCCTCTCCCTCTCACCGAGAGGAGGATTATGCTTGTGTTAAGTATTCGGAAAGAGAAATAGGAATAAGGTACAAAAATCTGCGTATGTGTGGGTGACAAAAAGTATCTCCTAATAAATCTGCTCGCCTAATACCTACTATGTTTCTCAAAATGTTAATTCGGTATTTGCGATTTTTATCTAATCACAAGCAATTCTGGTGATGAGTTTACTTTTAAGTAGAACGGCTGTAACACGACTTTTCCGAGAAAAATCACCTTCAAGAATGCAATATAAATGCAACATTATTCAAAAACGGATATATACTTTATACGGACCCACTTTCATACGGATACATGTTTCAATTAAGAGATGTTGTTTTAAATGATTTGAAGTAAACAGTGCTGAAACATCAAACTACGGATCAATACAGCCAAACAAACATGTCAAATCAAAGTGCTCAAGGTTTGAATAGGACTAGGTTTAACTCCAATTATTAGAACAACAAACATACGACGTTTGATACAACTGATCAACACCCTAATTACGTAACACACTATTAATCTTATTCTGAATCATTTAAAAGGTTATTGTTAATCAATTGATTCATATGTTCGAAAAATGTGTCTGCTTGACAACGTAAATGACGCAATGAATGTTGTTGTACTGTCATAATGAGTCATTTTTACTGTTAGTGTGTTACGCAATTACCCCGTTGGAAGATAGTCAGATAGAATCACTGAGATATACAACATGAATAAAACCGACGGTACTATAATGATTGGACCAGTGTACCTACGCACTAAAACATATCAAGCAACATTTACTTTTCTAGTAAAAGCTGAACTCTCATTGTACCAAAAGCCTATACAATGCGAGATCAGCTTATACAGGCTATACTAGTAATGTACTATATGGTCTGTTCGAAAAGAATCTGATGAATGTGTAAACAAACCCTGTTCAGGTTAAATTCTTACGCAATCACTCTCTAAAGGGAATTAGTAAAGTAGCACATTAAAAGGTTTCTACTTTACGAGTATATCACACCACTATTTCATATTGTTTGAATAACATTGTAAAAACAACAATTGCAGTTGAAAAATCGTCGGCAAAAATTGAGGTTATAAAGTCAACCTTATTGTCAAATGAAACATCTACTTACATCTTTTAGCGCTAAGGTAGCCCGCGAAAACCTTCATACAATCACTACAAACTTCTAAGCTCATATAACCCTGTTGATTGATATATATATTATCAAATAGTCATTCAATAGGTTTATTTATGAATTTCGCGATTTATTTGCCAAAAATATAAACAAAAATAACTTTAATTCCTACACCATAAAGTTCAGTTTACGCTACAACTTCAAACATTTTTATAACTTTTTCAATAGTGCTAGTTATACTTTGAAATCAACTTAATTACCATAAAACTAAAGTTGATATTCGTTTAACTTAAAATAATATCAATTTGAAACAAATTTGAATAGACTATGTTTTGTGATCTATTTGTTAAATATTCATGAAACACTTTTGGAACAGACTATAGCGTTTGCTATTAGCTATTTTGTCGTCTGTACGCATTCAGATTGACCTGTGGAAATAGATACTATTGTTTTGCTACCCAAACAACCAAAACAATCTTGTTGATTTGCACGTCCAACGCAAATTGATTTGACACATATCCATTTGTTTGGAGTTTTGTACGCAGCGCAGTCTGTGTTGAAAAACTAGCGGGGAATTGGATTTCGATAGCCAGAAACTGCATGTGAAATATTCGTACGTGTGTAGCATTTAATCAAAGCTATAACTCGTTTTTACGGTTCCGTATCTCAAAAGGAAAAAAACGGAACCATTATCTATAGGATCTCTTCATTGTCCGTCCGTCCATCAGTCTGTGTCAAGACCCTTTTTCTCAGGGACGCGTGTAAGTATCAAGTTAAAATTAATGTTAAATACGTAGATCTATGGTCCCTTGGAGCTGTAAATAATAATCGAGCTTCTAAGTCAACGCAATAAAAAATACGGCCTTTTACGCAACATATTTTGATATTCGCAAATAAATCAAAACTGGTGAAAATAGTGTACGTACTTACCGTTGACATGTATAGCAAGGTCTTACAGCACAAGGAAAGGAAAAAGTCGATAGTCGTTAATTCGAAGATATATCACATTAAAAAAAATTGCGATTACAAACTTACATTTTTACTTACTTTTTGAGTTGAAGAATTGTCCGTGACGCATATCGATGTATTGATTTTGCTGCAGGTAACAACAACAACACAACACACGACACCTAACAACACAACAACACGACTACAACATCAACAACTAAGACAGTTAGGGGTACTCCGACGAGCCACAGTGCGACTGTGGAGCCACATCACAAACGGTGCCTCACCTCTTGTCGTACCCTCTGTGCAAAAACACTAGCAGTATGGAAGACTTTTGCGAAGCCAACGCTAAAGCTAAAGAAGCTGGCCGAATTCTGGTCAAAGCTTGTAAAAAATTAATAAAAGGGAATCATCGTTACGACGATAAAAAAGAAGAACTAAAGATAAAAATTGAAATAACATTTTGAAACAAAGATTAAGGTAAATTATGAATTGGTCATGGTCATAAATGGTAATTAATGAAAACGAACTTTTCTTAATAATGTAATTAGGCAGGATCTCAATGATTTCCAAAAAAAAAAAACTTTAGATTGTCATTATCCGGAGTTAAATGAGAAGAAAAGAAAGCTTTGTATAATATTATAAAAATACCGTAACTAATTCTTAAGAGGGATATGCCTGATTGGCGACAGAACTTTTCTTATATTTTGAGGAAAATTGGTATAATTGGCTCATGTTTTTGCCTTTTACAGAATTATATTTCTATTTGGAATATTTATTTGTTATTTTTGTCTTTTGTTGGCTCGAGTCTATCGAGGGAATTGTTTTCGGATAATAGGGAATCAAAGATGTAAGACATAATGGTGTATAACTCCAATACTGAAAACAAATGTCTTGTCCGATTAAGGGCTGATTTTTCAATCGACATATAATTCTTATTCGTGGAATAAAATTGACGTTTGACGGATTCTGTATAGAACTGTCAAAAATTCTAAATTATTCCTCGGATAAAATTATTTGGCGTTGGAAAAATTAGCGCTTAATCGGACAAGACATTCCGTTTTACTATTGGAGTTAAAACTTAGTACCTAACTACTATTGTAAAAGCAAGGTGAAATGTAAAATAACAGCTGTCACTAAGTAAAAATAGGTACAACACGGAGTCTGAAATCACTGAAGTTTTTAAACTACTGTATAGTGTCATCAATTAAGATTTCAGTCCACCTATTACTAGATATCTTTAACACAAAAACTATAACACTAAAGTAAACTAGAAAGGAAAATATGTAACTGATCCTCTAAAAACTTATTTACCTTCTAATGGTGGACACTTTTTAAAATTAATGAACCTCTACTTTTTGCACAAGACGATTTGCAACCAATTTCAACTATTTTAATCAAATCACCTAAATCTTCCATTCCACCTCTAAACCAATTGTAATGGTAACGGTCAGATAGTACCAACTGATCCCTAAGAGGATAGAAAGGAATAAATTTACACAGAACAGAACGCTGTCTGGATCTCTGAATCAACTTCTTGATAAATGAATGTCTTCAAATGATCAAGATATCCTAAATGTATTTTAAATTGCTTTGTGATTATTTTATGAGATGGTTGCTGAATACTGTCTGGTGACTTTTAAGTGATAGGATCTGTTTGAATGTTTGAATCACGTGCACAAGATAGGTTTTGAGTTGGTTTGACCTGGGCTTGTTGTTGACCCGACGGGCAATTCTCGAAATTTTAAGAACGTTCAAAGTCTGAGGGGCAATTCTCGTAATTTTAAGAACGTTCACAGTCTGATCTCAGTCTCAATCTGTCAAAAATACCTCTAATTTCCCTGCATTTTGACAAGTTTTTAACATTTGTTTGTCGCGAGATGAGACTGCGACTAGATTTTGAATGTTTTAAATTACGACAATTTGCCTGCTGACCTCTATAGCCTATACGCCTTAAATCTTTAAGATTAAAGACTGAAAATTAACTATCGTGCTTAAAGCAGAAAAAGCCAGGGAAAGCTTATTTATTTCGTAATGCCCGATTTTGCTTTTCTGGAGATTATTTAAAGTTTCTAATAATAGCATTCCTACATTGTTTTCAATTTATTTTCGAATGTCACGTCCAATCCTGTAACAAAGGTCATGGTCATGTTTATAACTTGCAAATCCGACTATAAATCCTACTAATATTATAAACGTGAAATTTTGTATGGAGGGATGGATGGATGGTTGTTACTCTTTCACGCAAAAAGTACTGAACGAATTTGGATGAAATTTTTAGAAACTTTTTAGATAGAAAGAAAGAAAATACGTTTATTTGCGGTAAACATGACGCAAAAAAGAACATAAAACACAAAAAAAAAAAAAACAATAAGAAATGGTTGAAACATCACAATATTCCCACGGGATCGAAACTTATGCGGGTGAAACCACGGGGTGCAGCTAGTTAATATTATAAGTTAATGTAACTTTGTAGGTAACACCCACAGTGTTGGTATAGTGGGTGGATGTTTGTTACTCAATCACGCAAAAACGGCTAAACGACATTGCATGAAACTTCGCACATATGTAATTGTGTGCCTGAACGAACGCATAGGATACTTTGATCCCGGTGCTACGTTCCCGTGGGACAATTTACGACCTCCAAGCGGGCGAAGCCGTGTACAAAAGCTAGTAACAATATAAAAAAGTATTACACAATTTATTCCTAGTAAATCAGGTTTCATAATAAGTAATTAACATCCAGTTTTACCTTATTTTGTCATACGAAAACGTTTTTCTGACAGTCTATTATAATAATGAAAGTAAAGCAAGTCGTTTGAAACATTGTTAATTAAAACTATAGTCCCCTATATAGTCATCCTATAGTACGTACCTACTTTTGATCTTTCCTTTGTGAGTATAAAAGCCTTTTATAATTTCAGTACAATTTTGTATAAAAAAAAAAAACGTTTATTTCTAGCAGCACAATAACAACCTTACGAACATATTTTATATATATATATGATAGAATACAGTGAAAAATTATAATAATAACATAAGATCTCATGACGAACGTATATAGTTGATAAAGAGTAATTCACACTGACCTCCGTACTAGTAAAAACTGTGTCACGGTAGGTCAGTCTTCCTCGTTCTCCAACAGTCACACACTCAATCAGTGAACCTGGTATTTTAAGATTTTAGCAGGTAGTTCAATATTGATTATTACATTGCTCTCATTACTACAAAACGTAAGGTGGGTAAAATTAGAAAACATTAAGTATATGCAAAATATTTAGACAAAAATTTGTTTAAAATAATGTTGTGTTGATGTTGGTATGGTGTATTGTGTTGATGTAATTGGTGTATGCGACTGAATGTGTGTGAATACGAATAGTGTGTATGTATTTATGATAGGCTTACATTGGTAAGCCTATCACTTCAAATTGATTATCAAATCAATTTACTAGAGGTCATACTATTAAATACTGCTACTAGGTCTTTACTATTTAATTATTTTTTTTTCATTAGCAAGAAATTTAGTCCAGTTAACTAAAGTTCAAAACTAGATGGTTACCGAGCTGTGTCGGGTCTTCAATTTTCTAGAAATTTTCTGACTTGTTACCAAAAACAATTAATTATGAGAAAAAACTACTCCACTCCAAAGATTTAATTGATACTTTTCTGAAAGTTGTTATTTCTAATAAAAAATAAAAAATTGTTATTTCCGAAATAAAAGGTCTTTAATGGCATTTTTTTTTTTAAATTTTATCATCCAGGTTTGACCTCTAGTTTACTGGACTTAATTTGTTGCTAATGATGACGTCTAGTATAACCCCTTTCAAGGAATACGTCGAGTTTCCCTGTCACCCTGTATAATTTGACTAAAGCTACCATTTACAGAGAACGTCTTTCATTGACTTGAGTGTGCCCTGGCTATAGAGAAAGTAATATGTTATGTTCACTCAAATGTCTCGCTAGTGGTGGCGCGTTAGATTGGTCGATTCTCTTCAAAATAGTTGACTTGGATGGTGGCGCCATCAGAAGGGACTGGTGATCTCTTAGCTGCCACGGCTTATTTTAATTTAATTTTTTAATTTTTTTTTTTTTTGTCTTTTTATTACGGACGCTTATTACGTTCTGCATCGTTGTCACATACATAATTTAAACTTTAAAGAACACATATGTTGTAACAATATTTTGAATTTAAGAAATTTCCATGGAGTTTCTTGTCCAGTCTTCTCCATAGGTTTCTACTACACTTTGAAAAGTTACTAGCTTTATCTGTTACACTGACCGACTCCTTTTTTTTTGCGGATGGGAAATCATCAAATGACCCTTCCCGCTCTGGGCGGAGCGGAAGGGAGTGTCAGACTCTTACTGACTAAAACCCACTCGTGTTCCTTCCTTAGCCCTTTATGTTCCAGGGCAGCGGTAAACCTTTCGGACGATCCCGCTACCCCGGCAGGCTTCGGCCCTATCGGGCCCCGTCGCCCCGTCGTACTGACCGACTCCTGACAGTTCAAAAGTGCCTGTAATTGTTTTGAGTTTGATACTCATACTCTCATACTTCAGGTAACTACACTACTTGCGATAGATGATGACTTTGTATTATCATGTTCAGATATTGATACCTGTCAAGTCTGTGGAGGTTTGCCTAGCACTGTAAATTAAGTCTTTAAAATTATTACTGCATTCAGCGTATACAATCAATCTTGTACCAAAATTCGTCTCAGATTGGAGGCTCAAAAAAGAGGTCGACATCTGAATATTTCGTTTCACAAAATGCGTTTTATCTCCAATACTGTCCTGTATTTTTCTCCCACAAGCATTGTCTTCATTCATCGCACTTGGTAGGGATTTCTTCTAACAAATTCAATTTGTGTAAGCTCTTTTACGGTACATAGTGGGTCTTGATTCCTTGAACCTTGGCGTCCAGTGTTCGTTTAATTAAGATATACGTTACTGACTTGGCATTGGGACTGTACTGGGTGATTTTTAAGGGGCAGTAAGCAAGTACTTTAAACGTTGTAGCTACAGGAAAACGGTCTTAGGAGACTGTCCTAAACTTTTTTTTTGAGATATTTTGATGTGTATGTACCTATGTACCATGTGTAATGGGCCGCCCACTGCGGATTTAATATCGTCGGTTGGGAGACCTGTCGCGTGATCTCGTTCCGTCGACCAATTCGAAGTGTACTTAGGGTAAAATAAATACAAACAAAAAAGTTTATTTCGGAACTGGTTGTTCTTTTTGTAAGCTTAGACAAAGAAATTGGATTTATTCAAAGTTTTATGTGGGTTTGTGAATAAATTTGTACGGTGATTTTTTCAATAGTTGTGAAAATTTTTGAATACGTAGTATTGTTTCGTGTATTGTTTGGCATTCATGAGATTCATTCATTCATTTTAATCACAACGATCTGTACACCAAATGTATCCAGTTGGTCACTATAAAATGTATACTTTCGGCACATTTTTAAAGGGTTATGTTAGGTATCTTCTTAGAGCGTTGATGGCAAAAACAAGTTATAAGTATTTTTTATGGCCTATAATTCAGCAACGCGGTTACCGTTTGCTGACGCAGCCTTCAGGTCCTCACGTGTGCAGGTGACATGCGGCGCAATAATGATCGAGAGCCTGATCTGTTGAGAGATGCCGCATACGCACCGAAAATCCCCGTTACGTTTTATTTATTTATAAAAGTTTACAGGAGTCTTATAATTAAACTACGCTCAACAAAACCGCTTTAACAGTTTGTCTATGGGAACAGATTTACGTGTTTTGAAAAAATCAACGAAAATTGTTTCAATTTAAAACCAGCTTAGAACTGTCCTTTTCTACAGTAACCTACGTAAACACCAGTACAAAGTAAGCGATAAAAGTAACACCACTTTTATGAAACAAAACAACATCTACCCAGGTCACCCTCTACAATTAGACGCAGATTACCATAATCTTATGTACGCCCCGTGCTAAACAAAGGTGCAGTTAATGGTTGACTATTCTTAGCCGTTACGAAAGAGTCGAGTCGTAACTTTGAATTAAAGCGTAGGACTAAGTCTGGGCTAAGTAGTGCTTGCGCACAGTTAGATAGAGGTATGTATAGTGTGCAGGGTGGCTGCTTAAACGATGGACATAAGCATAAGCAGCCTATAATGTTCCCACTGCTGGGACACAGGCCTCCTCTCGATGAGCGGGAATAGGCCATAATCCACCACGCAGGCCCAGCGCGGGTTGGTAGATGTCACATGTCTAGATGTGGACGATGGACATATTAAATGATATATGATTTTATTTTTATAAATAGGTGTGTACAAACACTTTCACTCCTCAGTCATATTTATAAAACCAGATGAGGTCGGCGTTTCCTATCTGACTACTCTGAGAAGAAAGGCCGAAACAAACTCAAAGGTCACAGTCTCTTTTAAAGGCCAGACATAATATTTTTTAGATCATGTGAAGACCAAGTACATAGATTGTGGTCTGAAATGGTCTTTTGGGGAAAGAACCACATGATTGAGTGCACCAAAATATTATGGGAGAGTACCCTGTAGTCAATAAACCGACTCGTGGCTAAATTAAAACAGCCGCACGGGTCGATCGAATGTTAAGCTACGCTTGCCGCGGTCGGTTTGTGGATGGGTGACCGTTCAATACATATCAAGACCCATTTTTTATCCAGTATTCGATTTCTATTCCTAAATAATGCGTTGATATGGCCAAAGGAGATGTATAGCAATGGCCTAAGAATCGTCACGTATTTAAATTTTACAGTAATTTATATTTTATTTTTTTAATTACTTTACAGTTATTAGAATAACACGGACACTCTTTGATTTTAAAAACATTTTAAATAGTAATTCAATATATGTTCCTATGTTTTTTCTGTTTCACTTTGGGTTTTGATTATGCAAAGGTATTAAGCTCATACAGCCACATCTACAGAGTAGTTTAAATAAACACTTTGTGAAATTATTGATCCATTAACAGTGTGTATCGTAATTATACAAAGCAATTAATTATAATTACCCTCAGCGTTTCATCTATAAAATAAGGTTATTATTTTTACAAACAGATTATTGATTACGATTTTATGTTTATCGAGCAGTATTGACACCATAGACTAAAGTCTATGACTGACAGTTGATGAATTGACGGATGACATTTAGTTGACACTACGTACGTTGATATCTACCCTCGCGCGCATCCTGTGTTCGCATACGGATTGTTGGTTGTGTTTTCGTTTGTGTTATTTTTGTATTCTGATTTAATCTAACAACTTGGCGTGAACAAAGGACTGTGATTTCGTACGGACCTACTAAGAACGACTACTCGGCATTTACTCAACGGACTTTTATTGTAACATGGAATTGGAAAACGATAATGTATTTTGTGTTAACTGCGGGTCAGCCTCTGGTTCCATGGTATTGGAAGATGAGCAAATTCTTCATTGTATACAACAATGGACTGCTCCTCGTTTGGTAAGTAAAACCACAACAACTTCCCTTTTTACAAGCTTTTATATAAGTTAGAGTAAGCCGTGCCGTGCCGTGCCGTGTTTATTTATGTTGGCCAGTTATAACCTCAAAATCAGAAAGAATTTTAGATTTTTCACATTTCGCTGAAGTGTCCGTGACTTAAATTAAGTTTCAATCGAAAATATGCATTATTTAGAACACAAAAAATAATTTCACGGCATCAACGGTTCTTAGGCAAATAATGTATGGAAGCCGAGCAATGTCCTTTGTTCAATGAAATACATTAATTAGTGTGAAGATTTGCACTTTTGTATGCAAAAGTGCAAATCTTCACACTACTTAATGTATTTATTTTTTTTCTAAGGGTATGCCCTTAGCCAAGTTAAAAGTATGGAGCAAACCTTCTGGTTTATCAAAGGCCATTCCCTTTTATTCAAGACCGGTACAGTCGCCCACGTAAGATTAACGCGCTTCGCGAGTATCTATTATTAGGAAAAGTCGGGGAAATTACGTGATTCCCAACTTAAATTGTCGCTAGAGTCAAATCACAACTGTCGTTCTTTTTCAGTTGTATGAAATAGATTTAACACGGCTAATTGATGTAGGTAGGGGGTAAAACCTAATAATGAAAAAAATTACCCAGACTGGTAAATCATAATAATTATATACCTGCTTCATTAGGGTACTGAATCCAAAGATTGCCTTCGCTGCCTGCCGCCCGTCCAACCGTCCGCCCGGCCGTCCGTATGTCTATCAGCGGGCTGTATCTCATAAACCGTAATAGGTAAACAGTTGAAATTTTCACAGAGTGTGAATTTCTATTGAAACTGCACAAATAATAAAAATAAAATAAAATACTAAAGGGACCAGAAACGTGTATTTTTCGGCCTTGTTTTATCAATATTGTTATTCGTTACTTGTAAGAAGAAATCATCATGTCCTTGAGTTTGTCCCTCGTTTTACCAGCCAGTCTGTCTCACTAAGAATAGATAAAGGTTCTGTATTTCTGTTGTTGCTAATGAAATGCTAGGAAAGGCCATTTTTGCGATAGCACTAGTGTTGGTGGGTCACGGAGAGCGATTATATTAATATAGCTGGGTCATGTAGCTAATAAAAGCGCTTAATATCACTTGTAAGTAATAACAGCGGAGTAAGTGGTAATACAGTACATAAGGATATTGTTATGAATATTGGTTTGGTTTCTAGATGAGGAGCAGCGTTTATGAAATCATGAATACTGTATAGAATACGGCAAATATTTGCCTTAATTTGGTAAGAGAGAACATGGAGTATATTTGATTATTTTTTTCAAAACATTCTGTTTAATTTAGGAAAAGAAAGATACATTTATTTGGCACAGACTAAAAGGCATATAATATATGGAAAGACCGAAATTCATTACCTTGTTATTACCTATGAGAAACTCATTACCCATGCCTCACAAAAAAATGTTATATTAAGTTCGTCTAAACTAATATTATAATAAAGACAAGAGATTTGATTTTTTATGTGTTTGTTTGTTACGCTGTCACGCTAAAACGGTTGCACGGATTTGGGTGATATTTAGCATATGGGTAGACCATGATCTAGATTAGGCCATAAGGTAATTATATCCCGATATTCCTACGGGATCGAGATTTATACGGATGAAACTGCGGGACGCAGCTTGTTACTAATATACATACATAGTAGTAGTTACTAGAATAACAGCAGCATTTATGAAATCTTGACTGACAGTTGTTACATACCTGTTCGACTTAATTTGGTAAGAAAGAACATGGAAAGTGGAACACATTTGATTAATTTGTTCATACAGAGATTCATTACCTTAATTTAATGTATATCATATAAAATGTTATATTAAATAAAGAAGTTCATACTAAATAAAGAAACAAATTCTGAAGCAAGGCACTCGACAAAAGAGAATAAATATGTTTTAGGAAATAAAGCAACACAAAATATACTTAGAAAAAGGGGCAGACTCGACGTTCTTTACTTTGCCCGAAAAGAAATCCATCAATGACACAAACAGTTTCGTTTTAGGTTATAGGATGAAGGGGAAAAGACACAATTGTTTTAGGGGCGTAGCTCTTGGCATCGCTTAGCATTTTGTCTCGATTTAAAAAAAAAGTTTTTATGACGCTCTCGACGGCGATATATTTCACGGAATGACGGACTGCCGCAGAAATGACAATTTACTTGGTTTACGTTTTTGTATGTTAAAAGAATTTTAAAGAAAAACTTTTCTCTTTAGGTCAAAGTTCAAATAATAATTTTAATTATTGCTCCAATCAAATTTCATCCATTAATATTATATATAATAATATTAAATATTAATACCTCATCTAGGGTCAAAGCTGAAAGAGTTATGATGTGACTATAAAGCCATTTATTAACTTTTTCATTTCTTTCCATGCCAAAAACATTCACAAAGTTACTATCCCATAACTCAAATATAAAATATTAGACCAAGATATTCCGTATCCTAAAACACGCTACGTATTCACCAGGTTCACAAATAAGTACATAAAAAAGACAAACTAGCAAATAATTTTATTAACAGATAAAGGACTCAGACCAAAACTAAGACCATTATATTTTGCGTAACTGTCAGTTAGTCTGGAACTCTGTGACTTGCGAGTTGTGATGTAAGCGTTCCCATTCGGCTCATGAAAGACAAAGATAAAGCTGTACACGGCGGATAAGGCTGTCTCTTTTTCACACTGAAACAAATGACTGAGATTTCAAAAAACTTTAAGAAGTCGACTGGAATAGATCCTTATATTTACGAAAATAGTGTTTTAGCTTCATTATCCCAATTTACTTTATTATTCCCAAAGTTTTACAGCATAATATTTTAAGCTTACTCCATGAATCTAACATTAGCTTCTAAATTGTCAGACGTTTCTCTAAAATAATCAGAGGAAAGATTCGGACGATGCTATTATTAAAATTTATATTGAATGTTTATAGCTGATTAATTGTTCCAGTTAATTAATTTCGAATGGAGAATTTGTTCTTGATTTATTTGTGTTAAGTCAAAGGACTGTTGACCTTGCTTACCAGTGTTGTAATAGGATTAATTAATAATGATTGATGGAACGTTGAACACTTGTGACATTTATTACAATGAACGGAGTTCTAAGTGGACCGATGATGAAATGTACAAAGATACTGGGGATAGAATCAGTGAATGCAAATTTGGCCTTTCAGCTCCTATAAAGGAATAAGTACCTACAAAATGAAAATGATAATTGATTGACTTGATGGTTGACTCGCATAGGTACCATCAGCATCATCATCTGCCTAGCCTTTTCCCAACTATGTTGTGGCCGACCCCAACATAGTTGGGAAAAAACTAGGCAGAGAAGCCGACTTCCAGTCTAACCGAATGCAGCTAAATACCAGTATTCTACATGGAACGACTGCCTATCTGACCTCCACAACCCAGGAACTGGGTAATACGATACCCCTTGGACTGAGAGAGACTGGTCGTCAGACTTTCGGGCTTCAGACTACCCGTAACGACTGTCAAAGATCCACGAATGACAGCCGGGACTAACGGCTTAACGTGCTTTCCGAGGCACGGAGGGGTCTCGGTATGTAAAGATGGTCACCCATCCACAGACCAACCGCGGCAAGCTTAGCTTAACCTGACCGACCGACCTGTGCGGCTGTTATTATTTAGCCACGGGCCCCTAGGTACCATCAGCAACAAAAGTAACTGAACTTCAATTATTAAGAGAAATACTTAAATAAATCCCGAAAAGAAGTAAAATTTTAAGAAGTAGGTAGGTAATGTTTATAAAATGGTAAATTAAAATATATAAGCATGACGCAGGTAGGAAAATTCTATAGCGAATATTTTTATTATAAGAATTTTCCTACCTTCGTCACTACTCAATGTATGACGTCATGAAATTAAACTATTCAATATCACTCCTCACTTTCCACGCAAATACAAATTATGAAAATTACGTTTAGCTGATGTTAGGGGAATCCTCAATTTTCGGAGTAATATTTCGACGCCATAATCCGGGCGGGAAACCTCTGGGTCGCGCTAAGTCTCATTTATTTTACTATGTGGTTGTACTATATCTTGAGCCTGGCGTAAGTTTCTACGTGTTTACTATACGTTTGCGTGAATTGTTGAAAATTGAAATTGGAGGGAATAAATTACTGTGGATATTAATTTCATATTGAATGAAATTGGATTAATTTTCCTGGAGTATCTACTTATTCATGAAAATCTTTTGATCGAACAAGAGCCTCTTTAGACATTAGAAAAATATGTAGGTACAATATTCTTTTTATCGCTTTTATCAGGCACTAAAAATTATAAAATAATTAAATTGACTTAAATTGAATTCAAAAAGCTTGGGGCGTTTTTTGAATCAATTATAAGTGCGCTCCACGCCTTTTGTTATTTAGTTTTTTACTAACTAGACACAAATTTTTATTTTTAACTTTTGTGTCTAAGATAAGTATGCAGGATCGTCGGATATAGTTGAAGTTTAGTAAGAAACGGATTAACGTTTTCGGATAAAATTTTATTTAATTAATAAAAAAAACAAACAGTTCATTTATCAAACTAAATTTCATTCGAAAAGATCCATCGGTTTCTTACTAAACTTCAACTATATCCGACGACCCTGCATACTTATCTCTTTTGTTGACGTACATTATTATTTCGTTTATTTTTCTATTTACTTGTGTAATTATATTTTCAAATATTTCTTAAAATATAAAAAAGTAAGTATAAAAATCATTTAAAATACAAAAAAAAATAGTGATCCACCGATGTCGGGAGCAGGGTCTAAGCTACCGGTGATTAGGGCTCCAAAGATAGGAACCTCCTCACAATATGAGCTGTATCGAGGAGTACTACCTTTTGAATCAGGCCCTTGATCCAACCGCCTTGGTCGAGGCTAGTATACTATTTATTAAGTTAATAAATATAAAGTCAACAAAGTTATGACGATTAGGGTCTACTGGCAAACTCAAGGGGTTCAAACGTAGCCCCGAAATATCCACCCCCTGGCTCCATCATGAGATCTTCGACACCAAGTGCAACATATTGGACTCATCGAAACGAATCATATAACCCCAAACTCGAGAGGTTTCTCAGATCAGCTCCAATATACCAAATTATCATCAGAAATACATATACGTACAAAGTTTCATTTCTATACGACTATTACGATAGAAGTAGATTAAGATTGACTAGTTAGTTACAAGTGAAGTTAATAAAAGCGTGTTCAACATACCATATTTGTAACTGAAGAAAATATTCTTATGTGACAAATTACAAGGAAATTTTCTTCTATGAAAAATGTGCTGAGTAAAAGAAAATAATGGACCATATGTCTTCCTTGATTTCTGACAAGGAAAACGTCTTTTACAGAGACTATTACTTCAGCTAAGAGTAGTTTCAACATTATATATGATATCTCTGATACCGTATCTACATTCAAAATTGGATCAAATCGTGCGTGCAGCGCAAAGGCCGCCATTGCTATTCAAGTCAGAATCCCGAATGCTGACGAATATGACCGAGCGCTCGCGAAATCAGAATGAACGCTCTTTGCAAAATGTAGGGGCAATGTCACTGTGGCTTTGAAGATACACATTATTTGAGATTCTGATATTGTTCTCAAACCTCAAACTCAAAGCATTTATTTCAATAAAACCATTTACTTGAATTGTCAAAATTAAATAGTTGGTCAGTTAGTCCGAAAGTTGAAGCTAGTCGTCCATTCCAAAAAAAAAAACGCAAGAAACTCCAAGAGCAGTCTTTTAAATCAAGATATTACAAAATCCTGGGTACATTATTATTGTTGCTTCTATAAGTAAGAACAATATAAAAAACAAATGAAGAAACAATTCAAAATATAAGATTAAACATTTCTAGATTCAATGCAGAAATATAAAATAGCATTGATTCAACTCTCTGTTGTACATATTTCAAGATTGTTCTTCTAAAATATATTTTACAAAAGTAAATGTAGAAGCGAACTATTTTATTTTCACATTTGAAGCAAAGAAAAAGGAAATATGGAGAGTTAAAAGCATAGCTGGATTCAAAACTTCTATATTTTGTCGTGCAAAGTTCTTTTGGAACTAACTTACACAAATATTTTAGCTCTTATGCCTCCTGACTACAAACATCCAATGTTTGTGTTCGATCGATATTCAAAAGCAAATTAAGGAAGAGATCAACAAACTATCCTAAAGTTAAGTGTCGTTTGAGGATTCCGGTGTAAGCGAGTGCCCTACGCCAGAACCTAGCTAGTCTTTGTCTCGTAAACTGCTTATATCGGTCAACGTACTCACTAACACGAGAACAAGTAACATTAAAGATACACATAGCCACACACACTCAGAAAAAATTCAAACCACTTCCCTACATCATCATCATCATCATTAGCATTTGTCTAGCAGCTGAATACCAGTATTTTACATGGAGCTACTGCCTATCTGTCCTCCACTACCTCACTACATAATCAGCCGATAATGTTCTCACTGTTGGGACACAGGCCTCTTCTCTTTTGAGAGGGAGTAAGCCATAACACACCACGCGGGCCCAGTGCGGGTCGGTACTCGTAGATGTCACATGTCTTTGAATTTTTGGTTCTAGGACATGCCGATTTTCTCACGATGTTTTCGTTCAACGTCTTGAGAGCAGAGTGGTGATATCATAAATTACCCAATGCGTTATATTGACTAAAAACACTGACTAGGTTTGAACCCATGACGAACAACTTGCAAGTCAGGGTCGTTGCTACTGGGCCACCATTGCTCTCCACGAGTCAAATAAACATTCCATATCATCTTACACCTCCACTTTAAAATATTCCACGAGATCTCATCTCCTTTATAAAACGACAAATTGGATTTTTCAACGACTGTAGAATTCCTTTGTATGAATACCATCCAGTACAAGATAGTTTCAGAATACTAAGTGAAGTGCAACCAGAAATAGGTTAACAGGATGATGATATGGCTTTGAACTGAATTGTTTCACATCTCGGTTATATGAAAGTCTTCTATTTTTATTTAGATGGCTGTTTGAACTTTTAGAAATGTTGAAAGTGGAAACTGCTCAATGACGTTTTTAGAACTGTTGAAAGTAGAAACTGAAAAATTAAGAGCATTAACACTTTAGATGTTAAAGTTTGTCGAAGTTGCAAGAGTGAGTCTATAATCAATACCTAAGTTTAAGTTTTGCAATGTATTTGGCTCATTAGTGGACCGATCATTAAGAAAACCATTTTTGTTTTTATTCGTTCTGTAAGTACAAGAAGTTTAGCGTCATTTCTTACTAATTTAGTCTACTTTATTATTCTACAAAATTAAAATCAGCTTCTTTACACTTTTCTGATACACAGCTACACGCTGTGTATCAGAAAAGTGTAAAAAGAAATGTGTCATCTTTCCCCACTTTCCCAACATCGTAATCGCGAAAAAAAAATTCAAATCGTTAACTATGACCACAAAATTCTGATACACGCATGCCCGTATATTGTAACACAGTTTAGGTCACTGATTTAAGAAGAAAGCCTGTGTGGCAACTAAGCAATTTCGCAATCAAATTGTAGCCACAAGAAACGCTCCGTCACCTCATGCTAAAACAACACATTACAACGCACTAATTTGTTTGCCATGCATCTAGACTATAGCCACACCTCACGAGAATTCATTATTATTGGTCCCAGTCTGTCAGGAATCCCACGTTCACCTGCATAAATACTTATGCCATACGTGTCTATTCAATATTCACGTATATATGCACACAGACATTGGCATTTGACATTTTTGCTGGCCTATTAATATCGTGAGATAAAATGCCAGATGCATTTAATTAATCTTGGTAGGTAATCTATGAAGACATATTCTGAATAGCAATGAAACATAAATGTGAAACTGGTTCTTGTGTGTAATGAATTGAATAAAGCTTCAAATCATTTTGAAAGAAAAAAGATATTTTCTCAATCATGTCTCATTTAAGTAGGTACTTACTACGATAAAGCGTATGGATATACAGATAGGCAATTTAAAATACATATGTTCAGCACTTTAAGCCCTCATTTATTTCTCTCTTTCATTTAAAACTCAAACATTAAAGCGTAAAGAGAGAAATATCCCTCCAAAGACGACGTGTAAAAGAAAAAAAAAAGATAATTTAATCTTCTCCGAGACACTCTTAAAATTGAGTTTTCATTCTTGATTGGATCCTATTATTGCTCACTTTTGTGTGAAACTAAATGTTATTTCTTGAAACATTGTATCGGATTAAGGCGATGGAATCTTTAGATTAGTTTTTGTGCAATCTCTTGGAAAGCTGACAGTGCTGTGATTGTGGAGAGGGAATGGGGAAAATGGGTGCAAGAATATAAGTTCACCGAGGTCTGTTTTCAAGATATATTTTTTTTGTTTCTATTGTAGAGTCGATGTTAATGTTGGTATTATTGTGCACATAAATACCTACGCACATTTAGATTTGTCAGTGAATAAATGAAGAGTGAAATATAAGTATTTTTCTTTCCCAATATGCTCTCAGTAAAGCTACGGTTTCTTCGAAGAGCGGTGGCCGCCACATAACGTCTGCAATTTACCGGCGAATGACATAACTGAAATGTTGTAGGCTGCACCGGTTGACGTCATCACGTCCACGCCGTCTGTCGCTGAAAATCAGCGCTGGGGCTCTTTCTCGTGTAAGTGCGGTGCAAGATTTTCCCCCCTCGTAACGTTATAATGATGGTATTTTTCCTAGTAAATTTTCTGTTGATTGCATGGAAAATGAAGTGATCAGTGGAAAATAATTGTCTTATTATTGTAAGATAAGATTTTTATTTTATTTTTTTATTTTTTAGGGGATTATTCGGTTAAATATAGAGAGAAGTCAAAGGCAGATTAATACGTATTGCCTTCAACGCAACATAACATCACACCTATATTTCCCGAAGAGATAGGCAAAGGTGTACAGTCACGAGTAAAAGTATATATACACTCGGCTTTATTCAAAAGCGATTTACTCCTTTATTTTTTAATGAAATGTTATGTTGTTAGGGTAATAGCATTTTCAAACCCATAGGTTTATGTTATGTGTCGTATTTCAACGTTCATTCGTTATTTCGCAAAAAAATCGAAATTGAAAGTTGCCAAGTGTTGACATATTGTTGCTCGTGACTGTACCTATAGTACTCCCACAATTCGCCAGTTATGTTTTAAGTCCCATATAATATTAAGGGGGCAAGCCTCTCGCCTTGAACCGCGCACAAATCCAACTTGTACTTCTTGTTGTGTTTGTATTTTTTCTTCAGCGTCATGTTTACCGCGAATAAATGTATTTTCTTTTTTTCTAGGCAATACCACTCAATTTTCCAAATCATTTTCCCACCACGTGTACTGTGTACAGAACTATCACACGTCATATGATATCACACAAGAAACCATTTAAGGTAAATTAACTAATTAATCCTTGCTACGTGTGTGAACATTTATTCGGTAAAGGAGATATGTAATTACCCGGAAGGAGACAGATAAACTTCACGCATCCCATGGTAATTAACACCAAGAAAATATGTGTGTATCTTATAGTATAATCTATTCGACGCATTTGTTTGTCTTCCGGCGAAACTCTATCGGTTGTTAGAGAACGCACACGTTTTCTAACAACCGATAGAGTTTCTGTGAGAGAGTTGAGAGTTGTGATAGAGTTTGTGTGAGAGTTTTTGTGTTGGTTTAACATTAAATGGTTGATTGGATTAGGAGTGCAAACTTTCTTTTGATTTCCTATGTGCGAACCTAAGCAAAAATGCAGTTTAGTTTATGCAGTTTATTTTATCACTAATACTTTAGAAACTAGGAAGAGGGGCTCCTAGGTAAACTTTTTTCAGTCGCATGGGTCGGTCGAAGGTTAACCTACGCTTGCCGCGGTCGGTTCATGGTTCATTCATCCGTTACAAATCGAGACCCCTCAATGCCTGAAAAAGCACGCTAAGCCGGCGATTCGTAGATCTTTGACAGTCTTTACGGGTCGTCAGAAGCCCGAAAGTCTGACAACCAGTCTTACCAAAGGGTATCGTATTACCTAGTAACGGGTTGTGAAGGTCAGATGGGCAGAAGCTCCATGTAAAATACTGGTATTCAGCTGCATCCAGGTAGACTGGAAGCCGACCCCAACATAGTTGGGAAAAGGCTAGACAGATTATTTGATATGTAAAGAATGGTCACCCATCTACGGACCTACCGCGGCAAGCGTAGCTTAACCATGAACCAACCCGTGCGGCTGTTATTATTTAACCACGAGCCCTCTAATAATTGTTAATTAACCACCCTATACTTAATCAACACAAAAGGTACTAAATTACATAGTGAATTTTGATTTCCGCACGGATATGCTTTCAATTATCCTGAAAGCAACCAATTTTCAGGATCAAAGCTCTTCAGTACCTACTCCTTTAGGTTCGTAACTTAACAAGTGAGTGAACGAAAACAATGAGTGATTATGATTAAATTAATTTACTTAACTAATTATAATGACATGGTTGCCTGGAAGAGATCTCAGAAAGCAATAAGGCCGCCCATTGTATATTTCTAGTGTTCGATCAATTTTTTTTCGTTACGTATTTTTGTGGTGTGAGGCAGTCGCTCCATGTAAAATACTGGTATTCAGCTGCATCCGGTTAGACTGGAAGCCGACCCCAACATAGTTGGGAAAAGGCTAGGCAGATGATGATGTAGGTAATTTTTATTACCCTCGTAACTTTATAATTATGTATTTTCCTAATAAATTTTCTCTTGACTACACTTACGAGGAAAATTTAGTAATCAGAGGAAAATAATTATCTTGTTATTATGGAGGGAATTATTCGGATAAATATAGAGAGGCGTCAAAGGCAGATTGATACGTATTGCCTTTACCGTAACATAACATTACCCCATGTTCCACAAAGGTATATAAAACCTCATTTCGACAGTTTTGTTTTAAGTCTCGTGTAATAAATACTAAGGGGGCAAGCCTCTCGCCATCAACCAGACACAAATCCAGACTCTTTTACCTACCTACCTTCTTGTACCTTTTGGTAAGATTCCTCTGTTACGAGTACTATATTTTATATTGACCTTTGAGTTACGTAATTTTCATTCATTCATTCATTTCAGCCGAAAGACGTCCACTTCTGGACATAGGCCTCCCCTAAGCACCTCCACTTTGACCGGTTCTGTTTTTCCCGCATCCAGCGGATTCCTGCGGCCTTCATAAGGTCACCGGTCCACCTTGTGAGAAGCCTTCCTACGCTACGTCTTCCAGTACGCGGTCGCCACTCCAGCCCTATGCCACTGAGACGTGGTCGCTCACAATGGGCCTTCTAAGAAGGCTAAAAGTTACCCAAAGGACAATGGAGAGAGCTATGCATGGAGTTTTCCTACATGATGGAATCAAAAATGAGGAGATTCGCAGGAAAACCAAGGTAACCGACATAGCCCAAAGAATTGCCAAACTTAAGAGGCAGTAGGCAGGGCACATTGCTACTCGTAGCAGAACAGATGGCTGATGGGGCTGAAAGGTTCTGGAGTGGTGACGTGATTTTATCTGATTTAAATAATACACGTTATGGGTTCGTATGATTATGCCACAATATCACTGCGTTACCGGCAAGAATAGGTCACCCCATTTAATCCTGAAGTTGACATAAGACACACCTAGAAAATATCTACTCACTGGAACCGACAACTGACGGAGTTAGGCATCGTTTTTGCAGTATCTGAATACAAACTTGGTAGCAAAATGGATAGTGTTTTTGCACAAAGAATGTTAGAAAAAACTGAGTTCATGTTCGAAAAACTGAAAGAGAATCGGTGTGCGACGTTATTGTTTTTATTTCTTTTGGCGGGTTATTTTGCTCGAAAACCGGTAAAAATTTAATTATTCCAGCGTATGGCACTCGTGGGTTGCAGCTGAAAATAAGAGTCAGGTGGTACAACTGTGTTCTCATCTGACATTATGCTGAGCTGAGGCCCTTTTGGCACTATAATCATTGTTTTCTGTTTTTATAGTTTTAAGGTGTATTTTTTTCCTGTAATGCCAATAAGCACATTTTCTTTATTTCTTTTAAAAAAAATGTTGTATAAGCTAACATTTAAAATAATAATACATATGTTGTTGAATATTTTGGTTGATCCTCTATATATTTGCAAGTTACCCTGATCAACACCAATAGATCTATTAGTCAGTACAGTTCTTGACAGTTAGATAAAGGGAATTCCTGTTAATCATCAAGGATACAACGGTGAACACGGCAAGTACTTAATGATGGAACAGTGTAGCTTTACTCGAATAAAATACAGAAGGGCCATTGCGTCGAAATTTTTGGATGTAATTCGATCTGTGAGCTACTCGAAATGAAAAAGACAGTTGCCATAGTATAATGAAAACTGTCACGGCATGTCAGTTGAATACAGATAATAAAATGCAATTTAAATAATCGATTATAAGATAATAATCGATTATATTGGAAATAACTCGACTTAATATTATTAGGCCTACACTAATATCTAGACACAATGATCTCTGTGTTTACAGAACTAACCACCGGTATAGTACGGCTGACGAGAGAATGCGTTCAGACACCTGTCAGTTTCATAAAAAACGAATACGTGGTTTTGCGAATTTGATCTTTATTAGCTGCTAGAATTGTCGCACTGACAGGTGTCAGAAACGCATTGTCTCGATTAGGCTGTAGTTAGGCATACCATACCTTCTACTTTTACTACAACTACACCATGGTAAGGATATCTGAAGTTCAATTCCCATAATTAAAAACGTTCAAAATCTAGTCGCGATCTCATCTCAGCGACAATCAATGTCAAAAACTTATGTATTTTTGAAAGATTGAAACTGAGTCAGACTGTGAACGTTCTTGAAGTTACGAGAATATACAAAAAATAGTCAGCTCTGAAACATTTTATATCACGTCAAAGACAAGTCCTTTTCCAATTTACTTCATGTTCCGTGTGTAATATTATTTAATTTGATCTTCATATAAATGAGAATGAGGATAGAATATTGATGTACAGACGCCAGCAGGTCAAGCTACCCGAAACTGTCAAATTTTTCCAATCAACCTTGAACCTTAATACTATATCGATAAAGTTGAAAATCTATTAAAGAAATTTGACAGATTGTAGTAGCTTGATGTGCTGGCGTCTGTACCTACCACCTACCTACATAATGTATGTACGGAGCTTCGTCCAATCATATAAACGTGTTTTGTTTGTTTATCAGGGGTAACAAATCAAATTAACAGACAGTGAGCCTGTGGTATTAATAGTGTTATCCAGAGTATGACAAGACTGAAAGTGGGCTCGGCATCTAGCTGACCTATATCAAACAAGTACGCTGGACTTCATGAGATGAGATGGTGAACGTCCGTGGAACTAATATTTTTGATAGTGAGTTTTACAAATTGCGCATGCTCTCATGACAAAAATGTTCTAAATATTTCGTAGTAAACACAAAATACACAAACATGCCTTATTCCACGATTTAGACCTAAATCATCACAGACGTACCAAAACAACACAAAGGTCATTTGCAACAATGTGTCAATTTATATAATGAGACGCTCGAGCGCCCTCTTTGCTCGTATAGTATATTTAGTCCAGCGTACTCGTATAATAGTCAGTGAGTCTTAGGGTTTTGATTAGTTAAGGCTGCTAGGCCTATAAATTTCTCTCTAGATTCTAATGCCAGGAACGATTCATCATACTGTCCGGTAGGGATTTAAATGCTTTAGTTCTCCTCGTCTCCCTCTCACTAAAACTAAAAAGAAAATACCCCTTTATTCATAAACCCTACTTACAAGTAGTGATTAGCGGCTGTTTAACCATATATTTTTGACGTTTAAACGTCACATAGCTTTAATTATCGTTTACTAGCTGTTGCCCGCGACTTCGTCTGCGATCCAGATTTAAAAGTAGCGTATGTCCTTCTCCAGATCATGGTCTACACATGTGTCAAATTTCATCTAAATCCGTTCAGCTGTTTTAGCGTAAAAGCGTAATTCTTAAATTTTCTAATTTTCTGCGCAACATTCTTATTTTTTTTTCCGTAAGAACCTTCTACAAGGTATTATAAAACTTAAAAAAAAAAGATGGATGAAATCGGTAAAGTCATTCTCAAGTTATGGCGTGACCAAGCGAAATAGGGATTCATTTTTATATATATATAATATAGATAAGTAAACCCCTAAAACTTCAGGCAAGTGCTGCTGGAGTACTTTACATACTACATAAAATTTCATATCCCGAAAGTATGAAAATAATAAACTAATCTATTCAAACTGTCAAAAGAAAGGTTTGGTATTAGGCAAAGAGATTTTAGATAGATACTATAGAGAGGCTATCAGCAGAAATGGTATAGACGAGAAACTGTATCTCATTGACGCCATCTAGCATAAATAGCAAAATAACATTTTTTTTTTATTGTTAAATGGGCCTGCTCTTGACCTTGATCACGCCTGATGGAAAGCGATGGATGAGTTCTATGATGGAACGAGCGTGCCCAGAATATGGCTGTTCACTCTTGCTTTGAAGGCAGAAGGAGTAAATGTGGGCCACACAGAGAGTGCCAGACGTTGGCTGTGCGCATGATAAACTTGGAGAAGCGCTGAGTACAAAAGCCAAAGTCAATTGCCAAGTTTTAAGCGAAACACTTACGGACACCAACCTTTTGGTTACCAACCGTCAGATAGTTTGACTAAGGGCTGATTTTTCAATCATCTGATAACTTAAGAATAATTATGAGATAATCGGTAAATTGTAAAATTACTAACAAAAATAAACCGTAGTTAAGTCCAGTCATTTTTAACCCCCAACAAAAACAGAGGGGTGTTATAATATCACTACGAGGTATCACCACAATGTATAATTCGGTATATTTCCTTCGAAAATTATTTTCTTTTGCACACAATGTGACCTGTCATGTGGAGCCGCGCATGACACGAGACATACAATTAAACTGAGCGAGGTGAGACCTGTATGTGATACTACGTAAAATATATGTTGATGTTGTTCGCTTTGTCCCGTCCATCGTAAGTATATGTCTTTGGTACTGGGTGAGGTAAATGACAGGGTTTAACTTACAGGGATACAAATAACCATGTATAACCAATAATAACCATGGATGTCTGTTTGTACCGCTACTTTCAATTAAATCTAATTGGTAGGAAATACTTTAGAGGAATTGGGTTATAAGGGTTGTGGTCCTTTCAGGGTTAAGACAAGAGTGATGTTAAACTATTTGGCTTGTATTTAATTTAACCTCTAATAATTCCCGTTTGGCGCTCCTAAAAATACAATTGAACACTCTAATATAATTATTGAGTCTCTTTTTCTGAAACTTAAGTAATTCCAATTTTGGGGACCAAAAATACTATATAGCCAAGTAACTGTGGCCAACTTGGATGGAGCGGTCCGGTCCGGCTGCTGCAGGCGTTTAAAAGAGGCTTAATTATTACGAGCCCAAAAATTGTTTTAGAGGCTCATTCATTTTAAAAAGTGTCCATTATTAGATGGTCAACCAGGTTTTTAGAGGATCACTTAAATATTTCTCATTCTATTTTCAAACGTACTGCACTTGTTTATTCCCACTTACAATTCTATACAACCATTAGTTTATTCATGAACACATACGCAAGCGTAAACTTAAAGCACGTCCACCTTACGCGCGCACTTGATTAATGTTATGCTCGCACTCGCACCACACGGTAAATCTTCAGGAAAGCACTGGGAACGAATTTACCGCTTGTTTGACTCCTTTACATCGCCATGGGCATAATTTACAAGACCACTATGGACAATTTTGTTGGGAGTCGATTTTGTGAATGGTTTTGGAAAGTTTTCAGGAGGGGAAGTTAAAAAAGGGTTTCTCTTGAGAATAGTGAAGGTTGGATGCTTAGATTGAGTATACAGTCAATGTTCCCTTTTTTTGACGTTCTTAGAGACGATTTATCTTATTATGCTAATAACTTAAAAAAGGATATTTTTTTTTTTAATTAGAGTGTATCGTTAGTTAGTAAGTACCTACTTAGAAGTTAAGAATTATTTCATACATTTCCTGGTGCATGTTGTTTGCCGATGACATTGTTTTCGTCGGTGCAGATGGACCTGAGATCCAGAGCAGATTAGAGAAATGGTAACAGAAGCTGGAGAATGTTGGTTTGAAAATCAGCAGAACCAAATCGGAATATATGTTCTGGGATTTCGGTGGTCTCTCCAGTTTTGGAGCCATAGCGCTTGATGGCGCACTTCTCCTAGTCTGCTCCGACTTTCGGTATCTCGGTTCACTCGTACAAATTGATGGCGAAGTAGATCGGACGGTTAAGCACAGAATTAACATTGGATGGATTAAATGGCGGCAGGTGACGGGAACAATCTGCGACTCCCGCATTCCCCTTAAACTTAAGGGGAAGATATATAAAATCATGATTAGACCTGCTGTCTTGTATGGATCAGAATGTTGGGCCACAAAAGGGATAAATGAAAGGCAATTGCATGCAGCTGAGATGAGAATGCTAAGAGGGATGTGTGGTGTTACATGAATGGATAGAATAAGAAATGAGTACAAAAGAGGAAGTCTGAAAGTGGCACCGGTAACTGAAAAGTTGTGTGGAAATCGGTTGTCATGGTATGGGCATGTGTTACGGAGAAATAAGGAAAATGTCGTGAGGAGAATTTTGAGAAACTATAGATGGAATGTGTGAATGATGATATGGTTAGAAAGGGTGTGACTACCGAGATGACGACTAATAGAGAAGTATGGAAATAAAAATTAAATAAATATTACCGTATCCCGCGGCTGCGCTCGTCGTCCGAAACGCCGTCCTTGTAAAAAGAAGCCCTGTCGGCGGTGCTTCAAAAAACATCCGCGTCCATGCTGTTCTTAAACTTATAAGCGTTTTTTAATGTCTTTAGAAAAAGTAAATAGTCATTTTAAATTACTTGTTTCTTAATCTTAATAACCTCCTTAGATAAAGGCAGGTTGGTCTGTGGATGGGTGACCATCTTTACATACCGAGACCCCTCCGTGCCTCGGAAAGCACGTTAAGCCGTTGGTCCCGGCTGTCATTCGTGGATCTTCGACAGTCGTTACGGGTAGTCAGAAGCCCGAAAGTCTGACAACCAGTCCATTGGTGTAATTGCCGTATGGCGTTCCAGTGTGAGAATAAATAAATAATAATAATAATAATGGAAGAAAAAGAAATGTTGCCCTGACCCCCAAAAAATAACTGCAGGAAAATGATGATGTATTTTAGTAGTAGTATGTATTTTAGTAAATCACCGTTAGTAATTTACAATCAGAGAATGTATTATACTTGTCGTCTGCAAGTCGACATTCAAACAGACACTAAGAACAGTCGTTGGTCCTACGCCTGATCTCCCTCCGGTCGTGTTGGATTGCCGTTCCATCGGACTGCGAGAGTGAGGGAAGAGAGAGTGCACCTGTGTCTACGTACACAGTTGTGCACGCAGATACAGATATCTCCCGCGCCGGAGGCTTAGTCTTCTCTTAGATTAGTCGTCATGGTGTAAATACAGCCTGGAGGTTGATTTAGGAACATACTAAACAAAAACCTTAGTCAAATTAGAAGAAAATTTAAGTTATAATGTCAAAATTATTCAGTTACTGTGTATAATATTCCTATTTATTTCTCAGCGGATTGGCTAAATTCGTCGCTTCCGAAACAAGGTTCTTGCATAAATTATACTGCGGCATAAGTAGGGTGAACGCATTTATTATGGTAATCGACTAGTCAAGTAAAAACATTCGTGTAGAATATTTATTGGGACCGTCGCCTTGCTCACTAGTTCGATCTGTCAAAAAACGGTTAACCTAGTGAACAGAGTATAGTATAAATTTTCTTTATCTTTGCGTGTTTGAGGACGATAGATATTAATTAAATGAGCGGGTAAAACGGGAAGTTCAAACTAAATAATGTTATTTGACTATCTTCCTTTTTTACTATACTTAATTTAATTCTCGGACTAAAATTGAGCCCTAATTTTGGGAAAGAAATTCGAGGTTGTATATAAATATACGAGTACCAAGACAACCTTAATTATTTTCTAGGTACCGCTCCTTGTTATAGCCGTAGCTTAAAAGACCAGTGACCTGTTTTTCTTTTTTAAACGAAGTTTGTATCCACAAAAGAAAATCGAGGACGACAAACAGCACCAATATGTCAACACTTGGCAACTTTCAATTGCAATTTTTCTATGGGTTCGAAAATGCTATGTACGTAACAACATAAAAGTTCATTAAAAAATAAAGGAGTAAATCGCTTTTCAATAAAGCCGAGTGTATACATTTTTGTTCGTGACTGTACATCTTACATGGAAAAAACACCTATACGACAGTTATAGGGCATACGACTTAACCGTATTATTTGTTCTAACACCAAAGCCTTTAGCAAATCAGCGGGGGGTTTGCGTTATTTATTTATTTATTTTACCATTTATGTACACAATATATACGACAAGAAAAAAAAAACAGAACAGAAAAATTGCTACAAAGGTGATGCTTATTTCATAAGATATCTCTTCCAGCATACCTGCGATACGATAATAGACAGAAAGATGTAAGACAGCGTGTGTGAGCACTATGTACTTTCTATAAAGCTACCATTTACTGGGTACGTCTTTCATTGACTTGAATGTGCCCTGGCGGCTGTGAGTAGGTATGTCATGCTCACTCTAATGTGTCGCTGGTGGTGGCGTGTGTATCGGATCATTAAGTTCCCTCCAAAATGGTTGAACTGAATGGTGCCGAGCCATACGTCATGTTCGTGAACGGGCGCCGTCAGTAGGGACTAGTCATCTCTTAGCTGCCACGGCTTATTTTAATTTTTAATTTCTGAATTGTTTTTATGTTTTCTATAACGGACGCTTTTACCGTGCACGTATTTGTACATCATTTTCACATGGTTAATTTCAACACGAATGATGTAATCAAATATTTTGTAACAATTTTACGATTTAAAAGAGTGTCTATGGAGTTTCTTGCCCGTTCTTCTCCATAGGTACCTACGCTTTGGAATGGGCAAGTAGCTTCATCTTTCTGACTGATCGACCCTTTGACAATTCAAAAGTGCCTGTAATTGGTTTAGTTGAATTAATATTTTATTTATTTTATTTCTTTATTTTATAACTTTGTTTTCTTTTTGTACTCGATCGATAGCTACTTACCCAATGAAACTCCGTACTAGTTTTGTATAAATTGAGAAATGTATTAACAGAGACAGTCCTGGCACCCCAACACAAGTTTAATCTTAGCTTGGGTGCCAGTGGAGTAATCAGAGATTTATGCAATGTTATGTCATAGAATTAACTTATTGCCGCAAATTGTAAAATTGGAAATAAAGTTATTATTATTAAAAAAAAAAAAACGATTTGCGTTTGAATTTTGTGAAAGAGTAAGGAGACAAAAAAATACATAAAATCATAAACAATTCACTTAACAAAACTAAACAAATATTATGAGAATTTACTTACCTACATAAAAATAAACAAACATATTTTTACACAACATGCATATTTATGTTTAAGTAGTTTATCAGCCATCTTGTTACCATAACACAAGCATTAGGTTGCTTAGCTTGGGACTAGATGGCGCTGTGTGAAATGTCCAGGGATATTATTATTATTATTATGTTGTTAAGCAGATTTTTTTTTTTAAAGTAATGGATTAGCGATAGCCTTCAAGATCATTCAGATTGTGATGTTACGAAACACTAAAAGTTTTGCTTACCAAAGAAATCGAATAAAATAAAGCTAAATAAAAGTAAAAGAAACTACCAACTAACTATAAATAATCTTTTACATAAGTCAAAGAAATGATATACAGTATGTTTACCTGCGAGTAACTAAATACGTCATTTAGTCTGACGCGACTAAATAAATAGCTAGATTTAGTTTCTTTCTCAGCAAATAGTTATATGTGAGATATACTGATACAAATTAGTTTCTTAGTAACTTAGACCAGGCTTTTGTTGGCGTACGGCTCAAGTCAAAAGGGAATTTAGGTAATTTATTATACAGAATGATTGTAAATAAAAAGTACTTTGTAAAGACACATTTCTCTTCTTAGAGATTTTCTTTTGATACTCATTTTAACTTATATCTAAGCTAGATAAATGCGAAAAGATGCGATACTTATTTGTCTGTACGCTTTGTCTCAACTTTTACAATTAAATGCGATTTGAATTTGAATGCTGTAGTTAGGTACTAATTTAAAATTGTCCAATCACTTACTTTGTGACTTCTACCAACTCGCACTGGGTCCGCGTGGTGGATTATGGCCCATTGCACTCCCTCTTACCAAAAGCTGTCCCAGCAGTGGGAACATTATAGACCGATTATGTTAATCACTTACTAAAGAAATTATACTTTTTTTTAGATTTTACTAGCAGCGCCCCGCGGTTTCGCTTGCATAAGTGTTGATCCCGAAAGAATATCAGGATAAAAAGTATCTTATGTGTTATTCTAATGTATAAGCTATATTACTGTAAAGTTTCATCAAAATCCGTTCTGAAGTTTTTGCGTGAACGAGTAACAAACATCCATCCATCCATCCATACTAACTTTCACGTTTATAATCTTAGTAGGATATTATAAGTTGGACTAAAAAATAAAATTTATGTAATGAACACCTCTCATTTATTAAACACTGAAGTCACCCTAGTCTTTGCCGGGAGGATTAGTTTTGCAGCATAGTATTTTCCACTTCCTGAAAATTCGTGACGTCATTAAAACCTAAAAGATTATTGCGACTCATTTACTATTAAGAATATTATCTTGCAGCTCAAAAATAAACTGCATCGCTGAAATAGTAATAAAATACTTGGAAATATTCTACTGTCTTTGATGAATCATCGTAAAATCTACACAAAGATTCGGGTTCATTTTTCACATTGTTAACTTTGCACGCGGCCCATAAAGTACGAGCTTTACGTGTTTTCTTTTACCTAACAGGAGACGCTCTCGTAAAACTATTCAAAAAGAATTTATTTATGAGAACACCGTTCTTGGGAAAAATTATTTAAATATTTTTTGTGAGGCTTGTTTTTTATACAGGTTATAAGAAAGAAAGGTGAAATTTGTGGTCAAATTTAAAAATAATCAGCTATCCCATACATTTAGGTCAAGTAGGTATTGAAGTTTTATATGACACAGTTGATTATTCTTTCACAATTACGATGTTGGCCCCAATCTCTTCTTAACGTGTCGGTGACAAAAATATAGTTTATTTTTATTTATTTTTTGTTTGGCCCAAAATTCTGCAACGCGGATAGCATTCGCTGACTCAGCCATTAGGTCGTCACGTGTGCATGTGACAGGGCATGCGGTGCATGATGGGAGGTGAGCCATTGTCTGTGGAGAGACACCGCATACACACCGGAGGTCTGAGCCTTCCATGAACCCCCACTTGTGGAGTCCCAATGAGAAAGTGGTTCAGCTTGATGGTCTTTTAAATATGACCTCACAGTTCTGATACACGGTGTAAAATACTGGAAATAGCCGCCATTCTGATTGGATGCATTCAGGCACAATCGTTTTAATTTTGAAAGCTCTATAACGTCCACAACATTCATCATGATAACTCGATCGACCGCGGATTTCAAAACATATGACGCAATAAACACTGTTGAGTTATTGTCAAAATTAGGAATGTGATATCTATGCAAGTAGAATGCACGTTAGATTAAATATAAAATTGTACTTACTTGGCATATAATAATAGTGTTGTAGTATTTACAATTTCCATCAACCCAGGTTTTTAACCGGAACGTAGAAATTACAGAAAACTGTATGGCTTTAAAGTTAGTCTAAGTTACCTCGAGCAATCTCGTGGCAGACTCAATAGAAAAGCCTGGGTTGAAATTCCTAGCTTGAAGCTAAGCAGAAAACTTAAACAAAATAGGTTACTTAGAGTACAGAAAATGTACAACATGAAATGGCGGCTGACTAGTCGATTCGAAATTACGGCCAAGAAACGACAATGTAAATACGAGTAGATTAATAAAATAATTTCTCTCAGTTATTCATTTGAATTAAATATTCAGAACCAAAAGGCTAAAGGAGCCATTAAAACGTTTTAATTACCGACACTGACCTTAAACTTTAAAAGGAAATTACAAATTTAATATGAATAAATTTAAATAAATTTAGATTTTCATGGGGCGCCCGTAAGGATACTGAAAACCTTTATTTGTAGGTACAGTACACAGTAGTTAAGTTTTCACTTCTGTCAGCAGTCCCCATCCATGACTGTTTATTTTATCATAATGCTCAGGATCATCATTTAATTCTAAACTCACCTAAAATGCCAATTTTCAGCATGTAACTGGCGATAACAATACGACAAAGACCACGTTACGGAAGGTCGTTAGAAAATTCACATATCTATTACATTTTACTTATATTTTGCCCTTCAAAATGACAATATCGGTTAATTAATAGTATTCGTTTTAAAAACAAGGCGAACTATCCATCAATAGATAAACAATTAAACATTAGCCTAGATCTATTTATTTCTAAGTTACCTACTGATGAATATGACGGCGCAGCAAGTGACTTAGTGTATCTGGTGACGTCATCATCATCTGCCTACCCTTGTCGAAACTATGTTAGGTTAGGTACATAGGAGAGAATAGAATACTTTTTATTACGTACACAATAACAATTACAGATCAAATCGAATGTAGAAAATTGACCTTAGGGGATCTTATCGTGTAATAGTGCTCTTTTAAAGACAACCTTTGGATGGATGCAGGTAGTCTGTGTTGTACCATTTACATATACATGTACGTAAATAAAACATACTTATTACATCACTATCATCTGCCTAGCCTTTTCCCAACTATGTTGGGGTTGGCTTCCAGTCTCACCAGATGCAGCTGAATACCAGTATTTTACATGGAGCGACTGCCTATCTGACTTCCACAACCCAGTTATTGGGTAATACAATACCCCTTGGTAAGACTGGTTGTCAGACTTTTAGGCTTCTGACGACCCGTAACGACTGAACTATACGATGACCACTTCTGATACAAGCTATAAATACAATGTTTTTACGGCAAGTCTTTAAAAGGCACTGTAATGATAAGATATATTTTTTTTCTTTCTTCTTTGGAAATATACTGAAATCTTGTAAAAATACACGTGAAATTCTGGTTAAAAATTAAGCGATAACCATACCTGACTATTAAATTCTAGCATTAAATTCTCAGACAATTTTTTACTAGCAAAAAAAGGTAGGTATTTCAATAACAGCTGCTTCTAAAATGCAAAGTAGAATCCCGGACGAGATCCCACTATAATATTATATATGTGATTGTTTGTATGTCTGGATGTTTGAATGTCAGTTACTCAAAAACGGCTGAATGGATTTGGATAAAATGTGGCACAAAGATGGTTTATAACCTGGATTAACACATAAAACAGCTTTTTATCCCGTGGAATAATTTCCGAACACCAAGCGTTGGAAGCCGCAGGAGAAGCTAGTCTTTTATAATTGTATTTGCACAATAACCCGGAGAGAAGGAAAAAAAGATGATTACACCATTTTTAAAGTCAAAAATAAACTGGGTTACTTCTGTCCTACCCACATTAGTATTTATTATACTTAACTTTTAACAAAAATTCTGAGCTTTCCTTCCGTTAAAAATATTCCATCTTCTATGAAGCACCTAAGTAATAAAAATAATTAATTAATTTGAGCAGTACGGAAACAGAATGGGAAGAAATTTTTTTCCTCAAATTCCTCTAGATGAAAACTTGAGTATTGTTGAGTTTGTTCCAGAAACAAATTGGGGCGTACTTAGATAGTGGGGGTCATTAAAAACTGTGCAGTAGACTGACTGATACAAACCGCGGGGAAATGTTGTGGTTTTACGCGGCGACATTTTGTTTTGCTGAGTCTTTATTAATAGATACGTTTATAGTCATTATCGACCAAACATGTTTTTTTTTTTTTTTCAATAAATGTTTTTCTTCCATTCATCACAATTTATTGAGTGACAGTTTGCAATTAGAAATAATGATTATCTGACAATCAGGTTGCTTACTTATTCTGATTTAGAGTTATGAGAAAAGTGTGTAAAGTTGACTCATCCTGATAGAAATAGGGGGATCCTCCGACCAGACGAGTGTGGTGTCTGGTGGGCTGCTTCCCAACGATTTATGTTGGAACTTTGCATGCGGGATGAAAGATTTTGCGTGACTTCAGTGTGATGTGTAGTTCTTATGTGGCAATCTAGGTGCCACCACACTGCTAAGCATATTTGTTTGGGTTGTTGGTGAAATCCTCTAAGATACCCTTCATCTGGATCATGTTGGAGTCCTACCAACTAAAACCCCTCGGTTTCAACCGCTGCTATGAGTCTTATTTACTGTGTTGTGGAGAAAATATCCCTGTGCCTCTGAAAGCACGTTATAAGCCCTTGGTCCTGTTCTTGATCTCTCTCCAGTCGTGTTGGATTGCCATCTCATCGGACTATGAGAGTGAGGCAAGAGAGAGTGCACCTGTTTCTGCGCACATATTGTGCACTATAATATCTCCCACGCCGAAGGTTAGTCTTCACTGAGATTGACCGAGGCCGAAGTTCGGTCTGGAGGACTATTTTTAGGGTTCCGTACCTCGAAAGGAAAAAACGGAACCCTTAGGGCCGGGACACATAAACACGATACGACGTCGCGTCGTAAAATTCTTTGATTTACATAACAAAGATGCCACCATTCATTGTCAGATGGTGACCGTCAACGATTGTTCCGACGGCTGCTAGTGACAGACTTGGCATGTATCATGCTGTCTTGTATATGCTTGAAGGCGAGATCACAACATAATGGCATTTTCTGACATTGGCATTGTACGACGCGACGTCGTATCGTGTTTATGTGTCCCGGCCCTTATAGGATCGCTTTGTTGTCCGTCCGTCCATCTGTCTGTCAAGACCCTTTTTCTCAGGAATGCGTGGAGGTATCAAGCTGGAATTTATATCAAATACTCAAATCTACTGACCCTTGGAGCTGTGAAAAAATCAAACATTTTAGCCAACGCAATCAAAAGATACAGCCGTTTATGCCGCAAATTTCCGCAAATTTTTGACGCTCGCAAGGGAATCAAAACCTGTACTTCTCGTGAACTCAGCAACTTCAACTTCTACTTCGTACCAAGCTTGAAATTTGGTACGAATTAACGTCTTATAGCACAGATAAAGGAAATTTGGGAAAACCGTAACTTTGTAGTTACATACCAACAAATTCGTACGGAACCCTACGGAGTCCGACTCGCACTTGACCTGTTTTTTTTTTGTGGAAAAAATTCCTTTGTGTACAATTAATTAACGTATCCGATAAACGATCAGCTGTAAAACACGAATTTACACCGACTGCCGAGTGTTAGTCTTAGCCCCAATTGACTATTTTTTTAAACATTTAATATTAATGACGCTCCTAGTAGGTTGATGTTGGTCTAGATTCGATGTGTAATTTTATTACGTGTGTGCCAGCACTTAATGGTTCGAAAAATGTATTTTTTTCTTACTTCCACAACATTAAAGGTAAAAAACTGTGACATATTAATTACCTTTAATAATGTTATTTATTAGTTTGTGTTAATATAGGTGTTAAATAGGCTTCACGTGTTGATAAGAAAAACTGTTGTGGCGAAAAAAATTGGGCTAAGGGCGTTTGTCCACCACGTCACTGCTGTGTCACCGAGAAACGAGATTATTCGAACCGATGGTGACGGCGATCGTTTGTCCACTGCGACCAAATTCGGCGGTTCAGTATGAGTTATGACAAAACAAAACCCAGGCGAACGGCGCCGGTGCGTCGGCAGTGTGTGGACAAGATCAAACGTGATTTGTATTGCCGGCACATTGGCCAATTACAAGGCCGATTTCTAGCCTACTCGAAACTTCGACAGCCGGGATGACGGCGCTCAGGCCATCGGGCGTGCAATGGACACGCGGCCACAGTAAATGTACGTGTCGCTACTTCAACGCCGTCATCTCGTTCTCGATGACATTCCGGTGACGGCTGCGGTGGACAAGCGCTCTAAATTCTGCTTATTTCAGTGGTTTTATTAATGGGTTAGATATTTGATTTATTTCTGTGACGCACCGAAACTTAAGCCTGACATAGTATTCAAATTATTGTTGTGTGTGAAAATGTTTTGGGTGTCAATGCCTTCGACGTGGTTTTTTTTTTGTGTGTTGAAACGACCTACATACGCTACTACTACGCATCTGCCCTTTCCAAAGATCGAAGTTAAGTGAATAGAGGAGTGTAGAACGGCACTTCAGCTTGCTTCGTCCAACGTCGGCTCGCCTCAGGCGATTTCCAATCGTTGTCGGTTTTTGCGCCAGAGTCAAAGGACTCGAAGCGTTCCGAAGTTTTTATCATGAGTGTATAGTCATATACTGCGGACTTGGGTCAATTTCGAGCAGTACTTCGTCGAAGCCACTTCGCAGCTAGTGTATTGCAGGTTTAAAGAACATCACCAATAAGATTATATATATGTACTTCTCGAGCGTCCTTTTCCGGCGTTACCTCTCACACAGACCTGCATTGTAAATATTATATCATAGCTAGTTTAGAAATATTAATGAAATGAAAAGAATACCGAAATTTTAAACTTTGTAACACATTCCATGCCTCCAATAATTACGTATCTACCTAATTAATTATGGAATAACATTTCCTCCAGGGGAATTATTATTCCCTGGGAAAATAAATTACCATATATTTGTGTATTTAATCGAACCTCAATTAATTCCCATTTTACTTTCCATAAAATATTATTGAACACTCTAATCTAATAATTGAACCTCTTTTTTTAACCCCTAATAATTTATATTTTGTGGGACCAAAAAATACTATACTTTCTGAGTCCGTCAACGAAGCTCCGTCCGAAAGAAGTTGATCCTTCAAAACAAGCACGTCATTTTTTTTTTCAGACGCGTAAAAACATTTCAGCCGTAGGGACAACTGTCAAATCGTATTGTCATTCATTCTTATTTCAGCATTCATTCTTAGTTCGGAAACCGAACTAATCTTATGTCCAAAAGTGATACGGAGTAGGAAATGCCCGTAGTTTCAGCCCAAACTACGGACTTTGTGCTTAGGAAGTAGACCCCCTGACACCTTTGTTCGGGGTATACTATAGCTTAGTTACTGCGACCAACTGGGAAAAAGGCCAGCTATTTAAAAAGAGGGTCATTTATTTTAAAAAGTGTGCATATTAGAAGCCAGAACAGTTTTTTGTGGTTCAATAATATAAAAAAAAGTTTTCATCATGGATAGGTCAATAAGTTTTTAGAGGACCAGTTGAATAATACCAAACAAATTACCCTGGGGAATTTAATACCCTGGTGATCCTACCGCGACGAATAAAACGCGTGTCGCTTACAGCTATGTGTTATTAGGAGTATCATTATCAAACTAATCACTTTTGTCCACTAATGGCGGAAGTATTAAATATGATAGCGTGACCCTATAATTATCATGAATGGATCTAATTTTACCAAGAATGTTGTTTTTTGAAATCCTTTTATACCTACTAGTTTGACAATCAAACTAATGATAAGTACAGGAACCAAAAATTATGTGACTTTATATCGCGTAGTTTTTGGCAATTATCTTTCTAAAGACACACACATATCACATCGCCTGTACCTTTTCCTCAAGAGGGTAGGTAGAAGCCTACAGTCTACTTTGTAAATATCTGAGGGGCAATTCTCGTATTTTAAGAACGTTCACAGTCTGATCTCCCTACCTCTACCCTACTTCTACCCTACTCCTGCACTACTCCTACCCTACTCCTACACTACTCCTACCCTTTTCCTACCCTACTCCTACCCTACTTCTACCCTACTCCTAACCTACTCCTACACTACTCCTACCCTATTCCTACCCTACTCCTACCCTACTCCTACCCCACTCCTACCCTACTCCTACCCTACTTCTACCCTACTCCTACACTACTCCTAACCTACTCCTACACTACTCCTACCCTAACCCTATAAGTAAATAAAAGTAATAAATAAAAATAAAAAGTATCCTAATTTCCGTCTTCTGGTTCTAAGCTACCTCTCCACCAATTTTCAGCTAAATCGGTTCAGCCGTTCTTGAGTTATAAATATTGTAACTAATACGACTTTCTTTTATATACATATATACGAGTAGATTGTTGTCTCCGCCTTGTATAACGAAGTGTGAGCACTAAGGAAGGATATCTGAAAATTGTCCTCCTGAAGGGGAAAAATAGGGAATGAAAGTTTTTATGTAATTGTCATTTTTGTCGATAGGAAATACCATCGGATGGGTGCACGACTTGTCACACACAACAACCAATCTGCCAAGCCTTTTCCCAACTATATTGGGGTTGGCTTCCAGTCTAACCAGATGCAGCTGAATACCAGTATTTTACATGGAGCGACTGCCTATCTGACCTCCACAATCCAGTTACTGGGAACTGTCCCTTGGTAAGACTGGTTGTCAGACTTTCGGGCTTCTGACGACCCATAACGACTGTCAAAGATTCACGAATGACAGCCGGGATCAACGGCTTAACGTGATTTCCGAGGCACGGAGGGATCTCGGTATCTGGACAGATGGTGACCCTTCCACAGACCAACGGCGGCAAGCGGAGCTTAATCTAATCGATTGATTTTAAGATCTTCCCTTGTTGAACAATGTATTTTCTGGCAAATCAATATTTCGATTATGAAATTTGAATTTGACCTTTGCGGCTGTTATTATTTAGCCACAAGCTAAATAATAACAGCCGCACAGTGGGAATTTAATATTATTTTATCCATATGGATACATATTAAGTAACTTAACTGTTGATTAGAATGCCAATTTTTCTTCGTATAAGTTATTCAATACAATTTTCGCAGCTCATACGCGAACCATAATTTCGTATTATGTTTTATGATATAAAGTAGGCACAAAATGCTACTTTATTCTCACCCACACATACTTTTGCTGCGTCTTCATTCATAAATTTTATCTAAACGCGTTCTTTGGTTGCAAATGACTTGCTTATTATCATCGAAAGACTCGCATTTATAAAGAGGGGAAAATTCATTTGACTAATAAATTTCCCTTTTACATTAAAGTTTTCATCATGATTTAGAGAAAAGCGGCCAAATGCGAGTCGGACACGGAGGGTTTCGTACCACCGTACAACATTTTACGCTAAATATTTTTATTATTTGTTGTTATAGAAAGAAAGAAAGAAAATACATTTATTTGCGGTAAACATGACGCAAAAAGAACATAAACACACAAAAAAAAAATAAGAAATGGTTGGGGAAAACATGCGTCACATCCACGCAAAACGGCTATCGATCAGCATTATGTTGCGACCCTATGCAAGACAGAGCCCCAGCGCTGGTTTTCAGCGACAGCCGGCGCCGACGACGTTATGGCGTCGTCCGGTGCAGTAAACAATTATTAGGACGCTGTACCGGTATAGCGTATTTAAAGAAAAATGGTATATTTTAATTTAAATGTGATAGAAACAAACAGAAATATATAAAAAAAGGAAATATATACATGCTAAGAAAATATCATCCTCCTAGCAGCTATAGTAGTTACGAAGGCTATAAAACTACAGGCTTAACTTTCTATTTGGGCTTTCCAGCACATAGAAATCGTCTAATCTGCACTACCCTTTCACCATCAGGTGTAGCGTCGCCATGTTGTCGCGTGGCCTGTTTTGAGACGAAAACTTTGAGTGTATTTATTTTTCAAGAATTTTTAGTAAATTGCAACTACATTCATTTCTTGTTTTGTGTTGGTGAGTTGGAAATTTTGCTTAATTTGACTGCAGTACTGTGAACGGTTGATGAGGCCTTCTAAGAAATCAAACAACGTTACGATTTCGTCACATTTATTTTGACTGAACGTCTTCACATATTGCCGACTAAACAAGCACTGACTTTTCTAAACAAAAAAACCTTATAAAATATTTGACACCCCGTTCTAAACTTGCTTGACTGTTTGAATGGAACCCGTGCTAAATTATAGCCAGGCTGCACTACATAAGGTTAACTTTAGCGGATAACCTTTAGAGTACCTAGGTTAATGCTTCTTAAAATAAAAATGTAGGTATTGCTTACTGAAAATATAAATATTAATTGCAATATTCAGTACTTTAAAAACGACGCATCAAATTGATGTCGACTGTTTTGCAGTTTGGTAAAAAATGCTGATTACTGCACGTAACACGCGTGCGCGCGCGCGCGCGCGTCGCGTAATTTTTTGGGAAACAATAATCAAACAAACAAACAAATGTCCGTGTGTATGAGTAGGAAGATACATAATATGTACGGTCAACAAAGGAGATAAGTAACCAGGGTCGTCGGATTAGTAAGAAACCGATATATGTTATCAAATTAAATTTAATAAATGAACTGTGCGTTTTCTATTAATTTAATTAAATTTCATTCGAAAACATCCATCGGTTTCTTACTAAACTTAAACTATATCCGACGACACTGGTTACTTATCTCCTTTGGTGACCGTACATACAAACTTTGTGGATGTATATGCGGCACGCCACACTTGCCGTACAATAGGTAAAACTTCAATTTTCAGGATGTTGTAACTAAAAAACTGGTATCCAGTTGAATATGCAAATTCAGACAAGTTTGGAGCATGGGCTCCATTATGTTTCTATAATTATGGTAAATTATAACAATACGCGGATATCTACCATATTTTTTTTTTTGTCAATTATAATGACTTTGGTAATCACGACCATTTTAAAAATATTCCCTTTATAAAAAAAAATATCAGTGGTCCCATTTAAGTCAAGTAGGTATTAAATGGGAAATTATTTTATTTCTGTCAGTAGGTTTGCACAAACACTTTTACATGTCAATCATATTTTAAAAACTAGATGAGGTCGGCGTTTCATATCTGACTACTCTGAGAAGAAAGGCCAAAACAAACTCAGAGGTCACAACACAAAATCTTGGTCAGATCATGTGAAGACCATGTCGATCGATGTCTGAGATGGTCTTTTGAGGAAAAAACCACACAGATTGAGTGGACCTGTCCAGTCAGTGCATATTGAAGTATGTATGGGATAGCTGATCATTTTTTCGCGATTAGGATGTTGGTTCCATGGAAAAAGTTGTTCAGTGGTCTGCACCCTTAAATATGACCAAGCATTTCTGATACACGCTTTATACAGGGAATTTACCAGTGAAATCTATTTCACCGATGAAAAGCGTGCAGTTAAACTATAATTCTGGCACTTATTTAGTGCATTATTTGTTTTTTTTTCAAATCTCAACATAGCAGATGATTAGCCTATAATGTTCCCAATCCTGGGACACAGGCCTCCACTCAGTGAGTAGGCCGTAATCCACCACGCGGGCCCAGTGCGGGTTGGTGGATGTCATAGTCATCGAATTTTTCGCTCTAGGACATTTGTGTCCTCACGATATTTTTCTTTACAGTTTTGAGTCTCAACATAAACTCTCTTATTCATTTATTTAATTAATACTTTAAGCACATAAATGTACAGAGGCGGACTTAAGACTACACACACATAATAATGTGGTGTGTGTGTCGTCCGTACGCTATGCGTAGTGTGGTTATATACCGAAATGCGTTGATCAATTTTTTTGACAATCTTGCGTGTGTTAAATTATTGTGTGTGTGTGTGCGGTTATCCTAATGCCATAGACATAAACCCTCTTCATACAGTCATATCTTTTCTTTAAGCCCCACCATTACAAATAACTCTAAATTACAAACCAAATCGGATACTCAAGCCTTATTTTGCGTGGTGTAGGGGTTTTATGTGAAATTGGCGTATTGCCAAAATACTACCTATAAACTGGTGTCGTTCAGCTACAACGACTGTTCACAGGAAATGTGGGGACATTAACATTGTACTGTTGTATTTGACGGTCTGATTTACTAAAATATATATAGTCAGTTTAAAACTGAATTGTCTGCAATTATTAAATATTTAAAAATTTAGGCCACTGAGCTGGGCGGTCGTTACTATGTGCTTTAAAAATACGCGACCCAGTATTTTCATAGTTATAATATTATCATCATCATTAAAAATGGTGTCCGGTGGGAGTTGCAAAGCTTTGGTATACGATAGCCTAACTTGACTTGTTTATTTTTATAAAAACCGGTCAAGTGCGAGTCGGACTCGCTCACCGAGGGTTCCGTACAAATTTGTAGGTATGTAACTAAAAATTTACGGTTTTCGCAATTTTTCCTTTATCTATGCTATAAGACGTTGCATCGTACCAAATTTCAAGATCCTGAGTTCACGGGAAGCAGCTTGTAGGTTTTGATTCCCTTGCGAGTGTCGAAAATTTGCGGCATAAATGGCTGTATCTTTTGATTGCGTTGGTTTGATTTTTTCACAGCTCTAAGGGTCAGTAGACTTGAGTATTTGATATAAATTCCAGATTGATACCTCTACGCGATCCTGAGAAAAACGGTCTTGACAGACAGACGGACGGACGGACAACAAAGTGATCCTATAAGGGTTCCGTTTTTTCCTTTCGAGGTACGGAACCCTAAAAATAGATGTAGATAAGTCTTTTTCATGGAGAAGGTTTGGAAGAAAAGATCACAGAAAACGATAAGGGCCCCCTGGTATGTTTTGTAGCTTGTCTGTTTATTTTTAATTTATTTTCTGGTATAATAAAGAATATTTAAATAAATAAGTCGTTTTTTTTTCCAAACGGAACCCTAAAAATAGATGTAGGTAAGTCTTTTTCATGGAGAAGGTTTGGAAGAAAAAATCACAGAAAACGATAAGGGCCCCCTGGTATGTTTTGTAGCTTGTCTGTTTCTTTTTAATTTATTTTCTGGTATAATAAAGAATATTTAAATAAATAAGTCGTTTTTTTTCCAATCCCGTGCGGGTTAAACCCCGGGCAATGGCAAAAGCATATCTAAATGTGTTGCTTGGGGTAGGACTAATACTTTAATATCTGATCAATCTTAACTTACTTCCCGCAAAGAATTTATAAACAAAACTTCGTGTTTCCTAAAACACATCTCCGGACAACTCTCATACCACATCATAGGTGATGTGAATTTATGGTGAAGTTTGAAGAATGAAGAAATAGATACGAATATTTTTGTATGGGACTTGACATACAGACAGACATTTTGAAAAAAAGTTATTTTTTCAAAATCTTACTCACTGCATTTATTTCAATTAAACCAATTACAGACACTTTTGAATTGTAAAGGAGTCACTTAGTCAAAAAGATTAAGCTAGTGGCCAAAGCGCAGTAAGTACGTTTCTATAAAGAAGAATGGGCAAGAAACTCAACGGACACTTGGACATGAAATGACAGATGATGTACTCGTAGGTACGCCAACGAGGTTCGATGCTCTTTAAAATGTTTTCCCTAAAGTCAATGACTACATTCCCCTGCAGTCAATATACAGGTTTCTCATAGTTTCAAAGACAAACTTAAGTAGCGTGCATTAGATATACTTTGTTTAATACCCCGTAAATAAAGACCCTCATTAGAATGTATATAATACCTCTAGTGTGCCGCTAACGCCAGCGTCCCTTACGCGGATAGCATGCATATCTCCAAAGGATAAGTAATGTGGATATCTGGCACCATACCTTTTGAATGCGGGCACAGATTGTTCTATCTCTCTTAAAATAAGAGGAGAGATTTTTGGGATGGCCTCATTGGTCTAGTGGTGGCAACGCTATTGCTGAGCGTGAGGTCCTGGTTTCGATTCTCGGGTTGGGCATAGTGTTATTTGAGTTTTATAAGTGGAATTTCTCAGTAGCAGTCTGGAGTCTGGATTTGTTTTGGCAACAGGCACGCCCTCTATTACATGGGACCTAAAGATATCTGGCGAAATGTGGGTGTATTATAGGTTCACCTCTACCCAACATTTCGGGAAGTACAAGCGTGATGTTATGTTATCTTGAGATATTTCGACTTTTATTTATGAGGCTTCTTTTTAATTTGTGTATTGGTTGTAAAATAATCTTTGAATAAATTAAAGGTTATCATCTCAAATTTTATTACGCTCATCGTACATAGGGGGACATAAAATTACATCACAGCTATTTACGAGACCCCTCCGTGCCTCGGAAAGCACGTTAAGCCGTTGGTCCCGGCTGTCATCCGTGGATCTTTGACAGTCGTTACGGGTAGTGAGAAGCCCGAAAGTCTGACAACCAGTCCATTGGTGTAATTGCCGTATGGCGTTCCAGTGTGAGAATAAATAATAATAATAATTTACAACCATTAGACAGGCTTCCAGGAGTCGGAAATGACTCAATATCGCATACCCGATTTGCATAGTCCTCGACAGGAAATAGTCGTCGGCAGAAAATTTTTATTATGATATTAGCCATTAATGTCAAAAATGTCATTAATGGCATGGTTTCATGGTAATTGCGTAACACACATTTATCGTAATGGCTTTTGACAGTTCACCCACGTTCATTGCGGTGTTTACGTTACTGAGCAGACGATTTTTTCAAACCTATGGAGCAATGTATTATCCTTCAATATCCTTCAAAACTCTCGGGTTGTGATTGAAAGTGTGTCTCGCAATTTGGGTGCCGGGTGGAAATCATGATTCAGTAACTCATTCATTATTTCGTCCATTGGTAAAGTTCGATTAACATTTTGCTCACATTAATATATTCCGAGTAAACACTCGTGCTATTCAAAAGGTGTAAAAAGTACGACATATTTAGGTTCACATTTTGGGGTTGAGACGACGGCGGCGGTCAAAGAACAGATGAATGGCTTTTATGAAGAATGATATGAAGATGGGAGGATTGTGTGAATGAAAGAGAAGAGAATGAATGATAGTAGGACTGATGACAGGGGAGAATGGAAGAGAAAAACGTGTTGCGCCGAAGCGAGAAGCTTAACCCCAAGTAACTTGGGACAAGTGCAAAATGATGATGTTGACAAATATGATTTTAAAGGCTTTCTGATTCAATGAATAGCGAGGTAGCTTTGATATTATAATGTAAGGTGGTAAGCTGGTTCGGCGAGCAATGGGCAGCTCGCCGCCCGGTAAGGACCAGGCCCGGGTCGACGGCGCGTTGTGTTCCATGCGCGCCTCAGAGATGTCAGCACGAATTAACGGGGTCCGCTAGGGCCGATGCCTGCCAGGGCCGTGGGTTGTTCGAAAGAGATACCGTGGCCCCTGGCACAGGCAACTGAAGGAACCCGGGTGGATTTCAGTCGGTCTAAGTCTGACACGCCCTCCCGCTCAGCCCGGAGCGGGAGAAGTCATATGATGATTTCCTACCCAAAAAAAAAAGAAAAGGCGAATCGTATGCCTTTGATTAATGTACTCTAAAGCACCGCTCGCACTTCGCCTAAAGATAAGCCCTCACCATCGAAGAAGGGTTCCAAACATGAAATTGTTTATCGATAATCAATCTACCCAACCAGCGCTGGGGCTCTGTCTCGTATAGGGTCTTAGCATTATGCTGAGCGATGGCCGTTTTGTGTGAATGTGACGCATGTTCACCCCCAAATTGTTTTTTTTTTTTTTGTGTGTTTAATTTCTTTTTTATGCGTCATGTTTGCCGCAAATAAATGCATTTTCTTTCTTTCTTTCTAGCCTTTTCCCAATTATTTTGGGGATGCAGCTAAGTACTAGTATTTAACATGAAGCAACTGCCTATCTGACTTCCACAGCCCAGTTACTGGGTAACACGATACCCCTCGGTAAGACTGGTTAGCGTGTTTTCCGAGGTAAAAAGCGCTCTCGATATGTAATCCAACCCATCTACAAACCGATCGCGGCAAGCATAGCTTAACCTTTAATCAACCCGTGCGACTGTTATCATTTAGCCACGAGGCCCTCAAAATCGTTTATCAATAATGCACCAATAAATATAAATCGTCAAAAAAAAAAAACCTATAACCGTTGTCTTCGTTTTCACTCCACCCAATAAAACGCCCATAATATTGTCAACCGAGTAAATAAATGGTTGTGTACAATACAAATATATTACTATAAAAGGTTATGATTGTCTAAAAGGCAGGAAGGGCGAGTTCCCTTTGTCACGCGGTCAAATTTCCCTTTCACGTCATTTTGGGTAACCTACCTGTTTGATCGAGGTAGGTCGATTGATATACAGAGTGGCAGAGACATCGACGTGCAAACTGTTACCATAAATTCAGCACATTATTCTAGCGTAGAAATTTTTCGTCGGTTATCAAAAAAAAAAACCGGCGGTTCCATGAAAATGGCAATACCTACGCTGTCAAAATGTAGTAAAAAGTTTTTTTTTTTTTTTTAAAACGAACAATAATTTGCATGGGGGTTCAAAATCATGTAATGAATTCATGGTAACAGGTTGCGAGTCGATTTCTGCCACCCTTTATTGGTAAGTTTAAATCGGATGCTTGTTTATATTTCGTTTGCGAAAAAGGAAAGTAATTTAAATTGCAAATTGATTTATGTGACCGGATGTTAGTATGATTGGGTTATTAAATGTTTTTGAGCTTCCTAAAGGTAGCTGAGTATTATAAAGGGAAAGTTTTGTAGTAGTTAAAACGGAAAATGATTTTCGTCTTCTGAAGTTTATTAATATTACCTACCTGTTTGTAAAAGTCCAGAAATTCATAAAGTTTGTAATGTTTTTTAAAGTTATGTTAAAAAATATATAATCTTATCTGTTAGGTACTAACCCGAATTTTGCAAGGTTTATAGAAATTTTGATTTGGCAAATAAAAATGCTTTTTTTATATATAACCGCATCCAATTCGTGATTTAATGGGGTCATTAATTGATTGACTGTAAATCGTGGCAAGTCACATAATTAACTACTTTGTAAATTATTGCCCACGCACAATGGTCCATTAGAAGGACTAAGTGCGGAAACTAAACCCACAACTACATAGAACACAGAATGATTATTATTATTTAAAAAATGTATACCGCTCTCTAAAGAGTAAATCTACCCTCACAAATTACTACAAAAAGAAACACAAATACACAAACCATCACATAAAAAAGTTAACCGAAAAAAACACACGCACCATACTAACATCGCGTCAGAAAAGCATCCTGCAAATTGTGTATGACCCAACTAAATCAAAAAAATAAAACTACACTCCCCCTTAACATTTTAACGACTTCCCAAAAAGTAATTTATCAAACTCCACAGTATGTTCGACGAAGAACATAGTACTTACAATGTCGTCGGCTTCCCAACTTTTTCAATCTTACATCTACACGAAAAGTTTTAATCACTACACAAACACACACAGAAAAAATTTAAACACGACAATTATTTTTATATAATTTAGTATACTACACAGGAATATAATTATATTTAATTTAAAGTTTTTATATAAGTGTTCGGGAGTTCGCGACTGTACGTAGGCAGAGCGTCCGTCCGACTCTGTCGGCTGACGGTTTCAGAGTCGCTCACACGCTGAAAACTGAACTGAAGACGGGTCTCGTCTATACGCAACGTATGGACGTTTTACATATCGAATCTACACGTGTGTGACGATTTAATTGAATATTGTAAATTAATTGTGAGTTCTTGATTTATTACGATGATTATAGGTAACTGTATTTTTATGTCTACGTGTGTTATATGAATTATTTGATTCTTATTTGCATTAATTTGGTGTAAGTACGGAAGAAAAACAAAAACATGTTGCGCCAACCCCAAATAAATTAGGATGAGGGCAGGAGAATGATGCTGATGATGATTATTTTGGTGAATCATAAGTAATGACAATGGTAAAAAAAAATAGAAAAAAAACTCTTGTCAATGTTTTGGACTTCTATACGTCTACTGTTGTATAAATATCGTATTATACGTAATAATAAAAATATTAAAACGTCGTAAGTTTCCGACAATGAAAAAAAAAGTGTTTTCATTAAAGTAGAGACAATGGGGCATACTTTTATTTCTAAAATAAAACAATAAGACGAACCGCACTTTTTAAAATAATAATAACGTAGGAAAAATATTTTCATTAAAATAGATACGATGGTTTTCTTAGTTTTGTTAGTATTGGTTCAAACAGTATTTCGTAAACATCGTTCTGAATTGAGATCAAAGTCGTTTGTGAAATCTTTTAACAATTATTGTATAGAATTAAGCCAACTGACGTTAAAATGACTCTGTCCTAAATAGTTAGTCATAACATTATTGATAAGAGTTTCAATCTGGAAAGTCTGATTTCAGAATGTATTTTTAGGATAGGATAGGAAAAACTGTAGAACAAATTACAACAACTTTTTTAGAATGTATTAAATTTTTAGCCTTGCTAAAGTACCAAAACATAGCAGTAGGTACAGATGTCTGTTTTAATTGGGCACCCCCTTTTGAAATGGGTCCTAATTAGTTGGTTGCTCACCAAAGAAAATACTACTATTGAATTCCTACTAAAAGTCTAAGGCACAGTGCCGATTTCGTAGGAATATCGGGATAAAAAGTATCCTATGTATTATTCTGATTATAAGCTATATTACTTAAAGTTTCATCAAAGTACGTTCAGTAGTTTTTGCGTGAAAGAGTAACAAACATCCATCCATCCTCACAAACTTTTCCGTTTATAATATAAAGTCTAAATTTATTATTAAATAAATAAAATTAATAATATTATTAATTATTATAGTAAGATATAAATAAACTCATGCCTACATAACATAAGAGCCTAAACATTATGCTAATAAACAACAGATCCGTGGAAGCTGTAAAATGAAGTGCGAAGCAATTTCCTTCATCTTTATAGCAGACGTTTGCGCCGAAATATCAATTTGACGTATAATCACGAGTTAATGGCGTCTCAGACGGATGTAATTAAATTCAGCGGTTGGACATAATCGGGTGACGGATTAACCCGTCAACCGTCATAATATAATCGTAGATTAGAAATAGACGGAGAGGTGGAAAGATGAGCGAGCGATGTGATGAACTGAGTTTACGATGTTGAGACAACCCATTTTTTAGATGTAAAGGCTGATTTAGTTATTGACTTAACTCAAATTGGTATTTACATTCGGTTTTAAGTTAATAAATGTACAACATCGGGAAGAATGACTTTTAAAATTATTTATATCAAATATCACTTACAATTATAAGGTTACATTACATTGTAGTTTGTTCTTAACTATTTCTGAAAGCAGATACTGTTACAGTTATCCTGGTTCATTCCATTGCTGGGCAAAGGCTTCTCCTCATGACTTCCAGCTCGTTCGATCCAGGGTTAAAATGGACCACTGGTCGTTTGTTTTCTCCAGCACGTCCCGCCATCTTCTACGGGGTCTGCCGCGAAGCCTACTGGCTGTATCAGAGCTCATTGGGCATACGGCAGACGTGGCCAGTCCAGTACCACTTCAGCTTAGCAGCTTTTTGAGCAACGTCAGTCATCTCTGTTTTGGAGCGCAGCGTGGTGTTGCGAATATGGGCCGTGAATTGGACGCCTGGAATACTGCGTCCCATTGCACTGTAGCGTTGTGAGGGTCTCAACGGCAAATAGTCGACTGACCTAGTTGAAATACTTGTGACCCCCTAAAACTAGGCACAAAATAATTTATTCCACGATAGAATCTGACCCTAAACGTCCAGACCCGTTCAGATGCAAACATCGATCGATTAGAACCAGCTTCGAGAACCGAAGGACCAAATAAGGTCCAAACTCTTCAGTCCCTTGCCTGAGATAACCTTAAGAGCTTTTAGCGATTAAGTGAACAATACGATCTTTTACATGGTGACTACATAAGTGGAAAATACGTGATACGAACAATGTTTCGTGTAATATTAGGTACAGAAGATTTTATAGGGTTAAAACGTTCGTGCTATTTTTGTCACGCGAGTTCCTCTGCGGAGTTTGTTAAAAGGAATGGGGATAGGTTAATGTCATGTTCGAAGTATTTCCGGAGGGACATGCAAATTTGGTTTAGCAATAGGAGGAACATGGCTAAATAACAAATATATACAATTCAGGGATGCTATGTGTGTCATCCGTGTTAAAAAACCTGACAAATTAACTTAATTAATTGAACAAGGGTACAAAACCTCCTCTTCATTTTAGCGGGTGCTTAGCTAATTTGTGGTCGTAAAACTCAGGTATAAATTAAAGAGAAGTTAATAGCGGTAAATTAAATTAAAGGGAGAATTAAAGAGATAGTTGACATGGTTGGTCAGAAGTCCTTATGGGTAGACTGGGTATGGTTGCATCAATTTTGCTATTGTTGTCTGTTGCATCGGAATAGTTAGTTATACGAGCGATGACAGAAATCTATTAAATAAAAGACCATATCTGTCTACTAATGGGCAATGTTATTTGAGGTCATTATATTGTATTTTATGCGTAAAGTCAGATAATAAAAATATATAATTAGTTTCAACCATCCCATGCCGGTTGGTTCGGTCATGGTCGGTTGAAATAATGCCTGGGGTCAATTGAAACGCATGCAAATAATACAAAATGTGATAAATTTAGAATTTCTTCTCATAAACATACGAAACCATTCTTCGCCAGCCATTTTCTTGTCATCCCAAGACCCAGGTCGTGATAAGTTGTACTTGGCGGTTAGTTCATATGCCAATTTCCTAGCATCGTTTTACTGAGGCCAAAATATACATATTGTGATATAATGTACATACTCACAGTTAACTTCATTCATTCCTCCAGGTCAGAACAAGCATTCTGTTACCGTTAGGCGCTGATCTGATTATTTCTCACGACATGTTTTATCCCTTAACTTAGCTTAGCTTTTCTTGTCGCTTCACGACAAGATATCTGTACATCTAATTGAATATTTAGATATTCTTGATATACTTATCTTGTTCCTGGTTAAACACTCGATTATGAGCCTTATATCCCATTTTTTGATTCTCATCACCACCAGTCACATCTCGCCCGTACAGACGCCAGCAGGTCAAGATACCCGAAAGTGTCTAATTTTCCCAATCAACCTTGAACCTTAATGCTTCAGCGATAAAGTTGAAAATCTATTAAAGAAATTTGACAGATTGTAGTAGCTTGATGTGTTGGCGTCTGTACATACCTCAACAAAGAACAGTGGTTCAGTTTATTCTTTTCTGCCACTATTCTCAACGAAGATCCAGCTTTTACATCTTCATAGGCTTGTTTGTACGATAATAAAACGGCCTGAGTTCTCGTAGTCTTCCTTTGGCGCACCCTTGGCATCTAAGAAAGAAAAGAATTAGATAAATAAACTGTTTCAACCGTACCCACAAAAAAATGTTTCAACAGTCCCCAGCCTCCTTCCAGATATAAAATTGTTTGTAGTAAGAATGATAATAAAAGTTGATTAAAAACGAATCATGCAGCCGTATTTGACCAACTTTAATGGATACGACACAAAAGTCTCAATATGATAACTTTAATAAATAAGCTAACATAAAAACTTACTGTTCCGTCAAAAAACACAATGGGGTCTCCTATACACAACCACAGCGCGCGAAAGGCGACGCAACACAACAATTCGTGTTTCGACTTGTCGGCTTCGTTCTCCCCTTGTACCCCTCACCTCATCACGCACGAGATATTCGCTGTTTCTACCGTACCCCGTTTCAACCATACCCAGTCTACTCTACCTAACATTTGGTATAATGAGAAATGTGGTTGTACTTACCTTTCATGTGGTCCCAGGACATTAGGTGCGGTATGCGATGACACGTGGAATACCTTTAAACTATTAGCTACCTACTGGGTACGAAAATTTAAATAGGACATTACGATACATGTAACTAGGTACTTAAATCACACGTATCGTATAGCTCATGTCACCTAAACTCGCACTTAAGTCATGCTTTTCGGTGTAAAAATAGACTACTTAAATTACAGAAAAGCGTGACCTAAGTGTGGATGTAGGTCACACAGTGCAATAAATGTATTTCAAGTTGAAACTTAATAACGAGGAAGGGTTGCGTGTCAAAATATTCGTAATACCATTTCAGATCACAATAATACTACACATACCTACACTAATAATGAGATTAATACCTTAAAGCTCAAAGAAAACCAACAGGAAAAAGAAGAGAAAAATTATCTGGCCAGAGCCAAACATTCGCGACAATGTTTGGATTATTGGCGAACGTTGTTGGCACATCAATGTTCCTTAACACGCGTATTTTTCTCATGGGACATTTAACGGCAAGTCACAAATTACAAACTTAGGTACCAACCACAAATGTTACTTTCCATTCGCTACCTTTACCTTCTCTTAAAAACCAGAAATTATTCAGTATCTTCCATTCCGTAAGAGATTTATTTTGGTGAACTATGTAAACACACCTACATATTTATTTTTATAAATACTTCGTTCCTTTCACAAATGTAAATAGTTAGTGCAAAGTTTATGGCACAATCCTAAACTATACAATAAACTGTATCTATCAACATCGATTTCTCAAACGAAATAGTCCGCGCTGAATGACGTATTCCTGCAGAAAATCATTCAGGCAGTTACCTAAATTTATACTAATTTTAACTAAATTCATCTTAAACTTATTCTGATATCATGTATTTTCATCCATATTATGCATAAGTAAGTCCGCCTTTACACTTAAAACTTTTTATCTCGGAAATGCGTTCCCGTGGGCTAGTTTCTGACCTCCACGCAGGCAAAGCCGCGACCAAAAGCTAGTTACTTCTAAAATTAGATAAATATAAAAATACTTTTCCCGAAAAATCCTTCTTAAAGATCAGCCACCCGCAATAGAGTTATCGATGAAAGCATCCCAATAATAACATGTAATTCAGAGCAGCGACATCGTCGGGGACCCGTTTGATGCCCGTAATCCGAAACTTATAGAATATCCAGCTAAGGCCCAGTTCACGGCCTCGGGCGATGTGACTTGCGTCAAGCGACACGGGAGTGCGTCTCCTGTTTCCGTCCTTCCTGACGCACTCGCGTTTGCTGTGAGCGATTGAGCCGAGCGTTTAGACCGGGTATAGAGGATTGGCGTTGTGTTTTTATGCCGTTCACACTGTTTGCATTACATTACACGATACATTATATACGTCTGGAGGCGTCGCGTCAACGGCAGGAGCACTTGCCGCTGCTGATCACCATACTCAAATACACGAACAGCACGTTGTCGACGGCTGCGGTTGCTTCAGCCGTTGACGCGTGCCGCTCGTGTGTATATGCATACTTATGTTGGGTCGTGGTCACGCGTGGTGTGCTCTAAACAACTTTTTTCATTTGTTTCTTCCCTAGCCGCTGTCGCAAGATGCGTGTCGCTTGAGCGTGTAGCTCGTGGCCACGGGGTAAAGGGCAAAAGGCCGATGACGTCATCTTCGACCTCATAAAGAAGTGCTATCCTACTATTTTCCGATCAAATCTCACTATTTGATAGGATTAAAATGCCTCACAGAATCCAAAGATATGTATAATATTGGGCATATTGACCTAGTTTGTGGAAGGGAGTTCGATCAAATTGATGTATGGTTTCGTATCGCGGTATTTATTATCAATGTATTTTGCAGTGTTAGAATTGGGTGGCTGGCATTGGTAGGATTTATAAATGGCTATGATACAATCAATTTTGTCTACTATTAATACGCTAATAATTTTCTAATATCTTAATGGTGAATGGCAATGCGACTTGTAGGTCGTAGGTTCGAACCCAAGCAGGCACTTTACTTTTTGTAAATTATTTCATAACCACTGCTCTCAAAACGTTGCTGGAAAACATCTTGAGGAAACCGGCAAGAACTAGAACCAAAAAATCGAAGACACGTGATATCCACCAACCCGCACTGTGGAATATGGCCCACTCTTTCTAACAGAGAAGAGGCCTGTGTCCCAGCTGTGGGAACATTATAGGCAGAATTATGCTAAATGGCAATTATACAACCAATTTTGTCTGTGATTTAAAAGAAACGTCTTTAAGTGCTTTGACGGTGTTACGTGCCCTTCTAGCCTGGGACATTATTCACAAAAAAGAAGTAAAGTCTGATCACAAGGACTATCATCATCATCTGCCTAGCCTTTTCCCAACTATGTTGGGGTCGGCTTCCAGTCTAACCGGATGCAGCTGAATACCAGTATTTTACATGGAGCGACTACCTATCTGACCTCCACAACCCAGTTACTGGGTAATACGATACCCCTTGGTAAGACTGGTTGTCAGACTCGGGCTTCTGACTACCCGTAACGACTGTCAAAGATCCACGAATGACAGCCGGGACCAACGGCTTAACGTGCTTTCCGAGGCACGGAGGGGTCTCGGTATGTAAAGATGGTCACCCATCCACAGACCAACCGCGGCAAGCGTAGCTTAACCTGGATCACACAGGTCGATCGGTCACAAGGTCACAAGTTTTAAAATAAATATTTTAAAAAGCTTCTATTCCTCTTGGTGCCACTCCAATTACTTACTGAATATTGTATTTAAGAAAATTACAACATTCAAATCATTCATTCTTTAGTTATTTCGATACTTAGTTTGACTTCTTTGTGAAGCAAATAACTCAACTAGAGACAGACGAGCAAGTGTAGCCGCAATCAAAGAAAGTGGACACAATTTTCTTAATTTTACGAATCTAGATTTACTAGCAAGATTTCCATTGCAACTACGCATCCCAACTCATCACTCAAAATTGAATATAAAGCGTAAACACCAAGTGCTTCGGTCAACGCACTTGTAAAAGTTAAAATCGTCGAAATCGTCGTTTGCAATAAACATTCTATTGTCTGTCAAGATGAACTTTGGTTTATGGTTGAATCTTAAAACCGTAGCGAACATTATTAGTCGTCGCCAATACTACTGGGCAATAAAATGGAAACCGAGGCTGATTGTGGCGAGGTCCAGATTAAGTACATTTAGGGTTTATATTGATACCACTTTGGTGTCTGTCTGCTATTCTTATGTTACCTAGATATGACCTTATTGGTGATGTTCTTCAAAAAGGTCACATGCTTAGTACTTGCAACCGGCGTGCGTGTATGATCAGCCGATCTATTCTGAAAAAGTCTAACTAAAAATTAAATAAAAATCTCACCGTGAAATCTAAGATGGAGTGAGCTTGAACTAAGCTATCATTCCACCTAATGCTAGGGATTGGCAGTATTGACAGCGCTTGTGAGCTTACTTCAAGCTCACTTCACCTAAGTTTTCATGGTGATATTTTTACAGAAGGTGTTCATGTATGAACGTAAACGAAGAAAAGGAGTATGTAAGGATCGTAGTAGGTGGCGTTCTGTAGTTTCTGCCTGCCCCCATGAGAAGAAGGCGTGAGTCTATTTATGCATGTAAATGAAAGAACAGATGATAAAATAATGAGTACCTTATAAGACAATATGAAGCTTCGTGCAATACCACGCGCGTGCTTTAACCAGAGCGAATTTTTGAGAAACGACTTCAGGAAAATAACCGAAATTAAAATGAAGGAACCCCCCGGCACTTTGGAAGAAACGTATACTTTTCTAATTTCTTTCAATTTATATTGTTGTTTCGAATTTATTTCGGAAGTCCCATCTCATTTACCTTCTAAAGGAAGAAAGAAAAATAGTTTATTCCGCATCCGCACAAACAAAACGCACATAACATTTTTTTTTTAAATTGTAAACACTACGTGTACTACGTGTTGTGTTATTTATTTATTTATTTATTTATTTATTTTTATTGGTTCACCAACAATTGTTTGCACAGGTTGTATGCTAAAAAGAAACATGCAGAAATGTAAATGCAACAGTGCAACAATCACTTATAGGTAAACTCCGCATGCATAGGAGTTGTACAATTTTATAAAATTAATCTAGATTAAAAAACGAAAAATACTAATCTAAAAGACTAAACAATATAACAACTTATGGAACTAATTACATTTAAATATATTTTTTCTCTCAGAAGTAAAGTTATTTAGCAAGATGCTTAAAAAAATTGGCCTTCAATCTGCCCAGACTATCGAAGTGCAAATCAATTTGATCACTGCAGCTATTTACAACTTTGCATAATCTCGCATAGGGGGAATTGGCGCCTAGAACCGTTCTTCTCTGCGGAGGGCAGAGTGGTGTAATCACACTGCGAGGAATTCTTGCCGGTGCACGGAAATTAAAAGGTTATGTGTATCTTATGTTTTTTTTTATTTTTTTATTTGTAACTGTGCGTTTTGTTTGTGCAGAATATTTTTATGTTGTCTAGTATAAGTTTAATTGAAATAAATGATTTGAGTTTGAGTTTGTTGGGAAAAGGCTCGGCGGATGATGGTGATGACAATTTATGTTATTAATCTATCGTTCAGAATATTAACTTTTAATTTATTTCTTGTAACCACACTCCTGAGAGTCTCAATCGAGACAGTAGGCTTCACCAGCTTTGTTCATTCAAATTATTTCCGGATCAGAGCATCACCCAATAACGCCAGAAATAACCCAATAGGTACGCACGAGTGGAACCATTAACAATTTATATTTCAGCAACAATCACAGGAAATCAGGAAATCGATATAATACTTGAACTTGGTGAATTCGATTTGAATAAAGTTCTTGTCAACAGCAAAAGTAGATGATCAAAAACAGAAATTCAATACTAATGAACGGAGTTCGCATATATGTTCGGAATATATGGCAGCTGTACTAGTAGTAAATGTTTGGTATAATTTACAATCACATACTTTTGAATCACTTCGACGCCACAAAGTTCTAATGCGGACTCTGTTCATTAGTAGGTATTGAATTTCTGATTTTGATCATCTACTTTTGCTGTTGACTGTACTAATTATAGCTCAAATAGTGTGTTTGTTTTCATTGTGTTACAGGCTCGTGACAAAAGAACTCTGCGTACAGGCGTATCTAGTCATCATCTGCCTATAGCGTTTTCCCAACTATGTTGAGGTCGGCTTCCAGTATAACCGGATGCAGCTGAATACCAGTATTTTACATGGAGCGACTGCCTATCTGACCCCCACTACCCAGTCACTGGGTAAAACGATACCCCTTGTTAACACTGGTTGTCAGCCTTTCGGGATTCTGACGAACCGTAATGATTGTCAAAGATCCACGATTGACAGCCAGGACCAACGGCTTAACGTGCTTTCCGAGGCACGGAGGGTCTTGATATGTAAAGATGGTCACCCATCCATGGACCAACCGCGGAAAGCGTAGCCTAAACTAATAACAGGCACTTTTGAATTGTCCAGGGGTTGGTCAGTCAGAAAGATGAAGCAAGTTGCCAAGCGTAGTAGGTTCCTATGGCGAAGAACGAGCCAGAAACTCCACAGAAACTCTTTTAAATCAAAATATCGTTGAGTTGAGGTAATAACGATCTTATCAGAAAAAGATGCATTAACTTGTTTTTATGTCATACTTTAAGCCCACAAAAGTATAGAGGCGCATAATACCATGTGCCCTAGGTTCCTTTTCAAACATTTTCCTTCACCATAAGATTAAACATGCAGAATAACGCCACGATAACTAACATATATGTAAACACTGTCCCTACGTCACATCATGTCATTGACCTCTGTCCCACGTTCCCAAACATCCTGATATCCTGCGGAACGCTATTTAACATGGAGTCAAGGCCAGTCAAGGGGAAGGGCTAGCATTGGCGTGTCTACATAAAAACTTATCACCACGAATAACAATAACGGGGGAATTTAGTAAGAACATTCGCTTTTTTGTTAACATAACCACAGTAGCGCTATGAAAAAAGAGAAGTATAAATCTGTTTCGATGTTTGATAAGATTTTCGACTAAATGGGTTAATCAATTAAGAAAGAAGTGGAAGGAGAGTGGGGAGGTCTTTGCCCAGCAGTGGGACAGTAATGGCTAATAAAAAAATCAAAATGAATCAATTATATTTAAATACTATAGCTAACATTTAATATATAGTTTTTTTCTTTTTTTTCAGGATTGGAAATCATCAAATGACCCCTCTCGCTCTGGATGGAGCAGAAGGGAGTGTCAGACTCTTACTGACTAAAACCCACCCGTGTTCCTTCCTTAGCCCTTTATGTTCCAGGGCAGCGGTAACCCTTTCGGACGATCCCGCTACCCTGGCAGGCTTCAGCCCTATCGGGCCCCGTCACTTATGCTGACATCTCTTAGAGACGCGCGTGGAACACATACACGCCGTCCGGCACGGGCCTAGTCCTGATCGGACAGAGAGCTACCCATTACTCTCCGCCCGCAGGCCCGACCCTATGGTGGCCGGGAGTCGTCACGCGGCTCCCGACGCCCGGAGCGTCTCCCGCGGCGGCTAAGGCGTGAGGTACGTTCCCTCGCCCACCCCGCCATCTCCTTCGCTAGCATGACTGCTTCGCAGAGGGAGGTGACTGCCTCCCACTCCCTCTCGCCCCGGACCATGGCTTGAACCAGGGCCGGACGCGAGAGGTTGCCGCCGCTGCCGATCGCCTCTACGAGGATACGGCGGTGCTCTGCCCAAGCGGGGCAGACCTCCACCGTATGCTCCACCATGTCCTCCGGGCGATCCTGACAGTGGTGATACCCGGGCGTCTCCTCCATTTAATATATACTTAAATGCATTTGAAAAAGAAGCAAAAGAATGATAGGGCATCAAAAAATTTGTCAACCTGTCCTGTCAACAGGAACAGTACCCAAAAGGCTGACCGCATTGCCACATTGTATGGCGATGCTAATTCTTTGGCCAAGAAATAGATCAGCCTTCTGGACACGTGAAGAGTCGACTAACAGCTTGGCGATATCTGTAAAAACCAAGTGGGCACTCAGACCCCATGGCAACCCCAAACGGTTAGACCTGAATGGAGACTTTGAAACTGAAAAAAATGGCGCCGTTTTAGATAGGTAAAATCAGGGGTAATGCTAGTGCCAAATTTATGCGAAAAGTTCAAAAACTACCATGGAATATGGTGTGGAAAAACTAACGGGAGCAAATGATGTTATGGTTACGCAAAGTGTACGGTGAGGGGTTCTGAAACTAGTGATGTTGAATCATTGTGAACATGTGGCGTCTCACCCTAAGTTTATGATGTGAATATTTTGTATGAAAATTATGCTTTCGGGGGAATACTTTATAAAAATTAATTTGGAAAGTACTGCTGCGCGGTCATATATTTTTTGTTTAACCATTCCGTTTAATGTTTTAGTCGCTTTGGAGAAAAACCTTTGTCTGTCTGTTTCTGTTATACATCAGACAGTTGCCATACCAGTGTGAAAACGATCTCGTCTATTGTAAAATAAAAACAGTTTTGTTCGTGTCAAAATAGGTTTTTCAGTTTGTTTTGTCGCGTGTGCGCGCCAACACTGTGTTCATACAGTGGTAATCTCTCTGAAGACAGTCTTCGCTAGGTTTGCGCTCAGTCTAAGGCCCTGTTTTGTTTTTACACTGCATGGTTTCTTTACGGTTCGGCGTATAAACCACGCCGTTAAAAAACTGTCTGCCAACAAGCTTCCATAGTGATCCATACAACACTGACGACTGTGCCTAGACACGGCGAATATCCGTAATTTTTCACGACAGCAAAAAACGTGTGTATACAAAGGGTAATTAAGGGTAAGGGTAAGGGGTAGGGTAAGGGGTAGGGTAAGGGTAAGTTGCTTGGAAAATTCACAAGTTGAGTTCTGAATCCTACTAATATTATAAACGCGAAAGTTTGAATGGATGTTTGTTAATCTTTCACGCCAAAACTACTGAACAGATTTGGATGAAATTTGGCACACAGATAGTTTATAACCAGGATTAACACATAGGATACTTTTTATCTCGATGTTCCCACGGGATCGAAATTTATACGGGCAAAACCGCGGAGCGCAGATATTCGTCTATAAATAAACCTGTCTGTATGCTTCCAAAACTACTGAATAGGGACTAGGTCAACATATAACTATTATAACTAATACATAACAGATGTTCCACACATTACCACGAAACGATAGCATTCAGACCAAGACATATTGTGACAGAGTTCTATTGTATTGAATAGTGTAGACGTATCGTATTGTGCCTTTGTAATAATATTGTGTCTATTCCTTATGTGTGTCAGTTGCGCTTTGAGGTTCCCTTTCCTTCATGTTATTACTATTGAACCCCAGATCGATTTTTGTTATGTAAACAATTGAAAGCCAGGGAACTGCTATCCCTAACACACAATCCTACCAATATTATAAACGTGAAAGTTTGTGAGGATGGATGGGTGGATGTTTGTTACTCTTTCACGCAAAAACTACTAAACGGATTTTGATGAAACTTTACAGTAATATAGCTTATACATTAAAATAACACATAAGTTAATTTTATTACGATATTCCCACGGGATCGACACTTATGTGGGTGCAACGGGTGCTGCTAGTTTACAATAATTAGGTATCTACAAGTACTTCAGTGTGTTTACTAACGACAAACTGCGATCACCTTTCATTCATTTTGCCTCATTTTACTACTAACTCTAGGATCGGGCCTAGAAAATCGGCTAATTTACTCCTAAGTATTGTTAGTACCTGCGTTTAAATACAAGATATGGATCCTCAATCCATACTTACACGCTTCTCGTATTTGCACGGTAAAAACAATAGAAATGTATTTGTATTTACCTAAAAACATGAACAAAGCACCACTGCTGCATTATTTCATCACCACTGCTCTCAAAACGGTGAAGGAAAACATCGTGAGGAAACCGACATGTCCTATAACTAAAAAAATTCGATGACATGTGACATCTACCAACCCGCACTGGGCCCGCGTGTTGGATTACGGCCCACTCCCTCTCACTGAGAGGAGGTTTGTGTCCCAGCAGTGGGAACATTATAGGCTGATTATGTTATGTAAAGTATGGAAAAATGATAAAAACTAAAGAAAGAAAATAAATTTATTTGCGGCAAACATGACGCATAAAAAAGAACATAAACACACAAAAAAAAATTACAAGTTGGGGGTAAACATGCGTCACATTCACGCAAAACGGCCACAGTTAGCATAATGCTAAGACCCTATACGAGACAGAGCCCCAGCGCTGATTTTCAGCGTGAAAACTAAATAAGTGAAGTAACATAAAATCATATCATTACGCCTGTATACCTTGGAGGGTTGGGCAGAGGTGCATCTACAGTAAATCCACATTTCACCAGTTATGTTTAAGTTCCATGTAATGGGGGGCGAGCTTATTGCCATCAACCGGGCACAATTTCAGGCTACGGGAAGCGACTGAGAAATTCTAAATGGAATAACCCAATAACACTGCTGGGAGTCGAACCCAGTGGGGTAATTACGTAACACACAAATAGGGGTTTATTTATAAGTTTAAAGTTAAGTAATGGTTAGCGACTGTTTAACTGGGTAGCGGGATCGTCCGAAAGGGTTACCGCTGCCCTGGAACATAAAGGGCTAAGGAAGGAACACGGGTGGGTTTTAGTCAGTAAGAGTCTGATACCCTCCGCTCCACCCAGAGCAGGAGGGGTCATTTGATGATTTCCCATTCTGAACAAAAAAAAAAAGCGACTGTTTAACCTTACATTTTTGACGTTTAAAGGTCTCATAACTTTAAGCTGTGTTTATAAATAAACGCTAAAATGAAAATTTATTAGACCTATGAAGCAATGGATCGCAAAATATCCTTCAAAGCTCTCGGATTATGACTGAAACTGGGTAATGCAATTAGGGTGCAGGACCTTATGCTCAGCATTAGCGCTTGCGCAGTAGAGCAAAATACTCACTAAGGGCTGGTTGCTTCAAACGGTTGGTTAACGTAACATAAGCATGTCAAATAATAGCGATTATGTAATCGTAATTATTTGACGTAAGTCAAGGCCTTCATTCTCTAATTATAATTTGAAACAATGGTTTTTTTTTGGATTGACGATAATTTGCGCCATTTTTGACGTATACGCGTGCGTCAAGTGGACTTGAAACAACCCGCCCAAAGTGCGTGAGTTGTAAAGATTATGTTAAAATACTTACCTTAGGAAACATAGCGGAGTTTTCTGTTACCGCCCGTAAAATAAACTTTAATATATCCTATTTCTCTTTCTTTACTGTCCACAAAATATAAACCGGATCTAGCAGCAAATAACAACCTACTAAATAAAACTAGATAGTACGGTATCTAAACGAGGTCGCAGTTAGCACGTAAAGCAGTAACCATGTTCTGACATAGTTGGTTTACTGTTAACTGTCGTTTTATTGTTGTCTATAAACGCCGCACGCATTCTTAATTTATGGTTGACTAGCTGCGCCCCGCGGTTTCACCCGCAGAAGTGTCGATCCCGTGAGAATATCGGGATGAAAAGTATCCTATATGATATTCTGATGTATAAGCTATATTGCTGTAAAGTTTCCTCCAAATCCGTGCAATAGTTCTTACGTGAAAGAGTAACAAACATCCATTCATCCGTCCATACAGACTTTTGCGTTTATAATATTAGTAGGATTATCATTAAGATAATCAGCTTGTACTGTCCTACTGTACGGCAAAAGCCTTCCTTTCTTTTTCCCACTCAACTCCATCCTGCGCTAATATGGACCATCAACTGAGAACAAACCAAGACTACTGTTGTTACTGAGTAATTCCTGATGGAAAAGCCTAATAACATTAAATCTAAATTATCACTCTGGAAAATATTACTAGACACTGAACAGTTCTTGCTCATGACTGTATTACAGTCGGTCACTGTTTTGATCATCATCTCCATAGCCTTTTCCCAACTATGTTGGGGTTGGCTTCCAGCCTAAACTAAAATGGAGTGACTGCTTATCTGAGCCAGCCAGTAACTGGGTTGTGGAGGTCAGATTGACCTCAGACTTTCGGGCTGTAGCGGGATCGTCCGAAAGGGTTACCGCTGCACTGGAACATAAAGGGCTAAGGAAGGAACACGGGTGGGTTTTAGTCAGTAAGAGTCTGACACTCCCTTCTGCTCCACCCAGAGCGGGAGGAGTCATTTGATGATTTCCCATCCTGAAAAAAAAAAAAAGACTTTCGGGCTTCTAACGACCCGTAACGACTGTCAAAGATGCACGAATGACAGCCGGGACCAACGGCTTAATACGTGCTTTCCGAGACACGGAGGGTCTTGTTATGTAAAGATGGTCATCCATCCACGGACCAACCGCGGCAAGCGTAGCTTAACTTGATCGGTCGGCCCGTGCGGCTGTTGTTACTGACTCGCAAGCCCCTCAGTCACTGCTCTGATGAACTGAGGAAATTGTCAGAAACATCACGGTTGGCAGAAGAATCAGCACGAAGGTAGTCAATGTTAGCGAACTTAGATAACAATCACTGGCAGGCAAGTGGCGTGTTATAAACAAATATTGCATGAAAACTTAAGCCCAGGTAGACAGTCCATTTTTCCCGCGGCGACGTTTTTTCGTGCACTGCCTTTTCAACTCTCTTTAGCGCCGAGAGTTGAAAACCCAACAGTGTGTTTTTTTGACGCGCTGGAACGCGCTCTGTTGGATTCTGAATTCTCGGTTCGACACCGAGATTTGAAAATCCAGTGCACGATAAATTCTCGCCACGATACTTTTACATCCTTGCGACCGTCGCGTCGGCTAATATGGAATAACAAGTTTTCCTTCAGTGATTTCAGAGAAACAAAAGCCTTGTCTTGGAACGTGGTGCAGAGATTTTTGATATTTGAAAGAAGAAAAAGTATTTATTGTGACAGTCAAAAAAAAAAAAAAAATCATATATAAAAGTAACAAAAAGACAAATGAAACAGAAAGTCCTATAGGAGGCCAAAAGGCTTCTATCTCAGAATGATGCTGCGACATTCAAAAATATAAGTGTCCCAGCGCTAGTATTCTGAAGGCCAACTCTCGTAATTTAAAACGTTCAAAATCTAGTCGCAGTCTCATCTCGGCGACAAACAAATGTCAAAAACTTGTCAAAATGTAGGGGAATTAGACGATTATTTTTGACAGATTCAGACTGAGATCAGACTGTGAACGTTCTTAAAATTGCGAGAATTGCCCCTCAGATAGGGCCCGCTGTGATGTCACGTCATATTTGACATACTGGTTTCAGTTAAAACCTTCACCCTTCTGAATTTATATGCTAAGATATTTATATCGAACGGTATAAAGTGCTATGACGTCACACGTTCGGTAACTGGACTTTCTCGTAATGCATTTGCGATGCTCGTTTGTTTGTCAGACAACACATCTGTGTCAGATGGTCGACGTTTCAATATTAGTCCGATATGAATGGAGCGATTTGTTTCAGGCAATGCAGTACTGCAATGCAATATACAGCGTGTATCAGAAATGTGTGGTATGCCCCATATTTTGCGTTCAGTAGGTATTGAAGTTTTGTATGGGACAGCTGATAATTTTTTCGCGATTACGATGTTGGTACCATGGAGAAAGTTGTTCAGTTTGAAAGTATATACCACACCCTTAAAAATTACCACTCATTTCTGTATCACAAATTTTGGTCACAAAAAGAGAGCTTTTTCATTTTTATCCAGAACATACAGCGTGTATCAGAAATCCATAATTAGCCTATATTTTTTCCACTGCTGGGACACAGAGAGTGGGCCATAATCCACCACGCGGGCCCAGTGCGGGTTGATGGATGTCACAACATGTCTTCGAATTTTTGGTTCTAGGACATACCGTTACTTTTTACTTTATACATACTCGTTAGTTGAATTTCTTATGCAAATAACATACTGAGAGGTTTGGCGCTGTTGCCGAGAGACAGGTGTCACCTAGTTCGGTTGCAGATGCTTCTATTTTGTATTGTATTTATAATAGCTTACTAGTTTTGTAACTAAATTGTTTTTTAAACAGTCAGCGTCAAAAATATCGGGACGAACACACTGTTCAAAATGATCTCAACAACTAAGAAAATTAAACTTTGTCTCAATTGGATAAAGTTCTTGTCAGAATGACAGTTGTCGTGTACTGTCTTCATTCTGAAACATTCCTTGTGTCATTGAGTTAATATGGCGTTTTCATAGTTGTTTAGATCATTTTGAATAGTCTGTTCGTCTTGATATTTTTGACGCTGACTGTGCAATCTTTTTTGGTAAATAAATTGTTATTGTTATTATACCGGTTTCCTTACAATGGTTTCCTTCATCATTTTGAGAGCAGTGGTGATGACATAATTTTACACAAAGTAAAGCGCCTGTTCGGGATTAAACCCACGACATAGAACTCGTAAGTCATGGCCGTTGCTACTGGACACCACTGCTCTGCACTGAGCATGATTTTAGTTAAATCTTATCACGCAACAAATTGTAATGAAGAAAAACGCCGTCATACATTTACTTTGAGGAAAAATGAATTCAAGTGTTTTACGATAAACGAATCAAAGGTTTCTTGGAATGATTTAAGCCCCTTGTGAATTCGGTTTAAAAATATACTGAAAGAAAATCACTGATAATAATACCTACGCAGTTGTTTTGTTTTTCAAACAGATTTGTATATTTATTTTTACTATTCATCGTAGAGCATTGGTGGCGCAGAAGTAACAGCCACGAGTTACGAGTTGTACGTTTTGGGTTTATATCTAGTCAGGCGGGTTATTTTGTGTGATTTAAATACCAACTCGCCACTTTACACTCAGTGGAGCGCAGAGCTAAGAGACTCATTGGCGATAAAAAGCTGGTGGAGGCAAAGCTTCACAGTTTGGCTCACCGGCGAAGTGTTGCCTGTCTGTCCGTCTTCTACAGACTAGTACGAGTACTTCGGGGATTGTGCTCAAGAGCTACATGAGCTCATCCCGCCTTCACCTTTTTACCATCGGGAGTCCAGACGCACTGCGGGATACCACCCCTATTTGGTTAATATACCTTATATACGCACTAAGCGCTTCTCGTCATCTTTTCTGATGCGCACAGCTAAGGAGTGGAATCGTCTGCCTGCGTCTGCATTCCCGAGTTCATAAAACCCGAATCTCTTCAAGGCGAGAGTGAATAGGCTTCTTCTGGGCAAGCTCGTTCCACCGTAGACCTCATCCCTGCCTCTGGGCTGGATTGAGGTCAAGAGTGAGCCCATTGTCAAAAAAAAAAAAAAAAAATTTCATCACCACTGCTCTCAAAACGGTGAAGGAAAACATCGTGAGGAAACTGGCATGTCCTAGAACCGAAAATTCGAAAACATGTGACAACTACCAACCCGCACCGGGCCCACGTGGGGGACGGCTTGCTCCCTCTCCAAAAGAGACAGGAGGCCTGTGTCCCAGCAGTGGGAACATTATAGGCTGATTAGGTTTATTTAACATTTATGTACACACATATATAAACAGACAACAAAAAAATAGAACAGAAAAAATAGGTATAGAGGTGATGCTTTTTTCATAAGAAATCTCTTCCAGCACACACGAGACAGGACAATAGATACAGAGATGTAGACAGCGTGTGAAATAGTAAATGAGACAAAAAAAATAATACATGAAATCAAAACAATTCCCTTAAAAAAGTAAACAAAAATTACTAGAATATATTATTATACATACAAATAAAAATACATAAATACTTCTAAAATAAATATCACTAGTATGATAATAATTATATCATACTCAAAATATAATAAACACATACACAACTATGATGAAGTGGACAGATAGTGTTCTTTTACTCTACTGTTACTTTTACGTTCTTTTACTTTTTTTTTTTTAATTGTAGTAGTTATGTTATACGTAGAGTCTCCTATTCTATCATATTATATCCCCGTTTTCTATGACACCGAATGATAGTAGGTTAGTAATGGCTAAATAAAACAAAAAGAACGACAATAATTACGAAGTTGGAAGCAAATATATTTCCTTTCACGTTTGTCACGATTCCAACATTTTTGGGTCACAATTTTTACTTCGAATGACATCGCAAATACGAAACAGACGTAGCTATTATCAAAACTCCTCCTACAGTCTATTCACAGTTACGTTACCTCTGGTAGCGCAACCTAACAGCAACCTTATTAAAACGAGTATAAAGATCACAATGATTTTGTCAGACTTGTCAGTGGCAGAAACCCAACTGCAACCTTATTAGAATGAGAATAAAGATCACTGTGTGTGATGCAAAATCAGAGGTAACGCGTACACGTATTGTTTGAAGTATTTCATTTTATATTATTCTTGTCAGTACCTATTTGCTTCAAGACCATTATAATTTGACACATCACCAAACTGTATCCTTTTGTAGGGTAGTAGTTTTTATAAGACAGTTAACGCGGTAGAGGTCTTGATAAGTTTGTCGCGAATAATGACTCTGCTTTGTTTTGGCTTGAGTCCAATATACATTATTTATTACAATATAAAGTACATAATAGAGCGTCTTATCTAACATAATCTAGTAAGTTAGTGTAATACTTTTGCAATCGCACGAACTCGTTTAATAAATACAGATTTTGCTATTATCAGTTTGTTAAAATAACAAGAAAGGTTAATAACACCACTCAACATTCTTGACTTTATTTGGGGTTGGCGAAACATGTCCTACCACCAAAAATTCGAAAACATGTGACATTTACCAACCCGTACTGGGCCCGCGTGGTGGATTAAGGCCCATTCCCTCTCACAGAAAGGAGGCCTGTGTCCCAGCAGTGGGAACGGTGTAGGCTGATTAACTAAGAAAAGTGGTGCTAGCCAAGCCATGGCCGGCAGGAGCACGTGAGGGAGAGGCAATCTCTGCGCCCTCACGCCCCTAGTCGCCGCAGGAGAAACCCTGGACGGGAGTCAACAGGCGACTCCCGGTCACCGTAGGTGCGGGCTTGCAGGCGGCGAGCAATGGGCAGCTCGCCGCCCGGTAAGGACTAGGCCCGGGTTTACGGCGCGCTGTGTTCCACGCGCGCCTCGAACAGATGTCAGCACGAACTGACGGGGTCCGCTAGGGCCGATGCCTGCCAGGGCTGCGGGTTGTTCGAAATAGATACCGTGGCCCCTGGCACAGCCAACTGAAGGAACACGGGTGGATTTTAGTCAGTAAAAGTCTGACACGCCCTTCTACTCAGCCCAGAGCGGGAGAGGTCATTTGATGATTTCCCACCCAAAAAAAAAGCCATGGCCCTGAAATAAAATATTAAACCTTGAAAAACTCCATAAATTGTCAGTATATCAATCAGTATACCATCGTTCAACCAGCAAGTATGTAGCGTTACATTATTGCCGCCTACACAAAGATATTACACATTATTTCATAAGGAATGAGGGCCTACTCAGAATAGCTCTTTACTCCTAAAATAATGATCGATTATTTTTTTCTAAAAGATTGATTACTTTGGTTTGGGGACTGACTTCCTTCTTCGGTTTTGCTTGTATAATTTTTGATATATATAATTTTATAATTATGAAAGTTAGGCACACAATATAGGTTTCAGTAGTCAAATCTTCTCAAGTTGTGTCTTCCCAATGTACCACTCTTGCGTCGTGGAAGCCCAAATAATACTTAACGGCGCAGGATAGCCTTTTTCCATAAGTGGTCACCGTATGAGTGATTCAGCAGCTTAAATATCATTAGGATTGTGCCGGAATATATTAGTTTGTAGTAGAAGTGGTACGATAGCGGCTCCCTGACACCATCCGTCATCAGAAGACAGCCGTTACGCAACCATCGATGCGACGCTCTACTAGAGTCACATCAATCAGTATCATTCTTTATGACCTCTTCGGTGAATTCAGTAAATATGTAACAAAACTAGGCGACGATACCACGTGCTGCGTCGCCCGTCATAATTATGTCTATGTGGTAACCATTGCTACTGCCGTACAGATCAGCAAGGTTGGTGACGGCGCTGATATCAAAGAATGCAGCAGACGTACTTATGCGTACCAAAATTTATAATCAATTATGTTTTATTATTCTCGTAATCGAAGTTTGATCCAATCTAATATAATATATATTAGATTGAGTACTGACTAGCTTTCACCCGTGAAAAATAAGAAACTTCACGTGGATGAAGGTCCACGTGAAGTTTCTTATTTTTATCCATCCTATGACACTCAGGGATAATGTAGCTTCCCAACAGTGAAAGAAATGTCGGAATCGGATCAGTGGTTCCGAAGATCCCCCTACATACAAACTCACAAAGTTTACGTCTTTATTATATTAAGTATATGTATATTTCAATAAAGAGCCACTCAGACACTGTTTATACACATAACACGGATGAGTGATTTATGTGTTACATAACGATTCCTCTCAAAATAGGACACAAAAAAGTATACCATGTGAAAAATATAAAACGTTTGTAATGTTCATACCTAGCTATGGAAACTCGATGGTCCCGGAAGCGAGCGTGCTTGAATAATTTAAAGATTTTTAATTAATCGTCGATATGGGGATGATTAATTTCTCTTATGAACTCTGTGGCGTAATTATTGAATTGAATATTAATTTATTTTTAAAAGTTACTTACGGATAAAAGGAGATGATTGATTTGGGCTACTACATACTATGTACACTACATAGATAAATAGCAATAAAATACGGGATTTTCTTAAAAATACAAATGAATTAATTTGCAGAAGGGAAACAAAAATTATCATTTGGGAATTTTTTTAATAAAATAACCCTATTTTTAGGTCAGTCATGACAGTTGCGTTTGACATGACGTTTGACGACTTTAACAGAAAATTCGTGAAGTGACGTCTTTCTGTGTTTGCGAGTTGTCTTTGGATCGTTGTGTTCGCGCCTGTTGAATTGGATGTGTTTCGGAGTCTGTAGTCTTATTTGATTATTATACCGAAACCCAAGTATTTTTGGAATCGCAGGACCATAGACACGTCAATCAAATGTCACTGTCAAAATGACTTATTGCTGAATCGCATATTGCTGATCTACCATATTTATGTTGTGTTGCTCTCCTTGACCAAGTTAATTTGAATTTACATTGAAACGTAGTAAAATTATAGAAAATCAACATCAAAAAACAGTCACTATACAATAGTATAGCGATATTTATATATAGTGTACATAGTGCTAGCCTAGGCTCCATATATATCTGGAACATCTCCTTTCGTTTTAATTTATTACCTTACAAAGCATAAGCAAGAGGGCTGTTTCATAACAATAGTTTAGCATTACTAGCATTTCCGAATACACTGCACCTACCTAAAACACATACCTAGCCCGTGCTGCCATTTTTAGGGTTCCGTAGCCAAATGGCAACGGAACCCTTATGGATTCGTCATGTCTGTCTGTCTGTCTGTCTGTCTGTCTGTCTGTCCGTCCGTATGTCACAGCCGCTTTTTTCCGAAACTATAAGAGCTATACTGTTGAAACTTGGTAAGTAGATGTATTCTGTGAACCGCATTAAGATTTTCACACAAAAATAGAAAAAAAACAATAAATTTTGGGGGTCCCCATACTTAGAACTGAAACTCAAATTTTTTTTTTTCATCAAACCCTTACGTGTGGGGTATCTATGGATAGGTCTTCAAAAATGATATTGAGGTTTCTAATATCATTTTTTTCTAAACTGAATAGTTTGCGCGAGAGACACTTCCAAAGTGGTAAAATGTGTGTCCCCCCCCCTGTAACTTCTAAAATAAGAGAATGATAAAACTAAAAAAAATATATGATGTACATTACCATATAAACTTCCACCGAAAATTGGTTTGAACGAGATCTAGTGAGTAGTTTTTTTTTAATACGTCATAAATCGTAACGTAACGGAACCCTTCATGGGCGAGTCCGACTCGCACTTGGCCGGTTTTTTTTTATTATATGTCTTTTTAATGACGATAAGGGCGAGTTTTATGTTTTTTTCTCGTCACAAGGTCACCCCTGGCATAGACCTTATATACAAATATGTACTTTTTGTTTTAAATCGATTAAAGACGTAGCGTTGAAAGGCCTCCCGCATGGTGGACCGATGACCTGGTGAAGATCGCAGGAAAATGCTGGATGCGAGAAGCACAGAACCGGTCGAAGTAGCGATCCTTACACATGGACATTAAGCATCTCCGCTTATGTCTAGCAGTGGACGTCGTTCAGCTGAAATGATGATGTTCATGAATATGTATAACCACGATACATATTGTGCTGTCGTGGGATCGGCCGCACTTGGCGATGGGGCTGGCATGGCGGGCTGATACCAATCGGCGGTACGGCGAATATGTCATGATGTTCCAGGCCCCCGACTTATGGTAGTAGAAGGATCAGTGGGGTTGTAGTCGATAGTAGTCTGATATAACCCTCCGTTATCCCCAGATGGAGGGCATCCATGAGGATTCCCCACGGAAAAGGAAAAAAAGGAAGAAACATTATTATCAGAAATTCGAAAAAAAAAGTCTGCCCAACGAATGGCGACATTTTGTCAAGTGTATTCGAAATAACGATATCCCGAAAAAATCTTGTAATAACTGAACGAATGTGACCCTCAGTTTTTCTGACATCTACAGAAATAGGTTTCACGGAAATTGATGTAGCTCCCAAATGGTCGAGCCCATTTGTTCTGATGGCTGTAATTTTATTTTGTAAGGGTTTTAGTAATGTCTCTTATGGTTTTGGGAAAAAAAGGACTAAGAGTCATGCATGTGATGAAATTGAGTCTGGCATGTGAATGGCATACTACTCGTACCTCAAATTATTATTTAATTTTCTGAGTCCTATGATGAAAACTGTGAGAAAGGGATTACGTATTTTTGGCTATTTTTAGCGTAAGATACTTGCTATACCATTATTTTTTATCATAATTTAATTAACAGGAAAGGCGCCGCCATTTATGATTAATTTTTAACCTTAGTAGGTTTTATATTATTTAACCGTTAAATAAATAAAAAAAGTAAAATTGTTTATTCTGCATAAACAAAACGCACATTACAAAAACATATGACATAAAATACAGGGTGACAGGTAAACTGGACGTATTCCTTGAAATGGTTTATACTAGAGGTCATTAGCAACAAATTAAGCCCAGTGAACTAGGGGCCAAAACTGGATGGTTAAAAATTAAAAAAAAAATACTATTAAAGACCTTTAGTTTCTGAGATTATACAAGTGTTGCAAGCATTTTTTTAAAAATGATTACTCATTTTTCAACTTTTAGAAAAGCCTGACGCAGGTCCTCACCGGACACGGTTGTTTCGGGAGGTTCCAGTTCAGGATAAGGCGGGCGGAAACGCCAGGGTGTCACCACTGTGTAGATTACCTGGACACGGTGGAGCATACGCTGGAGGTCTGCCCGGCTTGGGCGGAGCATCGCCGCGACCTCGTGGCGGCGGTCTCTCGCGTCCGGTTCTGGTCCAGGCCATGGTACGGAGCGAGAGTGCATGGGAGGCCGTCACCTCCTTCTGCGAAGCAGTAATGCTCGCAAAGGAGGAGGCGGAGCGTGTGAGGGAGAGGCAATCTCTGCGCCCTCACGCCCCTACTCGCCGCAGGAGACGCCCTGGACGGGAGTCAACAGCCGACTCCCGGCCACCGTAGGCGCGGGCTTGCGGGTGGCGAGCAATGGGCAGCTCGCCGCCCGGTAAGTACCAGGCCCGGGTCGACGGCGCGTTGTGTTCCACGCGAGCCTCAAAGAAATGTCAGCACAAACTGACGGGGTCCGCTAGGGCCGATGCCTGCCAGGGCCACGGGAAGTTCGAAAGAGATACCGTGGCCCCTGGCACAGGCAACTGAAGGAACACGGGTGGGTTTTAGTCAGTAAAAGTCTGACACGCCCTTCTGCTCAGTCCAGAGCGGGAGAGGTCATTTGATGATTTCCCACCCAAAATAAAAAAGATTGGTAACCATCCATTTTTGTACCCTAGTTAACTGGACAAAATTTGTTGCTAATGGCCTCTAGTAAACGCCTTTTAAGAAATACGTCGAGTTTCCCTGTTACCCTGTATACACATACCTACATACAAAGTAAACCTGGTACTCAAGCATATAAAAACTTATCAATTCTGTCCATTGCTTGTCCGACCAAAGACAACAGAAAAACAACAATCAAAACAAAACCAAAATGCCAACACACGCATTATGTTTTGTCTGAAGAAAAGTAAACGAATAAAGGTTTCCAACTACTCATTATCATAACTCTTGAATAACGATAAAGATCTCTTTACCAGGCAACTATGTAAAATAAAAATGTTACCTGCTGAAGAGCCTAAGTGTGCGTCCTGAGTGACGGCGCACCGCGCCCGGAGTGGCAGCGGGCGCGCACATTTCACGGCGCATTCTACTGTCGGATGCGCTCATCAATACGCGTATTTTGATTTTTACTCGCGGATAGTGAAGTAAGATGTCGCAAATTAATTTTAATGAAGACTTTCCTGCTGAAGATTTTATCACAGCAGTGATGGATAAGCATCTCATTTGGATGTCCAGGCACCCTGACCATAAAAATAATCAGTAAAACAATTTTCACAAAAAAAAAAAATATCCTCGGTAAAGAAACTGCTTCTTTCTAAATATATAGAAATTATAAAACACGCGCGCACGCATCAACTTTCCCGCGTGCACTAAGGACAGCTGTTGACGTGTAAATCCGCTCCGTAATCCGTCATACGCGGTGCGCCGACACTCACTAAAGATTTATTCAAGTTGGAGTATCTACTTTAGATATAAAGCTTATCATTAGTAAGACTAATAGAAATAATAAAACCTAAAGGTTTTGTTTACCTTTTAGTTCTAGTGTAAGATTATTCTTTTAATGTCTGAAGTGGGTTAAGGTGCTCGATACTTCAATAAAAATAAAAAATAAGGGTTATCATCAGTGATATTGTAAACTTAAGTCTGTCTGTAATTTTTTTTTCTGATTAGAATTAGATATGACTAAACTCTTATTTTTTATTTGCTAAAAAGCAGAACTAATATACTACTTATATACTTAACTAGCTGACCCGGCGAATTTCGTCCCGCCTCAGATTACTTATCTTAATTTTTTTGTGACTTTTTCCCATGTTTTAATAGATATTCTGCTATTCGGCGCGGAGACAAATCCAATAAATCGAAGATTATAAATATCGATCCAACCGTTCTTGAGTGATTTATGGTGAAACTAACTCAACTTTGTTTTTTATTAAGCGCTGATTTTTCCATTGCCTGATAACTTTTATTTGAGGAATAAAATTGACGTTCGACAGCTTTTGTATGAAATAACTGTCAAAATTTCAAAATTATTCCTCGAATAAAGTTATCAGATGATTGAAAAATCAGTCCTTATGTAGATAATGTCACGATGACAAAAAAAAGGTCGATCGCAGCCATTCGCAGCTGTTATTTTAGATTAGAAAATTAAAAAGAAATCGTAAGACTTTCAGTACGGATCATGATTTTATTTTAGGTCCGTGTAGCCAGTTAAAGTTGTCCTACTCAATTCAGTTTTTGTCAGTGGAGTAATAATTTATTTATTTATTTTTCATAACAATTATATATGCTATGCAGTATAAATAGTCAGTTTATGACTATACTGCATAGCATGATGACCCAGTTTCGATTCCCAGGTCGGGCAAAGTGTTATTGATAATATTGCGCGCCACAATTAATGCCTGGGACATGGTGACATTACTTACCACTACCACCATCTAGTATCGCGTAGCAGAACTAATAGAATCAAGATCCTTCTAGAAATTTCGATGCCAGAACTTTCTAGAACTATCGACATCTGGTCAGTCGGGGCCAGTATGTACTCGAACCTTCTAGATGTTTCTACAATAGAAGGTTCTAGAACTATCTGCGGCACTATATAACGCCGGAATAAGCTACGACCGAGTCAGAGTTGGATAAGCGATACAAGCGAATACATCGAAAGCGATCTTCAAGTGCGACTTAAGTGCAATTGTGTTTTATAATTAGTGTGTTTGAGTTGTTATTAGTGTTGTTTAATTAAAGTGTAATTTTTGGACATATATATCGGCAGTTTTAACTGTCACGAACCCCGAAGCTCATAACAATAATTTCACAATAGCAGCCTGGAGTTGTGCCCGATTGGTGACAATAGGATTGCCCCAAATTACATGGACATAACTTAGACATAACTTGCGAAATGTGGTGTATAGTAGGTTCACCTTTGCCTAACCCTTCGGGAAATACAGGCGTTCTCTACATCTCATTCAATAAGGATTTGTAAACACAAGGTTTTCAAAGAAACTGCGCTTCATTGTTTGAAGATAATCCCGTTTGAGATTGAAACTATTCAGTTAAGATCGGCTTAGGCGTCGTTGTAGTGGAAGGGGGGGGGGGGGCGGATAGGGTAGTACGTCGGTGCGGTTAACGCCTTGATTGAGATTCGTGTGTTATTGTCATTTTCGTTAAATTGGAAATTAGATGCCTTGACACGACTTTAGTCTAGTGTGTTTTTGACAGAAAATGAACATATTCGAAAAAATATAGACAATTTCCCAATAATAATTAAATATTTGTACTTTATGCTTACCTATTGTTCCTTACTAGTTTCGTAATTTGTTTTTCATAAATGCGGGCCAACGGTTACATTACGTTTTTTTCCAACCAGTATAAAATGTCCCTCGTGATAAAATATTAAAATGTTTTTTCATGTATATGGTACCACTACATGCTTATCTTGAAAATATTAAAAAAGGATATTTAGTGCGCTTCTATGAAGTCTAAAACTAAATGCACATTTTTTTTTTTGCTATTTAAATTATATAGGTACCTGCTGTTTTTTTCATCATTGTGCTCTTTTCTATACTTACCTGATTCGAGTTCACCCTTAGGAAATCACAAAAACAATTGGTTAAAAACTTTTTAGCTACCTACTACAGCAAATCATTCCTTCGAGACACCTAATCGTCGATCGAGGATCAAAGTAAAAGAAAATTTTAATGAAAAAACTTTTTTCTATTATTTACTAACATCGAGGTACGGAGTTCAAATTGTTATAGAAGGTCCTCGATCACCCTTATCTCCGTTCCTGCAGAAAGGCTTGAGTTGCCCAGATGTGAGTATTATTTGCTCAGTGTCATTTCCGAATAGAAGGAAAGATGAAAAATTGTGATTCTATTGCATTGGGAATGAAACGATGTTATTTCCTTAAGAAGCATAGGATACCAAATATTAAGTACCAGCCGATCGATTCTGTAAAAATCTCACCGTGAAAAGTTAGGTGAAGTGAGCTTAGAGTGAGCTGTCAATAGTGTCGATCCCTAACATTAGTTGGAATGACAGCTCACTCCACGCTCACTTCACCTAAGTTTTCACGGTAAGATGGTTACAGAATCGCACTGCTGGTATTTGCTGAAAGGGCTACACTGTCCTCCCATACCTATTACACTGTAATTTTAAAACATTGTACAAGACACTTCATTTTAAACGAGTAACCGTGGAGTTACTTGCCGGTTCCGGCTTACCGTGCACCTAGCTTCTGATGTTTCATAAGTGCTCATGAAGGTAAAAAAAAAAATGAATTTTGATTAAGATCCTGCCTATCTTGTAAGATCTTTTAAATAGTGTCTGTGGAACAAATAAACTCAAAAATCAAACAGAATTTGTATGAAATTCTCTGTACTTATAAGGAGCTGAGAAACATTCCATTTGTAACCAAGGGGATATCATTTGTTATACTGTACCAAGCTTCTAGAGCAATCAGCCGAGTTACAAAATCAATATCATTTAACAAGTTCTTTGTACAGACGCCAGCAGGTCAAGCTACCCAAAACTGTCAAATTTTCCCAATCAACCTTGAGCCTTAATGGTTTAGCAATAAAGTTGAAAATCTATTAAATAAATTTGACAGATTGTAGTAGCTTGATGTGCTGGCGTCTGTACTAATAATCCTACAGACCATATTTCGGCTATGGTGGCCAATCTCAACGGAGACTAGCCTTCGGCGCGGGAGATATTATAGTGCACAAGTTTTTGCAGACACAAGTGCACTCTCTTTTCTCACTCTGATAGCCCGATGAGACGGCACGCAATTCGACACGACCGGAGAGAGATCAGGCACATGAGCAACGGCTTAACTTACTTTCCGAGACATAGGGGTTTCACATCACCCACTTCCAAACTCTGTGCTGTTACTAAGAAATTCGTAATGGAAAAACCCAATAACACTGCCCGGCCTGATAAACGAAACCAAGACGCCACAATCAGCAGTCGCGTTTGCGACCTCGTGAACAACGAGACAGTAACCAATAAGTATAAGTTAACGGTACAGACTACATCATAACCTCTAAACTAACTCGTATTGTCTCACTGGTGTGCAAAGGCCATACAATTATACATTTTGCTAGTGCCCTAACCAGTAACCTTGCTAGAAAAAAACAATCCCATTTAATAAGTCCTCTTTAATTAGTAAATCTGCCTAAATTACCACTCAATATAAGTTAAAGGTAAACCATAACCTAGTTTACCTAGACAAAACCGACAATAACATACTGTTCCGGAACAATTTAATCCTCTCACACCCAATACTATTACATTAGAACGTAAGCCGACCGGATCGAACTTCCCCCTAAGGGTGCCTTTCCTCAAGAGATGTGCGAGGTAGCTGTGCGGTGGGCGAGGTTAAAGACACGCTAAGAAACTATGTGTTTATAAGCCATGTGCCCGATCTGATTTCATATTAGCCAAAATTACGAACGTCCATAGAAACTTTCATCATCAGTGAATGAATTCAAAAAGTAGATTTCAACCAAACCAAACTGGTTTTCAAGAGAGGGTAAGATGTTCTATGAAGATATGTGTTTCCCACGAGGTAGCTGTGCGCCCTAGCTTCTTAGTATGGTCTATCGGATGTCAGTCCACTTTGATCTTGAGCTGGCCTAGCGTAATAAGGAGTTTCAATAGAATTACAGCCAGCCTATACTGGCTCGGCTGATGGCCCGTGGAGCAGGAGAGTCCTGGAGTAGAGACCGCGTATCGGCAAGCGTAGTGTGGGACGCCCCCCAGCTAGATGAACAGACGACCTAAAGAAGGTGGCTGCGACGGACTGGATGCAAAAGATGGAGGACAGGGTGTTGTAGCGTAGCCTGGGAAAGGCCTATGTCCAGCAGTGGACTGCAATAGGCCGAATTGATTATACTGGTTTTGATTTTGTCTCCACAGACGTGCAGTCGTCTGTACATTATCTACTCAGCTCTGCTCCGCACTTCACATAGCTACACCACTTGCGCATCCCTAGCAGACATCTTAATCTTATCACATCCCTTGCATCAGGACCATGTAAAAAAATAGCTTCGGTGGACCTTTTATATCAGAGTGAAGCTAAGCTATGAAAATGTAACGATCCTATTCGTTGATACCAAACACATCCCTCGCTACACATCTTAGCACATCTCACTTGCAAATGCAGCCTAACAGTCTTATTTATTGAAAAGTTGTTTTGGTTGGCAACAAGGAAACTTGAGGATATCCGCGATCCGGGCAAATCTGGGCCATAAAATGAACCGTAAAACCTGTTGGCAACATACCCGGGCAACGGAATTGATTGCAAGTCAAGGGCGACCAAGGTTAAGGGCGCATAACTTCCCTTTTAGATAATGCTGGTAAAGTGTCATTCTTTTGGTACGAAAACCTTTAACGTAAGCGAATTTTTACGGGATTTTATCGAAGGGTGGTTTGGGTAAAGTTTTTTAGTATTTGAAGGGTACACATTTGAAGGGTTATAGCCCCATAAGCTGCTCGCCCCCTATCACATGGAACTAACATATACCTGGCGAAATATGTGTGTAGTATAAGCACATCTCTGCGACCTCTTTGAGGAATATAGTTAAGGGCACGTAACTTCGCCAAAGATTTTGTAGTGGGGGAAGTTCGCACAATTTTATAAATTTTTACATGCGCGAACTTCCCCCACTACAAAATCTTTTGGCAACTTTTGTGCCGGTAACTATATCTACAGACATAATGTTGGGTGACGTTATCTTAAAAAAAAAAAGTTAACAAATTGTATTGACAATACCTAATTAATATCCTAACAAGGAACTAGGAAATGAGTTCTGAAAGAAGTACATACTATGCTCACTTTTGCTATATTGGGAACTCTTATGCAAATTCATGCTTCTAGGCCCAATGGTATAGGCTGGGCGTTGTCTGGTAATAAATTAATGAATTTAAGGAAATGAATTTAAATTAGGTACGTAGATTTCCATCAAAGCTAAGTGATGTGCAAGAGTGGGCAAGATGTGCTATGAAGATGTGCTTTGCACGAGGTCGCTGTGTGCTCTAACGGTTATCTTAAATTATCTGCCTAGCCTTTTCCTAAATATGTTAGGGTTGGCTTCCAGTCTAGCTGGATGCAGCTGAATACCAGTATTTTACATGGAGCGACTGCCTATCTGACTTTCACAACCCAGTTATTGGATAATACGATACCCCTTGGCAATACTGGTTGTCAGACTTTCGGGCTTCTGACGACCAGTAACGACTGTCAAAGATCCACGAATGACAGCCGGGACTGACAGCTTAACGTGCTTTCCGAGCCACGGAGGGGCTTTGTATGTAGAGATGGTTACCCATCCACGGACCAACCGCGGCAAGCGTAGCTTATCCTGATCAATCGACCCATTCGGCTGTTACTTAGCCACAAGCCCCTCCATACATAACTGTTATCTTAAATGTCACCATTAAAAAAAAGGTAATAAATCTATTGACAATAATTAAGTTCCTCGCAAGGAACTCGGAAATTAGTATATGAAATACTTGACCGGCTTACATTTTCTAAAAGATGTAGTATGTATCAAAATGTATATAAGTAGGGATACAACACAAAGCAGTAGCGACCCCTAAGATCGGACATGAGATAAAAAGGAGGCTGTCAACCGCAGATTAGATTTCATTTATCAATGGAAGTACAAGTCAAAAGCTTTTATGTTTGGTGGAAGAAATTCGCTGTAATTGAAGGTTATGAGATTTCATAGAATTTTGATTTTATTGGCAAGATATTGGACAGAGTTTCGTGGTATCTTGCAGAGAATAGAAGAACCCTTCACCACCCGCAGATTTTTTTACTTAATAACAATCTTAAATTAATGATCTAAATGTATTTATCTACATGCTTATTACGAAATCCCAAATACAATAATTATACATATATGACGAAGAAGAGACGTGTCTCTCGTTCTCATCAGCCATATTTTAATTATTGTGGGCGTAGTATGGGTAGTGTTGGTTTCTGCGCAATAGAAAAATCGTGTAACTGTAGGTACAAGGCACAACTACATACGGAAAGCGAGACAGTTTCTGAGCACATGTGGTCCGTACGATGTCCAGTGTTCAAGAGAGCGCCACACTGCTCTGTGGCGTTCCCGTCGACTCCCATGAATTCAGGCTAGACTCTGTCGAGTGCCTCCAGATGGCGCTGGCGTACCGAATACGACTTGATTGCGACATACAATATTATGATGTATAAGTAAATAAAGGAAAAATAAAATGGGAAGGGCTTATTGGGCATCAAAACATTCGTCCGCATCGCTGTTAGTGGGGTGGGAAAGTGCCCAAAAGGCTGGCAACGTTGCTACGTTGGATGGCAATGCTTATTCTTAGACCTTAAAAATAGGCTCGCCCTCTAGTCACGTGAAGAGTCGACCCACCGCTTGGCGATGTCCCGAAATACTCGATGAGCACTAAAATTAATTAATTTATTGACTGAATGCTAAACCACTGGGTCTAGAAACATAAAATTTTGCACAAGAGTATCATTATAGCGAAAGTGAGCACTAGAAAGATTTTTGTGTCCGGCAGTCGGTCGGTGTCAGTGTCGGTGGCTGCAGTTACTTCTGCCGTTAACGCATGCCGCTTTTGTATATGATCACTAAGCCCAGCGAAGACGGGCACTCTGTTTGAAAAAAATATCATAACATAATGTCGGCACTGTAATTTCAATTTTATTCAACCGAGAATCTTCCATCACTACTCTGAAAAACTTATCTACAGTTTTTAAAACGGCGTCTATAAAATAAAGATTCGATCTCCTCTAATAAAGTCATTTTCTCCTCCTTACGAACGAACGCTGTATTAATCAAACCTTCAGCTGCGGAGACTAAAAACAAAAGAATGTTTGAAGCAAAAACAAAAAATAACCTGCCAAGTGTGAGTCGGACTCGCGCACTAAGAGTGACATTTCACCAAAACTTGTATAGTTTTTCTTATTTTATTGTTTGCCATGATAAATGCCGTAGAAAAAGGTATTCTGAAAAAACAATTGGCTATCTAAAAGAAAAGAAAGAAGATATGTTTATTTGCGGTAATTATGACGCCGAGAAAGGACCATACACAAAAAAGGACAAGTTGGGGGAAAATATGCGTCACATCCACGCACAAGGACCATCGCTCAGCATAATGCTACAATGGCCCTATGCGAGACAGCCCCAGCGCTGAATTTCTTTTCAGCGACAGCCGGCGTTGACGTCAACCAGAGCAGTATATAAAGAATACAATAAAAAATACACAATACCTCGTTCTAAAAGTCTACATAAACATAATACCTATAAATACAGCACAGCACACCTCATATAGTTACAAAGATACAGCCGTGTGACAGATAGATAGACGGTGTAAATGAGTACCTAATAGGATAAACTCAGTAAGTAATAAGGTGATGTTTTCACCCTTTATTTACGGAACCCTAAAAAAGCACTATCACAAATACTCAGGGTGCAATGAACTGAAGCAATTTATTACGACAAGGACTTTTACGGGTCTATAAAAATTTTCGTTCATTTCCCGCAATTAGGAGGTATCCCGCGGCGATAGAGGTGTTAAGAGTTACGAGGGACTGCAAGTAATATAGTTGACTTAATTAATTTTGAGATTACCCACAGTTTACTGCCCGTTGTGTGGCCCGAATTTTTTGCTTTAGAGGAAATAATAAAATTAATTATTTAGTCAACTCATCCCGCGGGATAAGTTCGAGCGGCCTCGGTTGACTAAAGAGCCAAAAAAGGCAGATTGGAAGGGGTTACAGAAAAAAAAGTTAGACCGTTATTAATAATTAATATTATAATTAATTTAATTGCCCTTGCATCACAAGCAAGCAACATGCAAGCAGCATGTCATGCTGTACGAAGATTTGCTAGTGGCACGCAGAGTTGCGCCACTTCGCGCAGACAAGCCATGGGGTCTACGTCGAAGATGGCGCATCGACGGCTCCGATGTTCGTGTCTTCGAAGTATGCATTCCAGTGCCGTTTTATGGAAATAAACTAGGTGCTAATATAAATTCATAAGACAGTCAAGTAGATAAGGAAAAAAAAGGGAAGACCTCATTGGGCATCAAAAAATTCATCCGCATCGTTATCAGTGGGAAAAGTGCCCAAACATCTGGCAGCGTTGCCACGTTGGATGGCAATGCTGACTTGTAGACAAAAAAAAAGGCTAGCTCTTTGGTAACGTGAAGAGTCGACCAACCGCTTGGCGATGTCCCGAAACACTTGATGAGCACTCGGACCATGCACCTCTGCGGCCCTAGTGTTTCAACTCCAATCGACTCAAACATTTATCCCAATAAGGTTTTTAAATTGTTTGTAATAATTTTAAAAAGGTCGGGGAACAAGGACGCGGACGAAGTCGTGGGCTAATATTTATTTTTATTTTTTTTTAATATTTAAACTCTGTCCGTTAGGTATACCGTTTTTTGACAGATGGAACTTGTGATTGCAACCACAAACCATACATACATTGATTGATAGACGTACGGTATTATAATGTCTGTAAGAAGCCATAAATAAGATAAGGCACTTTTTATATTTATTTTATTACGCATTTTAAAGTTAACTTTTACGTAATCTGGAATAGCACGTTCTAAGACAGCTGTCAAAAAACGGTTAACCTAATGGACAGAGTATAGTCGTTATATAACTCGAATACCGTCGGCTTAAAAAAAAGTTAAGCAATAGATAAAGAAAATTCATTCTGAATATTTTTATTCCAACTTCCTAAAAGTAGTACGAATTGGACGTAGTATCTTTTTATTGCTACTCTTTATGGCTTAATGTTGTGGACTTTTTGAATTAAATTACTTTCTCGCGATCTTGTGATCCCTAATTTTAAAATAAGTCGCGTTTCAAGCGGGAAACGAATTATTTTGCCGTGATTTTCTCAAGCGTATTTTTTATCGACACTTGGTCTCGTATTTTTACCGTAATTTTGGTTGATGAAAAATAGACATGCCGAAAAAAGAGGAAACAGGTTTATTAAACAGTTAATTTATAAACGAAACTGAACAGATGCGGAAATATTTATTCACAAAGAAAAGAAAAAGAGTTTTTCGCAAATCGTTTTCTGTCATTGCGAAAATCCTGCCAACATTTTGAAAAACAATCTTCGAGTACTCACGCGAACAGTAGCATGTTATTCCCTTTCATTCCCTCCCTATTACTGGCAGCATACAATTCAAAACTTCACAATAAATCTTAACAAAACAATAGACCTGGCACTAGCAATACACGCAGTCATTACCAAAGGATTTATCTCTTACACAGACGTATTTCAACCCTGATACATGTCTTCATGACGTCACAGCATACAAGCTCATTCCCATACAGCTCCATGGATTCTTTATTCTCACTTTTGGATGTAACCCAAGAGTCTCGGGATCAGTTGACGAACTTTGGTACTAAAAGTCCGGTGGAGTAGACAGTTGCTAGTGTAAATTTCTTGGTTATTACCTTTTTATGGTCGGTGAGGTAATGGACCGATGATGGCTCGCTTTGTGATTTATTTCTGTTTCTTATTGATCTTTATGCCTGTTTTGCGTTGATTAGTGATTCTTACCGTTAAGTGCGTTTAGTACTGAGCATAGGTATGTATTTAACGAGTACAAATAAGTATCTGACGAATCATTTTATCTCCTAAACTCAAATCCATCGATCGCTTTGAGAAACATTCGATCAGTATCTATGTATGTTACTGAAAACATTACTAGAAAATTGATATCGAAATCTGAAGGGTAAAGGTTTGGAGCAGTCGTGGCCCAATGGCAACGGCCGCGACTTACGAGTTCGCCGTGGAGTTGAGTTGGTCGTGGGTTCGAACCCAGGAAGGCGCTTTACTTTGTGTAAATAATTTTATCACCACTGTTCTCAACGTTTGCCCTGCAAAAACGGTGAAGGAAAACATCGTGAGGAAACCGGCATGTCTTGGAACCAAAAACTCGAAGACATGTGACATCTGCCAATCCACACTGGGCCCGCGTGGTAGATTATATCCCACTCCTCCAAGAGCCCGGCCTGTGACCCAGCAGTGGGGACATTGCCTTTAGGCTGATGATGATGATATATATTTAATGCATATTTATAGCAAAACATCATTCTGTCAACGACGATCAACGATTATCAGAAACAATGATGTTTTATACTTATTCGTTTACTGCTAAAAGGTATTAGAAATTTAGTGATTTGTGTTGCAAACGGGCCTTTAAGTCAGTTTTGTACCTGAATACTAATCTTAATCATGTAGGGGTTTATTTATAAACGTTGCTTACAGTTAAGAGACGTTTAAACGTCAAAAATGTATGGATAAAGAGTCGCTAATCATTTATTTATTTAAAAAACACACACAACTATGATCATAGGCTTACCTAATACGCTAGTGTAGTTAAAGTTATACTTAATAGCTTCTAAAGATACAATTATTACTAATAACTTACAATTATTATGAACAACCAAGAGTACATACAATAATGAGTTTAAACAAAATGCGGAGTGAATTCACTCAGAGTATAGTTGAAGCAGTCAATCTGTCAATCATAGCAACGTTTATGAATAAACCCCGTAAATTATAGAACTAATAATCGGAACTGAAAGTATTTTGATACTACAAGAAAGTTAATAGTCACTCCGTGTAAGACTGACTACCAAGAGATAATATAAAATAGCATGGAACGTTCTATCCAAGAAATAAAGTAATTTTAGGTACTACATTCGTAGCGAAACTGAGTGAAAAACAAGTGATATTTCAAAAAGTTTGGTGTACAGACGCCAGCATATCAAGCTACTACAATCTGTCAAATTTCTTTAATAGATTTTCAACTTTATTGCTAAAGCATTAAAGTTCAAGGTTGATTGGGAACATTTTACAGTTTCGGGTAGCTTGATCTGTTGACGTCTGTACAAAAGCCGAAAAAATAAAGCAAAATACCGACAATATAATAGTTTAGCAAAAACAAATACCTAGTATACAAATACGTAGTACTTGTTTTTTGGTCCTAGTCGAACGGATGAAACAATTGTATTTGAGTTTGTAACATTGTTTAGTAAGTTTATTGTTAGTAAACAATAAACTCCGTCCGTAATGTTAATTAAAACTTAGTTGCAACGTAAAGACCGTTAAAAGAGGGGCAATTCTCGTAATTTTAAGAACGTTTAAAGTCTCGGGCCTGCACGCAAAATACGCGCATTTTCGTGGAGTTGCGGACACCAGCCCGTATTACCTAAATCCGAAGGCCAATTCTTATAATTAAAAACGTTCAAAATCTAGTCGCAATCTCATCTTAGCGACAATCAATGTCAAAAATTTGTTAAAAATTTTAGAGGTATTGTCGACAGATTGAGACTGAGATCAGGCTCTGATCCCAGTCTGAATCTGTCAACAATACCCTACATTTTTGACAATTTTTTGACATTGATTGTCGCCGAGATCAAATTGCGACTAGATTTTGATTTTTTTTTTTATTATCAGAATTGGCCTTCTGTTATTTTAAAATATAATAAAGCTTCTTCAATTATCGGCTGACAAAATTTTGCAAGATAATATAATTGTTCTGACGTAACCATTATTTATAATTACTAGCCCTAATTGTCCCACTGCTGGGCAAAGACTTCCCTCTATTTTTTCTACCGGTCACGTTTCTGCACCACTTTTCTCCAATTCTTAAACATAAAAAATCTAATTAAATTCAGTGGATTACCAGTAATATGAAAGTAAGAAATTTTAATATTGACTGCTGGTAATAGCAAGCTAAATATATCACGAATTCAATCTAATCTAAAACTCATAGAAATATAATATTTCGAGCGAAATCGCGCTTCGTCCATTTAAAGCGAAATAAATTGCAAATGACCCTCTTTTGAATATTCCCAGTTTAATTTAAGGAAGAGATTACATAACAAGCCACCGTCTCTATAAAGGGGCTTAATAATATTAATCATGAATAATATACATTTGCCCACAGAGGTTTTATGTGGTTTAATTTGGTGAGTCATTCCCATTATTGCTTTTGATATTGTTATGTTGAAATTCATGGGGTGCAGAAATCTATCCGTACTCACGAAATAGGGACTATTAATTACTACCCCAGTTTCTGAGGTTTCTGGAGTTTAATTATTCGATGGTAAAATAAAATTCAGTTAAGAAATATTGCTATTGGTTCGAAATCTTATTTCTGAACATTAGGATACGGAAGACTTAAATTGGTGGTCACTTTTGATGACTGAATAACTATTGAGGGTTTATCCAGGCAATAAACAAAAATATCCCAGTTTAAGTATAGGTTTGTGTGTTCAAAAGTTGCATACCTTCCTGAAAATACGTAAAGGCCAAAGGAACTAGCAGAAAAAAAATCTTCTGCTTCATAGAAAAGTGCAATACCTACGCGGTCAAAATGTATAGAACAGCAATTTTTTTTTTTTTTTTAAATAACCGGCGAAAAATTTCGGTGCTGTGGGATCTATACTCATGTGCTGAATAGTCACAGTTTGCGCGTTGATCTCCCTGCCACCCTGTATGTTACGCTAAAAGATCGAAAACGCTCATTGAGTGAAAAACAGCTCACAACGCGTTGTGGTCATATGAAAAGGCACACGTCGCGTTGTGGCAATCACACATAAACTACATAGCGTAATTCTTGTCGTCATCATGCTATATGACAATAAGAGAGAGACAATAAAGAAAAGCTATGACGCGTATGGTACCATATTAGAATACGAGGCACAGTGATCTACAGACGAAGTTGCAACTATAACTAAGTATTTCAATAATATGCTAGTAAAATAGAGCCCTCGAATGTCAACAGTAATATCCGTACCAGTTACAACTTTATCGAAGGCCATCCAACCGTAGTACAGTTATCACGCGGTCTGCAAGGAACTTATTATAGCGATCACAATAATCCTGCGACGCGAAGGGATGAGAGAAAATTGTTATGATATTGTAAGTTGGAACTATATTAGATAGGTTCTTTGAAAAGTTACAGTATTCGACTGGCAATTCAGAGGAAAAATTAGAATGATTTGTTGACCATTTTCTTCTTTGCTAAGTACCTGGTACTTGTTGGCAGGCCTACACTGTCCTCCCATATCTATTAACCCTTTAATTTGACAACATTGTATAAGCCACTTCATTTAAGAGAGTAACCGTGCAGATAAATTTCTAGCCAGCTCGTCTCCATAGGAAACGACCAATTGGTACCGTGCACCTAGCTTTTGACGTTTTATAAGTGCAACGCAGTGCAGTGCAGTGCAGTGGTGTGTAGGTTTATGTGAAATTAAATTATTTTTCGTAAAAAAATTATATAAGTACTCGTAGAGAAATTGTTTTCGTAAAAAAAAATGCTTTGTGGCGTCATAAACATTTTTCTCGTGTATTGTGGGTGCGTTTACAAAACACACCTTATGTTTTTTTTTTAAAAAAACGTTGCCCCACACTAGGAATTTCTCCTGTGGCGTGGGTGCGTTTACAAACGTTTAAACTCACATTACACAAACAGCCAGACCCGGAACAACTACTTGTAGGCCATACAAATATTTGTTCCGTGCAGGAATCGAGCCCGCGACACGCAACTCAGCAGTCAATCGCTTAACCACTGCGCCAACCGTGCCGTCAAACTCTGACTAATACTAGCCCGGAATATTTGTAGACTATAAAAATGGTCCGTGCGATAATATTATTCAGAGTTCAACCGGTTTTTAACACAAATATTTTGTATTTTAAATTACCATAAAAATCTGGACACAACACCCTTTCGACACACGTCCACGAGTATTATAAATGGACTCTCCATAACTCTTGAATGGGATGAGGACATGACAGGACCAAACAGGGATGAAGGGGACCACAAAAGTGTGCGGGGGGAGGGGTGTCCAAACTGTTCTTTAAGAGTTTTTCTTTGTCAAGACGACGTGTAGCCGATGTCCTGATGTTTTAGCGTGGATTTATGCGAAAGGGGTTGACGACCGACAGTTGAGTCATAGGAACATGGAGTAAGTTGTTTTTAAAAACATAGTGGACATTCGTTCTTCGTTAAATGTATAGAATTGGAAAATTTAAAAAACAAATTATGACGGCCGAAAGTGCATTACTTCATAGATTTATATAATCACCGCTTCTTTGATAATTAATCATAGGTTTATAAGGATTATAAGCCCACGTACGCACTGACGTAAAAATATTGCGGCTGGATTTTCAACTCTCGGTATTGAGCAGTGAAAATGCAGTGCGCGAAAAAAAAACGCCGGCTAACACTGTTATTGGAAAATTGGGAGATGTTTTTATTTTCCGCTGGAAAACACTTTAACTTTTTAACTTTCCACAGTTTGGAGTCCACCCATCCCTATATTCCTTTCCAAGCCCATTATACATAACATTATCTAAGTACCGACATTGATATCAGAAATACATAGGTGTAGTAATTGATGTATCTACAAGATTCTATTCAACTATCTGCATTCAACCAGTAAGGATAATAAAATCAATCATGCGGCACTAAGCTTATCATTATAATTATAGTATATCTGAATGATGTAGCTGATAGGATTAGACTGGCATATAGGAATATTAATCATTATCTAAGCTGTTTATCAGAGGATAAACAGTATACACCCTGTAACTGAATGAAGTTTTCGAAGTTGAGAACTTGTGTATCTGCATTAATTAAGGTGATTCGATCAATGTGGGCTACATTGAAATTGACAAAAATCTATATTTCTTAAGTTTTTTACAATGAAATTTTCGGGCTGCATTTAAGGAATCACCTGAGACAAAGTGGCTTTTAAAGCGCTTCGTATTTCTAAAACGACTTTCAATAAGATTGACATTGAGCTTTTTGGTGGCTTATGTCAGTCCCATACATTTTGACTTCTCCATCACCGTTATCGCTGTTATTTATAGTCTTTTTAACCGACTTCTAAAAAGGAGGAGGTTCTCAATTCGGATGTTTGTATTTTTTTTTTTTTTTTATATTTGTTCGCGCATAACTCCGGCGCTAGCCAACCGATTTGAAAAATTCTTTTTTTGTTGGAAAGGGTATACTTCCCAAATGGTCCCATAGAAATTTCATCGAAAACGGTTTAGTAGTTTGGTTTTTAAACCAAAATTACTGGTAAAAATTACAACTAAAAAGTGAAAAATAAAAACTTTTTTGCAAAAAAAAAAAACAACCGACTTCCAAAAACGACACTATAAAGTGAAAAATAACTTTAATTTCGGAAGTCGGTGGCAAACAACGAAAATGCGAACCCAACGACACCGACTTCCGAAATTAAAGTTATTTTTCACTTTATAGTGTCGTTTTTGGAAGTCGGTTGTTTTTTTTTGCAAAAAAGTTTTTTTGTCGTAATTTATGTGATGCTAAAATAGACTTTTGGTTCTAAACTTCTTATTCTCAGTTTAAGCCGGGTGATAGTCGTCTTATGTGTCATGAATCCATGAATCAATCTGCCTAGTATCTGCTTAGTCACAGGGCTAAATATAGATTTAAACTTCTTGAAGTAATATAATATATATATAGTATATATGTAGGTACCAGCTTTTACAATGAAACAGAAAGAGCGCATTTTAAATAGTTGGTACCTATAGGCCAATGGATAGAAATAAAGAAATCTTAAAAAGGTTTTAAAGGTCGTTTATTTATTTTAGGGCTTTTTATTTTAGGTGGGAAATCATCAAATGACCTCTCCCGCTCTGGGCTGAGTGGAAAGGCGTGTCAGACTTTTACTGACTAAAACCCACCCGTGTTGCTTCAGTTGCCTGTGCCAGGGGCCACGGTATCTCTTTCGAACAACCCGCGGCCTTGGCAGGCATCGGCCCTAGCGGACCCCGTCAGGTCGCGCTGACATCTCTTTGTGGGGCGCGTGGAACACAACGCGCCGTCGACCCGGGCCTGGACCAGGGCCGGACGCGAGAGATCGCCGCCACGAGGACACGGCGGTGCTACGCCCAAGCCGGGCAGACCTCCACCGTATGCTCCACCGTGTCCTCTGGGCGATCCACACAGTGGTGTCACCCTGGCGTTTCCTCCCGCCTTATCCTGAACAGGATCCTCCCGAAACAACCGTGTCCCGTGAGGACCTGCGTCAAGTGGAAGGTGAGGGCGCCGTGGCGCCTCTCTAGCCACGCAATTATGGCGTGCCCAGCACTGGGTTGCGACAATCGCACTCTCCATGCCGCTATGAGATCCCGCCGGAGATTTATTTTAGGGCTTATTTTTCCATCGCCAGATAACTTTTATTCGAGCAGTAAAGTTGACGTTTGACAGTTTTTGTATGAAATAACTGTCAAAATTTCAAAATTATTCCTCGAATAAAGTTATCAGATTTATTGAAAAATTAGCCCTTAATTACTTTGACATTTTATTTTATTCCAATGTACTGGTAGATTGTGAAATTTAATTTGATCTAGGTAATATGGGTTTTACGGGAATTAAATGTTTTTTTTCAATGTCTGTTTAATTATAGAATAAAAACATGAACATTTCATGATTAGTATTATGAACAAAAACTAAATTATTCACATTCAACTAAGTTTGGGGAAAATGGCTATACATATAATATAGAAAGTAATAAAATCCCATCGAATACATTCTGGCAAGAGCTCAACTGGCACCAACGCCCTTTTTATTCAAGCAAGTAATCACTGGGGAAATAGCTAGTTAAAATTTGAAGGAACCGTAGAAAAGGATGAGAATTTATAGGTTATTAAAATGGCTTTAGATTGGGTTATAAATGGTGATTTAAAGTTGAAAGTGGTTATCAGTGTGTCTTATTTGAAGTTTAGATGGGATTTTTGTGAAAAAATTGAGACTGATGACAGTTATTTTCTAGTTTGGGGCTGTCTGAGATATGGTTATTGTCTAGAAAAATTATAGTAACGGACAAAATATGAAGGAACTTTTTCCTGAAGGTATTTTTAATATTTACTAGCTGTTCATGCCCGCGATCAAAGATCTACGGATGCCGGGACCAACGGCTTAACGTGCTATCCGAGTCACGATGGCGTCTCGATACGTAATGGATGGTCACCCATCCACGGACCGACCGCGGCGAGCGTAACTTAACCTTCGATCAACCAGTGCAGCGTTTTTATTTAGCAGCCCCATATTTATCAACACTGAGGACCAAAAACAAATACTTTCAAAACTCAAACTAATCACAATGTTTAAAAAATAATAATAAAAATAGTAAAAAGCCTAAAACAATTTAAAAAAAAACTATTGAAAAAATAGCCACAAATAGAACAAAAAAAGTATAAAAGTAAAATCCTATAAAAAACAAAAAAATCACCTTGAAATTGTAAGTACGTATGAATTTTTTTTATTTAATGTTGTTCCATCGGGGGACCGCTCTAATTATTAGCCTAACGTTCTGTTAAAGTTTATTTATTAACTGTCCCCCGAAAAAAAATTTCATACGTACCTTACCCCGTCGTTTTTGCATCGGGGGTTAAAAAGTGCACTCAACATTATACAGTCATTTTATAAATTGCATCTCCCAAAACTAACTTAAGCCGTTGATATATCACTAGAATTGTAACTTTAAAACGCGGCAGTTTCACCAGCTTAAAATATGGTTCAAGTTAAATTGTTTCACAGCCATATATCTGCGTTCATATAGTAATTTATCGAAATAAACTTTTGGACGTGACTTCTTGAAATGGAGCTCCGAAAAGAGCGACGTTTCGAAGCTACATACAATAATAGTTTGAAGTGAAGGCCGCAGTAATCCTCTGGATACGAGAAGCACGGAACCAGTCGAAGTGGCGATGTTTGGGGGAGGCATATGTCCAGCTGTGGATGTCTTTCAGCTGAAATGATAATTATGAATTATTTTGTGGAACAGTCTGGTTTCACATTCAAATAATTATGATAAGAGACGTAACCTGCCGATCGATTCTGTAAAAATCTCACCATGAAAAGTTATGTGAAGTGAGCTTAGAGTGAGCTGTCAATGGTGTGAATCCCTAGCATTAGTTGGAATGACAGCTCACTCCACGCTCCGCAAACCAGACCGCCGACCGAATTCCCGTGGTTATGAGCTTAATAAACCTTTAATTTTAGATATACACAACCTCTAGTAGGTAATAATTTGATGAAGAAGGTATCTGTGCTCAAAGAGGTAAAAAATTCGACTTAAAGTAGGGGTACTGTAGAGATTCTTAACCTGAATGGTTATAACATGCAACCTTTTCGTATAATATTAAGATTTTTGTTTAAGACTATGAGATTAATGCTATTAAGCTTATCAAGCTGACAGAGATGTCATGATTAAAATTTTTAAACATCGTAAAATGATATAACATTAATTTAATCCCAATAATTACGCTAGGTATAGGAGGGGGCCGTGGCTAAATAATAACAGTCGCACAGGTCGATCGGTCAGGTTAAGCTACGCTTGCCGCGGTTGGTCTGTGGATGGGTGACCATCTTTATATACCGAGACCCCTCCGTGCCTCGGAAAGCACGTTAAGCCGTTGGTCCCGGCTGTCATTCGTGGATCTTTGACAGTCATTATGGGTAGTCAGAAGCCCGAAAGTCTGACAACCAGTCTTACCAAGGGGTATCGTATTACCCAGTAACTGGGTTGTTACTGGGTAATACGATACCCCTTCGTCAGATAGGCAGTCGCTCCATGGAGCGACTGCCTGTCTGACCTCCACAACCAACTGGATGCAGCTGGATACCAGTATTTTACATGTAAAATACTGGTATTCAGCTGCATCCAGTTGACTGGAAGCCGACCCCAACAAAGTTGGGAAAAGGCTAGGCAGATGATGAATTACGCTAGGTATATATCTAAATAAGTGTTATATTGAAGTACCGCTCCCATAAATGGGGTTAGCACATCCGGGTGCTAAGAGACACGACAGGACATGATACCAGAAACTATAATATGCTATGATGAAAATAAAGTAGGTAATCTTCAGCGTAACTACAATCGATAAATTTTTAAAAATATTTCCGCTTTTCTAAGCACCTCAGTCCTCAGCTAGTTAGTCTAAAGCACGTTTAAAACAGCTATAAAAGTGCTAAATCGTTTTGTTTATACTACATTTTCTTGGCAATACTTCTCCGTAGCAGCCACTGAAAATGTTTAAAAATATTAATACGGTGTTTCGAGAGCTATAAAATCGTTTTTAAATTTTATTTTTATGTTTGTGGTAAAGTTTCCGGTTGTATTGGTGTGTCTTGGTTTACGTAATGGTTTGTAATTTGAAATATTTTTTGGTTTGATTTTTTTTTCTTATGATTATATATCGTCTTTTATGGCAACTGCACAGGTTGGTAGGTATTCGACCCGTGGTGGCCCAGTGGTAACTGCCGCGACTTACGGGGTAGGTCGTAGGTTCGGGCGTAGGTAGGACCCGCTTGGTGGATTACGGCCCACTGCCTCTCACTAAGAGCAGGCCTGTGTCCCGGCAGTGGAAACGATATTGGCTAATTATGCAGAGGTAGCAAGTTTTTTCTTTCTTTCTTTCTTTTTTTAATAAAACGACAAATTCGTAGTGTGGGGAAACCACACTAGGAATTTGTCTTGTCAAGTACCTAAAATTGGTTTAAGTCCATTGATGGTTAAGGTAGACATTATGACGACACGGTTGGCGCAGTGGCTGAGTGATCGACTTCTGCGCTGCGTGTTCGGTTCGATTCCCGCACGGAACAAATATTTGTATTGCCTAAAGGTAGTTGTTCCGGGTCTCGCTATTTGTGTATGTGAGTTTAAATGTTTGTAAACGCACCCGCGATACAGGAGTAATTCCTAGTGAGTGGCAACGTTTTTTAAAAAAAAGAAAAATATTATTTTACAAAACATGGTTTCAGTAATCTCACTGAATCACGTAAGACATACCTAATATTATGTAAGGTAAAATATTATTATCTTATAAAATATTTTTTCTTACACAACTAAATACTTATTACCGCTATTCAAACCTATGATTAATGAGAATATTAATCCAATCCGAAGCGAACATAATCTCCGACTACCTACATTTGGTGTCGGATTATTTTTTCCTTTCATATCAGCCACACCAAAATTGTATTACTACACGAAAATCCTGAGCTCAAAGCTGAAACAAAAGGGGGTCTGAGGCTATCAGGCTATCAGTACAATGGCCGATGCATGGCTGACAATATTGTAATAACATAGCCTGAAGCCCGGATCTCTCGGAGTAGTTACCCGGTACCCCAAGGGCAGAGGGTCACCCTTGAAGGGCAGTGTTACGTACTTTGAACTTTTTATGGCTTAATTTGCGGCTGGCTGTGTAAAGCGGTTGGTAAGGGTCCATTTTTTTTTGTAAAAGAATAAAGCAACTTATACTCTTATTCTTTGAGGTTATAAGCAGAAGGCCAATTCTCGTAATTTAAAACGTTCAAAATCTAGTCGCAGTCTCATCTCAGCGACAAACAAATGTCAAAAACTTGTCAAAATGTAGGGAAATTAGAAGTATTTTTTGGCAGATTGAGACTGAGATCAGACTGTGAATGGTAATGTGTGTGGTATGGTATCACGAGAATTGCCCCTCTGATAAGTATTGTACCTACGTTTCGTCCAACTTCTTGTGTTTTATGTATTTGCATTAAAGTTTTACTAGCTGGACCCGCGGCTTCGCTCACATGCCTTTAATGAAAACTTGGAGTTAAAGTAGGCCGCACTTTATCCTATCCTACTAATAAAATAAACGTGAAAGTTTGTACAGATGGATGGACGGATGGACGGACGGATGGATAGATGGATGGATGGATGACCCAAGCAGCACACAAGCGTTTTCAACATCAATATACCAACCTATTTAGAACTTAGAGTTCTTTTAGAGACGTACATGAGTGTCATAAAATGATTTTGTCTTTATAAGAGTGATTTATGAGTTATTATACAGCTCAAACTGTATAAAATCTTTATTGAGGGATCTGCGTAAGCTTGGGGTGCTTAAACAGAATATTAAAATTCTACTATACAGCTTTAAGTATTTTGTGACACTTCAATCTGGTTTCATCGTTAAAGCTGTATACAGGCTGTATTTTACATGTGATCACTTACTTATTACAACTCTAAGTGTTATTACAGTATCACTTGATACTTGTTTCTGTACAATGGTGTATGCAAACTCCGTTCTCAAACTTATTTTTATGGCGTAATTGTACACTATTGTAAATACAGTGGTTTTATGACTTCTGTCTATGAGGCTGTTTTAAAACTAAAAAAATAAATGACAGCTATAGTACAGCTTTAGTCTGTATTACTGACACAGTCACTTGATTGCATGACGAATAAAATTAATGTTTTCACTGTGAAGAAATGCAACATGTGGAAAAAAAGAAAAAGATCTGGTGCAGTCAAGAGGAGGATTGAAAGGGAATATTTGAATATTACAAATTATCAACCAAGTAACAGTTATGATAGTGAACCATCATTTATTGAGGAAGCAAGAGAATCATTAATAAATCGGACAACCTACAGTCAAGCGTCAATTCCATCGACGTCCAACGAAGAAGGTTCCGTAGCAAAAAAATTATACAGTGATAATAATGATCATAACAGTTATATCAAATGTGTAGATTTAGTACAACCTTCGGAACCTGATAGTGAAGTTTTTTCATTATGTGCGAAAATTAGTGTGATTTAAATAAAAAGGCAACAGGGACATGTAACGTGTATGAGTTTTTAATAAGAAGTAAAAGTGACACATGAATGATGTGCGTACGAGCACATAACAAAAACATAATACATAGTTTAGGTAGGACGGAACACTTAGAGCTATGATCAATGTCGTAGGCGCTCCAACATTCCCCCGAGCGTTGAAAGTTGAGCTTTCAACCAGACTTCGATTCTGGTAATGGGCATATCCTGTTGAAGGCCCTCCGGATGACTCCAGTAGAGGTCTTTATATCTGCTACCCGGACAATTCCATCAGTACCTGGATGTATGGCGATGACTCTTCCTAGTCTCCACTTCAGAGGTGGAAGATTCTCCTCTTTCATGACTAGGAAGGCTACAAAAACAACAATAGAATTTTTTGTCTCCGGGACAACCACAGCCACGAGATTACGTGTTTCTCTTAAATACTAACAAGCTCGTATAAACAAAATTTAATAACAAATAACATTTACATAAACGTTGTGACTTAAGGACAATGGACAATCAAATTAATATGATTATTAAGTGTTTCTCTATGAAAGGTTTAAAAAGTAAATTAACCACTTGAAAAGATCACCCTATAAAAGTTCATTATTGTAAAACTAACAAAGAGATTCCTCCTCCTCTTCTTCAATAATTTCTTTTTCACCTGTAGCGTTTTTGTCAATTTTACCTTTTTCATCTGTATCCATTTTATTTTGATTCCTCTCGATTTCCCTGATCTGATTCATTTTCAGCTATATTTTTTTTTAAGCGCATCTTTTTTGGTTCTCACCCTTTTAGTTGCCTCTTTCATTCTTACTGAGTTTCCTCTTCACAGAATTTTTCAAGACGTTTCTATGATTTTAAACGGCATATTTTCCTGAAAATAAAGTTAAACAGATATAATATACACAACACACTAATAATACTTTGCAATAAGTTTACTTAGGTATAATAATGTTCATACAAAACAATGTATTTTATATGAACGAGTTATAAACTCTACTTTTCACTTCGATTGCGAGTAAATCAAACAGTGATATAGCAAGTTAACATATATTTTAGTTTAAATTAACAATTTTTGGAACAATTTTTCAACTTTTTTACCTGAGTAAATAAACATTAGGCTTGTGTGTAGGAGAACTATACTGCCAAATCACAAGTGCGTTTTAATAAAATATTATTGATAAAGTGAGGAACGGATCAAAGTAATTTTGAGCTCAGGGTTTTTCATTTCTTTAAGTAACTCTAAAGAGCATTATAAGTTATGCATAGAGAACTAATATACAGCCTAAGTAATAAACATATTCTATTATAAAGCTGATTAAAAGCCAATAGCTGTACAATGTAATCCATAACTTACTTAGTACAGCTATTCAGACTATAATACTCTCCAAATATCGTGTAGGCTGCTTAGCTAATTGTTGCCATTTTCGAATGTTTAATAACAAAATTTAAAGTATAATTAAAGGATTTTTTTACAAAACCTTAAGCCGCATCATGATAATCAGCTTGAATAATGATCACTGTGCCCTTATATCTATTACTTTAAAATTATTTTTTTATTCTAACCTTAAAAACAAACATTTACTTACCGTATTTAGTATTTTTCTTTATGTCAGCTCGATTATTTTGCTGGCGCGTGAATATTTTGAAGGAAAACATACACAGGTTCACAATAAATTTAATTTGCACTTTCAATTCACCAAATAACAACATCAGATATACAAGTCTACGGTTATCTTTTACTTCTAGTAATAAATATTAAATAATAGTGTCGCCATTTCTACTACACGCATAATGTCATCGAAAATAGTTTTGTTTTATTTTTATTCTTTTGTAATCCTCTTCAAAAACCTATTTAGAACACTTTTCGTTACAAAAGAATTATAAGATAATATCTTTAGTATAATGGTTTCTTTGTACACCGAATAACAGCTTTAATACAGCTATTGTACAGCTTCTCTTTTGCTTGTACAGCTACTATACAGCTCTACTAACGACAAAAGCTGTATAATATGGGCCCTTTTTTTACTTACAGGGGCTGTTTAAGCGCTTAAACAGCCTATATACAGCCTGAATATGCAGCTTCTAGTATAAAAACCAACTTAAATACAGCTTGTATACAGCTTGCAATGCTACTTGGGGAAGGGATGAATGTTGGTTACTCTTTCACGCAAAAACGACTGACCGGATTTGGATGAAATTTGGCACATAGGTGGTTTATAACCAGGATTAACATATAAGATATTTTTTATCCCGATATTCCCACGGGATCGAAACTTATGCGGGTCGAACCGCGGGGCGCAGCTAGTTCAGAAATAGATTGTAAGGAAGTACCTATTTATGTTTTAAGTGTACATAAGAAAGAGTATTTTATATTTTAATAAATATATTCTATTATTTATTAAAACTACCACGAATCAGTAATTTAGCCAGACCCGATGATAGAACCTTACTTTATGATACGCAGTAACTATTTTACACGGAACATACAAGAATAAATTTTATTTTTTTAAAGGATGAGATTCGTCTTTTTACAATTAACTTATATTATTGGCCGATTGAGGGAGTTCTAAATAGCATAAGTACGAAATGCCAATACTAACTTCTCTTTATCTAATGTTATTCTTACTACCTACCTGCATCTTTTATTCGTTTCCGATATTACAAATTTTGCTTTCAACAGAATCTCAGACACCATCCCATCCCACGACACCATCACACGATATTTTTATCGAAACATTTGAAGGACCGTCAATAGGACCGGCAGCCATCTTGGATTCCGCTTCTGACAATTTCCATTCGCATTTTCTGTCTTCCAATATCGTTACTTTGAATCGCTGTATCTCAGTTGGCAGCGGTTTTTTGCTACATTTGATCAATTTATAACTTGTATATTTATACGTTTTGGTATTTGTTTGGATTTCTTTGATTTATACTCTGAGATAAAGTTGGGAAAGAGTAGGTACAACATTATTTATCCGCGTAAGTAATCTCCTCTGCTCCGCGATATATTTAGAAGTTATATTATATTCGTCATCTGTGTTCGTCATGTATGTTAGTTTGTTATACTAAAAATCTATGTTTTTTGCTGATAGAAATATTATTTATTTATTTATATATACTTTATTGTACCTACACCAAAAAATTTCATAACATAAAAAATACATTAAACACTACAAAATATACAATGGGCGGCCTTATCTCTTTCTGCGATCTCTTCCAGGCAACCTTAGAAAGGACAGTGATTTTCCTAGACATAAAATGGGACTGTCGTTGGTGCAAATATTACGTATACAATATACCAAAATAGATACCCAGATTTATACATATCTAAAATTATAGATACATACTAAATATACGAGTATAAGGAACAAAATATAAAAGAAAGACTGTAGATGATTGCAGTTAGGACAACAAGATACACACATACACAATATATATTTTCCATACTTAGGACAGACACGAAGAGCGACTTTGTTTAACAGGTACTGATTATTTCACCCGAAAGACGTCCCCTACTGGAGATAAGCCTCCCCCAATCACCGTCACTTCGAACGGTTCCGTGCTTGTCGCATCCAGGGGATTCCTGCGGCCATTACCAGGTCACCGGTCCACCCTCTAGGAGGCCTTCCAACACTTCTTTCTTATAGGTACTATTTACAGATAAAGGTGTAGTGTACAAATACTTACTCCAAATAATGATGGGCGGGATGGGATTGAAGTTACAATTTACAAAAAGACAGGTCAATCAACTCAGCCTATCGCAGCCCACTGCTGGACATAGGCCTCTCCCACACTGCGCCACAATACCCTGTCCTCCGTCTTCCGCATCCAGTCTACCCCAGCAACCTTCTTTTGGTCGTCCGTCCATCCAAAATAGGTAAGTCGTGTAACTTCGATCACGCCATTACAACGTCAAAGTAACTCGAAGATCTTGATCATGTTACCATGTTCCCCTCAGATACTAAGGGGTTACTAAATTACTGATACAACAAAGCATTAGACTTTATTAGTGTACGCCGACTCGGAACAATAGAAAACACGATACGATAACACTTTATCGCCTCACCACTAATGTCGTAAAGGCAGTCAATCCAGCGTTCCAATTCTTAGTTACATAATCGTACATTAGGTTTATAAGATACCTTTTAGCTGATCACTGTCTCTCACTCATGGGCTCACCCATTCCGGTACAGACCTTGTGGTTAAAGCATAATTATGTAATTATGTATGTATGTAAAACTTGTAAAATCTGTAATTTTTTGAGCAATAAAGTTTATTATTATTATATTATTATTTCCTATATTTCATTTAAATACTTACAAATTATATTTTTAAATATTTTTCCAAAAAGATATAAAAAACATTTAAAAATATAAAAAATAGTAGCCCACTGGTATCGGAAACAGGTTCCAAGCTACCGGTGGTCAGGGCTCCAGAGAGAGAGGAACCTCCTGACAATGCGAGCCGTGTCCAGAAGTACCGCTTTCTGAATTAAGCCCTTGATCCAGCTGCCCAACGAGAGCCTCCTCAGGTGTTTGTCGAGGCTCTTGGCTATTAAGCCATTGGCTGTCACGACTATCGGAAGTGTGCAGCGCATGAGGTGGACACAAATTGTAAATGAAAATGTCATGCGCGCATACTTTGGGGCTACAGAGGGGGGAAGTAACGAAGTAACGTGACTGCGTACCGTGGTCGGATGCTCTCTCTGTTTCAGGTGACTATATTATTATTATTATTATACATAATCAGTCTATAATGTTCCCCCTACTGGGACCCAGGCTTCCTCTCAGTGAGAGGGAGTGGGCCGTAATCCACCACGCGGACCCAATGCGAGTTGAGTAGATGTCACATGTCTTCGAACTTTGTTCTAAGACATACCGGTTTCCTCCCAATGCTTTCCTTCACCGTTTTGAGAGCAGTAGTGATGAATTAAATTACACAAAGTAACGCAAATGACTGGGTTCGAACCCACCTACAACTTGAAAGTCGCGGTCTTTACCGCTAGGCCACCACTGATCTCAACCTTTACCCTTCAGATTTCGATATCAATTTTCTAGGAATGTTTTCAGTAACATACATAGATACTGATTGAATGTTTCTCAAAGCGATCGATGGATTTGAGTTCAGGAGATAAAAGGATTCGTCAGATGTTTGTACTCGTTTTTTGGGTTTCATTTCGTATCGAAATTACAAAGCGTATTTTTTTTCTGGTATAAACGGAGGCAATAAAACGATTTGATTAATTCCTTTGCCGTTAAAAGGTTTTTTCTTTTTTTCATATAACTGGCTAGGATTAGGTTAAATCGTGAAATTGGACAATTTTGTTTGATTGGATGTTAACACTTTTTCGAACAGACCTAACGGTAGCCATAATTGATTTTACGTCGCCATTTCAAATCCACGTGGATTTTGAAACAGACCTTTTTGTATAACGATTGGATTTTTAAGTAATAACACACTATCACTCACACTAATAGAAGTAATCAGGGCCGGCACGATCACAATCAGCCTGACATATTCCCACTGCTGGGACACAGGCCTCCTCTCTGTGAAGGAGTGGACCGTTAGCCACCACGCAAGCCCAGTGCGGATAGGGTGTCACATATATTCGCATTTTTATTCTAGGACAAGTCGATGACCTCACGAAGTTTCCTTCACCGTTTTGATGGCAGTGGTGATGAAACTATTTACACAAAGTAAAGCGCCTGCCTGGGTTCGATCCTACGACCGTAACTCGTAAGTGGGGGTCACTAACCACCACTGCTGCTCTTTATATCATCTGCCTAGCCTTTTCCCAACCATGTTGGGGTCGGCTTCCAGTCTAACCGGATGCAGGTGAATACCAGTATTTTACATGGAGCGACTGCCTATCTGACCTCCACAACCCAGTTACTGGGTAATACGATACCCTTTGGTAAGACTGGTTGTCAGACTTTCGGGCTTCTGAGTACCCGTAACGACTGTCAAAGATCCACGAATGACAGCCGGGACCAACGGCTTAACGTGCTTTCCGAGGCACGGAGGGGTTTCGGTATATAAAGATGGTCACCCATCCACAGACCAACCGCGGCAAGCGTAGCTTAACCTGACCGATCGACCTGTGCGGCTGTTATTATTTAGCCACGGGCCCCTCAACCACTGCTCTTTATAATCTCATAAAAATAAATAATTAATATTATACCACTCTATTATTCTTCCACTCCAGGGCAAATGCCTCTCCTACCTACAGATAAGGCATGAGCCTTAATCACTACGCTTTTCTCAAGATGGGTCTGTAATTTCAGACACGACAGCACCCTAATACAATTTTAATCACAATCTGAGGAACTTCCTAAGCCATTGCTTTGTGGCGGCATCTACATTGCTGCATGTTCACTACGTAGCACACTGACGTCACGTAAATCCTGCATCGCGCAAGCAGAGTTTACCGCGAAACTAGCATATATGAGTGAACTTCAACTGACATATATGATCATTTTTATCCCGGTAATATGTTCGGGGTGGTTTTCAATCTACACGGGGGCCGTGAGCAAAGGGTAGATAGATAAATACAAGATTCCCAATTCTGTGTATTTATTTCCATGATCGTCAAGAGTGTCGCTATAAATCTTATTATGGACACATTTGTCTGAAATGTGACCGTTACAGCAAAATGTTGGCGAAGTTATTTATTAGTTTCACCCTATTTGACCGGGGTTCAGCCAATATTTTAGATTGAACCAGTGCGTTTGATTGCAATGTAATAAATTATTGCTACATCTCTGTAAACCCGATACATTTAAGCACGAAAGAATTTCGCAAAAAGCTTTCTTGAAATTTTTAGGTTTAGATATTTTGAAATGTTCTTTAAAATATTGAGTTACTATGTTCAAGTATGGACCCGCATTTTTCTAAAACCGCTACAAACGTTAGTTGTTTATTTTCATTTTGTGAACTAAAGAAAAGTATTTGAGTAGTCATATTTCTAAGCGATAGTGAACAATGGCGTCTTCCCATGCTACAAACTATGCATATACATGTCTCTACAGTATCTGCTCCAATATTTAAGTTGATAATTATTTACATTTGAATGTTATTTTTAAAAAAACCGGCCAAGTGCGAGTCGAGCTCGCGCACCGAGGGCTCCGTACAAACCTGTAGGTAGTAAGTTTAAAATTATTAAAAATATTTTTATTATATGATGTAACTAAAAATTCACGGTTTTCGCCATTTTTCCTTTATCTGTGCTATAAGACGTTGCTTCATACGAAATTTCAAGATTCTGATTTCACGGGAAGTACCCTGTAGGTTTTGAGTCCCTTGCGAGTGTCGAAAATTTGCGGAAATTTGCGACATAAACGGCTGTATCTTTTGATTGCGTTGGCCTAGAAGTATGATTTTTTCACTGCTCCAAGATTCATTAGACATGATTATTTGATATAAACCACGCCTCCACGCGTTCCTGAGAAAAAGGGTCTTGACAGACAGACGGACGGACAACAAAGTGATCCTATAAGGGTTCCGTTTTTACCTTTCGAGGTACGGAACCCTAAAAAATTAAAATAATCAAGGACGACGCTATTATTCTGTAGTGGAACAAAAACCCACTTATAAGCTAGGACTTATATAACGTTAATGATACCTGAAACTTCAAACAAGTTATAATCACCAGTAAAACCTGGTCCACTGCTACCTCAAATTTAATACTAATTAAGCAAACCCACTTGTTACAATTATGTTTTATTTAATACATAGCCGACAGAGGTACTAACAGAGGCGTATCTACCGCTGTATCGACCGTATCAATGATACGGGGCCTCCAAGCTACAGGGGCCCCCCGACGCGATGTGTGTAAGCAAAAGGGTAAGGGTTGGGTAAGGAAGCACTGTCTCGCCATAGCTTCAGTGCTATATTATTTATTTTGCAAAAACAATACCCATCTTTAAAGCGGCGTGCGGGGAATGTGAAAGTATGTCCAGGGCCCCCAACTAATGGTACTAGAAGGAACAGCGGGGTTTTAGTCGATAGGAGTCTGACATAACCCTCCGTACTTCCCAGACGGAGGGTGTCTATGAGGGTTTCCAAAAAAAAGGTGTTTTTTTATACAGGGCCCCCATTTTTTTTTTATACGGGGCCCCTTTATTTCCAGCTACGCCACTGGGTACTAATGACCTAGTCGGGCCTCCATTTGAAATAGTTTACACGTAATCTGAGGGTTGGGTCCGCTGTCATTTGCAGGTGAACTTTAACATGGAGACGATTTACGAATCACATTTTGGATGATGACAAAATTGGTGAAAGTTTTGGAATGGACCGAATACCTAATTTAGGTAGGTATGTGAAAAGTGTACCCAGCCATTTCATAATGTTAAACATTTGGTTACAATAAAAGGTTGTACCTGGGAGGTAACTGCGTAACTACAAGTACCGATGGGTTTCATTTTGACAGTTCAACAACATTCCTTTCGTTATTTACGTTGTTGCGCAGACCCATTTTCAAAAATATGAAGCAATGGATTAGCAATATCCTTCAAAACTTTTCAGATTGAGATTGATTGATTCAGGTGTAGCACGCTAATTGCGTAACACACAATTAATCGGAATCGGTTTCATTTTGACAGTTCAACAACATTCATTGCGTTATTACGTGTTGAGCAGACAAATTTTTCGAACTTATGAAGCAATGGATTAGCAATTCGCTTCAAAATGATTCAGATTACTATTGATTATGTGTTACGCAATTAGGGTGCTGGTCCCACCCGATTTGTAAGTCGTAGACCACTTTAAGCAATACCTCTAAAAGCTATTCATTTCCTGAATTCCCAGCAGATCATTAGCAATTCCTTTAATTTTCGTAAAATTTCATTTCATATTTGGTGTAAACATTGCCGCATGAAAAAAAATAAAAACCGTAATTTTATCGGTTTTTTTATTACATTTGTTTATTTTATTTTTTATTTCTACAGTTTAAATGTTATTTCATTGTGATATGAATTGCACATAGATCATATTATGAATTGTCAGTTTGTGACCATTTTACGACTTTTAATATGATTCATATTGTTATCCTATTATGATTCTGCCAAAGTGGCCTTTTTAGGCCCCCAGTCATTAATCAATCCCAGTCCCAATCATTTATGCCCCCTACCGTAATCGTAATGATTACGGTAGGGGGCATAAATGATTACAAAAAGTTCAGCTTTTTCGGGAATTTCATTGTAAAAGTTTAAAAAGACAACGTAACTAAAATGCAATGAGACACTATTAGGCAGAGGTTAGTTAATTTTTTCACGTCCAGCGGGGTAATTGTAACAGTAGGAATGAGACACTGATTTTGACAGTTTGACCACATTCATTGCGTTATTTCGTTATTGAGTAGAATTTTTTTCTAACATATGAAGCAATGGATAATGCAATATCCTTCAAAATGATTCAAATTCTGAATGATAGTATTATATTACGCAAATAGGGTGCTGTTTTGCGAATTTGCAAACGTGTGAGCAAAAACTTTTTGTCGAATTCAACAAAATATATAAATAACTGAGTAATAATTTAACCCTTTTGAATATTTTGTTCCATTCGAAAATGCTTATCTTAAGAACTCCCAAAAATATTCGTCTTCAATGTAAATAGAACTATCAAACTGCACACATATCGTTCTAAGGACTGTCGATTTCACATCCACTTACTCGAAAACAGCGATATGGGTGTCTGACTGCAACTTAGACAATGAATTTAGATTCTAACAGTATCAAACTTACCTACTTCAACTGTGCAAACTTACTCGTAAATGCATAAATGTCGAAAGGTGGAAAATTTTCGGTAACAATATGAATTATTGTAAATAAGATAAAGAATAAGGTTGTAAAAAATCTATTAATATTTATAGTACAGAGAGTCACGTAATTAAAAACGTTCAAAATCTAGTCGCAACCTCACCTCAGCGACAATCAATGTCAAAAACTTGTCAGAAATTTAGAGAAATTAGAGGTATTTTTAACAGATTGAGACTGAGATCAGACTGTGAACGTTCTTAAAATTACGAAAATTGCCCCTGTGATTTGTTCAGTGGTAAAACTTCAGGAAAATGAATAATTGTCTCAAACTAATTACTATTTGCAATTTGTAAACATCCAAATAATATAATAAATAAACACATTTAACAAAAACAATCCATAGATTTCTAGTTATGAGAAAAAAAATTAGGGGACCTGAAATAATAAATCCCTTAATTTAATGGCTTACACTATTTTAGGCAATCACCAACTCCAAAACGTTTCAAACATTCCAATAGATGCATAAATAAAAATAAACCCATCAACTCGGTGCAAAATTCGATGCATTTCGAACCATCTTATTACACGGACACTTCTAAAGCTGTCACCAGTTGAACGCTTAGCTTATGCGATACGATGCGACGCGACCGATGCGACGACGCGACAAAATCCCAAGTCGTATATATTGTGTGTTCCAAAAGTTTCTGATGAAAATATAAACAAATGGATCCGAAAACGTTCCTGAGGATGCCAATTTGTGTTGCTACTTGCAAAATGAGTACTTAAATTTGATTATTATATTACTTAAATCCGAAAAGCTAATTTTAAATCAAACAATTTAGAGGTTAAAAAAAAACAATAATTTTATTGCTGGCAAAAGTGTTCAGATATAAAGTTGAAACCTTCTAAATATTAATGAATGTATTACTAACTGCGTTTAGTGAGTGATTGCGTAAGAATTTATGAAATATAAACTATATCTTGATTAAATATATAATTAATTATTAATTAATTATTAATTAATTATTTTTTTTTTTATTAAAAAGTTAAATATATTAAACAGACTAGAGAGTTATAGAGTTTGAAAGAATTCAAGCTAGAATATATTCATAATTTTATACTTTATTTGTTTCTTTACCTTTATTAATAAGAATTTTTTATACTTTTAGTGCAAACTGAAGAGGGTTTGTTTACACTTTTATCAGTTACTTTTGGAACAGATCATACATCGTTCTAGCTCCCGACCGACGCTACAAAATCCCGCCTCACACGTCGTTCTTGCCCCCAATACGCGGTATATGCGAATAGTTAAATTGAAATTCTTTAGAGTTGAGTGCCCTCACAACTTGGCAGAGCATCACCAACTTTACCTACCTCGGAGTTTCGTAACTTACCTAGGAATAATTTTAAAGCCTATTAAACTTTCGAGGTTTAGCACGGGGTCTTAGGTTAGTTTTATTGATTACAAACACAAATGTTACAGCAGTTTTATACTCCTCTGCATGCAAAGGTGTACCTTGATATTTTAGATAAAATTATCTTCTTCACCATCAGCCATAGCAGTCCACTGCTGGACATAGGCCTCTCCTATTGCACGCCATTCGACTCGATTTTCGGCAACTCTCATCCAGCTGCTACCAGCCATCCTGCGAAGATCGTCGCTCTACCTAGACTGAGGTCGTCCTACCTTACGTTTGCCAATTTGCGGTCTCTACTCAAGAACACGTCTACCCCAACGGTCATCGGTTCTACGACGAAATTATCTTACAAACATCTAAAATACAATTCATACAATTTCATATTTCTGAATTCAAAAGTGCCTCTAATCGGTTTCATTCATAATCATAATCATTTTTTATTTGTGTAACATAGGTAGTGAATACAGTTCTTATAATACAGTTCATAGGTCGCTATGTTATGCCAAGAGGCGTACAAATATGGTTGCATGTTAAATAAAAACAATATGGAATAATTTCTACAGTCAATGCATAAATAAATAATCATAAATTAAAATTAGTCACAATATTCAATTAAAATTTGTTTCTCCAGTCAAATAAATAAATAAGTCTACATTAATTTATCATTCAGAAATTCATCAGTCGTATAATAACATTTTTCAATTAATAAGAGTTTTAATTTTTTTTTTTATTGTGTAACATTCAAATTTTTCATGACATCTGGTAATTTATTGTAAATCCGCGGTGCCATACCCAAAACGCTCTTTCTCACTAAGGCAGTCTTACAGCGCTGATTGCTTAAAGAGTTTGCGTATTGGCTACGAATCGCAACATCTCGTAACGTTGACACTTTTTCGAATAACCTCATGTTTGTTTTGACGAAAACACTAATTTCAAAAATATATAATGAGGGTAAAGTAAGTATTTTCAGCGATTTAAAGAATGGTACACAGCTAACGTCAGTTTTCAAACCACACATTGATCTTATGCATCTTTTTTGTGCCTTAAAGACGATATCTTTATCAGTAGAATTGCATTGAAATAACTGCGTTGAGTTTGATTTACTAAACCTTTTGAGTTAACTAAAGGTAGGTACCTCGTCATCTGCCTAGCCTTTTCCCAACTAACTATGTTAGGGTCGGCTTCCAGTCTAACCGGATGCAGCAAACTAATGGTAGGTACCTAAAACCATAAACTCAAACTCAAACTCAAACTCAAATCATTTATTTCAATTAAACCATTTACAGGCACTTTTGAATTGTCAAAATTAAATAGTCGGTCAGTTAGTCAGAAAGTTGAAGCTAGTTGCCCATTCCAAAGCGTAGATCTCTATGGAGAAGAACGGGCAAGAAACTCCATGGACACTCTTTTAAATCAAGACATTTTTACAAAATCCTGGTTACATTATTCTTATTGCTTCTATATGTGAGAACAATGTAAAAAAACAAATTAAAATATAAAATTTAAAATATAAAATTAAAAATAAGCCTTGGCAGTTAAGAGATGACCAGTCTCAACTGATGGCGCCCGTTCACGAACATGACGCGTGGATCAGCACCACCCAGCTCAACCATTTCGTAGGGAACCGAATGATCCAACACACGCGCCACCACCAGTGAGACATTTAAGTGAGCATGACATATTCTCAACTGCCACGCTCTTTCAAGTCAACATCAAAATATCATAAAAAACGGATCCATGGTTCTTACATTTACAAAAATTTTCAAAAATGCTTCTAAATTATACAAAACTATAGTTTGCAATATAATTAAGATGAGAGAAAAAAAAAATAACTACCAATCATGAAGAGGTATTTAATACTGAAGTATTAAAAGTTAATCCTGATCAAATAAAATAAACACTAAAAAAAAAAACAAAAAGGGGAAGCATCTCTTCCAAATATTGAAATTGTGATCAACTTATAAGCCCAACCGCCTGTGGAGCAGGACCAGCATTAAGCCAAGCATTTTTATCTACTATATACTCGTCCAACTTATAATATGCTTGTCTACATAGTGTGCGTTTAATGCATGTTTTAAATTTCTTCTCATTTAGTTGAAGAATATCGAGTGGTATTTTATTATAACATTTTACACAGTACCCCATAAAAGAAGTTTTTACTTTAGACAATCTGAAGCGCGGTTGATCTAGTTTGTTCCTATTCCTAGTGTTAAAGTTATGCCTGTCACTTATCTTACTAAAAAGATGTAGATGTTTTCGAACGTACATAATGTTCTCGTAAATATATTGACAAGGAACCGTCATGATGTTAATTTTTTTAAACAGTTGCCTTAGAGATTCGCGTCTGCTGTGATTGTAGATGGCTCTGACAGCCCTCTTTTGCAGAATGAAGATAGAATCAATATCTGCAGCCCGTCCCCACAGCAAAATACCGTAAGACATGATGCTATGGAAGTAACTAAAATAGACCAGTCTTGCGGTTTCCACGTCTGTTAATTGACGGATTTTCCAGACAGCGTAAGCGGCTGAACTTAGCCGCCCTGCAAGTGATGTTAGGTGAGGACCCCACTGCAGCTTTGAGTCAAGCGTGATACCCAAGAAAACCGTACTTTCGACGAATTCAAGTATTTCCCTATTCAATACAACGTGACATTCACTACTTCTAACATTCGGTAAAGCGAATCTAATGCATTTAGTTTTTTTCTTATTTAATACTAAATTATTTACAGTAAACCAATTATGGACCATAAGCATAGCATTATTTACGTCGTCAAGCTGCTGTGCACGTCTGTCTACTTTAAAAATCAGTGATGTGTCATCAGCAAATAACACCATTTGTGGTCGGGTTTTTAGTAAATGAGGTAAATCATTTATATATACTAAAAATAGGAACGGCCCCAATATTGAGCCCTGCGGCACACCCATTTTGACTTTTAAACCCAATGAATTCACACCGTTTATTTGAACTTGCTGAAATCTATCATTTAAATATGATTTTATTAAGCTAACAGCTAGTTTACCCAGTCCGTAATGCTCAAGTTTCAAGAGCAGTGTTTCGTAATTCACGCAGTCAAATGCCTTGGATAGATCGCAAAAGATGCCTATTGCATCTTGTGCCTCTTCCCATGCGTTAAAGATGTGCTTTAATAAGGTGACACCGGCGTCAGTTGTACAACGTCCTTTGGTGAAACCATACTATTGATCGTGTAGGATGTTGTTACGATTAAAATGATTGAGCATTTGATTTAACATTACTTTTTCAAACACTTTGCTGAAAACCGGCAAAACCGATACGGGTCTATAATTATTTGTGTCTTTGCTGTCCCCAGATTTGAAAAGTGGAATAACTTTACTGAACTTCATTAAATCCGGGAATACCCCTTGATCTACACACAAATTAAATATTAAAGCTAAGTAGGGTGCAATTGTCTCAATAATGGATTGACAAACTTTAGTAGACATGCCCCACAGATCTTCGGTAATTTTGATCTTAAGTTGCCTGAATGCTTTTATAATATCTATAGGGTTAATATGTTTAAATTTAAATTCCACAGTACAGGCTGAGACATTCGCTCTCAATAATTCTATAGCTAGTGCGGGCGAGGAATTTAACGTTTCTGTAGTTTTAATTGGGATATTGGTAAAGAAAGTTGTAAATTCCTGAGCAACATTGATGTTATCGCTAATGAGACCGCGGGGAGTGTTAAGTGTGAAATCAGTATTACGTGTTTTGTTCCTGTTCGTTTCATTGTTAATAATCTTCCAAACTGTCTTTATTTTATTGTCTGCTGATTTAACCTTGTTACTAATGAAAGATGCTTTAGCTGCTTTGCATATATTTTTAAAAGTTTTAGAATAAGTAGCAACATACTTAGTAAAAGTATCCGTGTTAATATACGGCTTAAGGCCATACAGTTCAAATAATCTATCCCTACTTTTTCTGATTCCTTTAGTTGCCCAGTCACTGAATAAAAACTTAGGGCAAATGCTTTTAGAGTTCTTCTTAAATAATGATTGAACTCTGTTTGTACCAATGAAAATAATTCTTTATACAAAATATTACCATTAGTCATACTTAGGCCCTGAACACTTAACTTGCTATTTAAAGTTATATTAAACTTATTCAAATTACTCGATGTTATTGGCCTAGTTTGAATCTGCACTTTTTGGATTGGTGTGTTGGACTTAAAATAAACGGTTTGACCGCTGTGATCAGAAGGGAGATAATTTACAATGCCCTTCTCTAGATATTCGCAGCAACAGAAAACATTATCAATACATGTAGCAGTAGCCGTAGTTATTAGTGTTGGTTCCAAAAACACATTTGACAGATTGAATGATTTAAAGAGGCTTAATAATCTATTGCTATTTGAATTGATTTCCAGAATATTAATATTAAAGTCGCCACAAATAATTACTGATTTATTACCAGTTGCAAGCTTTGCCAAGACATCTTCCATTACTGACTCAAAAATAGAGTAGTTTTGATAGTTTGGAGGTCTGTACACGCACACTATAAAATGCTTATCCAGCTCAACACAGGACAGTTCGATGCTATGTTCCATCGATAGTTTAACTATGTCTTTACGAGTCTTATATTTTATAGAATTTTTAATTAAAATTAATGAACCTCCACGCAGCATGGATTTTCGGTTAAAGCAACTGCCCACATTGTAGTTCTCAAAATTAATTAGCATTTCATAATCTTTCAACCAGTGTTCAGTTATACAAATAATATCAAACATTGCTTTTTTTAAAAGAAATAAATCATGCAAAAATAATCTAAAAACACAAAAAAGTCACCACAGCCGGTCCTCCGTAAAATTAAAGCCAAATTTTCACGGATCTTGTCTATTTATGTTAATACATTTACATTCCTAATCGGAATTCCCAGTCGTCGAAGCCGCCACCTAGCGAGTAGCGATGCGAAAAGAATAAATTAGTCGCATATGTGTGAAATAATGTAGATATAATACACGAAGCTACCAGGACCTCACGATTTGCAGCTAGATGATATGCTACGTTATTTAGGATGACTAAATAACGTAGCATATTATTTCGTAGGCCGTAGCGTTCGTAGCTTCGTAGCACTAAGCCTACGAAAATTAGGAAAGTTGTAGTTACTAAAAAGTATTTAATTTCATCATCTGCCTAGCCTGTTCCTAACTATGTTGGGGTCAGCTTCCAGTGTAACCGGATGCAGCTGAATACCAGTATTTTACATGGAGCCTATCTGACCTCCACAACCCAGTTACTGGGTAATACGATACCCCTTGGTAAGACAAGTTGTCAGACTTTCGGGTTTCTGACTGTCAAAGATCCACAAATGACAGCCGGGGCCAACGGCTTAACAACGATAGAAAGTATTTTATTTATCTTCATTTATTTTATAGTTATAACATTTTCTCAAAAATTCGATGGTCCCATTATAATTCTTTGATCAGTGTCAGAATAGCGTGTCTTTAAGATTTAGGTTTTTAATGGTTCTAAACTATCATAGAATTAGACAATTTCACGGTGATTGGACACACTTTGTAAAGATGAATATGGGGTAGATTATCAACTAGGTGTGTGTTGAATCTCCATAATCATGTATTTTTTTAACTTCTTAATTAACAGTATCTCTGTCCGCTGTTTTTCGCGTTAAAGATATTTTCAACAAATAAAATTAAACATCTTAAACACGAGTCTATAAAATATTTCGAGCCGCTCTGTTTAATTTCAGTTCAGTTACAGTTTTACGATGCGTTTTATAACGTGATCCCCTAATTCTAGTTTTGTTTATATTATTATTTATAGTAATCTTCTCACACACTATCAAAATTCCCTTGAGCTTTGACCTACTTACATTTTACTGACAATGAAAAGTGAACTTTAGATGTAAAAGAATATGGCTGAAAATAGCGAAGAATTTTATGACTGTTATATTTTACTTTGAAAGATATTTGCATTAGATTCCGCGGATCGAAGAAGTTTATTTTTATTATGTTTTATAGGAATGTCAATCATTCTTTTAAGCTTATCATTCAATTCTTTTTTAACCCGCTTTGTTTTTTTTTTGTTTTCCTTTACACAGGGTGGTAGGTACAGACGCCAGCAGGTCAAGCTACCCGAAACTGTCAAAATTTCCCAATCAATCTTGAACCTTAATGCTTTAGTGATAAAGTTTAAAATCTATTAGATAAATTTGACAGACTGTAGTAGCTTGATGTGCTGGCGTCTGTACATCGACGCGAAAATTGCTACCATGGATTCAGTACATGGTTCTGAACCAGTTTTTTTGTTAAAAAATGTCTACGCTAGTCTAGAATCGTGTGCTGAATTCATGGTTACAGTTTGCGCGTCGATGTCCCTTCCATCCAGTATTGATATGAATAACCCAAATAACCCTTAAATAACCTATAACCCAGCGGCGTAAGTAGCAGTGGCCTAGTGGTAACGGCCCCGACTTACGAGTTTAAAGTTAAAGGTCATGGCTTTGTACCCAGGCAGGTGCTTTACTTTGTGTAAATAATTTCATCACCAAAACGGTGAAGGAAAACATCGTCAGGAAACCGGCATGTCCTAGAACCAAAAATTCGAAGAAATGTGACGTCTACCAACCCGCACTGGGCCCGCGTGGTGGATTAGAGCCCACTCTCTCTCGAAGAGAGGAGGCCTGTGTCCCAGCAGTGGGAACATTAATGGCTGTAACGACTATGTTATGTTACAGCGGCGTAAGCATCAGACCAACGAGCCAAAGATCTACTAAAGTCACAATTCACCTTTGTACTATTATCAATCTTAAGCATAGTATAATATGTAGAATAATAATCGTGGAGTTATTTTTGAAATCTATCGACCTTTTTTTGTCGTGTTAACAATTTTACAATCATCGAGGCTGACATTTTGGTCTAACAAATAAAAACTCCGAGTTTAGTTAGCCCAAGCCTTTAACATTAGGAAACTATATAGCAAAATATGCACCGTGCAACCGACAACACTGTGCTATACGAGTATAACTGAGTAGGTAGTCATCACAGATATCGGTGGTCATCTATTTTTAATACAAACAACATATTTAGGGACTAGCTTCTGCCTGCGACTTCGTCCGCGTGAAATTTGACGACACGGTTGGCGCAGTGGCTGAGCGATCGAATGCTGCGCTGCGTGTCACGGGTTCGATTCCCACACGGAACAAATGTTTGTAATGCCTACAGGTAGTTGTTCGGGGTCTGGCTGTTTGTGTATGTGAGTTTAAGTGTTTGTAAACGCACCTGATACTGGAATAATTCCTAGTGTGGAGCAACGTTGTTTTTTTTTTTTAAATAAAAATATATATATTTTTTCCCCGACCCAACACATCGCATCGCATCGCCTGCCCGCGTTTATACTTCATTTTCACTTAGCGTTCTTTCTGGCTCTTTTTCCTTTTGCTCGGCTCCTAAGGGACCTAGCGTGATGTTAAATAGCCTATAGCCATCAAGAATTTAGCTATCAAATGAATAAATATTTTTTCAAACCCGACTGGTATTTTCAGAGATTAGCGCCCCAACCGGCCAGAGTCGCTCCACTTCACCCGCCTTGCGCGTCATTTGCGCGTGAGTTGAACCGATCCGAACGTTATCATACCTATTTTGTTGCGGAGTTATTTAAAAATTATGATATCTCATAAGATGTTGGTTGAAATCAAATGATTTCGAGGGCAATTTTGTTCACAATGTAATACTTGTGATGAATAACGTATTTATTTGGATAAGGATTATTATCATGTTGATATAACACCTTTGCAAATAATGCATTAATTTCGAACAAAGATTACCATAAAAAAGGTTATAGTGAGTCAATCTTAAAAGATAGACATACGGACGGACGGACTTTTTTTCGAACTTTTAAATAGGAACAATTCCATCATACATGATTTTACGTAACTTAAACCGTTTACGCAGCGCACGCAACGGAAGCTCTCAAAAAGGAATCATTTTTCCCGTTTTTGCAACATTTTCCATTGATGCTCCGCTTCTATTCGACGCAGCGTGATGTTATATAGGGTGGCAGGGGCATCGACGCGCAAACTGTAACCATGGATTCGATGCTGCCACCCTGTATAGGCTAAAGCCTTCCTGGATAAATGGACTATCCAACGCAAAAAGCCAATTCGAACCAGTAGTTCCTGAGATTAACGCGTTCAATCAAACAGAAACATACTCTTCAGCTTTATAATATTAGTTTAGATTTTCTGTCAAAAGTATTAATGCTGAGTTACGATTCGTGTAAATCGGACCGCGCGTTCAAATTCTTCTACACTACACAAACTTTAACACCCCTATATGGGGCTTTGAGGGGTAGTTTTGAAAAACTTATAATGATAAACTTTATTACTTACTTAGGAGAGTATTCTTGCCAAGTTTCAAGTTTATTAACCTAATGTACTGTACATACTGTATCCCCGCTTTTCATCCCGCACCACGGGGTGGAATTTTGAAAAATCGTTTGGAATGTGTTCATAACATGACTCGAAGATTATTTATACCAATTTTTGAGTTAATCAAGCCACGCAATAAAATCCTCGCCTGAAAAATTGACTACCCCTTTTCAGCCCGTCATGGGTAGATTTTCGAAAAACTTTAACACACATTATTCTTTAATTTCGATCCTAGGTATAAATACTGAGTTTCGAGTAAATCGGACTGCGCGCTAAAATTCTTGCATACAAGTTTTAAAACCCCCCAATCCCCTATTAGGGGGAAGGTAAGAAAAAAAAATGGCAAAATACATAATTTACTTAGATAAGTATTTGTGCCAAGTTTCAAGTTTATTAACTCAAAGAATAAGATTTTTCATACAAACAAAATCCCCCCATTTCATCCTCTTAGGGAAGGAATTTCGAAAAACCCTTTCTTAGTCCTACTCTTCACAAAGAACGCACCCTCCAAATTTAATTTCTCCAGAACCAGCGGTTTAGGCTGTGCGTTGATGTATCTGTGCCAATTTTAGTCACCCATCCTAGTTGAAACCACGATCGGGGTTGCTTGACATGAGTTAGCGCTACGACCTTCTCACTCATTCCTCATTGTATCATATTCTTCAATGATTAGGTAATACCTACGTAACGTACGTACGTATTTTGTAGTGTGCTATGTATTTTTATGCTATGTATTTTTGTGGTGTACAATAAAGTATATATAAATAAATAAATAATAAATAAAGTTTCAGCCAATTCAACTGATCGGTTATTCTATAGCATTTTATGTGTTGTTTTTTAGATTGATATAACTTTTTTATTTATGACCCGATTGAAATACAAACACTGCAAATGCAAACCAAAACGCACGCATTAGTGAAAACCGAATTCAAATCGGTTAAGCCGTTTCTGAGATTAGTGTGCACAAACGTACAGACAAATAGACAAACATTCTAAAAAACATTGTTTTGGATTATATTTCGTTCATAAAGCCGTATAATAGTTTTTCTTAGGTATATATCTTCCATGTACAGACAGCGACCAGTTACGATTTTATTATATGTATTGATTTCAATAATAGCTCTACGAACATTAAAAGATTTTATTATCATCAACTATCATAACAAACACTGCTATGATGAAAGTTTTATAATGGTCGTATAAAATATTTTTATTCGTTACTTTTCCGATCTTTAATCCAGACTTTAAATTGCGTGCTGAAGTCTAGACTAGTCACGGTCTTACACACGATAAGTAAATACAGGATTAGTTTTTTTTTTTCATTCACGACTCATTCTTTTTCTTTAGATTTCATCAAACCATGCCTTTGTCCCTTCTCGGAGTTTAAACTATATTATCTATTAAATATTAAAACCGATATTTAGTTTTTTAAACCCGTTCGTATTTATAAACCGACAGCTGAAAACGAACACCACGATAACAGCGCTATTTTGAATGCCTGGAAGCTTTGTTCATTTTCGTGAATAAAGATAACGCATGTGGGAGCTCGGTTAAGGCCTTAGTTCAAGCACAATATGATAGATGGCGTTACTAGTAGTGTACAAAAGAATGCTTGTATAAAAATTTGAACCAGTTTTTTCTTTGATTAAACACCAAAGTCAATGAATGAGATTCTTTGTTTGGATCATTTTAACTTAAATTAATTAAGTACTTTAATTAACGCCCAGGCTGAAGAGGGAATGGTGCGTAAAATGTCCTTTTTTAAAGTGTACCTATCTCACAAGTTGATGGATTTTCAACTGATAAACGCACAAAGAGTTGAACGAAATTTTTATTCGTGAATCCAATAGGTATGGTTCTTTTTGAAATTACATACCATATTTTTATCCATAATTTACAGATCAGAGGGGCAATTCTGGTAAATTTAAGAACGTTCACAGTCTGATCTCAGTCTCAATCTGTCAAAAATACCTCTGATTTCCCTACATTTTGACAAGTTTTTGACATTTGTTTGTCGCTGAAATGAGACTGCGACTAGATTTTGAACGTTTTAAATTACGAGAATTGGCCTTCAGATCAATGTCAGGGTAGTAAAACAATAAAGTTCACTGCTACGACATTTAATAGCTTCTCTAATAATAAACTTTAAGACAATATTCTTTACAATAATTTATTCACAGTACAAAAATAATTGTACATTCTTAACTACGCTATTTGATAAAAGCCTCTTTACAATTTACAGGATTATAATATCTATAAAATAACTATGTATAATAATTTTACAAATCTCGATAATACTTACTTTAAACGGGTACTAATTATACTTAAATATATAATTCTTAAATTATTTAAACTTATATTTATTTTTCAGTTCCTTATACTTACAGGTCACTCATTAAATAATATTCTCAATTATTTATCTTACGACTATCCGATTCAAATTTGGCATTTTTTTCTTAGCATATTTATCATCCCAATATACATTTAGTGAACATTAATATTCTAATAGAAAACTCCGCTTAGCTTAAGCCTTTTCCATCAAACCTCGAAACCTAAAATGGACATTGACATGTCAAAATTTCAAAACATTTGATGACATTGACAGCTCTTGAACGCGGTTTAAATGAGCTGATCGCTTTTAGTTTCATTGACAGTGAAATTCGCGCTAGGTCAACTCCTATCAACCGTTAAGTTTTAAGAAACTGGCATGTTACATATTTATTTAAAAATATTAACTTTTTGAGGCTACTTTAAAAAAAAAATCTAGAATATATTTTTATTCCGGAAATCCTTTAAGATTTCTGGCAAACATAACGACTGTTCTTAATGCTACGTAATGCTAGCATAAATGAAGAAGAAAATAAATGCGTCGAAGTTTTCTTACATAAATATTTTAAATAGGAATAAATAATTTAACTTTTGTATGACTAGACTTCAACTGATGATTTGATACGGCTGTGTGCACATTAGACTATGTGTACAAATGATAATGTTTAGGTACTGAAATAATTATGTTTCCAAATCAAATATATTGTTCTCACCACAGCTTAGTTTTTAAAAGCAATGTCATATGTGAGCCTCATTTCAACGTCCATCTTACTTAGTGCAATACTCTTCTAGTGAACATTCTTTTTACAAAGATTTATTTCAACAAGTTTTTAGTTAAAACAAAAGTAAAGCATTATGCTTCCGGATCTAGAGCTTTCAGCTACACACTATTTCGCAAGCACTCCACCAATATTATACTCAGGGCCATGAAAATACAGTAGATCATTCTTGATAATTCCTACATAGACGTCTCGGTCTTATATAAAGCATGTACCGAGAAAATACAAAGACTTTAGCATGATTTGTGTTGATATTTAAGCGAACGTTGTAAATGGCTGAATCACTAACATACACGGGGAGTAAAGTAACTGTTTCCTTAATTTTTTGTCTGTGCTAATACTACGTAGGTATGATACAGCTGAGTTAGCTACTCGCTCTGTAGAAACTGGCGGCGTGTGGACGCGCACACGCCGAGCACTGGCGCTAGAGCATGACGTCACGAGCGGGCGCGCCCTCATGCACGGCGCGCTGTCAGTCGCGCGCCGACACCAGCACCAGCAGCTGTGTGCGGCGCGCCTCGACTGGCGCCCGGGACATACTACTGCTGCGGCCTCGGTTTAGTATCTGTAAATATAATCAAAATACCATTTTATATTGCGTCGTGAATACTACCACTGGGCTGGAGTTATAATTATTTAGTAATTAGTTCCTTGTTGGGCGCCAAAATTAATATTATTTAATGACACAGTATTAATGTAGACTTATTTGCAGTTAGTCATAAACAACCAAGCAATTAATACTTATATTTTCCAAATAAGAACAACTAGTGCTAGAATTCCATTTAGCTATTTAGTACCAGTTGGGCGCCCAAATTATTATTGGCGCCCCCTGTGGGACTCGAAATGATTTAGATTGTTCCTATTTTAAATAAATCTAAGATAATAATATAAGGCATCCACAAATATTTACCGTTGCAACAGAATGTGATCTTTTCGCGTGAGTGGAACTTAGCAGATCAGAGTTGGCTGTCGAGTCGGATCTTGAGCGGACGGTGCCTCGCGCATGTCGCTTACGTCGTCGGCCACACCACAACCACTTGTAAGGCGGAACCCGTCTGCAATCAAAGTTATACCCACTTGTACGGTGCTACTCGTCTGAAATTGAGTATGAATTTGTATGTAGTGTAATGTTTATATTGTAGTCTGTATATGTAGTTACAGGCGGTGTTGCATAAAACAGAATTGTATAAAATCTAAGTGTATTTGCAATATAATTAATAAATAGATACATAATAAGTGTGTTGTTTGTGTACTCAATAGTATAATAATTTTGCCTTTATGCACCATAAAGTAAATCTTAAAAACCTTTAAATATTTTTTACATACCTGAGGCTAGTATAAATGTGGGGAGAGAACATGCAGCATATTAAAGGATTTGCTGCTGAGTTTAATGGCGCGAGGCTCTGGATGAGAGTGGCCATAGCCAAATTGTTCTGCGTTGGTGGTATGTGGTCAAACACTTGTAGGAGATCGAACACGATGTATGGTGACCAGCAGAGCACGAACACTGCGGAAGAAAAGGTTGCACAGGATAAGTAGCCCGTTTTATGTTTTTAATCTATACCAATATTACAAAGAGGTAAAAGGTTTGTGAGTTTGTTTGTAGGGGATAATCTTCGGAACTACTAATCCGATTCCGAAAATTATTTCATTGATGGGAAGCTATACAGTTTCGCCGAGTGCCATAAGATATTATTATATTCGATATATTTCTGGGCCTTGTGATACAAAAACTCCTAGTACAAGAGCCAGAGCTACACTAATGTTTGTGTCTTGATGTGAAAATAAATAAATAATAATTATTAGGTGAAATAAATGAAGATTGCTATCACTGTAACATTAAACTTTAATTTTGTCTTGAGACCATTTTTAAAATTAACTTAGCCTTAATGTAACTGGTTCTATATTGACTTCACTTTGTAAGCCAATTTGTAGAGGATAATATTATTCTGACTTAATTTACTGGGAGGATGAACAAACGGCAATGTATGGTAATTTACTAATTTCATAAGCAACAGGCTTTTACATTAAAACAGTACCTATAAACTATAATAAAATCGTTAACCGACGAAGTTGGGTTAATATCGCAAAACAATTCACTGAACAACCAATGTGAGCTTTATCCGCTTCAATTGTTAGCCTGATTAAATATTAATGAGACCGTAATAAACTTTTCGAATATCAATGAGTACATAATTGTTTAATCACGTTAACTTTACAAATTGTTATGGTAATTTAAGGTTTAATTAAGTCTTGATAGGAATTATAGTAATTAATTTAGCTTGACTGGGTTCGAAAAAAGAGAGGATCGTGCCTTGCCGCAGTCGGATTGTGTATGAGTGAGCATGGATGGTTACATATCGAGACCGCGCCGTATCTTGGAAAGCTGGTTCAGCCGTTGGTGCTGGCTGTCAGAAGCCGAAAAGTCTGACAACCAGTCTTACCAAGAGGTAACGCGTTACCCAGTAATTGGGTTGTGGAGGTCAGATAGGCAGTAGCTCCATGTAAAATACTGATATTCAGCTGCATCTGGTTAGATTAGAAGCCGACCCTAAAATAGATGGAAAAAGGCTTGGCAGACGGTTCGAAAAATTAAATAAGGATTTTCTACACTAAGGTACTGGCATTGATTATGTCTAAAGATTATTCACATGATATAAATAACCCGAAAACGTTTACAAAGATAGATTACAATGCCATAACACGGCCAATGGCTCAACAGAACCGAAGCTATTAACCATCAAAGAAACAGACCGTACTAAAATACATTAAATCGTCTAAATATACCAACCGAAAACAATAACGAATGTCATCTTGACACTTTTGATCTTTGCTCTAGGAATTAGTCCCCTAGAACTGGCTCGTCGCGAATCGGGGTCGCTTTCCACCTGACCTGAAAAAGATAAATATACACCACATTTGATTCTAGACGTTAATTCTCATGAATTCTATTTAGAGGTATCATTAGCAGCCGTCGGCCGTATCTGGTTCTTGTAACTCTTTGTGGCGGTTTAAGTGCTTTTTTTGTTTTATTGTGAGTTTTCGTTATTCGCCTGTTAGCGGATCTGGTGTTTGATAGGAGGGGAGATAAAAATAATGTTTCAAGATCGTTCATGATCGGGTAAGCGATTTAGAAGGTCATGATCGAGGAAATGTGCTACTGTTTGATTTACGATCTAACAGCGGCGCGTGTGTTGTTATGTTTTATATAAACATACAATATTTATCAGTAGCATTGTTTTGTTCTTTAGGCGTTGCTTTTTATGGACACAACAGTAAATACTTTAAAGAAAATTAGTGCTGCATAAGCATAATCAACCTATAATGTTCCCACTGCTGGGACACAGGCCTCCTCTGTGATAGGGTTCAATAAAATTCTGAATAGGCCTATAATCAGAACATTGGTTCGGAAACCGGCATGTCATAGAACCGAAAATTCATATCAACCCACACTGGGCCCGCGTGGTGTATTACCGCAGTCGAAATGATAAAGGCTGATTATGCAGCAAATTGGTTACACAACATTTCATTATATTATCATGAGAGCAGTGGTGGCCCAGTGGCAACGGCCCCAACTTACGAGTTGTAGGTCGTGAGTTCGAACCCAGGCAGGCGCTTTACTTTGTTTATTTAATTTCATCACCACTGCTCTCAAAACGGTGAAGGAAAACATCGTGAGGAAACCGGCATGTCTTAGAACCAAAAATTCGAAGACATGTGACATCTCCCAACCCGCACTGGGCCCGTGTGGATTATGGTCCACTCCCTCTCACAGAGAGGAGGCCTGTGTCCCAGCAGTGGGAACGTTATAGACTGATTATGCTATACATCTGTTCCAAGATACTCACCATTTCTCAAAGTCTTCGTTCTCCTAGAATTAATAGGCGGGCTCATAACGACTGCCTTGCTCTTCGTCCATATAGTGAGGACTATCACGGCGTAACAGGCTGCTATCGTCAAAGCTGGTAGCACGAAGATCATGATGGAGATGAGGGACATCCAGATCTGCCACCGTCGAGGGGTGCCAAGGTCTATCCAGCATTGCATCTGCCCTGGAAGTTCATGCAAAACCGTGTTAGATGTTTCGCGAAATATGAAGCCTTCAGTCGAAGAAATACATAGATTGGTACAGATAGCTAACTTGACCAAAAACCAAAATACTTTGAAGCGATGCTTGAGTGTGCTGAGTAGTCAAGTATTTTACACCATATGAGCCCTTTTACAAAAAACGCAAACAACGTCAGCGCTTGTCAAAGTTTAACTAACGTTAAGTTTTTGTGCGCAACCACGTCTTTCCCTCGCGTCTGTTGTGTGTGCCTACTTACACTCTACACGCGTCCATTTTATAGTTTCCCGCGCGCGATTTTATGAACTGGCTCTTAAGCGTAAAAAGTTAATACGCAATTACGCACTCAATTAAATAAAATATTAATCGAATATTGGTAGTGTATGTAGTGGAAAGGTAATTTTTTACCAGTATGCCAACCTCGTTGTTCGACTGGACATAGATTGTTGATAAGGAATAAAATTATAGGTACATAATTATTTTTGTTGTGAAAAAATTATTTTCGCAATGCAAATTACGCCATCAAAAAATCACAAAATTAGTAAGATAAATTGATTTAGCCAAAATTCAATTCGTTTACTGAGATATAAAGTGATACGAAAGTGGGTCAACATTTGAAAGTGGACCAGTTTTTTCATTAACCATGATATTGCTATCCCTTAGGACCCTTTTTCCCTCATTTCTTGCGGCCGAACTGTAAAAAATAGACCCGACCCATTTATTAAATTAACTCTTAAAATAGCTTCACTCCGGAAAAAATTAGTTTTGATTTTTTCCGGAGTGAAGCTATTTTAAGAGTTAATTTAATAAATAGGAGAGGCAACATCAGTGGGGAAATGAGGAACTAGAAATGATTGTCAATTAATATGGAGGAAATTGAATAGTTGACAATATATCCTATCAAGAAACTTGGTTAAAATATTATTTCGCCAAGCGGTTGGTTAACTCTTCACGTGACCAGACGGCTGGCCTATTTTTAGCCCAAAGAATCAGCATTGCCATCCAACGTGGTAATGCTGCCAGTCTTTTGGGCACTTAACCCGTTGACAGCAATGCGGACGAATTTTATGATGACCAATGAGCTCCTGCCTTTATATTTAATTTTTTATCATCTACTTGTTTATAATATATTTATATATTAGTGTTAGCTTGTAAATTCTTTGTGAATACATTGTTAAAATATTTGAAAACTCAAACACTTTCCAATATCCCCATTCCAAGTCGCTCTCAATCCGAAAAGTTTACAAACTCACCTTGAACTTCTTTCACTTCGTACAGAATAAGGAGTGGTATTGAGAACACTATGCTGATCAGCCACGCAGATACAATAAGAGCCCTCGCCCGATTCCCTGAAATTCAATCAAAAAGATATTTCTATAATACAATTTTACAAGGAAAAGTAGATATTCGCTTGATTTGACTGGTGGCAGGAACTGAACTAAAAGGAATTCGATCCAGGATTTTTTTCCTTTCCGCAAAATATTTTATTCTCAGAAGTCAAATTATATATAGGTACCTACCTATTTTGTTTGTTGTTTTTTTTTCATTTTGTTTCCTTACAATATTATAAAACATGAAAATTAAGGCTCGACTTTTCCCTTAAATCCCGTTTTCTGTGAATTTCAATGAATTTTGTCGAATAATAAACTATCTCTTAATTAAATAATGCTTTTGAATGTGAAACAAGGGTTTTCCGTTCGTCTATAAAATAGGGTAAAAGGAAAATAAAATGTAAGTAGCAAGTTTTAATTGCTAGTAAAGTGTTTAAAAACTGTGTAGCGTTAAAAACATTTTATGTCGTGATAATTTTAGTATGTACAAGGTAAAAAGTTGTTTTTGTATAGTAATTAACAAGGCTAAAAAAGTTCTAATTGGTATTCATGAAATTATTAACTCACTTTACGGAATATACCGTAACTTCAAAGGCCATAATGTTTTTTAGAATTCCGTACCCAAAGGGTAAAAACGGGACCTTATTACTAAGACTCCACTGTCCGTCTGTTTGTCACCAAATACACAGATGATGTATTTCAGTTGCCGCTATAACAACAATAAGAGTTATATTATGATTAGAATTACGGGGCGACATCGTCATTGTTGACCGGGTCCCCTTAAATAAAGATAGGAAAATAAAAAAAAAAAAACAACAAAATTTGAAACTAAAAACAGAATAAAATAAATATTTAAGTGGGGCTCCCATACAACAAACGTGTTTTTACCGTTTTTTGCTCGATATTAATAACGGGAACAGGTAGACGCTTGAAATATTCACAGAATATTTAGTTGTATATTCACTTTAAAAACAAATAATGAAATTAATATAGTATCTAATGTTGTATAGATAAGGGTCGTGCGGGAGTCCGACTCACACTTGGCCGGTTTTTCTTAATCAATTATGATAATCACGTAGATCGTTACTATTTCGAAGATTCACGGTTTTACTAACTAATATTTATATAAGAACAAGAAAATGCTATACTCACAGCTTCCAGAGAAGTTCATTGGATTCGTGATGGCATCACAGCGGTCTATACTGAGGGCTACCAGCACATACGTAGAGGCATACATTACCACAGCCTGGAACAGAAGAAAAAAAAAAATAACAGCTTGGTGTTAAAATTATTCGCTTGGATCTGACGGGACATTATTTCTCTTACAGTTAAGAAGAAGATTATACATGGTCAAATTAAATTACGTGTTAAAATGTTACTACGGGCCAACCCTAAAATCGTGAAAAAAAAATCTGTTGATCCATAGATTTATGTTCGCATAACTCGACATAATGTATGGATCAACTGATTTTTCTTTCACGATATCAGGGTTGGTCCCGTAGTATAAGTTGTTCATAATGATGAGTACAATGACCCCTTTTAAGTATTAAAACGATCAAAATTTAACGGTGTATATGGTCACTCAATCTTGTGCTTTAATAACTTAATTATAAACAACCCAGGTTGTGCATTTTACAACTTGCCCGCTTTTTTCTGCTTAGTGTCTCTGTTTAAAGCTAAAACTTTCATACATAGTTTTTAATATCAACCAATTTGACCAAGGCGGTATAATGAACCTCATCATCTAAGTTGCCTTTACTAATCTACTAAACTATTCGTCGTTAGTTCTCAAGCGCCATTACCCGTGTGATCATTTAAGTTCAAAACTAGCACACTTAAAAAAGTTTTCACGTTTTCACAGGCAAAGTTTTATATAGCTTCTTAAAAATTTTTGCTATTAATTAAAAGACTAAAAAATGTTTCTTTAATGATGATGAAAGATCTGAAGATCAATTCCCGTAACTATTGAAAATCGTCGCAATGTCATCTCAAAGACAATCAATGTTAAAAATATAGGGAAACTGGAGGCATTTTTTTAACAGATTGAGACTGAGATCAGACTAAACGTTCTTTTACGAGATTTGTCTCTCTGAACGATGGTGGTCGAAATAATCTCGTCTAGGTATAAAAGGTACTTTTTTAAAGTGATTATATTGTGCGTCATAATTCTTTTGTTCCCCCTTAATTAAATCATGACAGGTTCGTACAATGAAGGTAATTCTGTCCCTTAGAGGTCTGGCAAAAGACGATAAGCACATGATTAGAATGCGTATATCATTTGGTAAGTACGTATCGTTCAAATAACCGTGAAACCTCGCCGATATGAATTTTATTAACTGTGTTGTATTTACAGTGAGTTTAACCATAATATTATTATCAACTACTACACTACTACGCTGTCGAGTTTGATCTCTACTAAGTAACTAAGGGTCCATCTCTAGGTGCCAAAAGAAAAAGGGAAAAGGGTTTCACTCTCAATCTTCGGGTACTAAGAACAACCGACCGTTCTTATTTATAAAGTCACTAGTAACAAAGGTCCGTTTTCGGATATTTGTCTTTAAATGTTAAAATGTTCTGACTCATGACATGAGGCTTAATTTCATCGTTAGTAAGATGTATGCTGACACTGTAATATGCCCGTGCCTAATTTAATATCAAACTTACTTTATTATATAACAGACGGCACGGTTGGCGCAGTGGTTAAGCGATTGACTGCTGCGCTGCGTGTCGCGGGTTCGATTCCCGCACAGAACAAATATTTGTATGACCTACATGTATTTGTTCCGAGTCTGGGTGTTTTTTCTATCTATAATATGTATGTATTTACAAAAAAAAAAAAATGTATATAAGTAGTTTATCAGCCATCTTGTTACCATAACACAAGCATTAGGTTGCTTAGCTTGGGACTAGATGGCGCTGTGTGAAATGTCCAGGGATATATTATTATTTACATGATTAATCATGTTTGACATTATCCGTAGTTGTTTCTTTCTTGCGACTTCATTATTATGTTGTTAAGACTTGTCTGTGCATTCATTATCAGTCAATTTTCAAGAAACTACAACAGATGTGCGTTAGTTCACTTGTTTGTTATTATAATCGGTAACCAGAACGCCCGTGCTAACTGATTTAAATATTTTTTGTTTGTTTTGGCGCCAACTTCACTTTTTAGAACTGGATTGTAGTCATCGGATGTTGTTACTACATTTTATTCATGATCTTGTAGCGGAAGATTAGTTGCATTCTTCTATTTTGTATCGAGTCCAATTGTTATGAATTTACAGACAAAAAACGACTGATTCTGATTTAATTTCATGAGTTAAAAAGTAACTTTCGCGGCGTATAAAATAATATTGTCATAGAATTTATATTAAAATAAATATATAATTTTTCTATACTTTTTCGTCTGGTGCCGGTTGGGGGTTCATGGTAATGGTTCTATTATTTCTATGTTTAAATAATCATACATATAGGTAATAGGTACAGCGGGCTAGTGTCCGCAACTCCACGACAATGCACGTATTTTGCGCATATAATACATATAATGTTCCCCACTGCTGGGATACAGGCCACCTCTCTGTGAGAGGGAGTGGGCCGTAATCTACCACGCGGTAGTGCAGAATCTTTGATTCTAGAACATACCGGTTTCCTCACGATGTTTTCCTTCACCGGTTGAGAGCAGTAATGGTGATGAAATAATTTACACAAATTAAAGCGCCTTCGCCTTCGCCTCCGCTCTTCTTCGAACCCAGACGGGTTCGAAGAAGAATTTTAAAAGTCATAGGGACTTTCAAAATATCTATATTTGGCTTATATAAATTCATGATAGATACTAAATTCTATAAAGAAGACTTTTTTGCAGTCATGCTTATAATCAACGTCAACTTACTTATGTAAATTATAATTTTAACGTAACAATCTCTGTCCACCTACTACCTACTGAATTTCAGACGTGGAAAAACAAGCACTTTTGGTCACAGGTGAACACAATGTCTTTTGAAATTCTAGACATCTTTATTAGATAAAAGATTGGTTTTAGTTTGCAGGACGTTACTTAGAAACTTGGTCCAACCACATTTGTTTAGTGCAACGTCTGCCTCATTTGCATATTAAAGTACCTAGGTACCCGTTTTCTTTTATATTATGAAAACATATGACGCAAAATGATTATTTACCAAAATTATCTCATCTTATGTAAAGTTAGCGCTCGTTTTTATTTAAACCTTTTATATTTTGGAATAGCCCCAGTATTATGGCAGTGAAAGGTTTTTTTAAATGTATTTCATAAAAATTGTGGCGTTTTATATATTTTACTAGCTGCGCCCCGCGGTTTCACCCGCATAAGTTTTGATCCCGTGGGAATATCGGGATAAAAAGTATTGTATATGTTAATCCTGGTTATAAACCAACTGTGTGCCAAATTTCATTCAAATCCGTTCTGTAGTTTTTCTGTGAAAGAGTAACAAACATCCATCCATCCATCCATACAAACTTTCACGTTTATAATATTAGTAGTATTACAGCCAAACATACCTTAGTTGCCAGTACTATAATCTCCACCTAACCTCATTTTATAACCATCACTACACATCCAACTGCAGAATATACAATATTATTTAAAATCTTCAAAGAAAAACCAAAAATTACGAAACTTCTGCTTTCCCCCAGTTTTAGATCAGTTACCAGACGTATTTTGTTTATGAACATGCACAATATTTATTCAATTCAACTGACCTGTAGGAATTTCACCGATTTGCACATAAATTCTCCGGCTAGCCAAGCTATGGTTATTTTCTGAATTATGTCTGGGAACACGTAGATCAGGCCGACGAAGAGATCTGGAAAGGAAAAAAATAATAATGTTACATTGCAATCAATAATAATTATTCTTACCTACTATTAGTAAAGGGGCTCGTAGCTAAATTTAGATATTTTTAGACTTCGGCTAAAGCTATTTATCTTCTGAACTTCTTTTAGACCCACTTGTACAAAAGAGATAAGTATGGAGTGTCGTCGGACATAGTTAAAGTTTAGTATGAAGCCGATGGATGTTTTCGAATTAAATTTAGTTTAATAAATGAGCTGTTTGTTTTATATTAATTAAATAAAATTTTATCGGAAAATATCAATACGTTTCTTACTAAAATTCAACTATTACCGACGACCCTGCATACTTATCTCTTTCACGTATTTAAAACAGCATTCTATATCTCTCATCTTCAAACGATTGACAGAATAATAACAACGCGGCGCGGTTATAAGGTTTAGCGCTAAATGCATTTAATGGTTTCTCGGAGGGGCTCGTGGCTAAATAATCACAGCCGCACGGATCAATCATAGGTACACTTCCCGAGGTCGGTTCGTAGATGGGTGACCATCCATAACATATCGAAACGCACGGAGGGCATTGGAAAGCACGTTAAGCCGTTAGTCTCGGCTGTCATTCGTAGATCTTTGACAGTCGACACGCGTAGTCAGAAGCCCATATACTGGTATTCAGAGATGCATCCGGTTTGACTGGAAACTGATCCCAACAAAGTTGGGAAAAGGCAAGGCATTTTGATTTTTGTTAGTAGTGCATTAAAAATGAAATACATTCATCGATATCTAAATGTACACCCGGCGCACTTCGAACAACAAATGAGGTACTTGCTGACATTATGTCAAAACATTGCTGACTTAAACATTTTGCATCGATACGAAAGATAGAGAAGCTTTGTTGAAAATGTTAGTTGTATTAGGTTTTGTCCTTTATTCTAATGAATTTGGATGAGCGCTGTTTACTCAGTCTGGTCTCACTGCAAAAGCAAACCTCAGTAGCAAATCTCGGGGCAATGCATTATATTATTGAAGATTGCTTTGGTATTATAATAATTAATCCATCCAATACATCTCTAATTAATAGGAATTGGTGGTCAGTTTGACGAATTGTCTTATGGCATATGACAGTCGACCTACAGGAAAATCGTGCGATTTAGGCCAAGGTATTTGCGAATTGACTACGATACTAAATATTATGAGATCTAGGTACATAAGACCACTGAACCACCATCTTCCGTTTGACATCAAGCTCCCTCCATTTATTCCCTATTCATCCGGGCCATAGAAATAAATGGGAATTTAAATATAGCGTTGGCCCGCGATAGCCGTAGACTTTGGTGACTGTTATGGGAAGTCACGAAAATTAAACTGATGATCAACTTAAATAATTGGCTATATTATATTCAAATCACAAATGCCATACGTTCGTAGTGTGTCAATTTGATAAACAGTTTATTTTCCAAATACATACTAGGTAAATTAATTGTTTACACACATAAACGCACCCCCACTGAATAAAACAAATAACACAACAACACACACATTTGTCTGTGTGTGCTGTTGTAGTTTATTATGAAATAAACTTAGACTTATTTGTCGCACACACAAAAAAAAACAAATAACACACAATAACAGACAAATATGTCTGCATTATCGGTTTCATGTCCTAATCGCGCCTCATTTACATTTTCATAATTTCGGAATCCTTTAATAAATTCTTGTACCCAACTTTTTATATCTCATCATAAATTACTTTTTTACATAATTTTATTAATCATTAAGTTTACTGTTTCCATTATGGCAAGAGCCTTAAAAACATTGCGTCGTAAAATTTTCCACTTTGCCAGACTTTTAGGTGATGCCTATGACGTGTATCGAGCGTGAGATGGTTACAGGAATCTGGGTCATACCTCATATCCTTCATAATATATCATTCCATGGCTGTTATCGAAAAGCTCAAGCATTCATGCATTTCCCAAAGCCGTTTGTACAGGGGAAGTGAGTGCGTAACCAGATAAGGACATAGCAAACCGAAGACGCCATTATTTGCTTTCCTTTTCCAAAGTTAATATTTGCAGTGAGGAGACCTTTCCTTTAATCTTGTTGAGAATGTGCATTAAGGTGCGAATGGTTCTTTGAAAGGCATTTGATGATGTTTATCTTTTAAGTTAGTAGCACCTGTATGCTATTCCCCACATTTGAAAGTTGAAGCGCCGAAAAAAACTTGCTTAAAATTCAGAGCACGTTGTTGAAACGGTTCGACGGTAATGATGTACAGTAGTTATTTTAAATAGGGAGCTAGTAATCTATCGATCAAACCATTCTGCTAATGTATCATTGAAATCCAAAACGAGTGAGGTCAACGTATCCTTTTTTAGCTTCATAGAGTGGAGTCTAGCGCCATGTTTGCGGTCATGAGTGATCTTACACATGATGTTCGTTGACATAATAGATGATGATACCTGGAGATTAAGGTATGGTGTAAAGCCATAACACAGAGCATGAATTCGCCGACAGCGATTACAGATGCCTATACAAATATTTTACATGTCCAAATTTGGCGCAACTAAGCGCAAGCTAGCTGTCACAAGGCATTGTTAGAATTGTCACTGTTCGTCAGTTTCTATGAGGTGAGATTCGCTGATACGCTTGTTTTGTATAGAAAGTGTAATGAAATGAAGTTGTTGATTTTATAAATGGAATACCTTTTTACCTCCACACGTCAAATAAAAAAAATATGAAGTGTGGAGTCGACATTTCCTATCTAACTACCCGTTAGATAGGAAATGTCGACGAAGAGAAGAAATAGTGAAACAAACTCAGGGACAGTACCATTTCTAGCAGTGGCCGCCAAAGCGTCACCGTGCTATGGGGGTCATAATTTGCCTAATAGTTATTTTTATGAATCTTATATTCTTCTATTTACTTTTCCGGAATAAACGATTGCCACCAATACCCATTGGCTGGTAATCTTTTGAGATAACTAGTAGTTTACATTCGAAGATTTGGAAGTAGGTATTTGGATTTTAAGATGCAGAAATAAATAGACAGAAGTTAGGTCATAAAACTTGCCTAGGTACTAGTTATTTTGATGAATCTTGTAAATAAATAATTTATTGACATAAAAAATGTTACAAACAAAGTAACGCTCTGACTCCTGCACTAGGTAACAACATCTGTGTTACAGGAGCCAAATCTAATACATTCGTTTCATAACTTATACAGAATGAACGATTACCATCATACCCCTTTGCTGCTCATCTTTTAAGAATAGTACAGAAAATGGGTCGCGATGTTAGCACTGTGGTTCCATTGAGAAGATTTGGAAACGAGTGCGACTTAAATTTGACCAGATGACCGGTTTTATTATACACAGTCATATGCACTGACTGACTGACCATCATTAATCTTTTCTTTCTCAACCAACTTATTACACACCATCAAAATACGTCTGCACCTCTATCGCTCAAAGAATACAGTTGAAAATAGAACAAAATCTGTTTTCCGAGCTGCAAATAAGAGTGTGTCAGCTCCTAAGCTTTGCAAACACGCTGATTTGTTTAGATACACGTCCGTTTCTTCATTTTTATAACAAAGTTCGTGAACTATTTGTAATGTGTGATAGAAATAGAAGTACGCGGAAACTATTGAAGCTACTTCTGGTACTGGTGAAGGACGGACGAGTCACGGTTTTGGAGAATTAAAATATTTAGTGAATGATTGATAGTTTGTTGAGGGGCTTGTGGCTAAGAAATAACAGCCGCACGATTCGATCGATCAGGTTAAGCTACGCTTGCCGCGGTTGGTCCGTGGATGGCTGACCATCTTTGCATACCAAGACCCCTCTGTGCCTCGGAAAGCACGTTAAGCAGTTGGTACCAGCTATCATTCGTAGATCTTTGGCAGTCATTAATATTGGTAATGTCTACTAACATAGTTTTTAAGTTTTTATGTTACTAACATCTTGGTACCCTTTGTAATGTTGTAATTATGGAATTGTATTCTGAATTAAAGAGATTATTATTATTACGGATTGTCAGAAGCCCGAAAGTCTGACAACCAGTCTTATCAAGGGGTATCGTATTACCCAATAAGTTGGTTGTGGAGGTCAGATAGGAAGTAGCTCCATGTAAAAACTGGTATTCAGCTGCATCCGGTTAGACTGGAAGCCGACCCCAACATAGATGATCGATCGTGTTCCATCTTCAGTTTTAAAAACATTGGTGAAAGGTTCAAACTCATTGGTATGACAGACTTGGTACTTAACTGTTGTGTCTAAACTATTAGAAATGGACTAGAATTATTTAAAATAAATAAAATAGATTGTTGCTACGCCTTCGTCGCCATATAATATCATCGGCTCTTTCAAATTAATGTCTATGGAGTGTTTAACTCTAGAATCGTACTTATAAAAAAACTTAAGTCACAGTAACCAGTGGTACTGGAGTACCCCTAATAAAAAGTATGGAATATAAAAATAGTTCAGTTAACAATTTTGCCTTTTTTATGGGTAAATACAAAAGTTTTACTTTTATCACACTTTGTTCGTGATTTACGGTCTTTTGACCTTGAAAATAACAAACATCTCCTAGATTTAGAATCGTAAGGGGTTGGATTATTTGGTAACCGCTTTTTCCTAAGTATATTCCCAATACTTATTTGGAGATGCGTCTGCAACCAGAAGGCCAATTCTCGTAATTTAAAACGTTCAAAATCTAGTCGCTTTCTCATCTCGGCGACAAACAAATATACAAAAACTTGTCAAAATGTAGGGAAATTTGAAGTATTTTTTGATAGATTGAGACTGAGATCAGACTGTGAATGTTCTTAAAATTACGGATATTGCCCCTCTGACTGTGAACGTTCTTAAAATTACGGATATTGCCCCTCTGACTGTGAACGTTCTTAAAATTACGGATATTGCCCCTCTGGTGTACCCAGAGAGTGCCACGACCACACACTCACAGGACTTGCACCCGATAAATTATTACACGCTACTTTTCGGCCCGGCCAAATACGCGGTAGCGTGAAAATATTGGTTGAGTAATAAAAAGGAATGTCATTTTTTTTTTCTTTTGATTTGTACCTCAGGTTACGGTTCTAGAGTTAATTGATCACGACAGCTGTTGTTTACTCAGAGTGCCCATAGTTATCTATTCTCTCCTGCCTTTATCCCAATTTATTTGGGGTCGCCACAACATGTCTTTTTCTTCCATATTTCTTTATTAGTTGTTATCTCAGTAGTCACCACCTTTCTAACCATATCATCATTCACACAGTCCATCCATCGTTTCTTTGGTCTTCCCCTACTTTTATAGCCATCGACATTCATACCTAAAACTCTCCTGACGACATTTTCCTCATTCCTTCGTATCAAATGCCTATACCATGACAACCGATTTCTACACAACTTTTCAGTTACCGGTGCCACTTTCTGACTTCCTCTTATGTACTCATTTCTTATTCCATCCCTTCGAGTAATTCTATCCATTTGTGTAACAATTAATGTCCCTTTTTCAATGTCACATCTTGTCCTAGATAAATATTCTGGCACACATTCTACCACACTAATTCACGTTAACAATACTGCATAAAGTTGAATCACACAACCGCAGCTCATATTTTAATCCGAGCGTTTGCGAGTTTTAACGTCGAACAACTTTCTAATTTGAATGAACGTTTTGGCCTTTTGGCACAAACAGCGAACAAGCCGGGCTCTGTCACTGGGTAGTGGACTCCACATAAATCTGGCATGTCAGTATGCAGTAGAACTGTGTTTATGCTGGGTATCAGTAAAATAGTGAATTATACAAATATAAACCATTCAAAACAGTTTGTTCTCGACTTTGTTCAATAACTGACTAATTACTACAGACATGAGCGACACTGAAAATCTTAAACTCAAACTTCGAACATAATTATGAAGCAATGGATTAGCAATATCCTAAATAATATATAATAAAATTATTCAGAGTATGATTGATAGTGTGTTACGCAGCTAGGGTGCCGGTTAGAATAAGGCAACCTTGATTCATCATTTCGTGAAACATTTATTTGAGTCCCTCCCATCACCGACACGAGGCCTGTGTCCCAGCGGTGGGAACATTATAGGCTGAATATGCTTATGCTATTTATTTGAGGTATTCTCCGATGTGCAGTGACCCTTATGTCTGGCGGAAACCTCACGAGAAAAAAAGTGAGGTCGGATTTTAAGTTGCGATTAACCCTCCTTTAAGGAATTTATGGGAAGGGGATCGCATTTTTTGTAACTCGGCTCATTTGTCGGACAGAAAGTATAGTAACATCATTTTTTACCAAGGGGTAAAAAAGGTACAGGGTAAGTGGGGTTAATGGGATAATAGTTTTACACAAATCTCTTTGTTATTGCAGTTTGCATGAGTTGGCATGGGTGAAGTGTAAAGTTAATGTAATGTTCGGCTGGATAGAAGGTGGAACATACTTGCCCCAAAAAATGCCGCGGCATCTGCGGACGATGCTGTAGAATTGGCGAATTTTGGGCCTTTGTTGGTTGTTGTTTAATACAATACCGTGCCATCGGCAAGAATAATATTTTAGTTTTGTTCAAGAAACTGTTATTTTACAAACAGAACATGCAGTTCAACTCGCTAAATTCCATGTTACTTGAGTTAAATGTCAGAATGCTGGAGAAGTATTTTAGGTAGGTAATGAAAAAAACAGGCAGGCAGGCCCAGACGGAGATGGCGGGATGAGCTGGACTCCTTTGATAAAGATTATTCCTTTGCAGCTCTGTACAGAGAGAGGTGAAAAGACAGTAGGGAGGCCTTTGCCCAACAGTGGGGCATTATGGGCTAAAAAAAAATTAAAAGAGTCCATTTTCAATTCCAAGGACTATTGGACTAAAGTAACTAATATTTCAGCTGGATTATTTTGTAAAACTGACACTAATGACAGAACTGACAGTTACATATGGAGTGAAGTCAATACAAAATCAACCTCTAACGTCTCCACTGTTAGAACACAGGCGTCCTCTCTGTGAGAGGGAGTGGGCCACACGGCCCAGTGCGTGTTGGTAGATGACACATGTTTTCGAATTTCTTGGTTCTAGGACATGCCGGTTTCCTCACGATGTTTTTCTTCACCATTTTAAGAGCTGTGGTGATTAAATAATTTACACAAAGTAAAGGACCTGTCGTCGAACCTACGACCTACTCGTACATCGTAGCCGTTACCACTGGGCTACCACTGCTGCCTTAACCACACTGAGTCAACTCGTCAAACTGACCACTAATTCCTATTAATTGGAGATGTGTTGGATGGATTAATTCCTGTTTACTAAATCTATCTTCAGTAATGATAAGGTTTTGTCCAGAGATTTGCCTCAAAATTAATTACGTTGGCAAAGTTGTGGTGACGTAAGCTGGAATAAGTCGCGTCAGTCTCGAACCCTATATCTATCTTATAATAATATCTGTAGAGCGACCAAATACGTTTTAATCTTCTTACCATGGAAATACCGTAAACACTGAACATAACTTCCTTTAACATAAGATCAAAGAAACCTATAAGCCGACGACGAATTCCATTTAACCGAACTCTCGAACACAAATGGAATTACGATATTAATATAAAAATCAAGTAGGTACTTTGATTTCGTATTCTTACAGAAATAATTTCTTACTGGGTTACCCGATTGAAAAATAACTGAAGATACTTCAGAGCAGTTTGATTTTATTTTTTTGCTTGCTGTGTCTATCTTTGATATTGTGCATTTGGCTTGTATATTTGCTTCTGTTAATTAGGTTGAACAGTGTAACTATTGTCGATAGACCATAATAAATAAAATAAATGGGTAGGTTCATACGTGAAGCTTTGTATTGTATACATATATATTTTTGGGAATAGAATTCGCTTTCACTTGTCACGTCTTGTAGTTGCTTGGGTGCTGATATTATTAGAAACGACAGATGTTTCTTTAAGGAGAGCAGAGTATAAACATTATCAAACTGATAATTGGGAATCTAAGACGAGACATTGGATCGGATTCCCTTGTTCACAAACTTAACTAAATTTAAGTTCAGTGCATCTTTTTCTTTCTATTTCATTAAGAAAAGGACAGAAAATAAATATTAATCTAGTCCTGTCAAATCAGTTAGCGCTTGACGTAAATTGACGTATTTTTAGCCGCCATGTTTTTAATCACGTCTAACTTGTCTATGGAGTATCTTAATTTGACAGGACTAAACTAATAGGTATCTTCTGTCCTTTTCTTAATGAAATAGAAAGAAAAAGATACATTGAACATAAATTTTGTTTAGTTTGTGAAGAAGGGAATCGGCGCCATTGTGCGTTTTTATAATGAAAATGTATCGATATTATCGTGGTCGCATCACGATAACACAAGGAAGTAAAATGTATGGAAATATATGAAGACGCTATTAACCATGTCATGCCATTGTCCACGGTAACGTTATAACGTGCACGTATTTCGATACATATTATAGCCGTGGACGAGAAAGTTCACGATAATATCGTTAAAAAAATTATAAGCGTACATTCAAGCATATCGATATCGACGCGCAGCCTGTCCCCGTGGATTCAGTACATAATTCTAAACCCCCTAGTGTTATAATTGTTCATTGATCATCAAAAAAAAAAAACTGTTGTTTCAGTGAAAATTGCAAAATGCCTACGCGCTCAAAATGTATGAAACAGCTTTTTTTTAAATAGCTGAAGAAAAAATTCTACGCGGCAACTGAAACCATGAATTCTTCACTTGATTCAATATATCACCATTTCTATTCCCAATAGTGGCACAATGAACAGGAGACCACAATACAATCTGCAAACAGTTTTCTGTTGATTGCGCACGAACAAATAGAATTTTGCAAACTGCCGTCAGCCTTATTCCCCCAGCCGTATCGAAAAAACGAGCAAACAAAGAATTTAGTTCCAAAAAATGTTATGTGCACAAAACAGAAATTAGTTTTAAGGAATATCCTGTTTGCAGTTGTGTTTTGCGTCTTTTCATGAAATATCGTTTAAAACTACGAACTTTATAATGTAGTATATTTCAAAACCGTAGTTTAAAAAAAAATATCGTCGTCATCAGCGTCATTTTTAACCCCCGACGCAAAAACGACGGGGTGTTATAAGTTTGACGTGTCTGTGTGTGTGTGTGTATGTGTGTATGTCTGTCTGTGGCATCGTAGCTCTCGAACGGATGAACCGATTTTAATTTTGTTTTTTTTGTTTGAAAGGTGAATTTGTCGGGAGTGTTCTTAGCTATGTTTGATAAAAATCGGTCCAAGATGGCCGCCGCTACAAAATGGCGGATTACATATTTTTTCACAACTCCCTCAATATGGGTATCAAATGAAAGGGCTTGACTAGTAGAATACTATAGATTATGATAAATTTCAAATCCAAGATGGCCGCCACCACAAAATGGCGAATTACATTTTTTTTTCACAGCTCCCTCAATATGGGTATCAAATGAAAGGGCTTAACTAGTAGAATATTATACACTATGACAAAATTCAAATCCAAGATGGCCGCCACCACAAAATGGCAAATTACATTTTTTTTTACCAACTCCCTCAATATGGGTATCAAACGAAAGGGCTTGACTAGTAGAATATTATACACTATGACAAATTTCAAATCCAAGATGGCCACCACCACAAAATGGCGAATTACAAAAAACCTGATTAAATACCAGATTACCTGAATCTTAAAACGCAAGAAAATAAAAGAAAAGAAATAATAAGGAGTCCCTACAAAAAGCATGAAATAAAAAATTAAATTAAAAATTTAAAAAACCCCCGACTACGAGAAACCCTATAAAAAGAAAAAATAACCTTGAAATTATGACCCTACGTAAGTACGTATGAAATTTTTTGATTAAATATTGTCCTGTCGGGGGACCGCTACTATTTTAAACTTTAACAGAACGTTAGGCTAATAATTAGAGCAGTCCCCCGACAGGACAACGTTTAATCAAAAAATTTCATACGTACTTACGTAGGGTCATAATTTCAAGGTTATTTTTTCTTTTTATAGGGTTTCTCGTAGTCGGGGGTTTTTTAAATTTTTAATTTAATTTTTTATTTTAAACTCTAAAAAATAATGTTTGCAAATAGTGCAGACAATAAGCTAAAAAATGTGTGTGTGTGTTAATGTTTAAAAAATTCTAAAGTAGTTTCGGAAAAAAGTGGCTGTGACATACGGACGGACAGACAGACAGACATGATGGATCCATAAGGGTTCCGTTTTTTGCCATTTTGCTACGGAACCCTAAAAAGAGTCGGTGTAAGAGTTCTAAACTCTTTTTTATTATTTGGCGTACCCCTTAAAGGCTGATTTGAAAAGAAAAAAAATACAGAACTTTTTTATCTAGATTTTTCGTGTACTTGCAGTCATAACCTTTGTTCTTTCTTCTATGATCCATTTTCACCTCTAAGGCATTATTTTTCGGAAAAAAAATACCATTGGCTTAACGTACTTTCCGAGGAACGGACGGGGTCTCGATATGTAATGGATGGTCACCAAAGCATATGATAGCTTATTAACCTTCGATTGACCCGTGCGGCTGTTATTATTTAGCAACGAGCCCCTCCGACAAACCATTAACTGCATTTAGCGCTAAACTTTAAAATGTCGTTGTTTCTGTCAATCGTTTGAAGATGAGAGAGACAGAATGCGGTTTTAAATACTTGATTTGTGGTACAAGTGGGTCTAAAAGAAGTTCAGCAGATAAATAGCTTTAGCCGAAAGTCTAAGAATATCGAAACCTGAAAAGCCAAAGCAATAAGTTCGTTTTACTGCCTAAACTGGCACTTTTATTACCAATCCTTTTACTATTTCTATTAGGGTTAAGCCCAATGGTGTGCGAATCGGTGCGATAATAGGATATTTAAAATAATTGAGTGTACATTTTAGAACTTCCTTGAGGCATCGAATATCTACTGCAGAAAGGTTAACTAGAGCCTAATGAATAAAAATAACGTTTGACGAATTTTACGTTATTTTTACAGGCTTTTGTTTTTTCAGTCTGTAATCAAATCTCGCAAGTTAAATTTCCAACTTCCCGGTTTCCGATTAAGCTGAAATTTTGCATGCAAATGTAAATCAGATGACAATGAAATTTGAAAAAATGAAAAAAAAAATATTATGATATGGAGCTGTTTTGATGATGAAGCTGGAAGGTGGCCATGGAAACTCTTTAATAAATCGACACAACCCTATCAAGTTTGGGCTCATTTGAATCGTCTTGACAAGGACTCTGGTGCTATATGATATTCAGGTTCTGATTAAATAAATATATTTAAAACAACGTTTCATTAGTTTTTTAGGTTACATAATTTTATTTTATAAAATACAATTAAAAGCGAGTTAAAAAAAAACTTGTCATTGACTTGGGTTTTTTTTAAAGTAAGCTCTTACAATTTTATGTGTGATGGAAATCATTTTCTTTTTCTTATCATAATCTATTTAAGGTTTATTTTATTTATTATGGGGTATTAAACAACTGCAACTAAATACATATAAGGTTAACAAAATTTTATGAAGTAATGTTGCAGTCCACTGCATTATCTGCAGATAGGACATATTAAGAGATCAGAGGTTGCCACTAGACGAGCATTACCAAAATTAACAAATATTTTTAAACAAATAAATTTAATATAAGTTACTATAAGACTAGCTATAGCTACAAAACCAAATCAGATTAGAAACAATTTCATTTACTTAAATTATGCAATAAATAATAATATTAAGATTACAAATTAAGAAAATGCAATAAATAATAATATTAAGATTACAACTAAGAAAATGCAATAAATAATAATATTAATATTACAATTAAGGTTGAATTGGTACGCACGTCTTCTTCGTAAATATTTATCGGATATACGAAAATGTAATTAAATTATTAGAACAATAACAACAAGGACTATGAAATTCAACTGTCACTGCCATTAATCTTTTGTAGTAATCAATTTACCTTACCAAAATATAGAAGTGTTTGATTTATATTCTAACCAAACACAATTCCTAAAATTTCTAATAGCAATTAAGAATTCAATTGTTTTCATTGAACCGTCTAGAGCTGAGTTCGAGGGGATCACAAACAAGCTAGGTAAAGAAACCACATCATTAATATTTGATGAACAAAGGAATAAATAAACAGTTTGCTGCTAGCTAACAATTGTATGCGAGGGCTTGTGCCCGGGTTACACGAGGCTAGTAAAGTGCAGCACTTTCATAAAGTACTGCACTTTTTGAAAGTGAGAAATGAGCAATTCTTGCTTGCTTAGTCACTATATAGAATAGTCAGTGTATAGCTAGGTACAGAACTATCCTCATTTTTAAGCTAGTACCCTACCCCTAGAAGGACATTGCTCTTACTGTGTTGTTCTTGAGAAAGGTGAGGTGCATAGTACTCGCAACTAGTGCGTGTATGACCAGCGGGGTAGTTGCATAAAGCACTGTCAGTAGCAATGGCTTTCATTTTGACATTCATTTCGTTGTTTACGTTGTTGAGCAGACAAATTGACGACACGGTAGGCGCAGTGGCTGAGCGATTGACTGCTGCACTGCGTGTCGTGGGTTCGATTCCCGCACGGAACAAATATTTGTATTGCCTACAGGTAGTTGTTCCGGGTCTGGTTGTTTGTGAATGTAAGTTTATATGTTTGTAAACGCACCCACGGTACAAGAGTAATTCCGAGTGTGGGGCAACGTTTAAAAAAAATGTTCGAGCATATGAAGCAATGGATTAGCAATATCCTTCAAAATGATTCAGGTTGTGACTAGTGTGCTACCCAATTAGGGTGCAGATTTTTGAACGTATACAAAGAAAAAGGATCGTGGCAGGTGGACCTCTGTGGTTTATGGCTACCCCATGGGAAGAAGCGTGAGTTTATGTATGTATGTCAACAAAAGAGATAAGTATGCAGGGTCGTCGGATATAGTTGAAGTTTAGTAGTTTAGTGTAGTCTCTTTTATGCAGGTGAGAACGATAGTAAGCTAGTGTGCTAGTTTATTAGGTTGGTTTTCTATTTTTGGGCTACTGGCGTCCCTCACCACTGATTTTACTATCCTGGATTGTGTAGGTACTAGCTTACTGCAATGCTAGTGTCTTCAAATTCACTAGCATCGTGTAGACAGCTCTTGCAAACCAAGCCAGTATAAGCCAGGATATTATTTGTTTGCAATTAAAGTTTGAAAATCTAGCCTTGTGTAACCCGGGCATTAGATAATATTTTCGAAAATTTGGATAATTATTGATTTGCTTAGTGTAAAGTAGCCAATTGTAATAATGATATCTACATAATGTACTTGTACGATAAAAAGCTGATGTACTCACATTACAACTAATATGAAACATGGAAAACGAACCTAAGATGGTTGTCCTATTTGTCAAAATTTGCTGACAGAAGTGGACTGGTTGGGATAATGAGATTGTGGTAATTTGACAGTCTAGTCTAATCACATTAAAAGCCTCCGGCCACGGAACCCTATAACTTCTATAGGAATTCTGCTAATAAAGAAAAGCTTTGACAGGCTCAACGCAAGCCAAGGTAACTTCCGACTCTTTTGAAAACACGTGACCTGTTTCCCCACAAACATTCTGAATTAATGACCACAAATAGTTTCCGAAACTTACTTAAATATAAATTAAATGACCTTTGGCCCAGTTAATTAACTAAGGTATCGTATGAAAAACGAATTTGACTGCATTAACCCTTCCGCGAGGGTGTTTGAAATTTATGAAGTTGGAAACTTTTGAGTAGGAAGTTTCGTTTTATGTTTAGGGGGCGTTGAGATCAGGGCCCGTATACCCGTAATATAAAACGTTCAAAATCTAGTCGCAGTCGCATCTTGGCGACAAATGTCAAAAACTTGTCAAAATGTAGGGAAATTAGACGTATTTTTTACAGATTGAGACTGAGATCAGACTGTGAACGTTCTTAAAATTACGATAATTACCCCTCAGGTTATGCTGTTATTATGAGAGTTCATACTATTCAGTCCCGTAGTCAGAAGTCCAGTCTAGACAACAGGAACACTATCGGAGTTTTTATTTATTTATATATACTTTATTGTACACCATAAAAAAAAAACATAAAAAAGAGATCGAACACTAAAAAGAGTTTTTTTAACCGTTGACCGGAACGTACTACTGAAAAAAGTTTCATTCAGTAGCAAGTTCACTAACTCATCTGCTTATTGAAATTATCAAATGTTACATAAAAAACTTAAATACCTACTCGACTCAAATGTATGGGACAGCCGATTATTAAATTCTTCCTCAAAAGGGTTTAAATAGAGGATGAATGTTCGTCATAGTAAGTATCGTAAGGGATAAGGACGCCCATTGTATCTATCAATCTATTTTTTGTTATGTATTTTTGTGCTGTACAATAAAGCATATAATATAAATAAATAATAATAAATATCGTATCGTGTCGTAAAGAAGTTCGTCATTTTTGAAAGTGGGAAATCCCATAACATATGAAACGCAGTAGGTACCAGGCCTGACTGTACAGTAGATCACAAAACGTCCATTGAAGTATCGCCACACGTGGAGCCTATTATAACGCCCTCCAAAATATCTTCCACCGATACTTTGAAGCTAAATTATACTTCTTCACAGCAACAACAACTTAATCTAAAAATACGTCCGTTTAAAACTACCAACAAAGTAGAAAACTTACCAGCAATAGCGAGCTGCATGATAAAGAAGTTCATGCGGCTCTTCCTGGCATTAGTGCACAGTAACGCAGCGATCACTGACGCGTTGAGCACCACTATCGCCACGAACAGCACCCACATTACCGTGAACTGGATCGACTGGAAGATAAAGAGGCGAGGTTAGCTACGACACGTGTAAGTTAAGGTAAAGGAAATTCAAAATACTTGGAACATTTTAAACCATGTAGAATATAGTGTTTGAAACTTTCTAAGGTGATATATTAAATAAAATCCTAGGCTACTATCCTACTAATATTATAAACATGAAAGTTTGTATGGATGGATGGATAGATGTTTGTTACTCTTTCACGCAAAAACTACTGAACGGATTTGGGTGAATTTTGGCACACAGATAGTTTATAACCAGGATTAACACATAGGACTTTTTATCCCGATATTCCCACGGGATCGAAACTTATGCGGGTTAAACCGCGGAGCGCAGCTAGTAATAATATAAACGCAAAATTTTGGGAGGGTGGATGGATATTTGTTACTCTTTCACACAAAACTACTACATTTGGATTTGGATTTGGATGAAATTTGGCACACAAATAGTTTATAACCAGGATTAACACGTAGGGTACTTTTATTCTAATAATCTTCCGGGAACAACTTTCATTTCTTTCATAAATTAACATATGAAAGACATAAATTAATTAAATAAAAAAATATATTATAATAGAATAGTTGTCAACTAATAAAATATATCTTTAGAAATGTTGTTTTTGTGAAATCTAATGTCAGAAACACGGATATTAGGTACATATAATTACACACTTTATGATAAATTATTATTTGTGAGTAGGTTCGTACAAGCACATACACGTCAATCATATTTTAAAAACTATATGAGGTTGGCGTTTCCTCCATCCCCCCTCTCCAAACCATCCGTAGAGCTTTGACGCTCGAGGCTGACGATTTCACCTTCCCACCAATTTCCCGTACAATTTTCCAATATAACATTTCACTTAACTTTAATTTCCAACAAATAATTTTCTTGAACCATTTTATCATCGTCTGTCAACTAAAAATTAATTCAATTCAATTTATTACAATGTAAGCTTCCATTAAAAAACTTCGTAAGAAAATTAATTCACATTTAGTGGGGAGAGTCGGTACTTTTGACAGTACCGACACGAGTAATAAGTATGACAGTCAAGGAAATTAATTGTTTATCAAATTGATACAGCACGTCACTTTTCCGGGTTGTAGCCATTTCTTTTTTATTTTTTTTTACGACTGCCAAATAATAACTTAGCCTATCGCAGTCCACTGCTGGACATAGGCCTCTTTCAGACAGTGTGTTGGCGCACCAACACACCCTGTCCTCCGTTTTCTGCATCCAGTCTACCCCAGCCACCTTCGTTAGGTCGTCCGTCCATCTAGCTGGAGGGCGTCCCACATTACGCTTGGCGATGCGCGGTCTCCACTCCAGGACTCGTCTGCTCCAGCGGCCATCGATCCTTCGACAGATATGGCCAGCCCATTGCCACTGCCAAATAATGACAGTTGTGATTCAAACAGGTAATGGACAATTTAATGTGGTGGTCATTTGATAAGCAGTAAAACTCGCTGACTTAACATTTATGTAGGTACAGTCCTTTCCTTTTATTTTAACTCTGACAGCTGCGACCCAACAGCAACCTTATTACAACAATAATAAAGATCATTGTGATTTTGACAGACTTAACAGTTGCTGCAACCCAACAGCAACCTTATTGTCACGAAATTAAAGATCACTTTGATATTGACAGTGATGCCAATCAAAAGTACTGTGAGTGAAATGTATGTTTTATCTATCGGTCCTGGCGTTGTTTGTAAAATATTGATTCTGTATAACAAAGTGTGTATTTTATAATGTTGTGCGTCTTATTTGTGCAGAATAAATGTTATAATGTGCGTCTTATTTGTGCAGAATAAATTTTATAATGTGCGTCTTATTTGTGCAGAATAAATGTTATAATGTTTGTCTTATTTGTGCCTAATAAATTTTATAATGTGCGTCTTATTTGTGCAGAAGAAATTTTATAATGTGCGTCTTATTTGTGCAGAAGAAATTTTATAACGTGCGTCTTATTTGTGCAGAATAAATGTTATAATGTGCGTCTTATTTGTACCGAATAAATTTTATAATGTGCGTCTTATTTGTGCAGAAGAAATTTTATAATGTGCGTCTTATTTGTGTAGAGTAAATTTTATAATGTGCGTCTTATTTGTGCAGAATAAATTTTATAATGTTATAATTATAAGTTATAAGTATAATTGCAATTTATCTTTCTAACTAAAAAGGAGAAAATGGACTACCCCAACGCAGTTGTTAAAAGGTATTTTTATGGAAAATGCTATTAAAATTAAGGTCTGTTATATATTTTTTTCTGTTACTCAGAGAAAACGCCCTCGATTTTAATGAATCCATCCCGCGTAAATTGCAACGGTTTTGGTTCAAGTTTTAAGCTGTAGTGAGAACTGTATCAAAATCCAGCAGACTCGGAGATAATCCCATACATGCGAATGGAGGGCGAGCGGGTACTGTGATTGAATTAAATTGAATATCATACCTATGTGTAGTAGATAGTGCGTTTAGATACATAGTAAAGATAGGTATTCGTGACTGGTGACCAAATTTTACATAAAAAAAATGTTAGAGCTCTCAATAAAAAAACTAAATATATTCTCTTTTCTTAATTTTTGTCGTCTTACTTTTTATTGGTGTTATTTTTCTTATTACTCGCGTTAATTTTCTTATTTTATGCACTTGTTTCAAATAAACCTATCTTTTTCCTTCTTTTCTTTCTTTCAATGGCGTACTCACTAAAATATACCTACATTGAGTTTATAAGACATTGGCGTCGATTCCCTTGTTCACAAAATAAACTAAATTTAAGTTCAGTGCACCGTTTTCTTTCTATTTTGTTAAGAAAAGGACAGAAGATAAACATTAGTTTAGTCCTGTCAAATTAGTTAGCGCCGTTGACGTATTTCTAACTAGGTAGCCATCTTTTTAATCACGTCTAATTTGTCTATGAAAAGTATCTTAATTTGACAGGACTAAACTAATATAATAATAATAATAATATCCCTGGACCTTTCACACAGCGCCATCTAGTCCCAAGCTAAGCAACCTAATGCTTGTGTTATGGTAACAAGATGGCTGATAAACTACTTATATACATTTTTTTTTTTTGTAAATACATACATATTATAGATAGAAAAACACCCAGACTCGGAACAAATACATGTAGGATTTACAAATATTTGTTCTGTGCGGGAATCGAACCCGCGACATATAATATTTATCTTCTGTCCTTTTCTTAATGAAATACAAGCTGTTGTTTTGCATCCTCGTCAAATTTCAGGAGGCTGTTATGAAAGACACAAATAATAATCAAATAAAATTACGATCTCTGGTAAATAATGAATACATACTTGTTTTTTTAGTTATTTAAGTTTGACAGTATTTCAGAATACACCACTTTCAAAGAACAGAATCGCGTTATGGTGTCGTATAAGCGGCCGCGTTTTTATGTATGTGTAAAAGGGCAGTTACAGTGCGGTCTCACACAGGTCTCGTTTTTAAATGCGTGTCCCACACATGCCGATTTCAGAAAATTAGAAAAAAAAACCTATGTTATTGATTCGTGTGGAGAATCAGTAGCATAGTTACCTTCTTGAATTTAACGAGGATACAAAACGACATCTTGTAGAAAGAAAAAGATGTCCTGAACTTAAATTTAGTTTAGTTTGTGAACATGGGAATCGACACCATTTTTTCGTCTAAAAACATTTCAACTACGCAAGCCTCGCTTTTAAGCTTCTCCTACACGAATACAAAAATAATACACATAGCTTTGTAGACATCAAAACATTCAATATAGGTAACCAGGAAACATCGAACCTTACATAACGATAATAAAATATTCTTTATCAAAAATATTAAGTTGTATGTAATGTAATGTTATGTAGGGCGAACTACACTGTTAAAAGCCTGAAATATCGTAGTATCGTCGGGTTTGATAGTGTTATCACGACAGGCTCTCTCGATATTCGATGACGTTAACCCCAAAATATCCATTACACGATTAAAACCTTTCACGTTTTATTACAGAACATAATCCGATAAAAATGTTGTGGGTGGGATACGATTTGTGTTTTTATTTAATTACTATGTTTTCCTATGGGTTTACTTGTACTTGTGTAGCTTTTTCTGCTTTTCTCAGTTTAAAAATTTCCTTGAGAAACACTACAACAAAATCAAAGTATCAGTCCTACTAAATCTTAAATGCTGGGTGGGCACTTATCAGCAATGGCCCTTTTGCGTGGATGTGACGCATTTTTTCCCCCATCTAGTTCTTTTTTGTGTTTGTGTTCTTTCTTTGCGTCATGTTTACCGCAAATTAACGCATTTACTTTCTTTCTTTTCTTTTTCTTTCAGCGGAGCAATTACACCCTGCTTTTATCCAATGCCAATATATTTTTTTGCTTTAATTTAATTCTAGGTAGTACGACCAATATTATTTTTTGCTTTAATTTCATTCTAGGTGCCCTCAGAATTGGTTCAACCCTTATGACGTGATTATATACCTAAAGTCTATTCAAAGAAATGTTTCAAATTGATGTTATTTCAATTTAAATAAATATCAACTTTATTTTAATGATAATTAGGTTTATTTCAGAGTGACCAGCACTATTGAAAAAGTTATAAAAATGTTTGAAGTTGTGGCGTCAACTGAACTTTATTGTGTAGGAATTAAAGTTATTTTTCCATAAACCTTTGTTTATATTTTTGGCAAACAAATCGCAAATGCAGATTAAATAAGGTACTAAAGTTTAAACACATAGAGAATTTGGTTCAAGAACATAACAGAACCGCATCATGATGCGTGGAAGCCTTCTTGTCTCAGTCATGACGTGCAGCTGCCGACTATTTCTGTTTTGTGCTTGTGATTATAGATCTATTTTCTTTTTATTGTCTTATTGGGTACTTGAGTTAGTTATCTTATTGTATGCACGTGTTTTTGAGACAAGTAAACCTATTTTACTTTCTTTCAGAACGCTCTGTAACTTTAGTTTTTACACTAGGTAAGTACGTATACCGAACAGTATCTCTAAACACAAATTACATTTTCATATAATTTAATTTATAAAATCCAGTACAGACAAAAATGCGTAGGTTAAAGTATTATTTATCTATGGGTCTGTGACGCCTGAAAATAAATGGATTTATTATTCATATTGTATACTGACAGCAAAGCCCTAATTCACTTAACGATTCCTTACTTCGAAACCACGTCATTCCTTACCTTATCACATCAGAAGGCCAATTCTCGTAATTTAAAACGTTCAAAATCTAGTCGCAGTCTCATGTCAGCGACAAACAAATTTCATAAACTTGTCAAAATGTAGGGAATTTAGAGGTATTTTTGACAGATTGAGACTGAGATCAGACTGTGGACGTTCTTAAAATTACGAGAATTGCCCCTCTGCTATTAACGTATTATCTTATATCTATGACACAATGACGTGGTTTGAACTGTCAAAATACATATATGTTGTCCATACGGTTCACATTTCGATTTCTTTACGTAAACAAGACACGATATTGACGTGGTTTCCACGTGGTAAGATTTCACGGAATTGTATTGTCAATGTTTTCATTTTAGTTTTTATTGATTTCTATTTCGATACTTCATAATGGTTTTTTATTGTCCAGGCTTATTTTATTTTATTATTGAGACTTGACTGGCTTGATAACTTAATTACAAACATTTATACGCCCTCTGGCATAGCATAGCGCACTCTGTATTATCTTTATATACCACTATTATTGTACCTATTGTAGCAAAATAAAAACAGGTCTTCACTTGTACACGTTTAATGTAGTAAAATAAAAAATATTGTAAACGAAACTTAATGAAGGACACAGCACGGTTCCTAATATTTCAAAGGGTCAAATTGTAACTCTGACGCGACGTCCTTGGTGTTAGAGCCATATAATAAACTAGCTTCTGCCCGCGGCTTCGCCCGCGTGGATGTCGGAAATTATCCCACGGGAACGTGCTAACAGGATAAAATGTATGTGCTTCCCCAGGATGCCATCTATCTCTACGCCAAATCAGAAGTTCAGTGGTTTAGGCGTGAAAATGTAACATACAGTTTCAAGTTCAAATCCTCCCCTTAAAAACTGAATTACCCCTTTTTGTCCCGTCAGTGGTAAATTTTCGACAACTTTACATACTTATTAGTAATTATTTTCTGTCAAAACTATCAATACTGAGTTTCGAGTTACTCGGACTGCGCATTCAATTTCTTCCGCACAAACTTCACACCTCTTTGAGGGGTAGTTTTGAAAAAAGAAAGAAAAGAAAGAAAGAAAGAAAAAAGTTTATTTGGACACAGTTCGTGAAACACAAAATACAAAATCAAAAACATCAAAAACTTATAATGATAAACTTTATTACTTACTTAGGCAAGTATGCTTGCCAAGTTTCAAGTTTATTAACTAAATGAATAAGATTTTTCATATAAACTGTATCCCCCGCTTTTCACCCCCACAGGGGTGGAATTTTGAAAAATCGTTTGGGATTATTCATAACTTGATTCAAAGATTATTTATACCAATTTTCGAGTTAATCAAGCCACACATTATAATCCACCCTTGTAAAATTAACAACCCCTTTTCAACACGTTAGGGGTAGATTTTCGAAAAACCCTGAATTATGTTACTCTTTATTTTTGGTCTTATGTATAAACACTGAGTTTCGAGGTAATCGGACTGCGCATTCAAATTATTCCAAACAAACTTCAACACCCCTATATCCCCCTTTGAGGGGTAGTTTTGAAAAACTTATAATGATAAACTTTATTACTTACTTAGGCGAGTATTCTTGAAAAGTTTCAAGTTTATTAACCTAATGAAGAAGATTTTTCATATAAACTGTATCCCCGCTTTTCAATCCCACAGGGGTGGAATTTAAAAAAAATCGTTTGAGATGTATTCATAACTTGACTCAAAGATTATTTATACTAATTTTCGAGTTAATCAAGCCATGCAGTAAAATCCTCAATTCAAAACCAAAATGAAGAAAAAACATTTCTGGTTAAAAATGAGGTTTGCTTTGTTACATAAGAAGGTTGTTTGTGATAATATTATAATGTAGATAATATTGTGATTTGCCAATGCTGCACTATGTTATAAAAGCAAAATAATAAATGACATGATTTATTTCATTATTTACATATAAATTATATTTTTAAATATTAGAATATAAAAACATTAAAAAATATAAAAAATAGTAGCCCATCGGTATCGGGAACAGGGTCCAAGCTACCGGCGGTCAGGGCTCCAGGAAGAGGAACCTCTTAACAATGCGGACCGTGTCCAGAAGTACCGATTTCTGAATCAAGCTTTGATCCAGCTGCCCAACGAGAGCCTCCTCAGGTGTTGGTCGAGGCTCTTGGCTATTAACTCATTGGCTGTCACGACTATCGTTACAATGATCGCTGAGTCCACACATCCCACATGTCGACAACGTCGCGAATCAAGTCAAGATACTTGATTTGTTTTTATTGTTAAAAATTTACTTGCGTAGAACTTCATAACTCATAACATACGTCATCATGCAATTATGCATGTCAACAAAACTTTGATGAATTTACGGAAGTTCTGTTTGATTTACCTTTTAACTTTGTGAAATTCAACATAACTCCTAATCGTATGACTTTATATAATTCGAAAAACCTGATTCTAAATGAGTTTAGATAAGCCTGCTATTAACTAAAACGAATCCCGGCTCTTTACACTAATTACAATATTTGATACGCTGTATAATTATTTGCATAGGCATACGTGTATCGAGTCTCAGGAGATATTTATGGAATGTATTATGAACATTGTACCTTCTTTAACGCAACATGTCCCGGAATTAACGCTCATATTGAACCCGTATTTTTTCTTTTGTCAATTATATAAAAAATGATGAAGATATCGCCCGTTAAAGTTCCGCGTGACGTATTTTGCTTGCGACACTTTTGCAAGCAAGTGACGTCACGACTCCCAAATTTTGACGCGCTTTATTTTTGTCATTTTTTGTTTGATTGACAAAAGAAAAAATACGTGTCCATTATTTTTCGATAATCTAACTGGCGGACTAAACATAATTATTATTTTTTTACACAGGCAACTACCCTATTGTGGTCAAATTACAAATTTACGTACTCACACAGTCGCACACGTTTATGGGTCTAGCGTAGTAGGTACCTACTTCGTGCATTTCGGTTTGCTTTGATTGTACAGCGGAAGTGTGACTGTAATTAACGTAATCTGAATTATTTTTGGAAAAAAATTACCTTTATTAAAAAATGTCAAAAATCGATTCAGTAAACGATTCTGAACAAACTACTTTCATAATGTGCATTAATTAAGTTACACATTGTATATTGAAGTAAGAAGAAAATAAAGCCAGTAATAATATAGTAACTAAGAATGCATTTAAAAATGAGTTATTCAAAGAGAGTGATAGAACAGCTGTTTTTACATGACTGTGCGACAGCTGTGGGATAATTTTATAGCTTCGGGTAACTTGCTGTTCTGGCATCTGTACATAAGAAATGGTATCAAATGCTGGAAACGTGAGCTTCTTTTGAACTTTTTAGTTGCAGTCGGGTTTTTTGAATTTTTGAATTTATTTTGAATGATTTTTTATTTAATTATTCCTGCATTCTGACCAAAAAACTACGTCCTTACCTAACCATAATAATTAAATGTGCATCAGATTGCAAAACTGTTTACACCGTTAATTGCGTATTTTTGGACAATATTACGTGGAAGTGCGAAGTCTTCTACCACAAGCAATTCATTGCCTCCCAAGTAATATTTATTTATTTGGTTAGCCAACAATTGTTTACACAACACTTACATTAAGTTTAATTGTATGCCTACATTAACAAGTGTAACAATAAATATAATATAATGCACCAATTAAATTTTTTTTTTTTTTGTAAGTATGTCTAAGTTGCTCTGGTCTGACCTTCAGCAGCCCATAGTCCGCCGAATGTAAAATAGTTTGAATAAACCTGCTTAAGACTAACTGACTTAAGACACTGTCCATTAGGCTTCCTTAGAACGTAACTATTCCAGATTACGTAAAAGTTAACTATAAAATGCGTAATAAAATAAACATATAAACTGCCTTATCTTATTGAAGTATCTTATTTATGGCTTCTTACAGACGTTATAATACCGTACGTGTATCAATCAATGTATTGTGTGTTGCTGCAATCACTAGTTCCATCTGTCAAAAAACGGTTTACCTAAAGGACAGGGTATAGATACTTACATCATAAAAGTAATAAAAATTGGGTGCAGCGGTGGCGTTGGTGGCATTCTTGATGGGACCGTGGTCATCATCAAGTGTAAAAACTGTGGTGAAGTAGGACGTGCGAGGCGTCGTCTGCTGCTCAAACTCTTCGAGCATGATGTCTAGTGCCATAATCCTGAAACAAAGAAAGGATTGATTTAGAACATATTCCTGCTTCGTTTCCTCTTGTATTGGCGCTAGTGCCTTCGTAGGCAGCAATAATAGCAATAATATTGGCAGGTTAGCAAGGCTGATTTCATTTAATGCTTGGTATACTCTCTGGACAATGGACCAGCAGTGCGATTCTGTAACCATCCCACCGTGAAAATTTAGGTGAAGTGAGCGTGGAGTGAGCTGTCATTCCAACTAATGCTAAGGATTGACACAATTGACAGCTCACTCTAAGCTCACTTCACCTAACTTCGACGGTGAGATTTTTACAGAATGGATCGGTAGGACAGATTATTTTATTTCATCGGGATATTCGATATATTTAATGCTGGTATTCAGCTGAATCCGGTTAGACTGGAAGCCGATCCTAACATAGTTGGGAAAAGGCTAGGAAGATGATGATGATATTCAGTATATTTTGTTTTTGTTTAGAGATAAATACATCATTTGAACTTAGATCTAAAGTATAAATAGGTTAAAAATACAAAATTTGAATATGTTTGTGTTTTTTCTACGGATAAGAGCACAGTGCACGTCATTATTTATTTATTTAACATGAAACGGCCAAGGCCAATTAAATTACCTAAGGAATAATAAATAAAGGATAAAACTACACAACCGTCATACTCCATCTCACAATATTCCAGACAATACATCTTAGAGTTGTTGATAGCAATCTAGATTATGTCAGCCCAGAACTCAGCTATCTAAGTTATTTATCCCGTAGGTATGTTGCACCTGCCATGTTTTGTTTGTTTTGTTTTGTCAAACCTTAGTTTGACTGGTAGAAAATGCCTCAGGCATTAAGTCCGCCTTTGTACAGTATTTTTTTACTCTTGCATAAAGTTTTAATAAATAAATAAACTGAGCTACAAATTTAGTGCAAGTATAGCAGGGCATACAGTACATAGTATTTCGCAATACCCTTTAAACTATACCCAGCAAAGCATGCACAATGTAATATCGTCACTTATTTCAGCGAAATGACGCCAAAACTGCATGCGAACTATCAAGGTGAACGCTCAGGTTTTTCCCTTTATTAAAATTGTATTGTGCCGGCTTTGTGTCGGCGAAGCGTGTCGCTGTCGGTGTACGCGGGAGTTATTAATGCCGGCAGTGTTGGCCATGTCGGCCAAAAAAAGGACAACATTGGAACAAGCTCCCAGAATAAACAGAAATGTACACTGCATGATCCATTAGGATGGATCAGCATGGACAAATAAGCTATAAGCTTTTAGAGATAGAGTTTGCTATAAGAAGGAATATGGCATGAAGTTAATAGCTCTTTTAGAGATTAAGAATAACAGTATTTTGAGATTTAAGAAAATAATAAAAAGGACCCCGTTGGTATCCTTTAAATGATAAACGATTTTATTTCTTTGCTTGTCTATGTGTGATAATGTTGTACTGCCTAATGTACTAGCGATTTCCACAAACAGGGTGGCAGGGACATTGACGCACAAACTGAAACCTTGAATTCAACACATGATTCTAGCGTAAAAACATTTCGTCGGTTACCAAAAACAAACTTGCTATTGCATATAAAAGTACAAGCTCTTTGAAAAGCAGTCACTATTCAGTCACAGCCGTTTCCCGTCAGTAGGTTGGGATCTCTTGAGCACAAATGCCAATATTCAAATACAAGCTACAAGGGTCATTTGGCGCTCAAATGACATTGAAAATCTAAAATCATCGAACACATAAAAAATATGTTTTTGCGATTACAAACTTATTGCAGTTGGTGAATTGACCGTGACGTATACCGATGTATTGGAGAACATGTATTCATCTACAATGTTAAGTTCGTTTTTCGGATAAATTCATCTCAACTACGGAACCCTTCATTGTGCCTGGTCCGATATTTGGCCGATTTTTTTCCTTATTACGTCGCTAAAAGTAAGTAAATTGATCCTTGAAAATCTGCAATTATGTTGCAATGCAATAATTTTGCATAAGACCTAGCACAATCGCAACTAAGCTCGCCTTTGTTATTTAATTTATATATGAACCCACTTATCGAGCGACTGAGCAGCGCACGTGTTAGCTGCCACATTGATGGCGCGGATGACATGGTGCTGCTCAGTCCGTCGATAAGTGGGTTGAAAGAGTTACTGTCGACCTGCGAGAAGCCTTAATTACAACTCAAAAAAGAGTGAGCTCTTGGTGTTCAGAGCGCCTAAACAACGGCCACGCCATTACCTTTGGTATATCTCAATGGAGCAGTACTCGAAGTAGTCGATAAGTTCAAGTACCTGGGACACTTTGTCACCTACGGGATGATGACGACATAGAGTGCGAACGCAGGGCGTTGACAGTGAGGGGCAATATGCTTGCCCGCCGGTTCGCTCGATGCTGGGTAGACGTTAAGCTGCCAGTCTTTTTACTCGAGCGGTCTGTGGGTGACAGACATGAGCCGAGCCTACAACGTCCAGCGTGTGCATATAACAACGCCTTCAGGATGCTATTGCGGCCGTGGCGTCGTAGTGCAGCGATCATGTTTGCGGAAGCACATACGGATGGCTTTCATGCCATTATGCGTAAGAAATCAGCATTCTTACTACAACGTTAACGTAACAGTCGGAATGGCATCCTGAAAATGATTGTTGCGAGACCAGAATGCCTCGTCCAGGGCACCTGGTGAAGATGGCTTTAGGTTTACCTACGAGTAATACGGTAAATAAAGTCAGAGTTATCTACTAACATTACTAACTTATTACTACGAGTAACAATCTATGGACTGTAATGTTTAAAATAAATCTTTTTTTTTTAAATTTATTTATCGTGTTGAGATATCGATACCCATCATGTCTGTGAAGTTTACACAATAAAAAGCTGATTGTAAAAGTGATATTTCAAGTGACTACACTATATGGGGTCGGTGAACCCATAAAATTTAAAAAAAAAATTTTTTTTTTTGGTTTATCGTGTTTAGATATCTATCTATACCTATCGCGTCCGTGGAGTTTCGCTAGCTAATTTAATCTGACCCTGGTAACCGGAAAATATGAAAACTATGTAATCCACTTATATTTAGCCACAGTTTTCAAAGGTTATAAATTACATAACAGTCAAGGTCGACTCTTTTAATATTAGCATCTTACATTGTAAATTCTGTAGATATTACCATAAACAAGTCAGCTAATAATGAAAACCGCTTTTGTAATGCGAAAATATTATTCTGTTTGTTTGTTATAAGTGATGAAAGGAGCTCGTGGCTAAATGATAACAGCCGCACGCGTCGATCGAGAGTAAGCTACGCTTGCCGCGGTCAGTTCGGGGATTGGTGACCATTCATTACATATTAAGACCCTTCCGTGGCTTGTAAAGCACGCTAAGCCCACAGGCTTAAAGTGCGAATGACAGCCGAGATCAAAATCCCGCCTGTCATTCGTGGATCTTTGAAAGTCATTAGTAACAACGCAACATAAAAATACGATTATTTTTATATGGCGTTGACTTAGAAGCTTGATTTTTTTAGAGCTCCAAGGGACCGTAGACCTACGTATTTGATATTAATTTCAACGTAATACTTTCACACGTTTCGGAAAAAAAGGGTCTTGATAGACAGACTGACAGACGGACGAAAAACGAAGTGATCCCATAAGGGTTAGTTTTTCCCTTTTAAGGTATGGAACCCTAAAAACCACTATCTTCTATGCCAAGACAAAACAAACGAGATAATAAATAAAGAACAAAGTAAAAAAAATAAACAAAAGAAAATGTTCATTAAACATTCAGAGAAGTCTTAAAAAGGTTGTATTTCGTCGCGAATGACGATTGTAATCAGAATTCACACTGGCCACATAATGAAGAAAGAAAAAAAACATATTTTCATAACAAGGCGGGCCATGAAAGGCCTTACATTCTGCCAATTAATCTTGGTCAAGGCCGGTGATTCTTCTTCTAATTAGGTTGGTTACATAATATTATGTACCATAGACGGTATTCGTGTCATTATGTAAAGGATGCATACCTTAGTCTTGTGTCTTGTCTTGTGTGCGAGGCAAAATTATCTTTCAAAGGTTAGTGTTTATATTAGCAAAAGATGTATATCATGTTGCTAATGAAGGACATGGATGAATAGCCAATTTTAGCATAATTATCAACCCATGAAAGGTTTACTATGACCGCTCTTGGAAGGTCATTCATTGCCTTTAAGACTCATGCTGACGAGGAAAAGAAGAAGCACAAGATGCACGAGATAGGAATTATGGAAAAGATAACTCTTTACGCTATTCTTTTACTACTTCGTGTCGCTGGCACAACTGAATTTTATATCTCGTTGGCCCAAAAACTTTGCTACTTCCACGGCGTCGTCAGTGGCAGCGCAGAGGTAACTTGACTGCATGTTTTGGGACACAGAAGGCCTGATAGAAGGTGGGGGCATGGTTGGCGACATAGCTCCACTATCACACTCTACTGCCGTTCCGCTATTATGCCATATTTGCGCTATTACAAAAAACATTACTATTTGGTTTTGGTTTGAAGAAATACAGTCAAGCCAATCATTATCAAAACCTTTGTTACTCTGATAACCCCACGACATTTCCATGCCCTATAATTATTTGTGTTGTATTTTACATTGTTTTATTGAAGTTATTCTAGTTTATATGCAGCTTCTGTCCAATACATTTTTTCTTTAAATTTTATGTACACCTATAATTTGTGTATACCTTTCCTAAATGCTTTCAGACTATAGTTGAATGTATGTGCTGATGGTATTATTTATTATATAAAAACATTAAAGTACTACTTTTAAATCTATGTATCTAAATACCTACTTCAAAAGACTACCTCCATTTTCACAATAATTTTCCCTCTATAAATCAACTTATAAGTATGAACATTCATGCTTCAATTAGTTCGTTCAGTTTATTTTTTCTCTGTCTGCAAACGTTCGAGTTTTAATTAAAAACTTTAACTAAAGTGTTAAAATTGAGAGTTGTTTATAAATGACTAAGTTGCTTTCAACAAATACTTTTAAAGGAACTATAATGAATACTGCAAAGTAAAATGAGCCGTTTCTAGTGAAATGCAGAGAGTATTTACTTAAAGAGTAAGTACTTTGTTCGAGTGCTAAAGTTCAATATTGCTTGAATATTTTAGTCTCGTGTTTTAAACGTTTAAGTGCTTCTAAGCTAAAGCAACAGCTGTCTTAATTCCTTACTATTTTTATTACTTAGGTATGCTGTGGTATTAACACTCTGCCTACAAATCGTTACCGTATCGGTACTGTAAAGGCAGGCTGTTGTCTGCAGAAAACCTTACATCATGCAGTTTGTTAGAAAAATGACATTTGATCACTCAAGCGAATTTAGAATTCGTTTCCTTAGTTTATATGCGGCGATTGTTTTCATAAAACAACAGTTATGTGATAGGTGCTTGAAAGTGAGCACGTGCTCTTGAAATAGATAGCTCAAATTCAGTATTGCTTCTTATTTTATTGTGTAAATGTAACGCCTACCCCCAAACAGATTCCGGTCCATATACACCCTAATCATTCACGTCTAATAATTATTTCAATTGGATTATTAACAATGTTTCGACAAACACCTGGGTCTGTTCAATGAACTATTAAAGCCATTCATAGTTCCGTTGCGACAAAGGATAGTGCTATAAGTTCTGTGTCGCTCTATCTCTTTCTCTCTTGGTTCTCTAATTCATCAATGTACGGTCCCTGAAGAGAGGCAAATATTTATCTAGCAAATAACTTTTCTCAAACCCGTGGCGTTACGTCGCACATTTATCATGTTGGTCACCCTTGAGTACATGCAATCTTTACTTGCGCGATGCAGGTTTTGGAAGCGTCATCTATCTATTATTATTATATTATTATACTTATAATAAATCTGTAGAAGTGAAAATTCTGTACATCGAAAATATCAAAAAAATAAATGGCAGGGGGTGGTTACTAGACCGACACCGAACCCAAAAATGTGATTAAAAAAATTTTTGTCTGTCTGTCTGTCGGTCTGTCTGTCTGTCTGTCTGTCTGTTTGTTCAGGCATCACGCAAAAACTACCGGTTCGATTACGTTGAAACTTGGTATAATTATTCTTTAATATCCTGGGCACCACACTGGGTACTTTTTATCCCGGAAAAGTATATACAATAAAAAACAAACTTAATTTTGCGGTTCGATCCCTAGACCCGATTACTGCACCAACCGCAAATAATAAGTTTGTCGTAGGTTAAGTCACCCGCAATGGAGTTCATTTTTATTTTTTCTGTCTGTCTGTCCGTCTGTCTGTCTGTCTGTCTGTCCGTCCGTATGTCACAGCCGCTTTTTTCCGAAACTATAAGAGCTATACTGTTGAAACTTGGTAAGTAGATGTATTCTGTGAACCGCATTAAGATTTTCACACAAAAATAGAAAAAAAACAATAAATTTTGGGGGTCCCCATACTTAGAACTGAAACTCAAAATTTTTTTTTTCATCAAACCCATACGTGTGGGGTATCTATGGATAGGTCTTCAAAAATGATATTGAGGTTTCTAATATCATTTTTTTCTAAACTGAATAGTTTGCGCGAGAGACACTTCCAAAGTGGTAAAATGTGTGTCCCCCCCCCGTAACTTCTAAAATAAGAGAATGATAAAACTAAAAAAAATATATGATGTACATTACCATATAAACTTCCACCGAAAATTGGTTTGAACGAGATCTAGTGAGTAGTTTTTTTTAATACGTCATAAATCGTAACGTAACGGAACCCTTCATGGGCGAGTCCGACTCGCACTTGGCCGGTTTTTTTATTCCTTTTAGTTTTTAGAGTTATTTGGGTTTATTTTTATATAAGTTGTAGGTATAGATTTTAATTTTAAAGTATAGGTAGTATATTTAGGTTTATTTTTATATAAGTTGTAGGTATAGATTTTAATTTTAAAGTATAGGTAGTATATTTGATAGTGTACGTAGTGACCGTAGGTTATTTTATAATACTGTTAGGTAGGATTAGTCATTCGTATAGATATTAGTTTTTAGGGATTTTGCTTATTTATTGAGTTTAGATTAGTTATCATCAGAAATAGGTTTATTTAGGTAGGTAGGTATTTAATTTTCTGTTATTGAGTTTTTTTTTTTAATTAGGTAGGTACTTAGGTAAAGATATCATATAGGTACCCTCTTAATCACCACTAATGAGACACAATTGGTTTTCTATTGTAATTAGCCACAAAGGGCCCGCGAGATAGATGGCATTCTGGGGAAGCACATAGGTATATTTTATCCTGTTAGCACGTTCCCGTGGGATAATTTCCGACATCCACGCGGGCGAAGCCGCGGGCAGAAGCTAGTCTATAATAATTGACTACTTGTCAGCCACTGCTTCACTAGCCAGCTACGTGGTTCTTATGGATTAGTCCATGTTCAACCCCCACAATCTTTACCCCCGACCATGTTGAAGGTCTGATACATGGCGCTACTCCAGCGGAATGTTAAGAGATTTCAACCCATAATGTTTGTAAAGGTAAATGACGGTTCACACTGGGTGAAATTACGGTAAAAATTTTGGATCACACGTCAGCATCCCACTATTCATTCGATAAAAAACAAATGCAATATGAAACTGCGATGTGATCCCAAAATAATACAGTAAAATATCGTACTGCCGATCCATTCTGTAAAAATCTCACCGTGAAAAGTTAGGTGAAGTGAGCTTAGAGTGAGCTGTCAATTGTGTCAATCCTTAGCATTAGTTGGAATGACAGCTCACTCCACGCTCACTTCACCTAAATTTTTACGGTGAGATGGTTACAGAATCGCACTGCTGATCAACGCCATTTGAACGCGGTCTGACTGTTGTTAACTTTAAAGTGTTCTTGAATGTTCTGGTATCCAAAGTTTTAATTGACTATACGATTACCAACATTATCAGTTTCAGAGTACCGTTATGATATTCAGGACCAAGCTCTTGTGTGAGAAATTTACAGAAAGTTACAAGAAACAGTGAAATTGAAACTCCTAGTTCCACGAAACGCATTTGAATGCCAAACGACAGTAGTTACGGACAGTCAAATGCCCAAAAGCCTAACAATTGGTCGTTAGACTAGCTAGAGTATTGCCTCTCTGCTCCCCAATAATTGGAATGTAGGGGTCAGATGCCATTCGCTCTGCGTAAAATACTAAAATTCGGCCCTATATGGGTCGTAAAAGCTGGGCTAAACTTAGATAAAAGGTTACTTTTATCCTTGTGGCTTCCCGACTTACATTTAGAGACGATAACATTTATAGTCCTTTCTAAAAGTATCTGATGAAACTGTAAATAAATGGATCATAAAATGTCCTGTGCATGCCAATTTTTAGTGCCACTTACAAATTGAGTGTTTTCATTTGATTATTTTAATATTTAGAAGTATGAGGAATAGGGTGTAAAGTTTACTCATCCCCCATAGAAAAGGCAGTATCCTCCAACGAGATAGGTGTCTAGTAGGCCGATTGATGTTGGGACTTAGTACATATATTATGTTAGTTGCGCGGTAAACTCTGCTTGCGCGATACTGGATTTTGCGTGACGTCAGTGCGATTCGTAGTTCGCATTCGATGCTTCCACATATAGTTAAATCTGAAATTCTAATATTTAAATAATCTTTGGGTTCTTTTTATTTGACAATTGAGATTAATTTTATAACCTCAAGTTTCGTCGATGATTTTTTAATAACAATTTTATTTTAAATGTATTTGTTTAGTGTTATTCGAATAATAATTGCTGGAAAAAGAGGTGAGATATTATAAAGTTCAAAACCTTCTAAATAAATACAGTTGAATCTGTTACTAATTCCGTGGCGCGAGTGATTGCATAAGAACTTAATCTTAACAGGGATTGTTTACATTTTTATCAGATACTTTTGGAACAAACCTTACAAAGAAAATATGAAATGCGTATTAATAAGAAATGCGTATTAATAAATCGGATATTATTTTTTTGTTTTCGCCACATTATTATAGGGTGGAAGTAATTTATTGATATGATGGAAGTAATCACTGTTTTTCTTCGGAAAGCGATTTGCACACAATAACATTTGTCTCCCTTGTAATAATAGTGTTATTCCATTTCTCCCGAAGTCGTTTTGTCCCAAACACCGTCATACTTTTCTCTCTTGACCCATATTTTAACAGCAATATCCGGTTGTATCTAGTTACAGCTGGTTTTAGTTCATATTACGGGATTTTTCCAAGAATTTTGCTAGTATCCGAAAATACCGGAAGACGTAGCGTTTAGGAGGCCCTCCACAAGGTGGACCTTATGATGACCGCAGGAACTCGCTGGATGCGAGAAGTACAGAATCGGTCTAAGTAGCGGTTCTTGGAGGGGGGCCTACGAGTATGTACCTACATACAGCACTGGACGTCTTTCGGCTGAAGTGATCATGATGAAGATCCTAAAATACTGTTTACCGCTGTTCGGTATCCGTTTTTGGAATTAAACCGACGATGAGACCCATTAATGCGACGTGTGTGAGCTTTTCGTTTTAATGTAACTATATCTTGTTGATTGGGTTCAGACTATTTTGTAAATGTTTTATTTTAAATATATTAATCTACAACCACTCGGTGCTGGTAATACCGTCTTCGGTTAGTAAACGGAAGTCAATTGCAAACTTCATTAAAAGAATATTTAATATTTTATTTCCGGAAGTTGCTTGGCACGCCTCCTAAAGAGGTATGAGGAACCGGGTGTAAAGTTCACTCATCCTCCATAGCAAAGGAAGTATCCTCCGACCAGACGGGTTTTGTGTCTGGCCGGCAACTGCTCGATGAAACAAGTCGGGCTGTTGTATATATGCTAATTGCGCGGTAAACTCTGCTTGCGCGATGCAGGATTTTGCGTGACGTCAGTATGACGCGTAGTTCGCATGTAACGTTGTAGATACCGCCACATACCTATTTGCAGTTTTTAGATGTAGAAAGGTATAACATTAAATGTCTGTGTATTGTTAGTTCTGTGTAGAATAAAGACCTATAACGTTATGCTCGTTTTCTTTACCCAATCCGTTCTGACATGTATAAAAGTTTTTTAAATTAAATGCTTGGTGGCAGGGACATCGGCGCGCAACCTGTTACTATGAATTCAGTACATGATCCTGAACCGCCCTGTGTTGAAATTTTTCGTAGGATATTAAAAATAAATTTGCTGTTCTATAAATTTTGACAAGTTGAAAAATTTTGTACCTAGAATCGTGTGCTGAATTCATGGTTACAGTTTGCACGTCGATGTCCCTAACAATCTGTCAAAGTTTCCATTGAAACTGCGTACTTAATTTGTCTTTTGTGCTCGATTGGCAGGTGATTGGATGATTGGGTCTTTGTATGATTATTTTTGGATATGTACCATTTATGAAACACGATATTTTAATGAAAATATTTTACGAAAAAGGCTTTTTATGATTGACATTATAATTATAAGTTTGGCATTGTCAGGAGCTAAAACATAAACGTAGCATTATTTTATTAATATTAACATCCTATACTTTTTGTTTACCTGTGTTCTTCAAATAAAATTTGAATTTGAGCTTTGTTGTTAATGTGTTTTATAAATAACGTAATTTAGGGTCAAATTACTACAGTGCGGCCGAAGAGAGCTGCGTTTTTGACACCTGTCATTGTCATACAAATGAATAAATGTTTTGCGAATTTGATCTTTATTAGCTACTAGAATTGTCGCACATACAGGTAGTTGTCAAGAACGCATTCTCTCGACGGCCGGGCTTTAAGAGAGTTTTTAATCCGTCAAATAATTTGAAATGTCTACCTATTACGGTTCAAAGGATACAGCCCTGTGACAGATGAACAGACAACGCAGCTTTAGTACATAATAAGGTCAGACTTAAAGTCTTCATCATAATCTAAGTCAAAAGACATCCAATCCTGGACATATTATGTGGTAAAAAAAATAATAGATATGAATTTTTAATAACTTTAGATATGTATTTTTAAACCTACCTACATACACAATACATTTGATTTTTTTTTTTTAACATAATGAATGTGAAGTTGCAATTTAATAAAGTGACAATTTAATTTTGAAAAGCTTTATTTTTTAAATACTTTATTTTGATTCATGCACTAGAGGGCGTTACGTGGTAATGTCACTAGTTTCCGTCAAACTTTATGTTGGCTATGAAGTTATTACAAGTTGCGCAGCGACTCACCTCGTGTTAAGTCGTGTTCCGAGCTGCCATGAAGTTTAAATCGGGCTGTACGATAAAATCGCCGTCGACGTGAGCGGGATACACCGTCAGTAGCGTTGAGGGAGTGCGGCTGTTTGCACGCTTGTCATCCAGGCTACTAATAAAAAGCTCCCAATATTTAACTATTTACTTTATGTATTCCTATACTTATCTAGATAATAGTTTTCCATATTTCCTTTTCTTTTAAGATTTCACAAAGCAAAATTTTTCTCTGAGTACTGGCACAAGTCATACAGAGGACAATATTTTAAGTGTCACCCTCTGGAATTCCACCATACTATGTATACTACACGTCATACTATATATACGTCACTTGGGAGTGTGCGCAGGAGCTCCACGACCTGATCCAACCATCTCCCTTTCAATACCGGACTACCAGACAAACTGCAGGATACCGTCCGCACTTGGGACTTCTTCTCCACATTTATTACGCGCACTGCCAAAATGTGGAACTCTCTGTCGGTGCCTTTGTTCCCTTCCACGTATAACCCGGCAGTCTTTAAATCAAGAGTGAATAGGCATCTTCTGGGCACGTTCGTTCCATCATAGACCTCATCCATAGCTTTTCACCAGGCACGATGAAGAGCAGGCGCATTTTGACACGCTTGGTTTATATGGAAAAAGTTGACAATGCCGCCTCGAGCAGCGGCAGCCGAGGTGTCTCCGTGCTCTGTGGTACACAACAACGGTGTATTATGTGTGTGGTGGGACCTGGGTCCGATTCCCAGGTCGAGTAAAGTGTTATGGTGTTAACAGCCCGGAATTTGGAAATTAGCGGTGTGATACCCCCGTTGGTCGGAAAGCACGTTAAGCCGTAGGTAGTGCGCCTGGTGCGTAGAGTACGCGGCAGCGCCAACAGCATCCTCAGCATGATCGCTAGTCGGCTGGACTGTGAGTACATCAATCATTGCTGCACCATTTGTCATGGAATGGCGCAGTAGTGATTGTTGTTGAGTTGTACTTTCTTTTCTATGTTTGGTGTTGTGGGTAGTTTTAAGTATTACTAATACTAGTCTATAAGAACATTGTTACTAACAAATTGGACTCCATGGTCTGAAATAAAGTGTTTATTATTATTAATAACTCTCTCCGGTCGTGTCGGGTTCCGTGCCGTCCCATCAGACTATGAGAGTGTGCGAGAGAGAATGCATCTGTGTGTGCGCATACACTTATGCACTATAATTTATCTCCCGTGCCGAAGTAGTACCTATTCGTTGTGATTGGTCTGGAGGACTATTATTACTGCATTATTGCGGTAAGGTTCCGTAAAAAATTTCATTTTGACGTAAAACGTTCTTTAAAGTTTCCGAAATCACTTAGTACTACTGATATTGCTTTTAAATTGTACAAAGTTAGTACAAAGTTGTCACTCTTGAAGACTTGAAGCCGTTTGAAACAAAGTTTGGTACACCATATAATCGGAAATTACGATATTTACGATAGAGAACTTACGGAGGCAATATCCAGTTTAGAGGTAATTGAGAATCGCATGCTGAAGGCTGCTCTGTAAATAAAAAAAAAGTATAATAATAATCATAATTTATTTGTTCCAAAATACAGACAATTAAATAATATGGTGATACACTATAATACACTTTATACTATGTTCAGATATTGAACATCTGTGTCTGAACTAGATATAAAATATCTGTATTTCAGACATCAGCGCTCTTCCCCTGTCAAGCACGACACTTAGTAATTAACTTTGACTGACCTCTATTCACATTTATAATACATTCTATCAAAAAGATACAATAAAATATTAAAATAAAAGGAAGTGACAAATGTAGAAGAACAATCTTAAATTAGTTGTATAGTGATGTCCTCCGGTGAGTAGAGTGTACATAAGTGAGTGTATGTGTGTAGGAGGGTGAGTATTGTTATGAGCTACTTAGCTATAGACAACAGATTTTCGGTCTCATTGTAGTTTAGCTTGCTAATACAGTCCACTACAGTAATTTTACATTTGTTCCTGTTTAAGGGGTATATATCTACAAGCTTATTTAATCTGTCATACAGAAGTATGAACGAGGACAACGCCGTATGTAACCTACAAACGTAAGCTTGACAAAGCCAAATTAATTTTGGATTCAAATTTGCCAAACGAACTGCAACCCAATTTAAATCCCAGGATTTTGAAAGATATCCATTGCTACATCTACTCGACAACGTAAATACCGCAATGAATGTTGTCAAATTGTCAAAATTAATGGCATTGTAATTGTCAAGTATCACGCAATTATCCCGCAGTTTTGTATGAATTATTGACACTTTCGTAGCAGTCTCATTCTCAGCCTGACTTCAGAATTTTGACTATGTAGTCAACGATTTTTAGGCTCCAAACTGAGGCAGACAGAAAACGTTAAGTACTTTATATACCCAACCACCCTTCCACAAAACTAAAAACAAAACAACCCGAGTATGTAATTTCGTTTGTTCCCAAACAGAAAATTAAAATAGAAATCTCTATAACTACGCAAATTACAAAAGCACCAATAAGGGTCCGACTTTTACCCTTTTCACAATATTCAGCTGATAGGCTTACAAGGGTACAATACTGTTCGTTTATTTACTTATGTACAAAGAATTCAATATACTGTATTGACAGGGATTGCAATAATCCCAAAGGATTTCTTTTGTGAATATTTGTTTTGTATCAGCGAACCACAAAATTGGAAGGAGAACTAGGAATTAATTTAGTGAAAATGTGGTTTCTTTTTTGCTTATACTTATATGATATTTTCATCATTGTTTTTTTATTAATTTGTTGTTATTTAGATAGAGATTTACTTAAATAGTTTGACACAGATGACTAAGGCCTGATTTTTCAATATTCAGATAATTTTAATCTGAGGAATAAATATTGCGGTTTGACAATTTTTGTATAGAAAATATGTGAAACTGTCGTATTTATTCTTTACATATAAGTTTTCTGATTATTGAAAAATCAGACCTTAGTCATCTGTGTCGAACTATTCGAATAAATCCCTATCTAAATAACTACAAATTGATAAAAAATCAACGATGAAATATCTAATACATATTATAAAAAAATATATATGAAAAATCACCCCTAGGAGTAATAAAACTGATTTCTAAATTAGGTGACGATAATTACCTAACTTTAAACTGCATATCTCGAACTGCTGACTTCATCGTTGGTCGCAAGCGCTATTGCTGAACCCTGACTTCGATTTCCACTTCAAAGCAAAGTTTCATTTGGTTTTTCCATCAGGAATTTCCTAGTAACAAACCGAACTCTAAGTTTGTGCCTGGTGTGCTATTAGATGGGATTTAAACAAAACAAGCGAAAGGTGGGTATGCTACACGTAAACCTCTGCCTAACCCTTCAGGTATATGGAGGTATATGGTGGTATTATCTATACTTATAATAAATCTGTAGAAGTGAAAATTCTGTACATTGAAAATATCAAAAAAATAAATGGCAGGGGGTGTTACTAGACCGACACCGAACCCAAAAATGTGATTAAAAAAATTTTTGTCTGTCTGTCTGTCTGTCGGTCTGTCTGTCTGTCTGTCTGTCTGTCTGTCTGTCTGTCTGTTTGTTCAGGCATCACGCAAAAACTACCGGTTCGATTACGATGAAACTTGGTATAATTATTCTTTAATATCCTGGGCACCACACTGGGTACTTTTTATCCCGGAAAAGTATATACAATAAAAAACAAACTTAATTTTGCGGTTCGATCCCTAGATCCGATTACTGTACCAACCGCAAATAATAAGTTTGTCGTAGGTTAGGTCACACGCAGTGGAGTTCATTTTTATTCCTTTTACTTTTTAGAGTTATTTAGGTTTATTTTTATATAAGTCGTAGGTATAGATTTTAATTTTAAAGTATAGGTAGTAGGTATATTTGATAGTGTACGTAGTGACCGTAGGTTATTTTATAATACTGTTAGGTAGGATAGTCATTCGTGTGAGTTTAGATTGAGGGGCCCGTGGCTAAATAATAACAGCCACACAGGTCGATCGGTCAGGTTAAGCTACGCTTGCCGCGGTCGGTCTGTGGATGGGTGACCATCTTTACATACCGAGACACCTCCGTGCCTCGGAAAGCACGTTATGCCGTTGGTCCCGGCTGTCATTCGTGGATCTTTGACAGTCGTTACGGGTAGTCAGAAGCCCGAAAGTCTGACAACCAGTCGTACCAAGGGTATCGTATTACCCAATAACTGGGTTGTGGAGGTCAGATAGGCAGTCGCTCCATGTAAAATACTGGTATTCAGCTGCATCCGGTTAGACTGGAAGCCGGCCCTGAACATAGTTGGGAAAAGGCTAGGCAGATGATGATTGAGTTTAGATTAGTTATCGTCATAAATAGGTTTATTTAGGTAGGTAGGTATTTTATTTTCTGTTATTGAGTTTATTTATTTTTTTAATTAGGTAGGTACTTAGGTAAAGATATCATATAGGTACCCTCTTAATCACCATTAATGAGACACAATTGGTTTTCTATTGTAATTAGCCACAAAGGGCCCGCGAGATAGATGGCATCCTGGTGCACATACATTTTATCCTGTTAGCACGTTCCCGTGGGATAATTTCCGACATCCACGCGGGCGAAGCCGCGGGCAGAAGCTAGTGTATGTATAAATCTACTCACTATAGATGGCTAGAAGGCTACCCTGACAAAACCAGAGTCAAAGTCTAGTCGCAGTCTCATCTCGGCGCCAAACAAATGTCAAAAACTTGTCAAAAATGTAGGGAAATTAGCGGTATTTTTGACAGATTGAGACTGAGATTAGCCTGTGAACATTTTTTAAATTACAAGAATTGCCCCTCAGATAGTAGTAAAAAATATTCATATTCAACAGTAACAGAAAGCTTTAAATACCCAGCTAGACACCGTAAAACTGTTTACAAAACTCGAATTCCAATGAGAGTGCATTGGAACTCGAGTTTTGTAAACAATTTCCTCAATCGTATCCTCAATTGAAAAAAAAACTTCAGAAATGTATGAAACAAATCACTTATCTGTTCAAACAAATAAAGGAATCCCACTTGATTCATACAAACAAGCAAACACACACGAATTTTGTAAGTATTTGGGGAAAGTATATATTGGGACGACTGATTTTTACGTAAAACACATGTTTGTAAACATTATGTTCATTGAATAAGTGTTATAGTGTGTTACCACAGGCCCCTCAAATAGTATGGAATATACGTCGATGACCAGATTTTGTGGTCTGAGGGTTTCATGTCGTAATTTGGCTATAATTGTCGATGGTTAATTACTTTTTAAAAAATTTCAATAAATTGTGGATAGATTTGTGTCTTAATAGTTGATTATTTTTTTTTAAATATTAGTTTTCTGCTACCCATCGGCTGCTTTTAATGTTCAAACTTACATTGTCTGTAAAAACATTATATTAATCAAAATTCAAAGTCTATAAAAAACGATCATTACACGACCATTAATAAAGCTTATAAATAAATCAGCTCGATCAACACTGACCAAACTTTCTATAATCAATCACAATTTTTTAAAAGTCAATTCCCAACAAGACATTGAGAAAACGATCGACGATTTTTTCAAACTTTTTTTTTGATGCATACTTACGTAAAGTCACTCCTTCTTCCCTTGGGGGGAGGCAGAAACTACAGAACGCCACCTGCTACGATGCTTACATACTCCTTTTCGTTTACGTTCATGCATTGGTCATTGTATTAAAACAACACAAAGCTCTACCCTACAGCACTAGATATACTAATAAAAGACGTAAAGATATAGTTTGTCCACAAAATTCTACAAAACATGCTTTTATAGCCAAATTTTACCTGTACCTCGGACCTCTCCTATATAATAGACTAAACTCGAAAACAAGCATTTATTCTCTGAACTATACAAATTGTAAGAGAATCCTCAAGTAGGCTCTCCATAGCATGTCTTACGAAGAAACAGAGAATTTACTAACTGTGTTAAAGTAAATATAGGTATACAAATATTTATCAAATTTAGAAACTAGGAGTTATGCTACTCAACATATACATATTTTTCTATTGTCAACTCTTGATTATTTATTAATTTTTAAAGACTATTTTAGCTCTTTTCGCCTGAAACACAGGATTACCCAGTTCAGGCACGTAAGTCTTAGAAATATAATTTAAATTTAAGCAAAACTGTACTAATTTTAATGCCTTATAATTTTTTGAATAAATATTATTATTAGGTATACACGCACGACGGTTGCAAGTGCTACGCACAAGACTTTTCTAAAGAACATCACCAATACATCCTCCTAGGGCGTCTCCCTCCCAGCGTTTTGGACACACGTCCTTGTAAAGTTTGTCAGTCGCCTTTAATTCATCTTTTTGACATAACCAAACCAACTAAGCAATGAAATCACTATCTATCATCTACTTCCAAAGCATTCGAAAATCTGCACGAACAGCCATAATACGCTTTCCATACTTGACTTTCGACCCAATGAGGCTAATAAATATTCTAGCGGAGTCTAGCTTTTCCGTTCCAACTAGACTCTTCAGAAACAATTTAGCCTGGTCGTTTATATTTTTATAGTCCGGACAGGAACGTGCAGGAATTGTGAAGTGAGAGTTCGATTGCTTTATTATTTATTTATTTTATTTTATTTTTGAAAAAAAACGTTGCCCCGCACTAGGAATTACTCCTGTATCGTGGGTGCGTTTATAAACATTTAAACCCACATACACAAACAGCCAGACCCGGAACAACTACCTGTAGGCAATACTAATATTTTTTCCGTGCGGGAATCGAACCCGCGACACGCAGCGCAGCAGTAGATCGCTCAACCACTGCGCAAACCGTGTCGTCCATCTTCGGCTTCTTTCGGCTTTGTTCATTATACATTAGGTTTAATACTACCGTGAAATTCATGTCAATAAAAAAATCTTTGCTATATAAACAACTAGGGCTAATGTGGACCCACATTAGCCCTGGAATCGTAAGCACGGAAGTCATGGTGAGAGGTGTATGTCCAGCCGTGGGATGATATGGGCTAACAGTATCCGTGTTACCGAGCAGATGATTAGAATCCTTTAATTAAATGTTTTTTGACAAACTAATGACATATTTTCAAACATCGTCATTTATTTGTCTTATTGGTAGGTACTTCGTAGATCTCTAGCAAACTTTTGAAAAAGCGAGGTAATTACCTTGTACTCTAACAAGTACCATTTACTCAAAAAGTGGAAGAATGGAAATTTACGGTACAAAAATTTTGTAACCCACTTGAATAAAAATTTCATAATAGTTATGTGTGTTTACGACTTTCGCAGGCTGTGTAACATCAAAATCAGTGGTTACGTCAGATTAAAAAAGTTTTAAGTACATTTAAATTGGATTTACCCCGAAATTTCAGTTATTCCTTTATACGCCAACAATTATAGGGTATTTAATTAAATAACTTATTTCATTATTATACCATAGTATGTTTTTAGGCTACCGAGACACAAGCCACATCACTCTAAACTTTCTCTTTTGCTCACCCTGTCTACCAGCTTAAGTCTAGCCGTTGTGTGACAAGTGATCTGTAAACACATCACCAACCACACCACATTTAACTTCTAACTTCACTAATAGAATAATTATTATAATACCAGCCTATACTTGTATAGAATCCTACTAATATTATAAATGTGAAAGTTTGTATGGATGGATGGATGGATACTCTTTCACGCAATAACTACTAAACGGATTTGGATGAAATTTAGCACATACATGGTTTCTAACCAGGATTATCATATAGGATACTTTTTATCCCGATATTCCCACGGGATCAAAACGTATGCGGGTGAAACCGCGGTGCGCAGCTAGTCAAAAAATAAAACAAGTAAATAATACTTACTTATTTAAGGTACGGAAGAGCGGAGTCTCCTAACACATGCTTGTTTGCTTAAAAGGAGGCTCCAATCACTAGTATGGGCTTAATAATAAACATAAGATTTACAAACTATATCCTATACTAACTAAAAGTATTAAAAAACTAAAATAATGCGTCGAAAAATTTCTCCACATCGCTGGCGACTGGCAATGTACCCAAGAAACTGGCGGCATTGCCACGTTGTATGGCAATGCTTAGCCTCTGGCCAAGGTAAAAGCCAGCCCTTGGGTCACGGGAAGTGTCACCCAGCCGCTTAGAGAGTTCATCACTAGTTGTTAATCCTGCACTATACCACTCGCGAAGTTGCTTCGACGAAGTACTAGTTTAAATTGACCGAAGTCGTGTACGTGACTATAATATGTATACTCATGGTGATAACTACGGGATGCTTCGATTCCTTTGACTCGGGCGCAAAAACCGACAGCGATTGGAAGTCACCCGAGGCGAACCGAGGTTGGACGAAGCGAGCTCAAGTGTCCTTGTACATTCTTGTATTCGCTTAACTTTGATCAACTTCTCAAGTAATGTAGTGCAGGCTTTAAGGTATTTACTTGTTAAAATGATAAACCATTTTTCTTTTTTTTTGTCTACGTACCAAGAACATGACAAACACGCAAAGCACCAACAAAACAACAAATGTATCAAAATTGCGTTGCAATTAACTTCACACGCCTCACACCATACAGTACGGCTTTGATCTCAGACTCAAAGGTTTTCTAATCACGGCGTGTCTCTTCTTCTCAGAACTAGTCGCGTTTAATTTGAGATCAGCGAGTCTGTACGTGAACGTATAAGTAAACGTTTTGCCTGTATTAATGTTTGTGAAAGCTGGTAATTAAGAATTAGGCACGCATTAATTAGTAATTAGTGTACGTCACCATGAACATGAGGCTACAGGAGCTAGTGCGAATCTTGGGGTTCATTCGATTAATCGAGTCTGGTCAAACCACGCTGGGATCGGTGCAATTCATTCATTCATTCATTCTATCATACTAATATCGTGATGCCTGTGGTTAAGACGTCGCCTATCATGCACGAGATTGGGTTCGGGTCCGGACAAGTACCAAAATGTGACGTTTTCAATTCATATGTACTTTCTGGGTTGTGGAGGTCCGATAGGCAGTCGCTCCATGTAAAATACTGGTATTCAGCTGCATCCGGTTAGACTGGAAGCTGACCCAACCATAGTTGGGAAATTCTAGGCAGATGATGACGATGTCCTGTCTGAGTTTATCTTGGACATTACATACAACACATACTATAAGCTATGACTATGACTTGACTATGTGTATGCTCATGTCTTTTTTTTATTAGGTAACATTATTTTTTATTTGTAATTGTGCGTTTTGTTTGTGCAGAATAAATTATTTTTCTTTCTTTTCTTTTCTTTTCTTATACTGACGGAAAAACATCGTGAAACCTTTTCTCATAGTTACAAGTTTGAAATCGCTAACCTATCATTAGCAAACATGCTGATTAACGCAACTGCCTTCTCTATACTCCTTTCATACAGAGAAATTACACTTACATAAGCATAGTAAAGAGGTCGCGAGGTTTTGTCAAGTCATAAAAACCTTGCGAAGCAGGTTAGCTAATGGCCGCATTATATCAAGATGGACAGAATCATTTTTTGAGTGCCTTTTGAAACTCTCTTCCTTGAGGAAAGTGCTATGAATTTCTATGAGCAATTTGCCGACGGCTAAGGGCCGGAAATGATGCCATTTAGGTGAGATATTCTTACCAAAATTAAAGAAAAGTTATGCACTGATGAATTCCAACAATTTATATTGTACAGACGCCAGCATATCAAGCTACTACAATCTGTCAAATTTCTTTAATAGATTTTCAACTTTATCGCTAAAGCATTAAGGCTCAAGGTTGATTGGGAAAATTTAACAGTTTCGGGTAGCTTGACCTGCTGGCGTCTGTACCTAGAGGAGCTTCTGCTCGATTTTTTCCGTAAATTTTATACTGAATATATTTCATTGCTGTAGTTGTTTTCTTTTAACCGTTATTGTCCCCACTGCTGGGCAAACGCCTCTCCACTCTCTTTTCACCTCTCAGAGCTGCCAAGGACCAATCTTTAACAAAGGAGTCCAGCTCATCCCACCATGTCCGTCTAGGCCTTGGGCTGCCACGTTTAAATAGAATTGGGCTGGACATATCTGCCTCATGACAGACGATCAATGGGCCGAACTTGCGACCCAGTGGGTCCAGCTTAATGGCAAACGACATCGCGGCAGTTGTTTATTATTTATTTAACACTTATGAGGCAGTCGCTCCATGTAAAATACTGGTATTCAGCTGCATCCGGTTAAACTGGAAGCTGACCCCAACATAGTTGGGAAAAGGCTAGGCAGATGATGATTTAAGACTTCCAGCGCAAAAATGTACAGAAGCGGACTTAATCTTAAACTTAAGACTAAAAGAAAAATATATATCATCTTTTATTCAATCATTATTAAAATGCGAAGGGAGTCTCTTACTAGAGCAGCTAAAGTTCATTTCTAGCACTAAGGAATAACTATTGTTGTTATGGTGTTCATGCAGCCGGAATGAAATAACATGTTCAAGCTAACGCAACCGCCCTTACTATAACGCTATATTTTATTTTATTTATTTATAAAGGTTTTCTTACCAACAACTCTGTATAAAATCATTATATTAATAATAAAGCTTAAGAGTTTGTTTGAACGCGCTAATCTCGGGAACCAGTCCGATTTGAAAAAATCTTTTTTCATTTGACAGCCCAATTCTTGAGGAAGAGTGTAGGCTATTTAACATCTCGCTACGGTCTTTTAGTGCCTGGGAAATAGATAAAAAGTCAGATAGAACGCAAATTGAAAACGAAGTAGAGCACGGACGGGCGATGCGATGCGACGGGGTGGGTCGGGAGAACACAAAATTTCACACGGACGAAGTCGCGGCCAGAGCCTAGTGTATTATAAATATAGGTAACAATTATTAATTACTAGCAGCGCCCCGTGGTTTCACCCGCATAAGTTTCGATCCCGTAGGAATATCGGGATAAAAAGTATCCTATATGATAATCCTGGTTATAAACCATGTATGTGCTAAATTTCATCCAAATCCGTTTAGTAGTTGTTGCGTGAAAGATTATCCATCCATCCATCCATACAAACTTTCACATTTATAATATTAGTAGGAATCTATACAAGTGTAGGCTGGTATTATAATAATTATTCAGGCATATTAGTGAAGTCAGAAGTTAAATGTGTGGTTGGTGATGATCCTATACATTAATCCTGGTTATAAACTATCTGTGTGCCAAATTTCATCCTAATCCGTTCAGCAGTTTTTACGTGAGTAACAAACAACCATCCATCCATCGATCCATACAAACTTTCGCGTTTATAATATTCGTAGGATTACAATGCTTTAGTGTAATTGTATACGATAAATATCTTATTAGCTAGAAACGCATGATACTATGCAGAAATAACATTCTGGGAAGTAACGTGGTATTACAAACTTTATACCTACATCTTGATACGATTACGTTTTCCGTGAAGGAAAGTGTCTAGTTGGCGCGAGGATTAGACACGAGTACACGAGTACTTCATAGAACCGTGCTATTTAGCTTATCTGGAAAGCGTCGTATTTCCAGATAAGCTAAATAGCGCTGTCCTATGAAGTACTCGGATGAGCTGGACTCCTTTGATAAAGATTGGTCCTTGGCAGCTCTGAGAGGTGAAAAGAGAGTAGAGAGGCATTTGCCCAGCAGTGGGGACAATAACGGCTAAAAGAAAACAACTACAGCAATGAAATATATTCAGTATAAAATTTACGGCAAAAATCGAGCAGAAGCTCCTCTAGGTACAATTTAAATTGTTAGAATTCATCAGTGCATAACTTTTTTTTTAATTTTGGTAAGAATATCTCACCTGAATGGCATCATTTCCGGCCCTTAGCCGTCGGCAAATTGCTCATAGAAATTCATAGTGCTTTCCTCAAGAAAGAGAGTTGGCAAATGGGATTTTGCTTGTTATTTTTACAACATGCAGTCATTTCAACCTAGTTCAGGCAAATTAGTAACTGAAGCATAATCCGCCTATAATGTTCACAGGCGTCCTCTCTGTATGAGGGAGTGGGCCGTAATCCACCACGCGGGCCCACTGCGGGTTGGTAGACGTCTCATGTCTTCAAATTTTTGGTTCTAGAACATTTCTTCACCATTTTGAGAGCAGTGGTGATGAAATTATTTACACAAAGTAAAACGCCGGTTTGGGTTCGAACCTACGACCTACAACCCGTAAGACGCTGCCGTTACCACTGGGCCACCACTACTATTAGCAACTGTGCTCTATTTTATTTTTGTATCGGTATTTATTGTTAATGAGTCCCTTTTATAAATAAAACTTTTTTTTTGGCGAATTGGAAATGTATGTTTTTTTTATTTAACTTCTATGTGATGGAATATTCGCAAATATGTTCTGCATATAATAATAATCTTTATTTCATAAAAAAACACTACTTAGATTACATTACAGTTGAAGTACTATGATAAAACAAAAATATATTTTCTTTAAATGATAATTAAATCTAATTTGTCAGATGAGACATTATTTTGATGACACGATGATGATTTTATTAAGTTCCTAGTTAAATGGTTGAAACAAACTACTTGTTCGTAAAGTAGTTAAATATCTAGGTACATACGAGAGCATTATCAGCCTATAATATATTACTTTTACTGCTGGGACACAGGCTTCTTCACTTCAACAGGAGTGGACCATAATCCACCACGCGGGCCCAGTGCGAGTTGGTAGATGTCACATGTCTTTGAATTTTCGGTTCTAGGCCGGTGTCCTCACGATGTTTTCCGTCACCGTGTTTGAGAGCAGTGGTGATGAAATAAATTAGAAAAAGTAAAGTGCCTGCGTGGTTTCGCACCCACGACTACAACTCATAAGTCGGCGCCGTTACCAATGAACCAACACTACTCAGAAACGAGGGTGACGTCAATTAATTGACAGACAGAGTATAAGTTATCTATAATAATAATTTATTTAATCTCAAAAAAAAAAAAAAAAAGTTTACATTCTGGTTTCGAGTAACACTGGACCCCACACTAGGATACCCTGTGTCGTGAGGTCCAGTCTCTTTAATCACATAGTTTGTATTAGCAGTAGTTTTCGTAGTATCTGTGACCAAAGTTTATCGTATCTTGTAACATCTAAACACATCTCTATCAACATGTAGCTTTGATAAACATCAACCCTGTCGGTTGTACCAATCAGCAAATGAACACCAAACCGTAGACCCTTATAAATTATTGCGTAACAAACCGTTTCCTTGAAGATATATCTCTAAATGCCAACAAGATGGAAGATTAATATGGAGCGGATTCCTAACAAGGTTTCAATCGGTTTAGATAAATATTAGAAGGCCGGACGGAATTGAGACTGAGGTACTGCCCTTCCATGATTGGGTTAAGTTAACAAGGATATTCTGAGGAATTGTGTTTACGGGTACATTCTGAGATGTGGCCGGGATTTATAATTACCAAATATTTGAGATTAATGTATCGTGGAATTGATGTGATGGAGATAGTATTAATTTATACTATCGGAATAGCAATTACCAACTTCAAACAATTCGTTGATTTAATCAATAGTTATTGAACTTGCAAATAGGGCAGATTGTATTATTTTTGTTTATTATACACCTAGTGAAATGTTACCTTTAGATAGATAGATATCTTTATATCGGCGCAGGATTGCCTTTACTAGAAGAGGTTATCGTATTAGTGGTTCAACAGCTTCAATATCGTCAGGATTGTGCTGGAAAATAGCAGTTCATGGTGGAAATGGGACGACAGCGGCTGCCCTGACATCATCTGTCATCAGAAGACAGCCGTCACGCAGCCATTTTGATTTAGGGCTGATTTTTCCGACGCCATCGCCAGATAATTTTATCTGAGGATTGATTTTGAATTTTTGAAAATTATTCCATCAGACCATTCCATTTTCCATTCTGTCAGACGTCAATTTTATTACACGAATAAAAATTATCTGTCTATTGGAAAATCAGCTCTTATTAGTGTAGTGTAAAAAGTGTGGAAACAATAGTGACAGTGATACACATTATAACACAGGAATAAAGTAGGTAATCAAAGAATGAAGTGACGAGAGAAGACGACCCACTGACCAAGTGATTGTAGAACCTCATTAATCAGATCATTAAATCTCTAAGGAAGTGGAACAGACTTGTATAGAGTACAATCAACACTATTCAAGTACTAAAATAATTATCACGTAAAAAATTTAGGGCTGATTTTTCTAACGCCAGATAACTTTATCGGAGGAATAATTTTGAATTTTTGACAGTTCTTCCATACAAAAACTGTCACACGTCAATTTCATTCCACCAATAATAATTATCGGCCAATTGAAAAATTAGCCCTTAGGGCCGATTTTTTAAAATAGTAACTGATGGTTAAATTTTTACAAAATGTGTTTTTTGATCAACTTTTAGTTTATTTAGTGGTCTCTAATGGTTATTTTTTTAACTAATAGAACCAGAACTAGATTTGACCATTAGCAATGATTTTATATCATTAAGCTACGCTTGCCGCGGTAGTACCGTGGATGGGTGACCATCTTTACATAGCAAGACCGCTCCGTGCCTCGGAAAGCACGTTAAGCCGTTGGTCCCGAGTGTCATTCATGAATCTTTGACAGTCGTTACGGGTTGTCAGATTGAAGCCTAAAAGTCTGACAACCAGTCGTACCAAGAGGAATCGTATTACCCAGTAACTGTGTTGTGTAGGTCAGATAGGCAGTCGCTCCTTGTAAAATAATGGTATTCAGTTGCATCTGGTTAGACTGGAAGCCGACCCCAACATAGTTGAGAAAAAGCTAGGCAGATGATAATGATTTATGATACAAAAATAAAAACGAAAGCTTTTTTTTATGGAGTATTCTATTTGTCTATCTTTAGACAACCCATCCACGCACCAACGGCGGCAAGCGTAGCTTAACCTGACCGATCGAACCGTACTGCTGATATTACTTAGCCACAAGCCCACCATAAATTATACAGATATAAATGTAAAAATTTCACAAAGGGTGACACAAGGGCGGTCTTATCGCTAAAGTTAAAACAAATGTACCTCCGTACTTATACTAATTTGATTCATCTTCAAGAGACAAAATATTCTGCTACGAAAATATTCTAACACAATATTTCTAAAAGATGGTTTTGAAACTTACCTAGGTCACCTATTTTTATAAAAAATATATAATTAAATCATTTTTCCTCTATATTTAGTGACCTTAATGGTAATGTTATTTTAACAAAGGAAAGAATAAATAATATTGCCCACTTTACTTTTAGATACTAAGAAGTAATTCACTTCCAGAAAAATTGCCTTAAATATTATCTTAGGAAATGAAAACATAAATTATTTATTTATTGTAGAAGCTACATAACAGTGAACAGTGGTGGCCCAGTATGGTAACGACCCCGACTTACCAGTTGTAGGTCGTGGGTTCGAACCCACGCAGGCACTTTACTTTTTCTAATTTATTTCATCACCACTGCTCTCAAACACGGTGACGGAAAACATCGTGAGGAAACCGGCATGTCCTAGAACCAAAAATTCGAAGACATGTGACATCTACCAACCCGCACTGGGCCCGCGTGGTAACCCAATCCCTCTCAAAGAGAAAATGCCTGTGTCCCAACAGTGGGAACATTATATGCTGATTATGGATTATGGAGAAGCTACAGATCCACGGAGTAAATAACGCAATATGACTAGACTAGACTTAGCCCATTCAGATTAATTTTAGCTTTTATGATAAGGATCACATAATTAAACGGTTATTCATATTTTATGCTCGAGTTAGTTTCCAGTGGATATAAATCTCGGAATAAAAAGAATAAGAGAATTGTGATCGCTTTGAATGATAACTGACGATGCGAAAGAAATGAAGAATCGTGTCAAAACCAAGGCAGGAACATTCTCAGACGCAGTAATTGATCAAATTATTGAATGTAACAGGCACATTTTCCTAATATAGTCAGAAACAGCCTAATGTAACGGCAATTCTTGGAATTCATGCCATTTCCAGACATGATTATTAGACATGTGATATCTACCGACCCGCACTGAGCCCGCGTAGTGGATCGCGGCCCACTCCCTCTTACAGAGAGGAGGCCTGTGTCCCAGCATTAGGAACATTATAGGCTGATTATTTTACAAGTCTGTATGCCATTACCGTTATACCTACCCAAGTTGTTTCACAAGGCAGGTACGAAACATTCAAGCCTCTCTATATAATTTGTGTATATGTTATATGTTTCCTGAAGTATGTTTCAATACAATTTGATTTGAAGAGACCATACCAAACCACCTCATTTATATTAATAACTCAGCTACAGTTTCATTAATACTAATTGCGCCCAGACGATTATTAATATTGCAACATTGTAACCCATATTTTCCTACATCTAGATTCGATGCTAGTGCTGGCTTTGACCTATCTATAGAATCTCCCGCTATCTCTTTCACGGTCCACAGCTTCTCAGAATAGTGTAGCAATTTTAGCTCACAGCTGCAATGGTATGTGACAGCCTGTCAGATCCTACTGTAGCTCAGGCACCTGTCCTACCGACGGCGACTAACGAGAAGTGAGTAGAGCTGGAAAGAAGTTGGCAAGCAACAACGTCGACGGCGACGAGTGATTACTCGCTGGTATGGGTACTATATTCGCCAAAACCTATATCTGATACAAAATCTCGTGCACATGATGACCCTGCGTCCGTAAGTAAAACAAAACGCCGACACGACACGACGCTCTTCCTCGTATACTTGAATGACTTCTGTAAACTAGACCTTTCAGGAGGTAAAACTATATCTTATGCAGACGACACCGCTCTGTTGTTCTCTGCTGATACCTAGGACAAAGTATATAAGGAGACGCAGGAAGTCACTGGCTGCAGAATAACTTCCTCACTCTTAACCCTGATAAAACCCAGTATATGATATTCTCGATGCGTATTCAAAATGAACAGCTGCCTTATACCCGCTCGATCACAGCACATAGTTGTTGTAATAGCTTAGTATGCTCTTGTCCAACGCTAATAAAGACAGCGTCAATTAAATATCTTGGAATTATTCTAGACTGTAACCTTTCCTTCAGAGATCACCTTCTTACATAGGACAAGAAAGCTGATCTATGTTTTCAAGAACCTTAGACATTTTGAGCCCCAAAAATTAGTGAAGCAAATATACTTAGCACTCGTACAGTCCATTCTTCAGTATTGTATCCGTTTGGGGTTACATAAAACTATATTAAAGCCCTTAGAAATTGCCCAGAGGGCTGTACTAAAAGTTAGTACTTTTCGCCCTTATTTGTACCCTACCCATCTTGTTTATCAGTTGTGTGAGGTCCTGACAGTTCGCCAGTTGTTTATATTTCTGGTAGTTCTGAAGCAAAACTCTTAACTTCAATTCTCAAAAAGTGATACTAGAAGACGAAACATTATCAGTAATCTTGACCAACCTTCTTTCAGACATGCTTACGTAAACAAATACTTTTGCTTCTTGGGACTGTGCTTATAGAATGGACTGTGCTTATACAATAAGATAAATGACGTTTTGGAAATATACCCGCTAAATAAAAAAATATGTAAAAGTAATATCTTTAAATATCCTAGTAAACATACATATGAAGAGACAGAATAGTTATTAAAAATACTAAATAGTAAATCTCTTTTATACTCACCCTCTCACACTCTTTCACACACTACTCACCGAGAGGTTAACACTCCACAGACCGTTTTGTTTATTTTGTTTTAAACTTTTTCTTTTTCTGTGTAATGATATACCTTCTGTTATTAGTATGTCTAATTAAGTTAGTAATATAATGGTCATCATAAAGAAGAGCGCCGATGTCTGAGATATATTTTTTATCTAGTTCAGACACAGATGCCTTCAGTATAAAATTAAGAAAACTTGAATGTGTCTAGGATATCTGGTCAAATGTAACATGCTTGTGGCGTGGGCGTAGAGTAATTTCGGAACTATTCGGAACTATTCGGAAGTAATAGTCAATACGTTTATACACAGAATTATAATCATAAGAAAACAGCAAAGTTTTACACATGTTACAAGAGGTGTTGGCACAGTACGCAAACGCGTGCGCATGGTTCGGTCGCTATTGTGATTGAGGAGGATGTAGGTATATGCTCTGTGTCAAATAAATTATTATTATTATAAAAGAGGATCCTTTTTAGGTCGACTAATAATATGCGCTGCAAACAGGAATAGTCCTTACGGAGGTCAGATATAGATTTTTGCGATAGTGTATACCCATTGATGGTCATTCATTCCACAGTGTTCTGCCCGCAGTAGGTATTTCCCAAGCGAGTGTCGCAGAGCGAGCTCTCTTGGAAAGATCTTGTCGCTGCGAAAAACGAGTACTCGCCGAGGTGTGAACAGTCAGTCAGTGAGTGATGTGACCTCTAAATTATGCTTATTTTTATGACTTTTACTTACGCGGGACCAACCAAATTTTTGAGCGAGAATGGTTCCCTTTATGTCGAGTCCCTTTACGTCGAGCCGAGACCCTTGTCTCGCTTCTATTACCCCTACGCCGAGTCTACGATTTCTGGCCCGTCTCTATTCCCTTAACGTCGAGTTTCTTTACCCCGCTTAAGAAACAGCTGATTTTTTTGCGCACGTTGCGAAAGGGGGCTAGACGGAAAAAATTAAGACCAAAAGTTGTAACGACACTTTTTGCTATAGTTGTAAGCCGTGCGGCGTGCGCGTGTTTCTCTGTCTCTCTCTCTCTCTCTCATATAGAAAGCAAGCCAGTTATATTCGTTTCGTCCATCTATTTCGCATTGAATAGTGTGGTGTGGCGACGATTATTTTTGTTGAGTGTATACAGGTTTTTTGTACATAATAAAAAATAATAACAATAATGAATCCTGACAGTGCTTCTGCACAAGTTCCGGATATTGCTGATGGAGTTAAGTAAGTAGAGATTTTATTACAATTCCTTCACTAATTAATCGAAAGGAACCTCGTTCCATCCGAGTATTCCTTGACACCTCTCAAGTTTTTTTTCGTGCTTTCAGAGATAGTCCCATAGTGAAAGTTGTTCATATTTATGGGTAGAATACCCTGTGAAAATTTGCGCACTGAATAAAAACTTATCCTGTATAAATAATGTAAGTTACTTTTTAGAAGAATTATTTACTGTAAAACTATAATTATGCTGATTTACATTTACACTAATAGTACCTAATGATTACACTGTGATTTATATAGTAGATTAAGAAAGATACCTACTTATTTGAGAAGACAACAAGCTACAACAAATAATAAAACACTATTTTAATTAGGCTTTTAATTTATACCCTGACTGTAAGTACCTTTTAACCAAACTCGACGTATGGTAATAGAAAGCGTAAAATTGTAATATTTTGCAATAACAACAGACTTCAGATTCGACGTAAAGGGACTCGACATAAAGGGAACCATTCAGAAAATCTTTGATATAGTTTGACCAAAACCGCTGTACCGCGCCTTCGGTATGTGCGCGGCGAGACAGGGGGGCAGTGCAGGCCGCTCATTCGTCATCGCTCACGGCGTCCCGCCCCCCACCTCGCCGCGCATTCCTCCCGCCTCGCCGCGCATTCCTAAGGCGCGGTACAGCAGTTTCGGTCAAACTATAGCTAGCCGCATCCTCGTCAGCGGTGGGACAGGCGCTATGCAAGTCACGTCACGGTGACTCGTGACATGTTCTAATCAACTTCTTTCATTTGTTTTTCTGTCGCTGTCGCAAGAAGCGTCTCGCTTGAGCGTGTAGCTCGTGTCCAAGGGGTAACGATTTTATAGAACAGCTATAGAATCATATATAAACTAGATTAACACGTCAAATTCTTGGCAAGTCCTACATTTCAGTCACTAATGAAATAACTCAAAAGGGATTATCGATGAATGAATGAGTTCTGCGAACAGTCTTAAATCAATGTGAAGGATTATTAATACACAGTTAATACTCTCTAAACAGACATAAGTCAGATTTAACGATTGTTGTATTACGCAGTTTTAATGGAAATTTCGGAGTTAGGTTTCCGATATGGCTGAATACGTCAAGATAATGGGTTTCTTCCGAGATAAATATTTAGGAATCTATCGTCGAAATAACTTAGTGAACTTTTTATCTATACGCCAAATATTCTGAATGGTATGCCCCGATCTTCCTGTTTCTGAAAGGCTGATCAGTTTCTGATTAGTAAATCAGCACCCTTAAGGATGATTTCCACCAAACGGATCCGAAACGAGCCGGTTGGTGGAAATCATCCTTAATTGCGTAATAATTTCAATCACAATCTCATTTGAAGTATATTGCTAATCCATTGCTTCATATGTTCAAAAAGTCTGTCTGCTCAACGTAAATAACGCAATGAATGTTCTTGAACTGTCAAAATGAAAGCGAGTGTAGTAGGATTTTATTTTTGGTTTTCGTGTCACTGCCACGACTTTCTCAGATCTTGTTAGCCTAAAACTTCGTCATTTCCAAGGCGCTGTCGCGTGTAGGTGGCAGCGCAGTGGTCACTTTGACCGCAACTTTTGAAACAGAGGGCAGGATTGGAGGTGAAACATAGTTTGCGACATAGCTCCACATCCACACCCTGCTGCCGTTCCGTCGAGGTAGCCCCACTTTACCAGGTTTGAGTTACATCTAAACACTTGTGTCTTGAAACGCTTCAGGGACTTCCAAGTGGACGATGAAAGGTAACATGAAATGTTAAAGTTGGTAATAAGTACTATTTAAGATATGTAATTAGATAATAAGAATCTGTTAAAAACAAAAACTGTTTTGAATCGTAAGGAAAATTGCAAGGACTGTCATAAAATAATACAATAAATAAATATACCCCTAGGAAAAAAAAAGGTCTCTGATGACGTCAGAGGAACTACGCAACGCCCTGTGATTACGGGTGAATATAAAAAAAAAAAAAAAAAAAAAAAAAAAAAAAAAAAAAAAAAAAAAAAAAAACATGAAATGTTACAGGTAATTCATTCGCAATGAATAGTTATTTTTATACATTTCATTATAATTTGTAAGTACTTATTATTCTCATTCTAGTAATATATATGTTAGAAGTATTTATGTATGTTTATTTGTATGTATGTTAGTATATTCTCGTAATATTTGTTTAGCTTTTAAGTGAATTGTTTTTGATTCTATGTATTATGTTTTGTCTCCTTTGCTCTATCACACGCTGTCTACATCTCTGTATCTATTGTCCTATCTCAGGTATGCTGGAAGAGATTTCTTATGAAATAAGCATCACCTCTGTACCTATTTTTTCTGTTCTGTTTTTCATTGTCTGTTTATATATGTGTGTACATAAATGGTAAAATAAATTAAATAAATAAATAAATACTTTCAACGATAGAATTTGAAGTACCAAATAAAAGCTTTGGAAGTAGCTCTAATTCAGCACAAACAGAACAATTAATTTAAATGCACATAGTTTTGCAATTAAGCCAAGTGCAGCGTTATTATTCACCAAATCTATAGTACGAGTAAGTGATATGTTTATTGTGTAATTATGTAAAACAGTTGCGGCGTCCTCAGGAAATTATCTATTTATTTGTACGCAGAGCACGTTTTGCGAACAGAGTGGCTATTAATGAAACCGCTCGATACTTTAAGAGTTCAAAACTCGAGTGATATATTTTTGGATTATAAAAATATATATATATATATATATATATATATATTATGATATATATACTCCCTCTCACAGAGGCCTGTGTCCCAGTAGTGGGAACATTATAGGCTGGCTATGCTTATGCTTTTAAAAGTATATGTAGGTCATTTTAAACTGAAACTATTTAGGTATCTACAAAAGTATCGACTGTTTAGCTATAGGTATATTTACTTGGGCATAAAACATTAATATATTTTGAATATACAAGATGTAGATATACAAAAATGTGTATTCTTTTGAGGCGATGATAGAATTTTATGATCATATTTGTTTAATATTCTTCCAAAGAAAATAAAAACTTTTTCATACGCATTAAGTACCGACTAAGTCTTGAGTTGTTAAGATGTTAATGTTATACATCAAGCATCTTAGCAATGAATATACTGAGTCGGTTTTACCACCAGTTACCAAAGGTATTGTGTTACACGGTATCTGGGTTGTCGTGGTCAATTAGGCAAATATTCAGCTGCATCCGGTTAGACCGCAAGCTGAACCTAACAAAGTTGGAAAAAGGCTAGGCGGTAATGATTCAAATTATTATCAATAGATACATAACACGATTTAAGCAATTATATGGACTACCGATAAAACCGCCGCGGCACCTCATTTAGTTTTAAAAATATTACTAACATGTAACAGTGTTTGGAACAACCTACTGACAGAAAAAAAAACATTTAACATCTGTACAGTCACGAGTACCAATATGTCAACACTCGGTAACTTTCAATTACGATTTTTTCGTGAAAAACGAATGCAACGTTGAAATACGACACATTACATAAACTTATGGGTTCTAAAATGCTATGTTTGTAACAACATAAAATTGCATTAAAAATAAAGCAGTAAATCGCTTTTGAATAAAGTCAGACTGTCTACATACTTTTACTCGTGACTGTACACATAAATAAAATTTAAGTTTTTTTTCTTCCATTTTCTCTGTCTATCTGTTCCAGCTAATCTTCGAAACAGCTGGACCAATTTAGATGAAATTTGGCCCTGGGGAAGGACATAGGCTACTTTTTATCGACACACCACGCTGGCGAAACCGCAGGCGGAAGCAAGTTTATCATAAGATTCAATCGAGAAAAATAGGACACCATAATAAGCCACTCGATTCTGGTTCCAAGGGTCTTAATTATTCTCGAAATATATTTACAAATGATTAAGTGTTAATATCGACAGCACCGTAATGATCACGGCCTCATTTGTATTCAGAAAATTTTCTGTGGCAGTCGGTAGTTAAAGGTGAGAGGTTTGGTCAATTACATGACAAAACGAGAGCAGTGAGGCCACCACTGCTCTCGTTTTGTGGTAACGGCCCCGACTTGTAAGTCGTTGTAGGGTTGTAGGTCATCGGTCGAACCCCGCCAGGCAAGAGTTTTACTATGTGTAAATAATTTAATCACCTCTCGAAAACGGTGAAGAAAACATCGTGAGGACACACACATATCTTAAAACCAAAAATTCGAAGACATGCGACATCTACCAACCCGCACTGAGCCCGCGTGGTAGATTACAGCCCACTCTCTTCTCGAAGAGAGGAGGTCTGTGACCCAGCAATGGGAACATTATAGAATAGAATAGAATACGTACGTATAGTGCGTTTTGTTTGTGCAGAATAATAGTTATTTGTTATACAAGAGTGCAAAGTTGCTTTTTAACCGCGTGTTTAATTTTGATGACCGAGCAAGCGAAGGATTCTAAAATTGAATCACGAGCGCAGCGAGTGATTCAAAATTAGAATCCTGAGCGTTAGCGAGGGAATCAAAAGAGCACGAGGTGAAAAATATTTGCACTCGAGTGCAACACGTAACTTTTCATTCCACCTCAGCGAGGAAATGACTAAATGCAAAGGCGTCAAGCAAACTTCCTCGTCGCTAGAATCACTCATTTTAGTTTTTTCACTTGTTTTCAAGTTTCTTGTTTTTAATATAAGGTTTAACAATGACGTGAAAAAATGCCGCGTAAAGAACCGCGTACAAAGCAAATTGAAAAAAGAACACCAAGAAGGTTCCGAGTCTGAGTTTTTAACAAATTAAAAAAAAGTTGTACGATATGTTCGGCACCATAGAGGTAGCAGTAAATAGGTTTAATGTTTTTTTTTAATTCACAAACTTAGTGCACACGATGTTCTAAATTCAATTTACTTTATCCTCTAGAGAATAAAAACGGCTTTTCCACTCAGATATTGAAGATTAAAAATACTCTTTCCGAGATGGTGGGATGAAAAAATATTTTTCATCCCACCATCTCGGAAAGAGTATTTTGCCGAATATATCATACAACTTTTTTTTTAATTTGTTAAAAACTCAGACTCGGAACCTTCTTGGTGTTCTTTTTTCAATTTGCTTTGTACGCGGTTCTTTACGCGGCATTTTTTCACGTCATTGTTAAACCTTATATTAAAAACAAGAAACTTGAAAACAAGTGAAAAAACTAAAATGAGTGATTCTAGCGACGAGGAAGTTTGCTTGACGCCAACAGAATTGACTGAAACTGTTAATAATGCGCAAATGAGCTTTCTCCCTCAACAATCACGCGAGAAGTATTTAAAACAGTACGATATGTTCAACACGTGGCGACTAGCAAAAGGAGCCAAAACTTTCTCAGAAAACGTTTTGCTGGCATATTTTATAGAATTATCCGAGAACAAGAAAGCAAGCACTCTATGGAGTACGTATTCGATGCTAAAAGCAACAATAAAGATGAAAAAAGACAAACATATCGATACCTATCCTAAATTAGTGGCATTTTTACATTTAGTCATTTCCTCGCTGAGGTGGAATGAAAAGTTACGTGTTGCACTCGAGTGCAAAGATTTTTCACCTCGTGCTCTTTTGATTCCCTCGCTAACGCTCAGGATTCTAATTTTGAATCACTCGCTGCGCTCGTGATTCAATTTTAGAATCCTTCGCTTGCTCGGTCATCAAAATTGAACACGCGGTTAAAAAGCAACTTTGCACTCTTGTATAACAAATAACTATTCTTTCTTTTCTTTATTACTCTTTATTATGTACACCATATAAACAGACATAAATATAGAAATTTTACAAAGGGTGACACAATGGGCGGTCTTTTTCGCTAAGAGCGATCCTTAAATACCACCATTGCACTTATAGGCTGATTATAATTATGTACATAACAATACATAACATCACGCCTGTATCCCCTGAAAAGGTAAGTAGTGCTTAGTTATTTTTAAGGCCCTTATGTTAAAGGCCGTGAGGGGTCCGTGGCTAAATAATAAAAGCCGCACAGGTCGATCGGTCAGGTTAAGCTACGCTTGCCGCGGTTGGTCTGTGGATGGGTGACCATCTTTACATACCGAGACCCCTCCGTGCCTCGGAAAGCACGTTAAGCCGTTGGTCCCGGCTGTCATTCGTGGATCTTTGACAGTCGTTACGGGTAGCCAGAAGCCCGAAAGTCTGACAACCAGTCTTACCAAGGGGTATCGTATTACCCAGTAACTGGGTTGTGGAGGTTAGATAGGCAGTCGCTCCATGTAAAATACTGGTATTCAGCTGCATCCGGTTAGACTGGAAGCCGACCCCAACATAGTTGGGAAAAGGCTAGGCAGATGATGATGTTAGAAGCCGTGACGTTAAGTTGAACCGTACGTTACATTAAACGATTTATTTATTTTTATTAACGTGCACAAATCCAACCTCCAAGATTCATCTGCCTAGCCTTTTCTGCAGCTACAAGTATTTACATGGAGCGACTGTCTATCTGACCTCCATAATCCAGAACAGTTACCGGGACTACCAGTAACATCTGTCAAAGAAACTACAAACGACAGCCGGGACCAACGGCTTAACTGCTAGGGACAGAAAGCACAGTGCAAGCTTATTACCATTAAATATGCACAAATCCAGCCTCCAAGATAATTATACAAAGGCCTCATCTCACGATATAAATTGAATGGTAAGTGCGCCCTCGTGCACTAATTTCATGTTACTTATTTGTTGTGTGTATATGTGGTCCATAAATTCAAGGTCGCTCAGCGAGCTATGGAACGGGCTATGCTTGGAGTCTCTGTGTGGGATCGAATCCGCAACAAGGTAATCCGGTAGAGAACCAAAGCTGTCGACATAGCTCACAGAATAAGCAAGCTGAAGTGCCAATGGGCCGGCCATATTAGCCGTAGAATCGATGGCCGCTGGAGTAGACGTGTTCTTGAGTGGAGACCCGAGAGCCCTCAAGCTAGGTGGAGGAACGATCTTCGCAGGATGGCTGGTAGCAGCTGGATGAGAGTTGCCGAAAATCGAGTTTAATGACGTGCTGTAAGAGAGGCAGCAGTGTACTGCTATAGGCTGATGATGATGTTGAAATAAAATGTTATGAACCCCTGAAAGTTTGTTTACATTCTTTATCTCGTCTTATTGAGCTTACTTTAGTATGTTTAACTTGCAAGGATAATTCAAGGACAATTTAGTATTTAGGCAGAACTATTTCAGACATCCATCCAAAACGTATCAACCGACTAGACTGGTACGATTTAAAGCCAAAAACAAAAACACTATAAAAAGAAATACATTTCAATGCAAATTTTCACTTAATTTTTTTTCCCGTTAATATTGACACGTGTAACATTTACGCCATGCACGTTACTTTGGTACTTCAGGCACGTGCCATACTTACCCAAACTTCAATAACTTCACTTATTAAAAAGGAAAAATAAAAGCTTGTTAAAACCACCCTCTCTTTTAAAAATATAAATCATTTTATGGGTACATCCTTATTGTGATTTTAATTTTTGAAACGAATTGTAATGATTGTATGGGAATCTGTGACACTTACATACGCGTTTATACTTCAATGATCTTTGCCCGCAGCTTCGCTCGCATGGATGTCTGAAATTTTCCCACGGGTACGTACGCATCGGGATAAAAAGTATTCTATGTCCTAACACAGCCTGTCTTTTCTGTAAAAAAGTGAGATTTAAGTGAGCTATCATTTCATCTGATGCTAGAGATTGACACTATTGAGAGGTCACCAAAGTTTTCACGGTGAGATTTTTACAGAATAGATCAGCAGGTCATAGTATAAATCTGTGTGCCAATTACCATCCAAATCCATCCTGCCGAAAAGATAGCAGACAGATAGACAGAGTTACTTTTCCATTTATAATATACTAACAGCGCCCCGCAGTTTCATCCGCATAAGTGTCGATCCCGTAAGAATATCGGGATAAAAAGTATCCTATGTCTTATTCTGATGTATAAGCTATACTGTGAAGTTTCATCAAAATCCGTTCAGTAGTTTTGGCGTGAAAGAGTAACAAACATCCATCCATCCATCCTCACAAACTTTCGCAATTTATAATATTAGTAGGAAGTAGGTTAAAATAAGGAAGTAGTAGGATTAAAATTTATAGATAATTAGACTAAAAAAATAGCTTTCATTGAAAATATTAGCACGCGTATCAAATCTTGTGTAATCCAATTTTTAAAAAAATCACAAATAAAAAAAAAAACGATCAACATGCGTGACAAAACCCCATAACCGTAAATAAAGTATATAATACACCATACACACCGGAAGCCTATCGATAAATTATGACGGTATAGATAAATTATTAAAGCTTAAGTATGTACTTCCATACTAATCCGGCTTGTCTATACAATTTCCTTTAAACCGGATTGAATAAAATTCTCACGCGTCGTTTAGTGCTAAAGCAGGCTGTTCACATAAATACTGTCGGTTCGTGATTCCACCACATTGTCCAACTTTAACTTAGTTGTTTATTCCTGTTGCGGTTCAAGTTACAAGCTTTGATTAATTATATACATATACATAGCTGTGTTTGTAGGGAATCAAGTGTTTGTGTTTGGCGCAAATGTTTTCGTGAATCTGTTCACAAAATAAGAAAGTATAATAAATTCAGATTCATTTATTTAAATATATTAAATAATCACCATATTTTTTCTTAATGATCATAAGATCATTAAGAAAAAATACGGTGATTATTTGAATGATCTTATTTATATTTAATAAAAAAATATGTATTTGTTAAATAAGCCAGTGGTCCACTTTAGCCCTGGATTGAAAGAGCTGGAAGTCCAGGCCGAGGAGGTCAGAGGCCTTTGCCCAGCAGTGGGATGATGCAAGCTAATAGTAACAGTAATTTAATATTACATAATAATATTTAATAATCACTATGGTTCGCCAATCAATCAATTAAGATCGACCATAATAGTGAAACTTCACTTCATCCAAATCCGTTCAGTAGTTTTGGCGAGAAAGAGTAATAAACATCCATCGATCCATCCATACAAACTGTCCCGTTTATAATACTAGCTCCGCCCCGCGGTTTCCCCGCATAAGTTTCGATGCCGTGGAAATGTCGGGATAAAAAGTATCCTGATTATAAACTATCTGTGTACCAAATTTCATCCAAATCCGTTTTGTAGTTTTTGCGTGAAAGAGTAACAAACATCCATCCATCCTCACAAACTTTCGCGTTTATAATATTAAGTAGGATAGTAGGATCTAGCAAAGATCCGTTCCTCGTGATTCAGAGTATTTTCCAGTGAATGGCAATAAACTCTTTTCTATTCTATCAGATTTCATAAGTTCATCGAGGATTCAATCTACTTTGATGTGGGAGCACAATTTTTATTTATTTCTTAGCTTAGCGGCTCCACGTATATGTCCGAAAATATTCCACGAAAACGTTCTACCGGGTTATAAAGGTATCCTTTGCCTTATAAACCCATGTACTTTTAATTCCGGTACAACGTATTTGCCACTGAAAGGATTTGGATTAAATTTAACACTCAGATGTGTGCTAAATTTAATTCAAACCCGTTTAGTCGTTTTTGTATGAATGGATGGATGGATGGATGTTTGTATGAATGGATGGATGTTTGTTACAAACATCCATCCATCCATCCATTCATACAAACTTTCGCGTTTATAATATTAATAGAATTAAGGCACGAAGTACGCATGTACTCCTACTATAATGGCTAAACGTTCATCTCCCACAAAAAGGAATGCTTACGATTAAATACTTTGATTAAATAATTTTAGAAGCACAACAATTAATACACTGCTGAAGTAGTCACATTAAAATAAAGCCTCGTGTCTTTTAACTTGCACCACAGCCCAACAAAATAACAGAGGACCCGTACTTCATCGCCAACTAACTCTAATGAAGGTATTACCTTACCCGATTACGCTAATAAAGTAGCGTCAGTCGCATACTGATCAAATTCGCCTAACTCCGGTTAATTTATGGCACCATCAACCTTCTTCCGTTCCCCGTTAGCATTAGCAATTGTAATTTCTCGTTGTTCTTTGCAAATTTCAGACCAATTCCTAGGCTATTTTGCACCGTGAATGGTAAAAAGTTCGTTGGTTATTTTATTATCTTTTTATGTGTGAGAAGGTAGGTGGTTTCTGATTCTTACACGATTTTGCGACGTAAACTTTCAAATTCAAATTCAAATATTTTTTATCTGTAGAACATAGGTAAACAAAGAGTACAGATGTCTAAATTTATAAAAATGAACGCTATGTCTTGCCGTGAACGGCGTACAAATTTCTAATTATTATTTCTAAAATTAATAATAGATAAATGAAAAATAAAAAAATAAAAATAAACAAGAAAGTACTAATACATTCAAAATTAATAAAATGTCAATGATTACATAAATGTCATAAAATTACAATTTAAATGTCAAACCAATAAATTACAATTTGTCTTCCAGGTACTCATTCACTGTATAGTCAATTTTCTCTAATTTTCCCAATAAATCAAGAAGAGCCTTTTTGAAATGGTGTATGCTGTCAAGATCTTTTATTGCAATAGGTAACTTATTATATAACTTGGGTGCGATTCCCAAAAAGCTCCTTGAGTATAGTGCAATCTTGTGTGGAATAGCACATAATATCTCTCTATTACGTCTTTTTGATCTTAGTGTTCGAAACAAATGCAAGTTTGATTTTGCGAACTTTGTCTAGGTGAGGCGTTTTGTAGACCAGCGGGGTAATTGCACACACTAACAGTAGCGACGGCTTTCATTTTGACAGTTCAACAACATTCATTGCGTTATTTACGTCGTTGAGCAAGGCATTTTTTTGAACATAATATTATATGTAGGTAGTAATGGATTAGCAATATCCGTCAAAACCATTCAAATTGTGATTGAAAACTTTACGCAATTAGCTTGCAGTTAACTTTCTCAATCAAACTGTCTCAATTGACTTTCTCAATGTCTCATTATCATTTCAATGTCGTTTACAGGAAGTTTAGTGTAGTAAGTATCAGTCTGACTTGCCTTTCCCCAACTATATTGGGGTCGGCTTCCAGTCTAAACGCATGCACCAGAGTACCAGTATATTATATGAAGCGACTGCCTTTCTGACCTCCACAACCCAGTTACCGGGTTACATTTATACCCCTTAGTAAGACTGGTTGTCCGTTTTCTTGGGTTTCTGATTACCCGTAACGACTGTCAAAGATCAACGAATGACAGTCGTTAACGTGCTTTGCGAGGCACGGAGGGGTCTCGATATGTAATGAATGTAATGGCAAGCGAATCTTAACCTTTGATAGACCACTGCGGCTGTTACTGTTTAACCCCGAGCAATGAGTCCAAAAATTTATTGTCTACAGATGATTCTAAACAGTTTAGATGCCATCGTATGCCTGTAATCATACAAGTTAGTTTTTTTATTAATCAACCAAAGCCCGGTACATAGTACCGTCGCCGTCCTGTTTGTGCCGACGTGTGTTTGCGGCGGCACCAACAGTATTGTCGGTGTGTTCGTAGATCGATGAGATTCCTCGATATTGTGGAGGTGGATGCAGCTCCACGCTGAATTTTAATTGTATATGGTAATCTCTGTCTACTAATACTAGAACATCCAACATCCTAATACAACAGCATGGACTCCTATTTGAAATAAAAGTTTTCTATCCTATTCTATAGTCGAAATTCAAGCCGTATAGTTTGAAAAATTACACGATAAACCGAAACGTTCCAGAACATTATCGAACGAGGAATTCAAAATGGTTTCCAGAATTTTCGCGCCGTTTACGCTAAACAGCGCAGTCAGTACATTAATTCTCACCTCAATTTCAGTGAGGTGAAATTCAGTCACAGTATGTCCAACTGACAGTGAAACAGAATACATGATCAAGGAACAGGAACTCAGGAGCTTCAAAGTCAAACCTATGTAATAGTCTGTCAATGGATTAATTGAAACTAAACGTATAGTGCATTCACAGTGATTTTCCCTCTGACAGCAGCAACGTAACAGCAACATAATTGCAACCTTAATAAAGATCTCAATGATTTTGACAGACCTGTTAGGGGCGGCGACCCAACAGCTACCTTACACCCTGTCCTTTAGGTAAACCGTTTTTGACAGATGGAACTACTAGTGATTGCAGCAACACACAATACATTGATTGATACACGTACGGTATTATAATGTCTGTAAGAAGCCATAAATAAGACAATTCAATAAAATAAGGCAGTTTTTACATTTATTTTATAACGCATTTTAAAGTTAACTTTTACGTAATCTGGAATATGTACGTTCTAAGATAGCTGTCAAAAAAAAACGTGACAAGATCATTCTTGTCACCGAAATCTTTACTCATATTGGTATACCGCAGTACAAGAAGAAAAATCATAATTACGGGAATACCAAGTAACTTTCGGCTTTGTTAAGCGTATTTTAATACCCGTTATAAAAACATTCTAATATTAAAGGTATACATTGGCGCCGATTCCCTTATTCACAAACTAAACTAAATTTAAGTTTAGTGCATCTTTTTCTTTCTATTTCATTAAGAAAAGGACAGAAGATAAATATTAGTTTAGTCCTGTTAAATTAGTCAGCGCCTGACGTAAATTGACGTATTTTTAGTCGCCACGTTTTTAATCACGTCTGAACTCTCTATGGAGTATCTTAATTTATTAGCTGCGTATGCGTAATGCGTCTATAAACCGAATCTTTATTCGCCAGCGAACCAAAGGTCATTTGAAATTGATTCCTAGAGTGCAGTCTCAATTTCAAATAACAGTGCATTCATTCATACGACTGACGCCATTAACTTTGTATCTGAAACATAATATTACTCTGTATTGAAATCAAAGTCTATTGAGCAGAAAACGCGGCATCCATTTGTTATATCCGGCTTCTATGTATTTCTCCTTTGTAGGTAATTTGACGACTATTGTACTGGATTTTTCCTTGCTACTTCCTTGCTGGGTAGAATCAATTCCGAATACAATCGGCTGTATTCGGAATTGATTCTACCCATGCTATATTTTGGTGATGCATATGACGGCGCAGCAAGTGGCGCCATCTAGTTTTGTTACAAAGTTACAAGGAATCATCGAAGAGGTCGGATAAGAGTGACACTGGCTGATTACTGTCACTCTAGCAGATCGTTGCGTGGCAGCTGTCTTTTGATGACGGAAGACGGCGTGTAGGTAGCATAGCGGCGTCCACGAAATGTTATAATATTATAATTTACAAGTATTTTAATCTTTTTCACAGAATTTTAGCTCTTTCTATTTTCTTCTCTTAACAAGCCAGGCCTAAAGTAAAGACTGGCCAGCAGCATTAGGTAGTAACCAAGCAACAAGCTATACAGTTCCCCAGTGTTCGATCTGTTGCGGCATTTACATCGCCACGTGCAAACAAGCTGAACTTACAACCTCGCGCATGAGACATGATCATCACGACATTTGATAGAAAATAATTTTCTTGATTCATGATGCACTTAAGTATAAGGTAAAGATAAAGGGGATTTCAATATTGAACCAATTCATACACGTCCAGGAAAGGAAAGTTAAAGTTAAGTAAGAATGTGTAGGATGAAAGTGCCTGAGTGCGAAAGGCGATAACAAGTCGCTTTCTATCGTATTAGGAATGAGCATTGCTACGTGGATATTATATCGAACCAGCCTCAGCCCGCTACTTATTCCGCGTAAAATTTCATGTTTTAACATAAAATATTGAGACAGCTACAGCTACAAGAACGGTGTGAGCAGAGCTCTCAAGAAGATCGAAACATTGGACATCGTACGAACAACATGTGCTCAGAAACTGTCTCGTTGAGTTGTGTACCTACAGCGTGTGATTCGCTAGTTATAATCTGATTGGCGCTTCGTAAGTTATAATCTGATTTGAACTGCAAACCGTTTTTCTATTGTGCTATAACCAACACTATCCATGGTACGCCCACAGTAATTAAATTATTCCTGATGTTAACGAGAAACAGACATACCCTCTCTGACATACATATATGTATACACTAGCTGTGCCTTGCGGTCTCACCCTCCTCGTTCCTAAGGGCCGTAGGTACTACCCTTCCTCAAGAATTGGGCTATCCATTCCAATATAAAAGAATTATTCAAATCCGACTGGTAAGATACACGCGTTCAAACAAACAAACTCCTCAGCTTTTTCTCAAAATTTATTACAAAATAAAAATTATATCAAGACCTCATCAGATGGGCGTGCTTCGTGCCGCACATCTGATGGTGTTCTGACGCGTCTACTAGAACGTACGGCGGTGGCGGCAGAGGGGCTCGCGGTAGGGGTGGGCTGCGCAGCGGAGCTGCACTGCTACTGTACTGTACATACCATCTTTTTTTGAATGTTCAGGTTTCATACAGTAAAGTAAAATTTGTATTTTCGTTTGTTGCTACCGACTACCGAAATTATAAAGCTCCTCGGTTCACAGAGGGAAGAACGATTACTAACGAGGGTGTAGTTTGACAAAGCAACTTGCGCGTTTGCAGTTTGTGCAACGTTAATACACACGAGTTGGGAATCATTCAATACAATTTATTTATTTATTTAAACTTTTCGCACAAAAAGGTACAAAGGCGGAATAGAATGAATGAAATAAATTGAATAATTGAATTTATAGATTCAATTTATCGCTGGACTAAAAAAAAAAAAACATCTCACACCAACGAACACACCCCTACATCACACACACCCCCACCTCACACACATATACAAAACCCAGTGCGCATTCCTTATTTATATAATCTTTTAAATTGCATTTCATAATTTTATTTTTAAAAACTTTTAGCATGCTTTTAAAATTATCAATTGTTTATTTTCTTTCACACATGTATAGTTAATGCAAACTGGAGGAGCGGAACCACCTAATACAAGCAAATCTTTGCTCAAAAGGTGACTCCAAACTTAACAATGTTATTTACATGAGTTGATGAAATAAACATATTTATTATTCAGAATACAGCTATAGCTGTATAGCACTATGTAGTCGTATCATTCGTAAGAAAGTGCGATGTACATATGCTTTATACTATACCGACGAGGAAAATAAAAGATTCTTTTTTAAAGTGATGTTTACATAAAAATTTATACAGTTATCAAAACTCAATGTTCCAGCAAAAGTATGTGGCCGGTATCATTTTGCGCGTGGTAATAAAAACTTTTTGTCTTTTGGCATTATCTATATGTCCTGGATAGATGGCACCACAGTACAGCGAACAGCGACATCTAACAATTTGATGGGTAAACGAATAATCATGTGATCGAAAACGCAAGCGAGCCCTACCGCTTGTACACGATTGTCGGTGGAGGGGATGCAGCGAGGACTGGCGGAGAGACCGAGTGTTGCGACAGTCTACAGTCTACAGTCGAGCTCGGACAGTCTTGGCAAACACCCAGTACCTACCCACTACAGTGCCCACACATGCGTAAACTATGTCGGATCGTGAAGAAAACCCTATGTTTCGCATCTCGGCCACCCAGTGATGCGACATATATTTTATAAGGATAGCTTTTTTTAATGTAGGCAATTCAGTAGCTACGGGATAGGTAGCTACTGAATTGCCTACATTAAAAAAACACAGCACGTTAACTATGGATATTCTTACACTTTTTTTATCCGCTCAGCTCATAATGGCTTACATGCACTTTTTCGACCCACAAATTTGTACAACAGTAATGATGTACAGACGCCAGCAGGTCAAGCTACCCGAAACTGTCAAATTTTCTCAATCAACCTTGAACCTTAAGGACTTAGCGCTAAAGCTGAAAATCCATTAAAGAAATTTGACAGATTGTAGTAGCTTAATGTGCTGGCGTCTGTACATACTTTATTCCTCATTAAAAAAAAGGTACTTTCCCAGCAAAAATAACTTCTACACGTACAAAAGTTATTTTTCACCTTAAGTTACTGTAAGTAAAGACTATAGCCTATTTGGTGCTAACATGCAACCTCCGCGAATTTGTTAAAAGTGATAAATATAAAATTCGAGACAAACATGAAGATTTAAGATTAGAAGAGATTAGGCTAAAATGCCATCTAGCAGCTTTGGACTCAGTGGAGAGGCGTGCGAAGAGGCTAATTGGTGATCCAGATTTGGTTAAGACCAATCTACAAAGCCTGGAGCACAGGCGTCAGGTAGCCAGCCTTTCGGTATTCTACAGGATGCATTCTGGAGAGTGTGCGCGGGAATTACATGATTTAATTCCGCCGTCACCGTTCTATCATCGGACAACCCGTCGTACGGCGAGTATCCACCCTTACGTTGTTGACACCGCCGCGATCCGGACGAAGCGTTTTGCCTCGTCGTTTATACCGCGTACATCAAAGGACTGGAACAATTTACCTGCAGCGGTCTTCCCGTCCGATTATAATTTGGGTGTTTTTAAGGCTAGAGTGAATAGGCTCATAATAAATTAGTGCGCTTACCATCAACGATTGCATCTCTGCTTTCCATCAGGCAGGATCGCAGTCAAGCGCTAGTTTATAACATTAAAAAAAAAAGGCTTATCTATAAAGATGTAAAATAAAGAATAATATTCTTATTTTATAGGAATAATTATACATTACAAGATAAACCGTAGTTTGATTTTAATCCTCTCGGTACCGAAGGGCTTTTTTTTTTTTTTTTTTTTGAGGATGGGAAATCATCAAATGACTCCTCCCGCTCTGGGTGGAGCAGGAGGGAGTGTCAGACTCTTACTGACTAAAACCCACCCGTGTTCCTTCCTTAGCCCTTTATGTTCCAGGGCAGCGGTAACCCTTTCGGACAATCCCGCTACCCTGGCAGGCTACGGCCCTATGGGGCCCCGTCACGTACCGAAGGGCTTGTCTAGCCTTTCACAGTATACCCCGCACAAATTCGTATACCACTACTTGATATGTAAATTGCAGTGACAGGAAGTTATTAAAATATCATTAACATACACTAAGTGCAAAAATACGTATTATTGAAGCTAACTGTAAAACTACCCAAGCAAAGTTAGCATTTATATGGGACCATAGCGCTTCTTCAACCAAATTAAAAATATATTTTCTAAATTAATTAAATAATCGCTTAGATAGCAATATAAATATAGTATACTAGCTGTGCCCTGCGGTTTCACCCACCTCGCTCCTAAAGATGTGCTCTTAATGAAGTGATATGTGATGATCGCAGCGTGATGTTAAGCGCGCGCGCGCGTTGGATAACCTAATTCTTGAGGAAGGTTATAATAAACCTTCCTCAAGAATTAGGTTATCCAATGCTAAAGATTTTCTCAAATCCGACTGGTAGTTCCTGAGATTAGCGCGTTCAAACAAAAAAACAAACAAACTCTACAGCTTTATTATTAGTATAGATATGTAATTATATACAGATGAATTAAGAACCTCTTTCTTTTTTAAGAAGTCGGTTAAAAAACGGAAAAAAATCAACCATTTTAAGATTACTGGTTAAAGGTAACGTCTTTGTTAATTACCAAATAAATAAAGAAAGATTGGTACAGTTTGATCTACTCTATACACCTCAAAATTTATTGGAATACGTTATCAAACAGGCGGGCGTCTATATCGCCGCGTGTTTGATGACGTACTGAATATACAGCGGCGGCGCTGGCAGACGGGCTCGCGGTGGGGGTGGGGGTGGGCTGCGCAGAGTGGAGCTGCGCGGCTACTATTTATTGTACATATCATCTTCATAGAGCAAAAAACCATTCTGAATGAGCTCGAAGACTCGCGAACTTTTATTAGAGCGAAGCGAGCATTTATTTCAAACTAGCTTCTGCCCGCGGCTTCGCCCGCGTGGATGTCGGAAATTATCCCACGGGAACGTGCTAACAGGATAAAATGTATGTGCTTCCCCAGGATGCCATCTATCTCGCGGGCCCTTTGTGGCTAATTACAATAGAAAACCAATTGTGTCTCATTAGTGGTGATTAAGAGGGTACCTATATGATATCCTTACCTAAGTACCTACATAATAAAAAAAAAAACTCAATAACAGAAAATAAAATACCTACCTACCTAAATAAACCTATTTCTGATGATAACTAAACTCAATAAATAAGCAAAATCCCTAAAACCTAATATCTATACGAATGACTAATCTTAATTAACAGTATTATAAAATACTACTACGTACACTATCAAATATACTATCTATACTTTAAAATTAAAATCTATACCTACGACTTATAAAAATAAACCTAAATAACTCTAAAAACTAATAGAAATAAAAAAGGTCGCACTGAAAAACACGGTTTAGAATTGCAAGTAGCAGTTAAAATAAGAACGAACGCTCGCCACTCAACACGTCCGTTCAAATCAAAGTTCAAAAAATATCCTTATATACGGTAGCGATCCGTGGCGGCCGCGCGCCACGCGTGCTGCGAACGGTGCAAGCCAAATTCAACCTTCAGCACTACATTTAGAGCATAACTTAGGGACACTGTACATGGCTAAGATACTGTGACGTAACCTACGACAAACTTATTATTTGCGGTTGGTACAGTAATCGGGTCTAGGGATCGAACCGCAAAATTAAGTTTGTTTTTTATTGTATATACTTTTCCGGGATAAAAAGTACCCAGTGTGGTGCCCAGGATATTAAAGAATAATTATACCAAGTTTCATCGTAATCGAACCGGTAGTTTTTGCGTGATGCCTGAACAAACAGACAGACAGACAGACAGACAGACAGACAGACAGACAGACAGACAAAAATTTTTTTAATCACATTTTTGGGTTCGGTGTCGGTCTAGTAACACCCCCTGCCATTTATTTTTTTGATATTTTCAATGTACAGAATTTTCACTTCTACAGATTTATTATAAGTATAGATATAGATTTATTATGTACATGTTTAACCAATTTTTTTTAACCAATTGCGGTTTTGATTTGTCAATGGGTCGGTCAGTTAGAAAGATGAAGCAAGAAACTCCATGGACACTCTTTCAAATCATAAAATTGTTACAAAATATTGACGTTGAGTGAGATTACAATGATGTCCTGTTTAAGTTTTACTTACTTAAAAATACTTTTATCATGCTGTGTTGCATATTAACAGAATTTTCTTCAGTTTTTTCAGCAATGGCCAAAAGTTTAAATGCAAGTTGAATATGAAAAAAAAACAAATGCCAAACACCAGTTTCATTTACAAATACATACTTCAATCTGCCTAGCATTCTATTTTGTTTGGGTCGGGTTCCAGTCCAACTGGATGCGGCTGAATACCAGTATTTTACATAGAGCGATTGCCTATCTGACCTCCAGAACCTAGTTACTAGGTAACACGATATCCTTTGCCCTTTGGTCAGACTGGTTGTCAAACTTTTAAGCTTCTGACTACCGGTAACGATTGCTAAAAAACTACAAATGACAGCCGGGATCGATGGCTTAACGTGCTTTCCGAGGCATAGAAGAGTTTCGATATGTACTGGATGATCACCCATCCACGAACCGACCGTGGCAAGCGTAACTTAACCTTTGATCAACCCGTGTGGCTGTTATTATATGGCCACTTATTCGTGTAATATTTATTAAAGTCAACTTTGATGTTTCGTAAACTCCATATGAAATGAAATTAGTGCCGTGCCACCGGGCCTGTGTGGGAAGGATTCGAAGCAAAGCCGCCATTTTATTTGAATGTAATGGCATGTGGATGTGTTTATTATTATTTATTCTGTACATTTGAATGTGGTGTAAGTTAAACACTCGTTAACTTTTTGATGTGTGACTGCATGTGGTGGGAGTGGCTCTTATTATTTATTATTCCAGTTATATTATTGGAATATATCAATAACTTATTTTGCTTCAAAAAAGGTACTAAGAACTTTGAAAGTGACTCAATAAATAACTAACCAAAAAGTGACACAATTATGAAAACTTAAAGGACACCATTCATTACGGACCCAAAAATTTAAGTGACGGCCACAAAAAAAGTAGTTTTCTTATGGGAAATAACATCTTGAGCATTTTTTACTATTAGGTACAAGGAAAGTTTACAATTGACCCCTGGCTGCTATTTGACATAGAAAATGCCTAAAATCATATTTTTATAACAAGTTTTTTAAGCAGAAAATTTAAAAAATACCAATTTTTAATTGAATAAAACATCATCGATGATATTTCCCATAAGAAAAAAGTACTTTTGTTATTGCTATTTTACTTTTGTTTAGCTGTACTGTTTTACAGTACAGCTAAACAAAAGGGTAATTCATTAAATAGTCCAAGGTAAGGACTATGATTAGGTACATTAGTCTGGAACGGACAAGTAATAAAATGCTCAGGTGAATAACGATGTTTGATATGAATAACTATAAATGTACACAATTACACATTGTTTGAATAATGTGTTTGAAACCGCAAAGCATTAGCTGTTTCCTATCAACTTTGTAACTGTGAGAATAAATAACTGAATATTGTGTGTGTTTATGAGGAATTAAAAACCGGCCAAGTGCGAGTCGGACTCGCGCACGAAGGCTTCCGTACCATTATCTACAAAAATATTAGTAGCATTAAAAAGATTTTAGTTTAGTTGAGTTACTGGGTTTTTTGACGGCGATATTTGGAAATTTCCTAGGAAACCTATCGTCTAACTGTCGAAGTCTGAAAGTTTGAAGCTGAAGCAGGTCGAAAATTGAGTTTAAAAATGTCCTCGAGAGCCACGAAAGCTCATATTACGTACCTCGAATATTGGTACACGCAATATCGGGGTTATATGAAAAATAAATCCATGGCCGTCTTATGAATATTGCTGACAGGTGTATGACATAGATAAAGATCCTTGTTAGAAACAAATATGTAAGTATGTGATAAGGTTATATCCTGTTCATTATGTAAACCGTTTTTGACAGATGGAACTAGTGATTGGTACACGTACGGTATTATAATGTATGTAAGAAGCCATCAATAAGATGATTCAATATGATAAGACAGTTTATATATTTATTTTATTACGCATTTTAAAGTTAACTTTTACGTAATCTTGAATATAAAGTACGTTCTAAGACGACTGTCAAAAAACGGTTAACCTAATGACAGGTTATAAAGATATAATCTCATTATAGGTAAACAGAACCGGAATGAGAAGAAAAGAGTGGCTTAAATTATGTTCAGCAGTGGGTGAACATAATAGTTTTTTGTTTTTTTATGTATTTTTGTTTTTAAAGGGCTTTGTCACTTAGCGACCACATCGCCAAGTGCAGAAAATCATTTTCTTAAGATCTACCTTATACAATTATGTATACAATGTGTAACTGAATTAATGCACATTATGAAAGTAGTTTGTTCAGAATCGTTTACTGAATCGATTTCTGTAATTTATAATATAGGTAATATTTTATCCCAAAAATAATTAAAACTACGTAAATTACTGTCACACTTCCGCTGTGCAGTCAAAACAAACCAAAATGGATGAAATACACAATGAGCTAGACCCTTATACGAGAGCGACTGTGTGTATGCGTAAATTTGTAATGTGACCATAATTTTCTCCCACAATCAGTATAAGTAATTTTTTTAAAAAACAATGTTTTTTACATAATAATAAAAATTCAGTGTATGTATTATGATTATAACATAATATTCTAATTGGGGTGTCTGGTGGTGTGCGTTAATTCCGGGACATGTTGTATAAGGTCCCATTAAAGTAGGTGGAGAAACTTTTAGAAATTATTCAGACCACCAAAATAAGGACAATGGTAAAAAAATATCTAAGAAAAACGCATTAGATACTTACTTACAATTAAAATAATCAGCTAACAAAAATACACTTATAAATGTTGCTTACCCAATTCATAAACACTTTGTTAAATACAAAATTATGTAAGGATGTAACAGAACTGACTGTGTACCTACTTACGAGAATGCGCGCAGCGGGGCGCAAATGCAAGTACCTACCCATAATGGATGGATGTGTTTATTCTAGACTGCCAGGTATTTTTAGGTCAAAATAAAATCATTTTAATCAGTGTTTTTTTTTTGCTTGGATATCTTTGGTTAGACGTACCTACTGAGCGCTGTGGTAAAATTTGTCCATCTATTTGTTGGACCCTTTATAACTTGTACAATTGTTTAGCCTTATCGGACTTTGAAAAGCAAAAATTATATTACAAAAGCCAATAACATACTTTTTATATCATCCTACAATATTAATTCTAGTATTTTCGTTCCAAACACACTCCATCAGAATATGAAAAACATCATGAACCACTACACATTCATGACAAAAGTTAATGATAATGATAGGTACAGGATAATATAATATATAATATCCCTGGACATTTCACACAGCGCCATCTAGGATGGTCAGAGCGCAAACACAATTCGTAGGTTAAATTTCTTTTAAAATGTTTATTATATTAATCATAATTATAATTTATTTTCTCACCACAATATACATTAGAGAGGTATCAATACAAAACACGTAACAGCAATAATTATACTGTGGGAGACTGGAACCAAAACTAGACGTGAGGTCTGTATTTCAGGTCACCAGCAGTGCGATTCTGTAACTATCTCACCGTGAAAACTTAGGTGAAGTGAGCGTGGAGTGAGCTGTCATTCCAACTAATGCTAGGGATTGACAGCTCACGCTAAGCTCACTTCACCTAATTTTTCACGGTGAGATTTTTACAGAATCGATCGGCAGGTCTCCAACCCCCCAAGTGTTGTTTATAGTGCCTACATTTTTATGTTAATGTAATTAGAATAATCAATGCGGTAAGAATTTAGAAAAATCATAGGCTTTTATGATTAAAATTAAAAATAAAGAGAAAAGGAAATTAGTTGCAATTAGTGGTGCTTGGTGTTAATATGTTTAGTAGATATTTGTATGATTGTGTATTTGTGAATGAGTAGGGTGTATGTGTGAGGGTAGGGTGTGTGGCGGAATATAATGTTTTAGATTGGCTAAATGATAATGATAAATGATTTTATTTTGTAAGTAGGTTTGTACAAACACTTTTACACGTCAATCATATTTTAAAACTAGATGAGGTCGGCGTTTCCTATCTGACTAGTCTGAGAAGAAAGGCCGAAACAAACTCAGACGTCACAGTCTCTTTTAAAGTCCAGACATAATCTTGGTCAGATCATATGAAGACCATGTAGGTCGATGTCTGAGATGGTCTTTTGAGGAAAGAACCACACAGATTGAGAGGACCTGTCCAGTCAGTGCACGCATATGTCAGAAATCGTGCAGCTCAACTCAAAACTTAAGGAGCTCAACGATTCGACGAACAATACCAAAGAAAGGACATTTGGGTAGGCCACATTAATTACTCAAACTGCCAGACCATGACAAAAACTAACAGAACAGAGAGAAAAATAAAAAATAAAATGACCCACATAGTCTTCACATTCACAATAATTAAAATAATAGAATACTTTACAAAGTAAGCAAATGTCATAGATAAAATTCATTAATGTCAAAGTGTATATAAAAAAAACAACAACACAACAAAAAAAATAAAAACATTCAATATGTAAAAATTGGAAGCAGCTTAATCCCAAGCCTTTTTGTCCTCGATATAAGCCTTAACGGTATAAAAGGCTTTCTGGCACAACTTCCGTTTAATGAATGATTTGAATTTATTAAGGCTTAGATCTTGAACGAGGCTTGGAATGTTTGACTATTTTTGGTTTTCTTGGAGGTGTATCAAATAATTGTATAGACATCTCAGAAAAGACCTAGGAAATACAGTACCATACAGTCGAAAAGATTTTTTTTTTTATTACTACACAATCAAGAAGTACTGCGAAACTGATGCTTGTATTTTCAATGACTATAGAAAAAAAAACCAGCCAATGGTATTTCGTCACTCAAAGTCGAATTATTTCTCCTTGAAATTGGTTCCTCCTTAGCTCGGCCACGAATTCGGAGAATTTTCATTGAACAAGCAATATATTTCTTTAGAAGACAAGGGAATTAAATAGACGATAAATTGCCTAATTAAATGTCGAGGGCGACTATTAGAATGTGGAGACAACAAATACAACAATATATGAAACCACTAGCAATACTAATGCCCAAGAGTATTTCGGAACTGTCAAATAAATCCTAGCTTCGAAATACCTCAAACGGCGCAAATACTCCAATCTCTCACCTGCCTGGCCTTTTCCCAACTATGTTGGGGTCAGCTTCCAGTCTAACCGGAGGCAGCTGAATACCAGTATTTTACATGGAGCGACTGCCTATCTGACCTCCACAACCCCGTTACTGGGTAATACGATACCCCTTGGCATGACTGGTTGCCAGACTTTCGGGCTTCTGACGACCCGTAACGACTGTCAAAGATCCACGAATGCCAGCCGGGACCAAGAGCTTAACGTGCTTTCCGAGGCGCGGAGGGGTCGTGGTATGTACAGATGGTCACCCATCCATGGACCAACCGCGGCAAGCGTAGCTTAACCCGACCGACCCATGCGACTGTTATTACTTAGCCACAAGCCCCTCCCCAATCTCTATGGAACTTATATGTTCGATCCGTTTGCGGTTGAAAAACTAGGGCCATGGTCCGATTGCCCACTTAAGTAGTTTTTCGAGACATCGCCAAGCGGTTGGTCGATTCTTCACGTGACCAGAGGGCTGGCCTATTTTTTGGCCAAAGAATTAGCATTGCCATATAACGTGGCAATGCTGCCAGCCTTTTGCGCACATTTCCTATTGACAGCGATGCGGACGAATTTTTTGATGCCCTTTGATTATTTCCCCACCTTTTTATAAACTTGTATATATTATTTTTTTAAGACTGTTAGCTTTTTAAATTATATAAATATAGTATAATTATGTACTTTGATTCAATTTAGCTTCGAAATTAAAAAGTGTTTTTTTTTCAAACAAACTAAACCTGTCAAAAAATTAAAGGTCCGTTTTGACATTTAAGAATGCGTTCTTGACACCTGTCAGTTTCATACAAACGAATACTGTTTTGCGAATTTGATCTTTATTAACTACTAGAACTGTCAATGTCAAAACGGGCCTTTTATTTTTTGACAACTTTAAATAGTAGGTAGTGATGGGGCCGACTATGGGTTTTGGCAATAGTGACTAAACTATTGGAACGTCATTAGATATACCTACCTACGCTGTTTATTTTATTGTTGTATTGTCCTCTCTCTCTTGTTTAAGAACAAGGACAGAACATAAAATAAATCGCTTTATTAACCGAACTATGCACCTAACTTCTGACGTTTCATAAGTGCCCATGTAGGTATGTGTGAAATAAAATATTTTGACTTTAAGTTTGAATCGACTCATCTATCAATCAAAAGAATTTTTAACATTAAAAGTCAGACTTCGGAGTTTCAGGTCATGAAATTCATTCTTATGGCGGGAATGGTTAATAAAATCTTATTTTTCTAGTAAACATGGCTAACAATAGAAAACTTAAATTAACATATTTTTTGTTAGAATATATTTTATGTGTGTACCTAAACGTCGTACGTATGTATATTTTTCATAAATTCTTTAGTTCCCTTTTTATTTTGTCCTGGACCGTAAAAAGGTTTTGGTTTTATTGCTGTGTTATCATTCAAATTATATTTTAGTTTACCTAAATAATATATGAAAACCTCATTTTCATATAAAAACAACGAATATCTTTCTAGTTATAAATATGTACGTTCATGTGAAGTGTTGGCGTTTCGGGACTGTGTATTAATTTTTGACACGCGAAAAGTGCTGAGCCTAATTGAAATAAATCTAATATTTTTTAATTTGATTTCATGTTCTTTTTTACACAACTGCCCAATAAAGGAGTATTATATTGTTTTAACTCCTCGCCTTCAGGCTAGACGGAGCGACGATCTTCCGAGAATGGCTGGTAGCAGCTGGATGAGAGTGACCTAGAATCGAGCTAAATGGCATGCAATTGGAGAGGCCTGTGTCCAGCAGTCGACTACTGCAGGCTGATGATGATGATATGATAGTACTAACGTTACAATTTTTTATTACTTAATCAAATTTCGATAACTATTTACCCTTAAGCCTTAAAACCGCTAATACAAAATAACCGCAACCCGGAAATAGTACAAATAAAATAATTAATTAGTTATCAGACAGCTCGGTTGAACGGTAATTAACGAGACGCTTCGTCGAACAGTCGTTTCTAATTTAATTCACTTCATTAAACCATTTGTGCTCACTAAGCTATTTATTTTGGAGTTAAAAATAATATTAACGTAATATCATTATGCCTGTAGTTCCCGATGGGTTAGGCAGAGGTGTGTCCGTTGTACAGACGCCAGCAGGTCAAGCTACCCGAAACTGTCAAATTTTCCCAATCTACCTTGAACCTTAATGATTTAGCGATAAAGTTGAAAATCTATTAAAGAAATTTGACAGATTGTAGTAGCTTGATGTGCTGGCGTCTGTACAACCGCCTTTCGCTCTCCGCACTATTGAGATCAACCATGGTGCACGTTGACAATCATGGAGATAACCATTGATTCGAGACTAAAATTAGGAAATGAGTATTAGTATTTATTTATTAATTGAGGTATCGTTGTGTTGTCTTTCACTAGTGCAGAGAGTCCAGAGACCCACCCTCACATCACACGGGTGCAATCTACTGATGTGTCGACGTGACGAGATTTCAGTGTTTTATCTTTGTTAAATATTAATGAAAAACATATACATACTTTAGATGAACTGAACGGTCACATAAAGGACCGATGCGCATTGGAGCAGATGAGTCCAGTAGTGGAGACCGCGTATCGGCAAGCGTAGTATCGGACGCGTCCCAGCTAGATGGACCAACGACTTTAAAAAGGTGGCTGGGACAGACTGGATGCTGAAGGCGGAGGACAGAGTGTTGTGCCTGGCAGCCTGGGCTCTCACAGGCTGCGCCTATGTGCGGAAATGGACTGCGATAGGTTGAGTTGATTGAAGCGGACACACAGATAGCCACCATAGTCAAAGTCAAATCATTTATTTCAAATAGGCACATAAAAGGCACTTATTAATGTCAAAAATTATAGTAAAATAGAATTTATTCTAGTCACTAAAAGCGACTTTATTTTATAATAAGTAAATAGATGACCGACCATGTAAATCACTTATTAACAGTGGTCGGAGTAGGTAGAGCTGTTTGGGGTGAATGACCGCAAACATTGATGTTAACATGGATATGCCTCTGAAATCCCGGGATTTTGAAATTGTCGATTGATTTGAGCGAGTTAATATGGGTAAGTGGTTTTTGTAATTTATTTGCTACTTACTACTTTAGTTAAATATATTTATATATCGTTGTAGACTGACCAACCAGTAACTATAATGTCAACTGTTTAGAAAATTAAATTATACATATATCTAACTCGATCATCGCATTTTATTTATATTCCATGTCTTCAATTTACTATAGTAAACTAATAAAAGTGGATTATCCATTTAAATATAACGTTCCAATTAAGCACTGACAAAAGAAACTACTTAAATAGTTGTTTTTTTTTAATTTTGAGAATTCCCGGGATTTTCGGAAATACTTGGCATATCTATGTTATGTCCGCATGTAGCAAATAACAAAAATAATAATAAATAATATAATATCCCTGGACATTTCACACAGCGCCATCTAGTCCCAAGCTAAGCAACCTAATGCTTGTGTTATGGTAACAAGATGGCTGATAAACTACTTATATACATTTTTTTTTGTAAATACATACATATTATAGATAGAAAACACCCAGACTCGGAACAAATACATGTAGGTCATACAAATATTTGTTCCGTGCGGGAATCGAACCCGCGACACGCAGCGCAGCAGTCAATCGCTTAACCACTGCGCCAACCGTGCCGTCTAAAATACCTCTACCTACTCCTATAAAAACTACTTTTCTTTTTTTTTTAGGATGGGAAATCATCAAATGACTCCTCCCGCTCTGGGTGGAGCAGGAGGGAGTGTCAGACTCTTACTGACTAAAACCCACCCGTGTTCCTTCCTTAGCCCTTTATGTTCCAGGGCAGCGGTAACCCTTTCGGACGATCCCGCTACCCTGGCAGGCTTCGGCCCTATGGGGCCCCGTCGCTTTTGCTGACATCTCTTTGAGGCGCGCGTGGAACACGTACATTCCGTCCGGCACGGGCCTAGTCCTGATCGGACGGAGAGTTACCCATTACTCTCCGCCCGCAGGCCCGCGCCTACGGTGGCCGGGAGTCGTCACGCGGCTCCCGACGCCCGGGGCGTCTCCCGCGGCGGCTGAGGCGTGAGGTGCGTTCCCCCGCCACCTCCTTCGCTAGCATTACTGCTTCGCAGAAGGAGGTGACTGCCTCCCACTCCCTATAAAAACTACTTAAACAATGTTTTTTTAATTCCGAGAATTCCCGGAATTCCGGGAAATATTTGGCATATCCATGTTATGTCCGCATATCGTAAGTAGCAAAAACAGCTCTACCTACTCCGACCACTGCTTATTAATCATACGCAAGTCCCCTCAATATACACAAAATTGTGAAACGGTAGCTTACAAAATACCTAATGAACGATATTGAACGTATCCAATCCACCACTGAACCAATCCTTTGATTCAGTATGCAAATTTACGACGACACGAGCTCAAAGTTACCTCGGAACTCTGAACGGTGATTTAAACAATAAAGCAGTCTGATCAAACCGATCATTGCATTCCTTACAGCGTCGTTAGCCTTTAGATATGCGGATAGATAAATTATATCGCTTTCAGTTTGAATCCAATTCCAGTATTGACTAACTCTTGAGAGTTCGACCAAATGTTTTGTTTTGGCATGGTTGTGTTCCTACTGAGTTAAGGCCTATCCGCACACAACAGTGCCGGCACAGTGCCGACACGTGCCGATCAGTAACGTATCGTAACGTGTCAGTGAAATATGATATTATAGCATACATTTTGTACGACGCTATCGTGACAGTGACGTTCAGTGATGTCAGTGCTGCGCCGACGTTCGCCGTGATCCAACGTGAATTTCTAGCGGACAATATTTTGCCTGAGACGGTCGCAGTGTTCCAAGATGGACGACGAAAAGTTGATTGAATAGATAGATAAAAGTATGTCGAAACAATGTTTTGACATCCTGAAATACTCAAAAAGCTTTGATTCACCATCTATTATATGTTTATATAGGGTGGCAAACTCTCCTTCTTCTTCTCTTTTCCTCCACGCGTCATGAACCCATTGCCTTCTTACATAAATGTCTTCGCCTTCATCTAATATTAAAGCAATCGCTGCTAACTGTGATCTTGAATAACGAGGCATTTTACAAGCACGTAAAACTGCTGCAGGGTACTAAAAATCACTGCACGCGTCATGTCGGTACTGACATGTGTGAATAGCACGTCACGGAACTGTACGGTACGGAACTGTCGGTCACGTGTCGGCACTATTGTGTGCGGATCGGCCTTTATCCTATAGAGATATCATTATTTTAATCACTTGCGCCGATATTGCGCGCGACCAATTTGCAGCAAAATATAGATACTATTTAGATTAAAGGTACCTTATATGTTCATCCTGGTTATAAACTATATGTGTGACAAATTTCAATTAAATCCGTTTAGCCGTTTTTGCGCCATTCCGAAACATACATAGCTGTACAAATGGACAAAATTTATTCATTAATATTTTATTATTATGCAGATACCTCTCCCGCTTTTTGAAGTTTTGCTGAAACTACGATTTCTTAGAAAAGCGGAGACAGACAGCACTTAGCGGCCGTACTGACGGCTGTCATGAAAATGATGACAGCGGCAAAGATTTTAATCGCTAGATACGCACTACCATTTCAACAGATAGTCACGTTTCTGTTTCCTTTGTTTGACACCTCTGAAACATAGATTGTGACGGAAACCCTATTTAATGATGTGTGAGCTCACTTTTCTTAGTATGGATACATTTTCGCGTGACTAGGTAAAGAAAGTAAGAAAATATATTTATTTAGCACAGACTAAAAGGCACACAATACACCAGATACATCAGTTGAAAATAAAAAATGTAAAGTCCGATGTAAGAAATTAGCAGAAAAGTGTGCCTCACGGCTGCACCAAAAAGACCCAGCTCAGCAAAAATGCCAAACAACGGTGATCCACCAACCCGCACTGGGCTCGCGTGGTGGATTACGGTCCACTCTGTCTCACAGAGAGGAGGCCTGTGTCCCAGCATTGGGAATATTATAGGCTGATTATGCTATGCTAACTGCAAATCTAACGATTTAATTCTTCGGACAGGGGTGTCTGACTTTACGGTTTCAAAAACTCTCTTTAGAAAAACACAACTTACTTTCATAAATAAAATTTCAGTGACGTCATTCACCGGTAAATTGCGGAGGCTATGTGGGTAGTCACCGTTTTTCTAGGAAATTGTAGCGTTACTAATTCAACGTAGCGTTCTTGTTCAATTTCTCTATATGATAAGAGCCTAATCTACAGACTATTTGGTACCTATACCTGCTGACTTTTATACCGTCTGGACGAAAACAGGGTATAAAAGGTGAACGAAGTATAAAAGTAGAAGCTTATGGCACAGAAATCTCGTTTTGTTTAAAAAACCTAAAATTTATTTAATCTTTCAATAAATACTATTACTTATTTGAAGTAAACTTTCCACACTAAGGGCTGATTTTTCCATCGACAGATAATTTTTATTCGTGGAATAAAATTGACGTCTGATAGTTTTTGTATCTAACTAAAATTCTGTAACTGTCAAAAATTAAAACTAACTTATTCCTCCGATAAAATTATCTGGTGTTGAAAAAATCAGCCTGACAACAAAAATAAATTTAAAAAAGAAAATTGGCAAATAATGTAATAATTCGTATGTTGAATGTATTAATGTATTACATTTAACATACGAATATAATATCAACATACGAATAAAATATAATACCCTGTTTTTTGTTCAGACAGTAAAAAAGTTGGCCGGTATGATATAATTTCGATATTGAAAGATATGTTTGTATAGATATCTTTCAATTTCGTCGTCCAAAAATATGCCAGAACTTTGAACATACCTACACGACCACAAATTAAAAAGTTCCATGTGTGTCAAACAATCTGGCAGCCTTATAATAAACTTTTTGCTGAAACTAGTTCTAGGCACCATTTTTATCAAAGATTCTTTTTATCCTGGCTGCCAAAAAACTTGACTTATTACTCAAGTTTTTTGGAAAATATAGAAAGTATTGTTCTTTATTGATTGGTCGGTACACCTATTCTTTGGGGTAATTGCATAACATAGTAATAGTAGCACTGGCTTTCATTTGGACAAAACCAAAATATTTTATTTCACATAAACCAACATGGGCCAAAAGACCAATAGAAACCGTGCACGTGCACGGTTCCAACTGGTCGTAGAGCCGGCAAGAAACTCCACGGTTATCCTTTTATAAATAATTGGCTTTTACAATGTTTTAAAATTACAGTAGGTATGGGAGGACAGCGTAGGCCTGTCAACAAGTACCAGGTACTTGATAAAATCAAAAACCGGCCAAGTGCGAGTCGGACTCGCGCACGAAGGGCTCCGTAACATTATCTATAAAAATAAATCACGAGTTGATTGAATGAAAGGTAAATTGCGGTTTACGATCTATGACGTATTAAAACAAACTACTTACTAGATCTCTTTCAAACCGATTTTCGGTGGAAGTTTACATGGTAATGTACATCTTATTTTTTTTTTAGTTTTATCATTCATTATTTTTGAAGTTACAGGGGCACATTTTACCACTTTGGGAGGGTCTCTCGTGCAAACTATTCAGATTAGAAAAAAATGATATTAGAAACCTCGATATCATTTTTAAAGACCTATCCATAAATAACCCACACGTAAGGGTTTAGTGAAAAAAAAAAATTGTGTTTCAGTTCTAAGTATGGGGAACCCCCAAAACTTATTGTTTTTTTTTTCTATTTTTGTGTGAAAATCTTAATGCGGTTCACAGAATACATCCACTTACCAAGTTTCAACAGTATAGCTCTTATAGTTTCAGAAAAAAGTTGCTGTGACATACGGACAGACAGACAAACAGATAGACAGACATGACGAATCCATAAGGGTTCCGTTTTTTGCCATTTGGCTACGGAACCTTAAAAATGGTCTACAGATCTAAAGTCTACAAGGCCTACAAAGTCCTCGCATTTCAAAACATAACAGAATCTATCAAAAAGATAAATAAAATATAAAAACCAATTAGAACCAAGTGATATGATTGGCATTACAACCACTAATAAAGAGTTGAAATTAGAATTGTCTATGTATACAGACAATTCAATTCAATATTAATTCTAATGTCAAATAATAAATAGATTATGTTAAAGAAGTATGTAAACTATAAATAAAAAAAAATCGGTTGTCTGTAAAGTCGGTTTACTGACGATAGTTGAACGTGACAACGTCATAAGAAAATACTGATGGAATGGTTTCATTTTTCAAAAGAAAATTTTAATAGAACGCCTCAGAGCGAGGTAACGCCGCATACGTCATGTGTTTTCGTGCGTGCAGCCGGCTCCATCGAATTAAGACGTTGTCACGTCAAAATAAACATCGTAATTTGAGAGCAGGTAGATTCTTAGTACTCTTTAATCTTATAAATGCTTTCTTGATAAAGAGACGTTTGATGAGGGTTTTGAACTTTACATCGCTAAGTTCTGTAACCGTATTTAGCAACTTGTTATAAAAGTGGATGCTGTTTATAAGAAATGACTTGCTAGTTTTAGATTCTAAATTTAGGTATCACAATTTCATTTTTACTACGAGTATTTATATTATGGAAATCGCTTCTTACGTATTTTGAAAAGTCCTAAATTTTTGCGAACATACAAAATACTTTCTAAAATAGGTAACTATAAAGAGAAGGCAGAGTTAGTATATCAATTTCTTTAAATTTGTTTCTAAGAGACTCGCGAGGACCCATTTTATAAATTGCGCGGATTGCCCTCTTTTGTAAACTGAAAATTGAATCTACGTCAGCTGCCAATCCCCACAGCAGAACACCATAAGACAATACTCTGGACAGTTCCGCAACATTAATGACGTACTCGAGCTTGGAGGATCTCTGGATCAAGAAGTTTAAAAAATTTTCAGGAAGTTCATTCACATGGCGGGGGAACAATAATGGTTTAGGCCGGTATTTGGATCGGTGGAAGAATCGATCTCATTTGGATCAGGGGCAACATCAATGCTCAGGTTTATGCGGAGAGGATTGTTTCAGACATAATCATCCCTTTGTGAAGCTGGTTGGGTGATTAGTTTCGACTAATGCACGATAATGCACGTCCACACACGGCTAGAGTCGTAACACGCACTCTTGCCGATGCTCGCATCAACGTTCAGCCGTGGCCTGCTCAATCGCCAGACCTCAACCCAATTAAGCACGCCAGGGATATGCTCCAAAGAAGAGCTTTGCCGAATATGGATGCCGTGAATACCCCACAACAACTTTAAACTTGTTATAAATAAATAAAGAACGTGGTCGGCCATTCCTCAAAATGATTTTGATGGGACTAATTTTTAGCATGCCAAATCGCTGTGATTATGTGATTCGTGTCAGTGGTGGAAACACAGAATATTATTTTTTTTATCTTCAGAATTTAAAAAAAAAAAATCCTCATTTTTGCCTTTTTTACCATTTAATTGACATTAACTTAGATTAATTTCTCAAAATTTGCAAAAATTGCAATTTTTCTTAATTTTTACAAAATATAGGGATAAGTTGTTAACTTAAACATAGGCATTAAAGTAAGAAACCAATCTGGAAGACTAGATTTGGTAAATATTAATTGGATAATTTTTTGTAGTTAATGTACAGACGCCAGCACATCAAGCTACTACAATCTGTCAAATTTCTTTGATAGATTTTCAACTTTATCGCTAAAGTATTAAGGTTCAAGTTTGATGGGGAAAATTTGACAGTTTCGGGTAGCTTGACCTGCTGGCGTCTGTACTTGAACCCTAGACACTTTTGATTGACAAAATCTACGGTCAAGGGCAACAACAAAGCAGAAAATACAATCTACGGTCAGTTTTGTGTGGATGGCTTCCTAAATGAAAATCCATTACATTAAGAACATTTTGTACCAAGGTCAGCACGACCCCTGATATTTGTTAAACCAAAAGTTGTGTCTAGAAAGGCCCAAAACCTACAATGCAGTCTGCATTGTCACAATAAACATATTATTATGTAGATTGAAACTATTTGGGCCTTGGGTACATTACCAGTTCACAGCGATGCGGAGGAATTTTTTGACTCCATATTTCCGTTTGTCAATAATTTTAGTTATGTGAGGTTATTATATTGTTATTTTAATAGATAGTTAATTTAGGGCTGATTTTTTATTAATTTAAATTAATAAAAAATCATACTTCAAAAAATATATTTTTTTTATTTTTTATTTGTCAATAAAATTGACGTCTGACAGATTTTGTATGGAAGAACTGTCAAAAATTCAAAATTATTCTTCGGGCAAGATTACCTAACATTGGAAAAATCAGCCCTTAATAAAATAGTGTTTATTATTATACTAGCGACCCGCCCCTGCTTCGCCCGGTTTTTAACTTGACAAAATATCGAGATTTCTTTGATAAATATGAATTTAGTATTAACGAATTATAAACATAAACCATCCGGAATAAATTATCTGAATGATGTTGAAAACCGCATCAAAATCCAAGTTGCGTAGAAAATCGCGGTCATATAACAGACACTGACGGTCGGGCTGGTCCACAAATTCAAGGTGGCTCAGCGTGCTATAGAGCGAGCTATGCTTGGAGTCTATTTAAAGGATAAGATCAGGAATGAAATGATCCGGAAAAGAACCGGAGTTACCGACATAGCTTGCAGAGTAAGCAAACTGAAGTGGCAGTGGGCTGGCCATGTTTGTCGAAGAACCGATGGCCGGAGGAGCAGACGAATCCTGGAGTGGAGACCCAGCTAGATGGACGGACGACCTAAAGAAGATGGCTGAGACAGACTGGATGTGGAAGGCGGAGGACAGGGTGTTGTGGCGCAGCCTGGGCGAGGCCTATGTTCAGCAGTGGACTGCAATAGGCTGAGTTGATTGATAAAGACAGACATGAAAACTGACTTTTATTTATAATGTATGTATAGATAGGATATTAGTATCTTAAGAAGTGGATTGACTAACAAAAGTCATCCCTCAGTCTCAAACATTTGGCAGATATTTATTATTGCTATTTGAAAAGTGACAATCTACAAAGTAGTTTAGAAAGTAGGCTTGTCATCTCAGATTCCTCACTTTGTCAGTTAATACAGCACATTAATTCTTCTCTTCTGACTAACCTACATAGTTAATACTTTAAAACTACTATTACTTCTGTTGAACTCGTAGTAGGACTTTGTTCGAAACGAGCTTACCACTGAAACTTTCGACGAGTTTTCGTGTTGGGTATTCGGTGCTTTTCGTGAAGTTCGTTTTATTTTTATTGAGAATTCACTTGAATTCACATTTCTTTTACTTTTTGTCAAGGAATGCGATATTGAAATTATATATCGTAATTATTTTTCTTATTGTGTCGATGACAATGTAAATAGCGTCAGCCCAGAATTTGGCACCTTCAGTAGCTTCCATCAGTTCCTGTAACGTGCAGGCAACAGGACACGCTAGACACGATATTAAGTGCGCCGTAGTTTGTGGGACAGCATGACATTTAGACTCCAGATCGGAGTCATCGGCGAATCTCCACCAGAGCTGTTTTCCTTGCTTCACTCTATCTGCGTCCGGATGTCCGGATATATTCAGAAGGATGTTGTAAGTCAGTACTATAAAGGTTGTCTGCAAAAGAGAACCTATACATCAAGCAGGCTGGCAGAAAAATGATTCTGGTTGAAGTCGATCACTCAAAAGAATTTAGAATTAGTTACAAAATTAAATACCTACGTGGCGATCGTTACTATAAAACTACAGCACCCTAATTGCGTAACACACAATCAATCGGAATCGGTTTCATTTTGACAGTTCAACAACATTCATTGCGTTATTTACGTGTTGAGCAGACAAATTTTTCGAACTTATGAAGCAATGGATTAGCAATTTGCTTCAAAATGATTCAGATTACGATTGATTGTGTGTTACGCAATTAGGGTGCAGGTTTGTTATAATTACGACACGGTTGTCGCAGTGGCTGAGCGGTCGACTGCTGCGCTGCGTGTCGCGGGTTCGATTCCCGCACGGAACAAATATTTGTATTGCAGTTAACAGGTAGTTGTTCCGGGTCTGGCTGTTTGTGTATGTGAGTTTAAATATTTATAAAAAGCACCCACGATACGGAGTAATTCCTAGTGTGGGGCCAACGTTTTTTTATAAAAAAGAAAAAAAAAACGAGAATGGGCTCATAAAAGTGAGCACGTCTTCTTGAAATAAATAGCTTAAATTCAATATTGCTTCTTATCTTCTTTCGTAGCAGTAGGTACCGTGTGCGCTAGTCGGCAGATCTGAGGACTGGAAGGTTTCCATGCGCCTATTACCGCCACTTTCCAAAAACCCTCCGGGCGCCTTCATTGGGGTATTTAAGTTAGTCGTAAGTAAAATGATACTTTTTTTTTGTTTTGTGATAAAATCATAAAGCATTTTCACTGTCTGACTACCGCCATCAAACAGGTACGCAATATGACCAGTAGCGTACAGTACCGAAATGGTAAGCGCACTACTGCAAGTAATTATCTAATTTCATCCTTGAAATGGTTTACAGAAAAAAATCATCACAAAGTATATTTTTTACAGTACAGGAATCAGAAAAAGTTATTTTCAATTAATGTATCTGTAAAAACGTTTATTCAAAGTATTTTATTATATCTACATAAAGTTTGTAAACGAGCAATCACGATCTTCACTTGTTTTTTAATTTGAATTTTTATCACTTGACTTTTCATTCAAAATAAAATTAATACAACAAAAACAAAATGCAATCTATTTTCCATTATGACGTATTGTTGACGTATTTTAGGCACCGTGTAGGCGGAGCAACTGTTTTGATACTTTCCATTCAATACAGAACAAATAATAAAAATATATTTTTATAGTTTGACCTTCCAATAACGTCGTGTCAAGTCAGGACATTGGGAGTGATCAATTTCATCTTTGACGTAACGACACAGTAACCCGCTGGCGCATCGTAAAGGCTTTCAATAAAGGGAGCAAATTATAGGCGATAGCGTGTGATAGGCTGTCGTTTCGTTTATAGCCATTGAGTGAAATTGCTTGGCTATTTCGATCGTGTAGATTTGAGGTCTTTATATAAACTCGGGTCAAATATATGTTTATGGTTAGAACACTAGCATGTAGCTTGAAACCCAAGCGTACTAACCCTGACGTAGCCAGTAGATAATGACTGTTCACAATAATTGCGTCGAATTGGTTTGTGTTTTTTACTCTAATGCTTCATCACTAATGTCAAAAATCTAGAAAAGACTTCATAGTCTACGCCTACCGTTTTTTATCGGTCGAACCTTATCACTATTCTAGTTTTCATCAGTTTGATGATATCTCATCAAACTTGGGAAAACTGGGCTGGGCTGGGTGGGCCCAGCAACCAAAATTTAGTAGCTGCTTAGCAGCATTTTTTATTCTACTTATGCAACTCTATTAAGTCATTCCGCTACCCTAAAGTGATTTACGAAAGACGTCAGAGCACCCATAATCACAAAACATCACCATCAACCATAAATCGACCAAATCATTACCTAATCCATTAACGCCTCCTCTCGTGACAAACACCACAGTTTATTGCGCGTATTTTTTCCTTACTTTTTATGATCCGTAGGTGTGAACTGGCTTTATGCCCAATCAAATCACAATGTAGCCCATCTCTTGGCTCGGTCGTATCATCAGAACCAATTACGGGTAATAGACCAGTGAAAGTGTTGATGGTCGAATGTTGCCCGCATAAAATTTTAATTATAATTTTTGTGGTGTATCGGAAGAATTGGTAACGGTTTTTCGAGGTTGGTAATTTTGTTGGGGACTGTACCCCATAGTATTTTTAGAGGATGTAAATATTTACATTTACAGCCTCTTGCTAAAATTGAAAAATTAATACTTACCTATACTGAGGTTACTCAGTCGGGTTACTTTTGTTTATCACAAGTTCTATTAAATATTAGGAGATAGGAATAGGATTAGAGGAATACTATTATTGTATTAGATGAGATTGAATGTGGATACAGTATCCATACACTCAAAACTGTTTTGAGTACATGAAATTATATTATGAAGTAAGGTCACTTTGAACAATCCGCTCCAGATCCACTCCTCTTCGACATTGGTAAAGAAATTAATATCGTATTTATTTCGCAATCCGGGTCATCTGATAACTAACTCCTTGTGATCAATCTCACGGTTAGGTATATTTGGTCATAACTTAAAAGATGCATCGCTGACTTATAAGATAACAACGACGGGTCGATTCAATCATTTCTTGTTGCTCTTATTGTGATTAATAAAAAAATAATGTAAGTATATATTTTATTTTTTAAATAATTTTACGATCTTTCAATTCTTACTTCAAAAATAGAAAGCGAAAACAAAGTTGATACTTGAAACAAAACTAAATTCTTTGGAGACTATAAATCTTTTGTAAACACTTTTACATTGCACGTAGTAAAACTAAAGTTGAGTAGGTTCTAAGAAGGATTAATGTTTATTTTTATGTTGAAAGGCCTGGGACAACGATGGTTTTATTTTAGTTTTATAGGGTACGGCACCCAAAGGGTGCTAATGGGACCCTATTACTAAGTCAAAGTCAAATCATTTATTCCGAATAGGCACTTTTGAACGTCAAAATGTCTAAAAAGAATATTGATTCTAGTTGCCCCTTCTAAAATGTAGTTGAGCAGAAAAAAAATCGAAGAATGAGCAGAATGGATAACTTCACCGATATTATTTTAAAATGTTTCATAATATTTTGTATACATTAATTATGGGAGGAGACGATGCAATTACAATAAAATTAAGGCTCCGCTGTCCGTTCGTCTGTGAGGGCTGTATCTTTTGAAACTGAATTTTTTGACACTTGAAAATTTTACAGAGTATGTAATAATATGGCCTTTATAACAACAAATAATAAAAATACAATAAAGTAAAAAAATATATCTATTATCCATTTATACCATACAAGTGAAGAAACAAGAAACGTGTTATTTTCGGCGTTTTTTTTTTTAAATAGATGATTTAAAAAACAAAATGTGTTTTAATATTGTACGTTGGTACGAGACCCTTCGTATGCGAGTCGGGCTCGAACTTTTTACCTTTTTTTACGATTTTTTCATAGACTTTTGATTACAACTGAATGAATCCCAAGGGCTCAATTAAGATGTAATCTTGCTCAAGCAATGTTGGGATAACAAAAATAATACTATATCAGTTCGTAACTGTCATCTATAGTTAAACAGGGGGATTCCTTAGATGGGTGTATCAATCATAATTACCCTTAATCAATCAATCGAGTCGGCTTATCGCAGTTCACAGTTAGACAATATCTGCCCAATGGCATTATGACCGAAATGACAAGCTTTTCGTGGTTGCGATACCAACTTTCTTTTACTTTGAAGGTTATAGCAGTTGGTAACTCAATCATATTTTGTTCATCATTTTCATGACAAGAGAATTTGGCAGATCTGAAAATTACGTTTCACTACGATAGGTACACTGTTAACTCCATATCGATGGTATGTTAATTAGTGTTGGTAAACCATTATTCTAAAAAAAACATTTGATATGTTCTTGTTTGTGCAATTTTCCTCTCCTAGTAGGTACGAGGTGGTGGAAGAAAATCTGTTGCTAACAAAATATTACTTCCAGGCTTTTATAAAAAAAAAACTAGCAGCGCCCCGCGGTAGTTTCGATCCCGTGAGAATATTGGGATAAAAAGTATTTTATGTGTTTATCCTAGTTATAAACTATCTGTGTACCAAATTTCATCCTAATCCATTCGTAAGTTTTTGCGTGAAAGAGTAACAAACATCCATCCATCCTCACAAACTTTCGCGTTTATAATATTAAGTAGGATAGTAGGATCTAGCAAAGATCCGTTCCTCGTGATTCAGAGTATTTTCCAGTGAATGGCAATAAGCTCTTTTCTATTCTATCAGATTTGATAAGTTCATCGAGGATTCAATCTACTTTGATGCGGGAGCACAATTTTTATTTATTTCTTAGCTTAGCGGCTCCACGTATATGTCCGAAAATATTCCACGAAAACGTTCTACCGGGTTATAAAGGTATCCTTTGCCTTATAAACCCATGTACTTTTAATCCCGGTACAACGTATCTGCCACTGAAAGGATTTGGATTAAATTTAACACTCAGATGTGTGCTAAATTTAATTCAAATCCGTTCAGTCGTTTTTGCGCCAATCCGGAATATACATCCAGACAATCGGAAAAAAATTCTAGAAACTATAATATTTTCGGCATTAGACTCGTTCCCAGCAATTACGTCGTCGTAGTAACTTTGTTACTATTTTATTTTATGTCTAGATATATATATAGATACTTTATTGAACGCACGGCTACACATCAAGCTATACTTATCCAGTTTTACCTGACCTCGCATTTTATAGGTTTTACGTACAATCAGAAGTCAGCTTATACTGGTTATGTGTAGCTTGATGTGTAGCCGTGCGTACACTAGAACATACATTAGAAATAACACAAAACACTCTATTTTTATTATAAAAACGAAAAAAAAGGTGATTGTGAGAGATAATTCAACACAATCGAAAATTTTAATTAAACTACTAACTAATACTCGTAGCTTCATCAAGTCTAATTTCAAATGACATTAAATTATACTAACACCAAAATATCACTTGAACGCAATTATTGTCAGTGAATATTTACTAATAAACACTAAACCGCAAATTCAAAGTTAAGCAATTAATGAAACTCGGATCAAATTACTATTTGAATTCATTTATTCAGATTTATGGCCTTTCGATACTAAATTAAGTGGTTTATTTTAAGTAATTACGGTTATATTCGATACGTGAAAGTGATGAATGGGAAGGGTTTCCATCGCGGAGAAAATAATGATGTTGTACTTAAGTAAGTGTTTCCTGTGTGTGCCACGTAGGTGTCTAGTATTCTCTAGCGCTACTGCTGTGTTTGAGGTCCTGGGTTCGATACCCAGGTCGGATAAAGATATTGACATTAGGTTTTTTTATCACGAATTCCTCAACGTCTGCATTTGTGCCCAGTTGATGGCAGTAGGCTCCCCCTTAAGGTCAGCTGTAGCGGCCCAGTGGTAACGGCCGCGAGTTACGAGTTGTAGGTCGCAGGTTCAAACCCAGACAGCCCCTTTACTTTGTGTAAATTATTTCATCACCACCGTTATCAAAACGGTGTGGGAAAACATCGTGAGGAAACCGACATGTCCTAGAACCAAAAATTCGAAGATATGTGACATCTATCAATCCGCACTGGGCCCGCGTGGTAGATTAAGGCGCACTCCCTCTTACAGAGAGGAGGCCTGTGTCCCAGCAGTGGGAACATTATTGGCTGTATATGTAAGGCGATGCAGAGACAAAACATGGCAGGTGCAACATAGGTACATATGACATTAATTTGTATTGTTTAAATAAGTTGGTATTTTATTTAACTTTTAGTTAATAATCACACCATACGGCGTAGCAACAAACTGCAAACCCCTTTATGTTAGTTCAGTATTAATTAAATGTTTAAGTACAAACTAATTTACCGATGGCACCGATCACCAGTATAACTATCAGCCGCCATTTTACTTTATTCAACACTAGCTTCTGTCCGCGACTTGGTTCGCGTGGAAATACTAAATAGCACAGCCAAATTTTTATAATATTCCCTCGGCCTCACCGCATAGCATCACATCGCATCCCTCGCCGCGCTAATACTTCGTTTTCGCTTAGCGCTCTATCTGATTTTTTTTCTATTTGCTCGACTCCTCAGGGTCGTAGCGTGATATTCAATAGCTTCTAACCTTCCTCGAGAATTGGGCTATCAAACGCAAAAATATTTTTCCAATTTGTAGTGCCAGATATTAGGTTAAAACAAACAAATTCTTCAGCGTTATTATATAACTAACTGCGCCCCGCGGTTTCACCAGCATAAATTTTAATCCCGTGGACATATCGGGATAAAAAGTATTCTATGTGTTAATATTGGTTATAAACTACTTGTGTACCAAATTTCATCAAAATTGGTCCAGCCGTTTGAGCGTGAAGAAGTAACAAACATACAAACACACACTCAAAAACTTTCGCCTTTATAATATTAGTGTGATTGTATTTTTGTCTCACAAAGCGACATGCTCTTTATTTGTGGTTACCGTAGTGTGCAAACACGCTGTGAATGCGTGTGTAAGCACAGGAGCTCTCGTGAGACAATGGCGAAGCCGGAAGTGTGTGTTATATGCTAACGCGTCTTCATGCACACAGTCACAGGGTGTTTATACACTTGGTTGCTACAAGTAAAGCGCGCGTGGATTCGTAAGATAAAAATACGGTAGTAAGTAAAGTATAGATAAAAACAAGTGAGTAAATACTTTTTCGAGGGAAAATAAGAAATTGCGAGAAAGTGCTCTTGTATTTTCCTGGACTTTGATTAACAAGGAGTCGTTGAGTTTCTGATTACTTTGTGAACGCTTGGCCCTTTTTTCACATCTTTAGGTCAGTGATCCTGGTTCTCGTTCGCTCCATTCCTTACTGATTTGTTACACCTCCTGATATTGTGGATAAAGAGCTAATTTGTGCTATATATTTTTAAATCTGTCGAGATGAGGTGAAAGCTAAAAGATTCCTCTATTTGCAGAACAATCAATGATTTTATTCAGGTCGTTATATACGTTCTAAAGTAGCGTTTGACTAGTGATTTTTACTCTGGCAACTGTTTATACATAAACTAGCGACCCGCCGCTGCTTTGCATGGTGTTTTGACTTCACAAGACATCGCGATTTCTTTATTATATGCAAGTGTAATTGCCTGTGCCTTTCGGAAATGGTAAAAAATGTATAAAAGTCCGTTGTGAAGTTTAGAAGGATAACTCAGGCACACAGACAGACAAGAAAAACGACTTTATTTTATAATATGTATAGACAGATACAAATGCTTGTAGGTATCAAGTTATCAACGTAGTAATTATTCCACATCGCTGCCATTTGGTAAAGAGCCTCGAAGGAATATTGCGAGTTTCTGGATGTGTAATTTTCCTTGTGCTAAGTGTAATATAGGAGCATTGACGGCTCAGTGGTAACGTTCACAACTTACGAGTTGAAGGTCGTTGGTTCGAACCCAGACAGGAGCTTTACTTTGTGTAAATTATTTCATCACCACTGCTCTTAAAACGGTGAAGGACAACATCGTGAGGAAACTGGCATGTCATAGAACTAAAAAATCCAAGACGTATGACATCTACCAACCCGCACCGGTGGTGGATTACAGCCCACTCCCTCTCACCGAGAGGGGGCATGTGTCTCAGTGGGAACATTTTAGGCTGATAATACGGTGTTTTATAAGATGATAATTTGTAAATATTAGAATAATATTGAATCAAAGTATGTAAGAGGGTTTTACGGTATCTAAGTTCAAAAAAAACTTTTCAGTAGGTACTTTTATAATCTACATGTATCACACGCGACTGAAAAAAAAACTTAAACCTAAACTGTAATCTATATATATAAAAATGAATCCCTATTTCCCTTGGTCACGTCATAACTTGAGAACAACTTTACCGATGTCATCCATCTTTTTTTTACACGACTGCCCAAAAAGGAGTGTAATGTATTCAGGGTACTTTAAGTTTTCTAATACTTTGTAGAAGGTTCTTACGGAAAAAAAAACTAAGAAAGTTGCTTCACACGGACGAAGTCGCGAGCAAAATTTAGTTCTAAAATAAATGTAGTCATTATGTCAAACGACATGAGGCCCATTTTTGTAATAACAGTATTAAATCCATTATGACTTTTTCAATTCACTAGATCGTTACAATCGCGTGTCAGCAATATTTTATTTTATAGTCTACGATTCGAAATTCACGTGTGTAATATCCCTTCGGGCGAGCGAACATTATGTTCTGTAAAAAAGTCGATTTCTCATCGACACTCCTTTCATACGAAAAAAATATAACTGGCACAGCTGTTACTTTTACTACATATTCAATTTTTGTTTTTTTATTTTTTTGGTAACTGAATGGGCCTGTTCTTGACCTCCGTCACGCCTGATGGATAGCGATGGATGAGGTCTATGATGGAACGAGTGTGCCCAGGAGATGCCTGTTCATTCTTGTTTTAAAGACAGACTTCAAGAGAATAACGATTGGTTCATAAAAATTATGGTCACGGTTGTCAGATTTTGAGACTAGAAACTCATAGTTCAATAATAAAAGTAACTTACTAGTTTGTAAACATTTAAGTTCAATAGTACATAAGTAATTTGTATTAATTTCCCTGGTGGATTCGGTTTTGATTATCCAACCAGAGTTACTACTTAACACTCAGTTGATAAAGTTGTCTGATCTCGACTGAATATCTAGTACAGTTACGACCACTAATATGTCAACTCATGGAAACTTTCAATAGAGATTTTTTCGTGAAATAACAAAAACAACAATGAAATACGACACATTACAAAAACCTATGGGTTCGAAAATACTATGTTCGTAGCAACATTAAATTTCACTAAAAAATAAATCGCTTTTTAATAAAGCCAAGTGTATATATGTATATTTATGCTCGTGACAGTACATGAGGTAGTTAGTTTGATATCGCTGGTCTTGGTAGAGCCAAACCAAGGCGCGAAAGGTTTTTGGAGCACCTTATACCTTGGTTGGGTGATGGTGCTCCATAATTGCGTAACACACGTTTAATCACAATCCGAGAGTGTTTGAAGATATTGCTAATCCCTGCCAACCTGTATACATCTATGACAGAATTATTTGTAACCATCAACCATCTAAAGTATTAATTTTATATAAATTTATTCCATTAAACAACGTTGATAACAATTTATGTAAGTTAATTAAGGAATTGATTTGGGAGACAACACGTAGCATTATGCTCAATATATATATTTTTTTTACTATCTTTATCTAGGGAGGCAAACTGTTCCTCCTTAATACAGGTTGCACAGCTACCTAGCTAGGAGAACAGTAGTTCACCCCTACATATATTTGTTAGTATAAGTTCTACGCTTACTTAATATCTTTTACATGTACATACCACAAATACCCTTTATTTGCAATAAACATTTTTATTATTTTATTATTATTAACTACAGTTCCATAAAAATGGAAGAACATTACCATTCGCTGCGATATCACATACAAAGTTTAGTATACTTCATACACATAGTTAAAAGTCAAGTTAAACACAATAACAGTCACTCTTCTATGAGAGAAATATTTATAGTGTCTAAACCGTTTTACGAAACTGATATAAATAGAATCCGGACCTGGTTGTTTAACAAGGTAATTTTCAAAATAGCCACGCCTGTAACCCCGAAGGGTTACGTAGAGGTGAGCCTACAGCAACACCCATTTTTCACCAGTATGTTTATGTCCCATGTGATTGGGGGCAAGCCTTCATAGGTTTGAAAATTTCGTTTGCTACACAACGTCAATAGCGCAATGAACGTGGGTGAACTGTAAAATGAAACCCGCGATAAATTGTCATTTTATGCGTGTTACTCAATCACCCAGTTGGTAAAACATGTAGTTGCGGATTTTCCTTCAATTACTTTATGTAGTGAATGTGGTAATAAGTTTATAAGGTACATACCTATTGCTGACAGGAATACATTAAACCTGTAAAGAAGAAATATATTAGAATTTGTAAAACACATTGATTGTCACATATTGCTGAGAGTAAGTAAAGGAACACATCGGTTATAGGCTCGCCCCTTCATCATCTGCCTAGTCTTTTCCCTACTATGTTGGGGTCAGCTTCCAGTCTAACCGGATGCACCTGAATACCAGTGTTTTACATGGAGCGACTACCTATCTGACCTCCACAGCCCAGTAACTGGGTAATACGATATCGGCTCACCCCTTATAACATGGAATTTATAATATAACTGAAGATATGTCTGTTTCAGATAAATGAAGCATAAAAATAAATGTTATTTTATTTTACATCTTACAATAAAAACGTGACACTCAATATTTCGAAGGAGTATTCATTTCCACTCAAATAATTTAGGTCGACGCAAAAGATGAAAGAAAATGAAAAATATAAACCTTAGGAAATCAATACATGGTGGCAGGGACATTGACGCGCTACCAGCCAATAATGTATTCTGTAAAATCTCACCGTGAAAACATAAGTGAAGCTGTCATTTCACCTAATGCTAGGGTTTGACTCTATAGATAACTCTCTCTTTTCATGGTGAAATTTTTACAGAAAAGATTACCTGTTTCATACATTTTGACCGCGTAGATTATTTTTCTGACGAAAAATTTCTACGCTAGGGCATCTAGAATCATGTCCCTGCCTCCCTGTAGACTAATGTAATAAATCTGAAGAGTTTGTTTGTCTGAACGCACTAATCCACTTACGACTTCCACGCGAACGAAGTCTGGCAGAAGCTAGATCGAATAAAACATCTTATCAGCTTATGTGACATTAATGTCAAAGAATTAATTTACAAAGAGTTAACTCAAAGATACGGCCTTTCATTTAAATCAAGGGCGGTATCTTTCACTTCATTATTTGTAAAGAAAAAGAAAGAAAGAAAGAAAAATACGTTTATTGGCATTACACAAAATGAATACACCTTAAAACTAAAGGTACACGCCCTGAAAGACACATCATATTTAATACGGGGGACTGTGAATTATTACTGTCATATATTGAAAATTGGACGCGCTAGGGACTTTGCAAGATTGTATGAATTTTTCATTGAAGGAGTAGGACACGTGTCGGGAATTTGAGTGTTACGATGTTAATAACGGTAGTGAAGACATACACACAATTTATTTATGAGATTGATTTTTATATCTAGCAGATACTAAGAAACAATTTATTTTTTTAATATTAGTTTCTACAATATTTGAATTGGCTTTTTGAGTCAATTTTGTTATGAACATCGTTTTTTAAACTGTCTGGACCTTTTTTCGAGAATTATGTGATTGCCTGATTTACAGGTGCGATTAAATTGCCTGTGACATACCATTATTCGAAGCAACAATAAAAGTAGCACAGACTAAACAGTGTTATTGGTGCAGGTAATTTTTTGCTTCTTTTTTATTGTACGTGTATGAGGCTCCGGCTTAGGTTTCTTAAGAAAGCGGTGAACGTTTTTTGACACCTTTAATGTCAAATGCAAAATGTGAAAATGACAGATTTCATAACGGCCGTTTTATGATGCAACCGCTGTCCTAGGAAACCAAAGCACAACGGCTGTCCAAATGCAGAGCGTTTTTTGACATCTTAATGTCAAATGGAGGGGAGTGGAGTGGAGACCGCGTATCGGCAAGCCTAGTGTGACCTAAAAAAGGTGGCTGGGACAGACTGACTGACAGATGCGGAAGGCGGAGGACAGGGTGTAGTGACGCAGCCTAGGAGAGGCTTATGTCCAGCAGTGGACTGCAATTTTCTGAGTTGAATGTCAAATACTGGTGAAAATGACAGATTCTCTCTCTGGCTCTTTTACGACACCGTATAGATCGTCTAATTTAAAATGACGCGCCCCTCTACTGCTTGTTGCATACACATTTAAAATGTTCGTATAGAAACTTTAGTGGAGGGGCGCGTCATTTTAAATTAGACGATCTCTACTTTAATACTTGCATAACACATACTCTGTTTTGACATTCGATGCGTTCATAATTCAAAAAAGTATTTTCTATCTGGCGCCAGTCGATGTGTCTGGCAACCATGGAATTAATACGTACCATATAGTACAACTGGCAGCCTAATGTCAACACGCCTCTCTGTCATGTTTTCATAATGACACTTTCAAAAAAATTTGGCACTGTTTTCTAACAATAAACCCATTCATTATGTTATTTTTCTTCAGCTCATTATTTCTAAAGACTATTGTTGATTGATAAATGAACTACTTTAGTAACGACCTGTCAACAATTGTTGCTTTTTGGCTGAAAAGGCGGTTTGTTCACTTTGTTCGTCGAAAAATAATATTACACTTTGTTTTTCCAACATTCCATTAAAGTTTTTAGATAAAGGGCATAATGGTAGCTATTGGAAATACTACGCCCATCTAACTTTCTTCAGGCATAATATTACAATGTCAATTAAAATAATTAAGGCAACAAAATATTAACAATGTCTTCTGAGGCCTAAATTCTAATTAATTTATTAAGAGTCTGACACTCCCTCCTGCTCCACCCAGAGCGGGAGGAGTCATTTGATGATTTGCCATCCTCAAAAAAAAAAGGCCTAAATTATTTTAATTGACAGGTCGGCTGTCCTTAATATTTAAGTTTAGCAGGTACTTTGTTGTTCATAATTTTCTTTAACAAATAAAATCGTCGCTAAAAACGATTATGAAAAGTAGATAATTATTTCGTCAGTCTCAAAATTTTGAAAGCGTTTCTCCTGAAACGTTCATAATAGATGTTCTATTATGAACGTAAAAAAAGAACAAGTTGGGGGAAAATTTGCGTCACCCGTGCAAAACAGCCATCGCTCAGCAAAATGCGACAAAGCCTTAGTCCTGGTTTTCAGCAACGGCTGGCGTTGACGTGATGACGTCAACCGGTGCAGCACATTCACCTGTTATTTTCTGCAAATCTCCTTCGATTCAAATCCACATCGACTTTTGAATCCACCATCTGAGTTTGTTTCTGTCTTTCTTCTCAGAGCAGTCGGTTAGGAACCACTCATCTAGTTTTAAAACATAATTTAATGTTGACTTGTAAAAGTGTTTTTGAACCAATTTATTGAAATAAATATATCATTTACTAGACTATATTCTGTCCGCGACTTCATCCGCGTGAAATTTCGGCCCCCGACCCGCCGCGTCGCATCCCATCGCTCGCCTGTGCTACTAATTCGTTTGCTTTTTTTGCTGACATTTTTGCCTTTTGTTCGGCTCTTAAGGGTCGTAGCGTGATGGTAAATAATCTATAACCTTCCTAAAGAATTGGGCTATAAAATACAAACATAGTTTTTCAAATCCGACTATTAGTTTAAGAGATTAGCGCGTTCAAACAAACGAACTCTTCACACAAATTTTATACAACTTACCTCTTTGTAATATTAGTATACAAGGTGTCGTTTTGCTCCTCGTCAAATTCAAGGGGGTAACTATGCTACTGATTCTCGACACGAATCAATAATAAAATAAGTAGTTTTTTTTTTCTAATGGGACACGCATTTTAAAACGTGGCCTATGTGAGACCGCACTGTAACTGCTCTTCTACACACACATAAAAACGCGGCCGCTTATACGATACCACAACGCGATTCTGTTCTTTGAAAGTGGTGTATTCTGAAATACTATCAAAATCAAATAACTAAAAAAACAAGTAGGTATGTATTGTTTGATTATTTATATCTTTCATAACAGCCTCAGAAATTTGTCGATGATGTAAAACAACAGCTTGTATAGATCACCATGTTATTGAACTTGCCCTACAGTTCCTAATTATATCGTAGCCGTTTGAACTTGGCCCTTTTACATGGCCGATATTATTAGGCAGCCCTTTGGTCTTGAATGACCAGCGAGTTATTTTTATATCAGTATGCTCTTGTTTCTAAGCGCATCTCAATGCAACCTTTTATTTGAACTTTATAGTTCATGTGAAAATAGTATTTTCGGGGGTTAGCGAAGGTAATTATTTACTGTTTAAAAGGTTTTTCAATCTATAAAAAAGTCCATTTGATATTTGAATCGGTCATGAAGAAAAATTGCCATTTATATTCTTTCTCGACAGTAAGATTTATGAGAATAGAATATTATAACGATGAATGGATTCTAGAAAATGTTGGCAACACCGATTGAAACTACTTTGAGTGGCTGTGAAGCTGGCAGTGAAGTTTTTGAATGAAGGAACTTCCATAGAGTATAGAAAACTTTCCGCCATTATTGTTTTTCTCATGCCGTGAAACGCGTTTGATTTTACGGATTGTTATTTTCGGATTAATTATATGTTTGTATAAATAGTTAATACGTTTTAAATACCGTGAAGAAATAGGTAATAAAAAGACGAAGGATCAGCTATTTCGTACCTAGGACTGTGAGCCAAGGATATGACTCGAGCGTTTGTGGTCTGTCATTCTTACCAATGGTTTTCTTGAAAATAAATTGGAAGCATCTATCTTTTTTGAATTGAAAAGAGTATGCTTAAAAGTTTTCTCATTTCATGTTAAGAGGATGAATGAAAAGCGACTAACAAACGGTTTTTACAAGGCAGATGTGAGTGGAAACACCTGGAGGACATATAGTGACCTTATTGGTGATGTTCTTCAGAAAAGTCAAGTGCATAGCACTCGCAACCGGCGTGCGTGTATGACCAGATGTATGAACGTAAACGCGGCAAAACGAGTATGTAAGGATCGTAGCAGGTGACGTTCTATAGTTTCTGCCTGCCTCCATGGGAAGAAAGCGTGAGTATATGTACGTATGTATGTGTGTGTATCTTTCTTTTTGAAGAACAAAATTACTTTGTTAAAGAAAGAAAAAGTTTTTATTGCGACTCGCACTGGAAGATCACAAACTAAACACGGTAAAAAAAACAAGTTATACTTATAAAAAAAGGTAACAAAAATAAAAATGAAACAGAAAGTCCTATACGAGGCCAAAAGGTAACACACCATGATGCTGCGACATTAAAAAAAAAATGTCGCAGCGCTCGAGAGAGGAGAGAGAGACTGAGTGAGAGAGTGTTAGAGGTTCCATATCATTAAATTAAACTAGTCCAATTCCACTCTTCCAAAAGCGTGACTCATAATAATCATCAAGATCAATCATAACAATTCTGATGATCATTCGAATAGAGATCAATAAGTCACTCCGCGCTAACCGGGATTTGAAATTGGAACAAACATTATTTTAGTCGCCATTTTTATTATTTATCTTCCTACCAGTGCTCGTAAAGATATTAATGCTTCGTTTACAATGTTATATGTATACTATTTTACTGTCACGTTAGAATATTTTGTTTTAAATTTTGAGGAGATTGATTATTTTTGGGAGTAGAGCAATATTAATAACGAGAGTGAGTCTGTTTATCTCTCTGTCAGGGCCGAACTACTTAACGTTTGTTAATGAAATTGGCAGGGAGGTTGCTTAGTAACAAAACAAGCCTTTGAGTTATTTTTCATTCAGGCAACTGTTTCAAAGTTCAAACAAAGTTTTAATGTTACCATTACGAAACGAAACGTACTTCCAGGTTGTCACTAACACGATCACAAAATACTTCAACATAGGAAGCTTCTGACGACATTAAACAAAAGTTACAAAATCCTAACTTACTATTGCGAAAGTAAGTTTGTTACGCTTACATACTAAAAAGGCTGAACGGATTTAGATAAAATTTGGCACATAAGTAAACCATGACCTGGAGAGTCCTTCTTAGGCTACTTGTCATCTAATCTCAGACGAAGTCGTGGACAAAAGCTATTCTTGATATATATATATTTTTTTTTATTGACAATGGGCTCACTCTTGACCTCAATCCAGCCCAGAGGCAGGGATGAGATCTACTGTGGAACGAGCTTGCCCAGAAGAAGCCTATTCACTCTCACCTTGAAGAGATTCGGGTTGTATGAACTCGGGAATGCAGACGCAGGCAGACGATTCCACTCCTTAGCTGTGCGCATCAGAAAAGATGACGAGAAGCGCTTAGTGCGTATATATAGTACATTAACCAAATAGGGGTGGTATCCCGCAGTGCGTCTGGACTCCCGATGGTAAAAAGGTGAAGGCGGGATGAGCTCATGTAGCTCTTGAGTACACTCCCACTGATATTTTCGTGACTTCTGGTAAAAACTCATGAATCAACTCTCTGATAAACATAAAGAAAACAAATCATCAAATTTTATTTAGGCAATAAAATAAAAATATGCTCATGAATTAGACGCTCAACTATTTTAATTCACCGGTTGATCTAGATTTCTAAACACGGGTGTACACTAGTTGGATGGGCAATAAATAAACGAAACGCTGAGTTATTCACCGATACGTTAACGTCTGAAAAAGAATCTAACTTTTATCGAAGCGGCTGCAATATGATTGAGTTGAAAAGAGCATAGAAACGTGACCAGACCGTACCTATGTCATGTTTTTGTGAAACTCCTTGTGTAAAGGATTAGCAGCCACATCAATGTCAGAAATTTAATAAGTACAGCTTTGTACCCCAACGCTATGTCGCAGCTGGTAGGCAACAAAAAAAAGGTATTATTTCCCTCTTAACTCTGTGTTTCCCATAACCATTTCTCCTGATCAAAAAATAATACCGCGAATTAGCAATAAAACCATCATCGGCCTAGCGTTTTCCCAACTATGTTGGTTGGCTTCCAGTCTCACCGGATGCAGATGAGTACCAGTATTATACATGAAACGACTGCCTATCTGACCTCTATAACCTAGTTACTGTGTAATACAGTACCCCTGGTAAGAGTGGTTGTCAGACTTTCGGGCTTCTGACGACCCATAAAGACTACCAAAGATCCGTGCACGAATGACAGCCAGAGAATTTGGTCTCTAACGTGCATCAACATCAAAATAAACGTAGTTAACTTTGTGTAAATTATTTTATCACCACTGCTCTCAAAACGGTGAAAGAAAACATGGTGAGGAAACCGGCATGTCCTAGAATCAAAAATTCAAAAACATGTGATATCCACCAACTCGCACTGGGCCCGCGTAGTGGATTACGACCCACTCCCTCTCACAGAGAGGAGGCCAATGTCCCAGCAGTGGGACATTATAGGCTGCGTACGTATGTATGTAACAAAACCTTTACATTATTTTTGGTAAAAAAAATAAATAAGTTTTGTAAAAAGTCATAGAGCAAAATTTGTTGTTTATGATGTTACTAATATAGTTCTGCGAGGTTATTAGTGTTTTAAAGATAATTCTGTATATAGTTCCCATGTTGGTACATAACATACCTAGGTGACCATTAAGACGGTGCAACCTTCATAAACTTCCAGCGCTTGGAATAATCTTACGATTTCTTACACCCCTGGGACTGTGTTGCCGCTTTAGTCCTTAATATAATTTATGACGCGAGCTGTTTATAGCTGTATTGCAGTTTTTGTGCTAATTAGTGGGTACCGTTACTTGTTGTTAATACCTACTTATAGGCTATAAATCGCTTGTAGGGATTAATGTTGTTGATATAAGGTAAGGTAGGTAAGTAAGTATCCTTGAAAAGCTGGTGATTGTTGGCAATATCGAAGGAAAGAGAGCACGAGGTCGGTCGCCAGCAGGATGGTCTGATCAAGTAAAATAAGCCACGTCCTCAAGCAAATTTCAGCGGATGATAACGGCAACTTTGGACCGGAGTTGGTGGAGGCAGATTGTCCGCTTAAAGGGGTCCAAAAACCACATTCCTCAATAATGAGGGACCAATTGAAGTGGAGAAGAAGGTTAATCACTGAAAAATATGTGCTTAGCTATTTATTTTTAATTTTATTACAGGAAGGAAAGCGTCTGTTCGTCAGTCGTGGGCCATTTAATATTGTGATCATTATGTTCAACAAATTGTCATCATAAATCTCGTCGTTGTTAATGTTACAAATATTATACGCGAGTCATTTTATATTCCAGGGTAATAAATACTGATCATTTTAATTCAATAAATTATCAATTGTTGACATTTCTGAAAAACATTTCATTAAAGTAACAGGGGGGGGGGGGGATTAAAAATAATGGCGAGAGAAATTCGGAAAGATGTCGCCAGTCAATAAAATATTCTTTGTTTATAAATAACATCATCCTTTTTTTGTCTTGTTATTCCCCTTTAACGCGGTATTCTTCTGTCAATAGCGGTGCTATTCTGCAAAAAATATCACCGTGAAAACTTGAGTGAGCTTAAAGTGAGTTTTCATTCCACCTGAAGGCCAACTCCCGTAATTGAAAACGTTCAAAATCTAGTAGCAGTCTCATCTCAGTGACAATCAATGACAAAAACTTGTCAAAAATGTAGGGATTTCACAAGTATTTTTGACAGATTGAGACTGAGATCAGACTGTGAACGTTCTAAAAATTACGAGAATTGCCCCTCAGAGGCCAGTCGGTATATTCTGTAAAAAGCTCACCATGAAAACTCAGGTGAAGAGATCTGTTAATAGTATCAATCCCAAGCATCAGTTGGTAGACAGCTCACATCAAGCTCACTTCACCTAAGAAATCACGGTGAGATTTTTACAGAATAGATCAGCAGAAGGATCAACACCATTAACAGCTTACTTTTTACCTAAGTCCCTGAACCATCTCCGGACACAAGTGGGAAGATGTAAGTCCAACCTGGTAAAGTGGGGCTACCTTGACGGAACGGCAGTAGAGTGTGATTGTGGAGCTATGTCGCAAACCATGCTCCACCTCCTATCCTGCCCTCTGTGTCCCAAAACATGCAGGCAAAGTGACCTCTGCGCTGCCACTGACGACGCCGTGGAAGTGGCAAAGTTTTGGGCCAACGAGATATAAAATTCAGTCGTGCCTGCGACACGAAGAAGAAGAAAACCTAAGTTTTCACGGCGAAATTTTTACAGAACAGATCCTCTGGTTGCCAAGGAAAATTATCCATTAAACAAAAAAACCAGCGAAATTCTGCTTACAAAGAAATTTAAAGTAAGATGCATGACGCTTTTTATCTCAAAATATGCAATTTTACGATACCATAAAATGTTAAACGTTGAATAAAATGTCTGAGGTTTATTTGTTTTTCGCGTTTTATTTGGTGTGATAAGGATGTTTGATGACTTTACAGTGATGTGCTTAACATTAAGATTAACAGTTAATATTAAAATTTTATGATATATCAAAATGTGGGGAAAATATTATGTATCTATTCTGAGTCTCGTTTTATTAGTTATTAAAGCTTTCCTCGAATTTCGTTACGGTTCTGAGTCAGAATTTAAGTGCCTACCTAGACTTACTAGACTAGACTACTACTTAGATACACAAAGATGAGGATTAAAGTGGCGCACACTATGTAGCCAAGCATATTATAAGTTAGGGGATTACATCGCTGACAAAAATACTTTACTCAATGCTGGTCCTGCTCCACAGCAGGGGCGCATAAACTAATTAGCATTCGGAAACATTGTTGGAGCTGCTGAACATTGGAAAAAAAAAACTATCTTTACATTGTATAAATTCAATTGTTTAGTATTGTATAATTGCATAGCACACATGTGAGCACTATGCACTTTCTATAATACTACCATTTATTTACTGGGTACGTCTTTCATTGACTTGAATGTGCCCCGGCGGCTGTGAGTATGTCATGCTCACTCTAATGTCTCGCTGGTGGTGGCGTGTGTGTTGGATCATTAAGTTCCCTCCAAAATGGTTGAGCTGACTGGTGCCGATCCATACGTCATGTTCGTGAACGGGCGCCGTCAGTAGGGACTGGTCATCTCTTAGCTGCCACGGCTTATTTTAATTTTTAATTTCTGAATTGTTTTTATGTTTTCTATAACGGACGCTTTTAACATGCACGTCTTTCTACATCGTTCTCACATGGTCAATTTCAACACGAATGATGTAATCAAATATTTTATAACAATGTTATGATTTAAAAGAGTGTCCGTGGAGTTTCTTGCCTGTTCTTCTCCATAGGTACCTACGCTTTGGAATGGGCAACTAGCATCATCTTTTTGACTGACCGATCCTTTGACAATTCAAAAGTGCCTGTAATTGGTTTAGTTGAATTAAATGATTTGAGTTTGAGTTTGAGAGGTAATGTTCTACAGATATAAATGAGTAAAAGGAACAATAAAATACTAAATAAAAAGCGATCAAATTAACATCGGAACGACCTCAATAAGGATATATCCGGACCACAGACATCCCCTTCACGCATGCTTTAATAGACATTTTATATCTCTCGGAAAAACAGAGATTACTTACCTAATTCCTTCCTTTCCCAAAGAGCTTTCAGTTCCTAAGCTATTCCACCTAATTAACTTGGCCTGGCTTTATAAGCCTGGTCCCAAGTTTCACTCATATTATGACGTCATGGCCATTTACTTAAGTTACCAGCCTTGTATGGAATATTGCGTGGTCTTTTATGAAATATGAGCTTCTTCAAATTGCGGTGAAGACGACCTTGAGTTCCCTTGAAGAAGAGAAGTTATGTTAAGGTAGGAGTAAACTGTTTGCAATCTTCAAGAAACTTCAAAATTTCTGACGGTAAACATGTAAATATAAATAAGATAAAGCCTATTGTGTGGGGACGGGTGTTTTGCAAGGAAAGTAAAATATATTTTCCCTTTTATACGCAACAATAGCTTCAATACCCTTTTGAATTGTTATAAGAGTTGGTCCTTCGAGAATAGGGGCTCAGAGGACCAAAAAGTGTGAAGAGGCTCAAAGGACGAAGAAGTGTGATAAAATCCTTACGTAAAGCTATTATTTATTTTGTTTAACCACCAGCTTCTGCGACTTCGTCCGCATGAAATTGCTTGTTCCCCGAGCCACCCTGTCATATTCCACCTGACCGCGCTATCAATTCGTTTTCGCTTAGTTTTCTGACTCTTTTCCTTTTGCTCGGCTCCATTTGATCCTAGCGTGATTTTAAATAGCCTATAACCTTCCTCAAGAATTGGGCTATTAAATGCATACAGCATTTTTCAAATCCGACTGGTAGTTTCAGAGATTAGTACGTTCAAACAAACAAACAAACTCTTCAGCTTTTATTATTATTAGTATAGATAGATTTATGCACACATTATAAGAACAGACAAGATGAAAGGAACAGAAAATTACGTACAAAGGTGATGCCATATGGAAGAGTGCCGCTAATACTTCAGCTAATAGAATAAATAAGGGCCTAAATGTCTGCCCACTTGCCTTTGTTCGGCTATCAGGGTTAATTACCACTCAGAATCAATGCCATGGTTCAACAGAGAGTAAACAAAGCACTTGTATAAGGTTGTTACCCTTTTTGATAAGGGGGTTAACGGTCTTATGGAAGGTTGTAGGAAATTGTAAAGAAATTTTCTGGGGCTGCTGTTGTTTTGCATCCTCGTATGTTTAGGAGTTGATGACCTATGAGATGAAAGGTGTTATGGTGATGAAATATGTATGTTGCTACATATTATATGTGACTGCCTCGCTGGTCTAACGGTCGCAAGCTCTACTGCTGGTCCTGGGTTCGATTCCTGGTTCGGGCAAAGCGTTATTAGATTTTTCCAAAATCCAATAACCATCCATCAACCGACTTAAATTAAACTGTGGAAATGAAAGAAAGAAAATACATTTATTTAGCACGGACTATAGGCACACAACACAATATATCATACTACAAGTAAAACAAAAGAAATATTAAAAAGAAAACAAATGAAAACTTTAAAGTGCGTTGTTTGTGAGGAATTAGCGAGAAAGTGTACCTTGCGGCTGCTGCAAATATGGGAGTGTGGAAGTGTGGGAGTAACCCAGTAGCGTGCATTACATAAAGGCATATAAGCAGTGCCTACCTCGATAAATCGCCTGTCAATTATATTTTAGTGTGTGTGCCCCACAATTAAGAAAATCACAAAATTTTCATACCTAACAAAAAACAAAATCTTTATACAAACTCGCGTGGTAGTAGGCAGTCGCCAGGCGGCCTACTCGGCTCCAGTACTATTCGCACATTGTCATTGGTCTTTACTCGTTCAAGTTAATACGACGAAATTAAATTCCTGCCTACCAAAATTAAAAGTCATTTATTTAAATTAGGCTGAGAATCAGCACTTTTCGAACGTCAAAATTACAAAAGACAGTCCCCCAAAAACGCCCGCCCTTCACCTATTCTGAAAACCAAGCACGCCACTAGAGTAACCCTACGGGAAAATACAGGCATCACGTTTTTAAACATAACAATTCATTGTAATAAACTATCTGATTTTAATCACGTCATGTCACGAAGAACGTATACATTCCATTATCTTCGTCTGCACAAAAAAATGTAATGCATACATACTCGTATATATAAACAGAAATAAAGGTACATTTCCAGACATAGTTTCATTTCGCCTGTCTCTTCAGCAGACTTATCCAGAGAAAAGTTTGACGCAATTCGGAAGATTAACTGTGATGAAGACTTAGTACAGTAATCCCTGTTTATTTATTCTTGTTCGTAATTGTTGTGTGTCTCGTTATTAGACTTATTTATTTCACCAAGTTCTTTGTGAACAAGCTTTCTATCTGGAGGAGCGACATAAAAACGTATAAAAGTTTTTGGATTAAGTATTTTCATATCTGAATCTGAAACATGCTCCAAAGTTTGGTGATAATTCTTCTTATGCTGACGTGACAAAGATTCGTGAAGAAGATAGTGGTTTACTTTCAAGGCATCCTGAATTAATTGTTTTAATTTCAATGGTTTTTTTTTTCTACTTCGTGTCGCTGACACGACTTTTCTCAGATCCTGTTGGCAAAGCTTTGCCACTTCCACGGTGTCATCGGTAGCAGCGCAGAGGTCACTATGTTCTATGTTACGGGTTTGGTTAGGCGCAGAGGTCACTTTAACTATGTTTTGGGACACTGAGCGCAGGACAGGAGGTGACTTTTAACTAAATGGTTTAATATTGAAAGATCCTCGGTCAAATAAAACATATGAATGAATCTGGACAATGTGACTTTTTCAATGCGTATGTACTTTCTGAGTTTACCTTGGACATTACTGACGTCGGTGAAGGAGATCATCGTGAGGAAACCAGCAGTGCGATTCTGTAATCAACTCGCCGTGAAAACTTAGGTGAAGTGAGCGTGGAGTGAGCTGTCATTCCAACTAATGCTAGGGATTGTCACTATTGACAGCTCACTCTAAGCTCACTTCACCTAACTTTTCACGGTGAGATTTATACAGAATCGATCGGCTGGACTTATATAGTTAATGTAAATCTGAAATCGCCAACTCATCTTGAGCAAGCGTGGTGATCAATGCTCGTGTCTTCTCCGTATGAGAAGAGGAGTTTGCTCTGCAGTAGAAGATTAATAAGCTGGTCAAATAAGCGAAATAATTTTGTGAGTAATAAGTAATAACATCTACGATACCGGGAACTACCTTTGTTTTTTGTGCTAGAAATTATAAAAATATAGCTTTGAATTTGCGAAAGAGCTTTTTCTACAAATGGGTGTATTTTTTTTTTACTTAAACACTGGAAACAAAGTGACATTTTTCAAGCTTAATGTTTCAACACTACAAAAATGCAAATTTTAACGAGCGAGACAACTTTACTGGAACCTATTTTTGCTTCTAGATTTCAGGACCAAAGGGAGGAGACCAGCGAATATGTATGTTATTCAAAGAATGCAGACGCTTCCAAAACGTAGGTATAAATGTAAATAGAGTGTTCAGAGACACAATATTGTGGGGTTAATGACACTCGACTAAAAATATACAGCATAGTATTCTGGACGAGGTTTTATTTTTAGAGTAATGATTATTCGGAAATGAGAGTGGTCATAAGATTATGCTTATAACAGTAATATACATAATATATTTTGTTTATTACTCAGACATCCTTGTTCTACTTGTCAGTCTGACATAACAAAATAAAAATATGGGTTTTTTTAAACTATGGGCGTTCATTTGTTTTTTTACTGACTTTTATTACAGACGCTAAATATTAATAACCGCTTGTCGCGGTCGGTAGGGCGATGGGTCACGCCTCCGCGCCTCGGAAAGCACATTAAGCCGTTGGCTTTCATTAGTAGATGTCATTATAAGTCTGTCCGTCAGACTTGGGCTTCTGACTACCCAGTCAGAAGCTCAAAAGTCTAACAAACTGTCTTACCAAGGGGTATCGTGATACTCAGTAACTGGGTTATGGAGGTCAGATTGGCTGTTGCTCCATATAAAATACTGGTATTCAGCTGCATCCGGTTAGACCGGAAGCCGACCCCGATAGGGAAAAGCTAAGCTGTTTGATTGACTTAACAGAGCTACAGTTACATTGTTCTATCACCTTAGTCTCTTACTAAATAAAAATTAATACATTTTAGGTCAAGGTCAGGCTCCTCATAAAAAGTAATTAATTTTAGTGTTTGCCAAAATAATCTAGTATTTACTCGTCTCTTTTTTATAGAAATTGGAATAGAATTATGAATTCATGATACAATTCCGAAGTTTCAAACTATGAAAGTTTCAATAAAGGTTGAAATTAAATAATATGGTTTTCCATTTCGCTGTAAACTTTGTAGTTTGATGGCTATTTCATTATTCTAATAGACAATTATCTTTTAATCGTTTTTACTTGTTGCTCAGAATATTATATTTATTAGAAATACCACTAGAAGTTTATTAGAGCGAGACCAAAGCTAAATAATAAAAGCCGCACGGGTCGATCGATCAGGTTAAGCTACGGTTGGTCTCTGGATAGGTGACCATCTTTACATACCGAGACCCCTCCGTGCCTCGGAAAGCATGATAAGTCGTTGGCCCAGGTTGTCATTCTTAGATCTTTGACAGTCGTTTCGGGTCATCTGAAGCCCTAAAGTCTGAGAACCAGTTTTACCAAGGGGTATCGAAATACCCAGTAACTGGGTTGTGAAGATCAGATAGGCAGTCACTCCATGTAAAATACTAGTATTCAGCTGCATCCGGTTAGGCTGGAAGCTGACCCCAATATATTTGAGAAAAGGCTAAGCAGATGGATGGACCACTAAAAGTTTAATGAGGATATGTCTGCTCACTCAGAATTTATTAATACAAAATACTTTATTACGCACACATTCATGACATAAATGACAATGACATAAAATCGACGCGTAACCTGTTACCATGGATTCAGTACCTATATGATTCTGTAACCCCTGCGATGAAAAGTAATTGAAAAAAAAAATTGCTGTTCATTTGCTTTGCTTGATTTGCTTATAATCGTGCCTTGAAATAGCATTGCTGTTCTTGTACCTTTTGATTATTGATTATGGTTTTGTATTGTTAATGTTGTATTGGAAATATGTTGACATAATTAATGGTAGTTTTGACATTATCAATGGTAATTTTGACCTTTTTATTGATGATTTTGACATTATTATTGGTTGTTTTGATATTATTAGTAGTTATTTCCATAATGTGCCAAATATACTCAAGTACTAACACTAGTGTTTAAGATGTGCATGTTACTACTAATAAATTGGATTGTATGATAAATAAATGATTATTATTATTATTATTTGACGGCACGGTTGGCGCAGTGGTTAAGGGCTTGTAATACCTCAGTTGAAATTCATATTTTGCCCCCACTTCCCCGCGCCATGTATCACTCTAACCCGCTCGCACTGTCAAACTGATTTAGTTAGGGTGAACTAAACTGTTGATGGACGTTGGCTTGGTAATAATTGATTAAATTATGATTATATTATTATGCGAAATCGATGTCTTCTGTATAGAATAAAAAGGAAATATATTGAAAGTTAAATTATTAGTACATTAGCTAGCAAATTGTCAATTTATAATGTACTAATAAACAATTTAGCTAATTTACCGAGGTAACCTACGTACAGAGGGGCAATTCTCGTAATTTTAAGAACGCTCAGATCTCAGTCTCAGTCTGCCAAAAATACCTCAAATTTCCATACATTTTTGACAAGTATTTTACATTGATTGTCGCTGAGATGAGATTGCGACTAGATTTTGAACATTTTTAATTATGTACGAGAATTGGCCTTCTGATGTCCAACTAAAAATAGGCGCTTCGGAAATCATCGTCTATCTTGTTAAATACGAACGCGCGATGATGAGATCTAATATAGAGTTGTAACAACTCTCAAATTGCTTGTCATATAGACATGTACTTCTACAAGTAGGACTTTTGACTCTATCGAGACCTGGTCTGTTTTGGAGACGCTGCATTGAACTAAACATATCCATGTAAAGGGGTGAGAGAAGGGGACGTAATTTCCCCGAAATTGTTCTCTAATATTATTAGAGGATGTATTTAAGACGCTGAACTGGAAAGGACGCGACATCAACATCAACCTGCATGCCAAATTTCAGCCCGATCCCTCCAGTGGTTTAGGCTGTGCGTTGATAGATCACTATGTCAGTCAGTCAGTCACCTTTGAGTTTTATATATTTAGAAGATACTTTTCCGGCATAAAAATTACCCAATGTGGTGCCCAGGATATTAAAGATTAATTATATCAAGTTTCATCGTAATCGAACCGGTAGTTTTTGCGTGATGCCTGAACAAACAGACAGACAGACAAAAATTTTTTTAATCAAATTTTTGGGTTCGGTGTCGGTCTAGTAACACCCCTGCCATTTTTTTGATATTTTCAATGTACAGAATTTTCACTTCTACAGATTTATTATAAGTATAGATATAGATTTTCTAAAATAGTATATAGCGCCACGTTGTATTCGAAATAAAATCAAAATGTGATTCAGATTCAAAAACATGCAACAATTCATTAAAAATTCGATCGATCGATTGCAATCGATTGGGCATCCCTCATCTTTGTCGATACGACATGACGTTTGGCGAAGATGGCGGCGATTAATGTTATTAGTCGCGTAAAATACTTTAAAATGTTCATTTTGTCATGCAGCTAGTTTAGTCCGTGTTACAAAAGTATTTGCAACTAACATACTAAAATAGACAATTAATTATCGCGCATGTCCGATATTTCTTGTGCACAGGGCGACTCTGGACAATGTCCTTTTCACACCAAAAATAAAAGTCGATTCCCAGCAATTAGTTTTGTGCAATGTTACTTAGTTTGATGTATGACGGCTATGGGCCTTTTTAACCGACTTCAAAAAAGGAGGAGGTTCTCAATTCGACGGTGTTTTTTTTTTATGTGTTTGTTACGCCATTACTCCGCCAATTGTGGACCGATTTTCAAAATTCTTTTTTTTGTTCGAAAGGAGATACTTCTGAAGTGTTGTGTTGTGTTGTGTTGTGTTGTGTGTGTTGTGTGTTGTGTGTTGTGTTGGTGTGTGTGTTGAAGTGTTGTCTGTTGTGTTAGTGTGTGTGTTGTTAGTGTGTTGTGTTAGTGTGTGTTAGTGTGTGTGTGTGTTGTGTGTGTTAAATTTCGGTGTGTAAAAAACGGTTCAGTACTTGGGTTTTTAAACCAAAATTACTGGTAAAAATTACAACTTAAAAGTGAAAAATAAAAACTTTTTTGCAAAAAAAAAAAACAACCGACTTCCAAAAACGACACTACAAAGTGAAAAATAATTTTAATTTCGGAAGTCGGTGGCAAACAACGAAAATGCGAACCCAACCTGAAATGAACCTTTTTGGCGCAGCCGTGAGGCACACACTATTGTTGTCTGAAACATTATTTTTTATTTTATTAATTTTGTATTTTGTGTTTCACGAACTATGTCCAAATAAACTTTTTTCTTTCTTTCTATCTCAAATAAAATTATTTATAAAAAAAAGTTTTGCTGAATGTATTGAAAACACCATAAAAATTTGGGAACTAAATCTAAAATAGGTACGCTTACCTCCCTAAATTTTTGACAATATTTTGACATTGACGTGAGATTACGATTTTGAACCATTTCAAAGATGATTTTATAAATTAAAACTACAAAATTTGGATAAAAAAAAAATACGGGTGCCTTATTTTTACATCTAAATTTAATTTTACATTATCATATAATTTCTTAAGAACATAAAACGTTGCCAATCGGGTCTTTTGAGCGCAAGCGAAGTGACACGGGTTCCCCGTCCGATAGCCGAAGCGGTACTGACAAGTACTGAATCGGGGTCCTGTCGGGGGCCGGGCGGCAGAGCGGTTCAAGGTGTGAGTGGTTAAAAAGCTTGATATTTCCAATCTCATCTTTTTACGTTAAATGTAACGATTAAAAAATAAAAACGAACAGATGACACCTGCTTTATGCATGGATCGATTAGCCTGCAAAGTTTCATGACCTAATTTGAACATTTTCATTGATAATTCTTCTTTTATTGTACGGTTTAGAGGTAACTTTGAGATTTATTTGTATCGAGAAAATTGTATGCAATCGTGTTTTCGAAACAGACGACACCTCGCAGCAGTCCTCGTCTTTATTGTATATTAATTTCAAAGAGAATACTGCAGTATTGTTAAAACTAGAGCCATTAATGCTAAGACAATTTTCGCAATCTGAGGTATTACAGGCCCTTAAGCGATTGACTGCTGCGCTGCGTGTCGCGGGTTCGATTCCCGCACGGAACAAATATTTGTATGACCTACATGTATTTGTTTCGAGTCTGGGTGTTTTTCTATCTATAATATGTATGTATTTACAAAAAAAAAATGTATATAAGTAGTTTATCAGCCATCTTGTTACCATAACACAAGCATTAGGTTGCTTAGCTTGGGACTAGATGGCGCTGTGTGAAATGTCCAAGGATATTATTATTATTATTATCTCCTTTATTTCATTTAAATACTTACAAAATACATTTTTAAATATTTTTATAAACAAAAGGATAAAAAAACATTTAAAAATATAAAAAGTAGTAGCCCACCGGTATCGGGAACAGGGTCCAAGCTACCGGCGGTCAGGGCTCCAGAGAGAGGAACTTCCTGACAATGCGAGCCGTGTCCAGAAGTACCGCTTTCTGAACCAAGCCCTTGATCCAGCTGCCCAACGAGAGCCTCCTCAGGTGTTGGTCGAGGCTTTTGGCTATTAAGCCATTGGCTGTCACGACTATCGGCACAATGATCGCTGAGTCCACATCCCACATGTCGACAACCTCGCGAGCCAAGTCAAGATACTTGATTTGTTTATCTTTCTCGGCTTTCACGAGGTTCTCATCATGCGGGACGGTTATGTCAACAATCATTGCGCGCCGCTCTGATCGATCCACCACCACTATATCAGGCTTATTGGCAACAATAGTCCTGTCAGTGATGATGGATCGATCCCAGTACAATGTGATATTTCCATTTTCGAGAACTGGGTCGGGCACATACCTGTAGTACGGCACCTCAGATTCGACAAGGCTGTATTTCAGAGCAAGTTGCTGATGGATTATCCTGGCTACAAGGTTGTGTCTATGCAAGTACTCTCCGTTAGCTAGACGAGAACACCCGGAGATAATTTGCCTGATTGATTCTCCCGGCCGGTGGCATGCCCGACAGATGTCAACCGTGCCGTCTTTCACAATAAATCTCCGGTAATTGTTCGTCATCATAACTTCGTCCATAATTGCACAGACAAAACCTTCGGTTTCTCCAAAGAGGTCACCGAAACGCAGCCAGGCTACGGACGCTGGTAGATCTACATCGGGTCCATGTAGGGCCCGGTAAAAGCGTCCGTGAAGCTCCTTACTCTGCCATACTTCCATGCGATTATTGGTGTCAAGCACTACCGGCTTGCACCAGTTCTCTTTAGCCAAGGAGAGTGGGGTGAGGCCCTTGTCCACCGCGACTACATCTCGATGCATCCCCACGTCGGTTTCTAGGAAATATTCCCTGAGACTGCATATCTCGCGATTGTGGAGGGTCTTAGCGTTTAAAAAGCCTCGACCTCCACACTTTCGCGGGATATACAGCCTCATTACCGATGACCGTGGGTGATGCATTCGATTTGCAGTCAGCAGCGTCCGGACCCTCCTATCCAGGGCGTCTAGTTCGGTTTGAGTCCATTTGAGTATGCCGAAAGAGTACATCAAAACCGGCATGACCCAACTGTTGAAGGCACGCACCTTGTTTCCGCCTGATAGAAGACTATTAAGTACTTTTTTCAGGCGGCCAAAGAAGCGCTCCTTCAGCGATTGCTTCATGTCAGTTACATTGATGCCTAACGCTTCCGACATACCCAAATACTTATAGGTTTCGGATGCGGAGAGGGCTCTAAGGTTTGCGGAATCCGAGAGTTGGGTTCCCACGGATTCCACAATCTCTCCTCGCTTTACATGCATGACCGCACATTTGTCCACACCAAATTCCATCCTGATGGCGCTACTGAAAGTTTCAGTAATTTTTAGTAGCTCCATCAGTTGCAAATTGTTGGGGGCAAAGAGTTTAAGGTCATCCATGTAGAGGAGGTGAGATATAACCTGGCCACCTCTCCTCAGCCGATAGCCTAGACCTGAATCCTCCAGCAGTGTGCTTAGAGGATTCAAGGCTAAGCAGAACCAAAGCGGGCTCAAACTATCGCCCTGAAATATGCCTCGCTCGATCCTTATCGGTTCGCTATTATTATTATTATTTGACATTTTGCCCTATTCTAGTTATGCACTGTTCTATGAAACAGCAGATTTTTTTTTTACTACCGACGAAATATGTCTACGTTGGGGATCAAGAATCTGTTTTCTTTGTTCCAGACTTTACTCGAATTATAAAATTTCTGGTTTCTTAAGTTGAAGTGGTAAAGTTCCAAAGTTCTCAACTTCAAATTTTCAATTCCGAAACCCGAAGGCCAATTCTTGTAATTTAAAACGTTCAAAATCTAGTCGCAGTCTCATCTCAGCGACAAATAAATGTTGAAAACTTGTCAAAATGTAGGGAAATTACAGGTAATTTTGACAGATTGAGACTGAGATCAGACTGTGAACGTTCTAAAAATTACGAGAATTGCCCCTCTGGTGTAAGTCAATCTTAAAATGCCATTTGCTCATTATTTTAGCATTAGGTAGCAGTCAGCACATCAAGCTACTACAATCTGTCAAATTTCTTTAATAGATTTTCAACTTTATCTCTAAAGCATTAAAGTTTAAGGTTGATTGGGAAAATTTGATAGTTTTGGGTAGCTTGACCTGCTGGCGTCTGTACCTAGACCATTAATAAACAGATGCTCTAATCTAATCTAACTAGCCTGTATTGTCCCACTGCTGGGCAAAGGCCTCCATCTCCCTTTTCCACACAATTCTGTCTTTTGCGAGTGCTGGGCAGTCCGATGCTCATAACCTTATAAATACCCACTAAGTTGGGAATTCGACCCACCTCCCTCCCAATACAGATACGATCACAAGCGACCGTACAACAATAAAAGATAGCATGTAAATATCAATTAAAGGAAACCATTAACTAAAAACGCCCCTCGGCGATAAACTAGCAATTATTTATTAGTTCTAGGTGACTAGTTTATTGCTGCGACAATTAAACCCGTCACGGAACCACAGCAGAGTAGCTTCAGAAGATTGTCTCCACGCAACGAGCGAGAATTGCGCACGCACACATAGACGCGAACATACAGAGATCTGCGGAGTAATTACGTTACACACTATCAGTAGCAACGGCTTTTGACAGTTCAACAACATTCATTGCGTTATTTACGTTGTTGAGCAGACAAATTTTTGGAACATATGAAGCAATGGATTATCCTTCAAAATGATAATGTAATTGATAGTGTGGTACGCAAATAGGGTGCCGATACTATCTCAACCGAATGCCAGTCCCGAGTGTGCTTGCACTCACGGACAAGAAGATTCAAGATTCTTTATTTGTGGAAACATGAGTATACATACAGCACCCTAATTGCGTAACACACAATAATCGGAATCGGTTTCATTTTGACAGTTCAACAACATTCATTGCGTTATTTTGTATGTGTTGAGCAGACAAATTTTTCGAACTTATGAAGCAATGGATTAGCAATTTGCTTTAAATGATTCAGATTACTATTGATTGCATGCAAGTTATCACAATACATTAATAGATCAGTCATGTTTGGCCTTAGTGGCGTACAAATATTTAAATGTCAGTAAATAACATAAAAATCTGATAAATTCAAACAAAATAATATGAAGTTAAAAGTTAATTTTGTAGACAAAAAAAGGAATAATCATAATTATAAAATGTCAATTAAATTATTAGTCATAGCATTAATGTATTGGTTTATTATTATGATTATGTCCAAGATGCATTGATAATATTGGTTATAAGATATCAAATGTTGTCGTTAAGAAATTCTAGAATACTGTTATATTATGCTTTCCCTTCAAGGAGTATCCTTATTTTATTTTTATTTAGAAACGTGTCTACTTAAATCTTCATTGGGTATCCTTGTAATCTGATGATTACAAAGATAATGATGAATCGAGTTGAATAGCGTGCAATACGAGAGGCCTATGATGATTCATAGGCCTCTCCTATTGCACGCCATTCAACTCCATTTTCGGCAACTCTCATCCAGCTGCTACCAGCCATCCTGCGAAGATCGTCGCTCCACGCTAGTTTAATAAAAAAAACTAGTTTCATTGACATAAAAAAAGGTGTTTCAATTTCAATTGAAGGTGTCTGTGTTACAGGAGTATGTATTGTCTTCATCCGTTTATGGGACATTAACAATGAATGCAATACATTAAAATAAAATAATATGGAGGGAAATTAGTGCATGCATGCTCTTGTGTGGTGTATGCCTGTGTGTGTATGTGTGAGAATGAGCCGACCTTCTGAACTATTATGTGTCGGAATCGTGAGTTAAACCGTTCATTAAGACGCCATCAAACTCTAATTGTTTCGCAAGGGCGAATTATCGATACACACACAAACACACCTCAATCTGCCTAGTCTTTCCCAAATATGTTGGAGGTGACTTCCAGTCTAACCGGATGGAGCTGAATACCAGTATTTTATATGGAGCGACTACTTATCTGACCTCCACAACCCGGGTACCACTACCCAGGTAATACTATATCCCTTGGTAAGACTGGTTGTCAGACATACGGGTTTCTGACGACCCCTAACGACTTTCAAAAATCCACGAATGACAGCCGGAACAAACGGCTTCACATGCTTTCCGAGGCACGGATGGGCTTGGTATTGATGGTCCTCAGCCGTTGTCAATCATTGTTAGTGAAAGACCAATGAGAGATCTGCTCTGAACCTTGCTCTAGCAGTAATAATGATTGATGACGGTCCAAATTACCCCATTTGTGGCTTCTAAGTTTATCCAAATTAGAGATAAGTGTAAGGGCAGTAGATAGTTTCCTAGACAAGCCCTTTCTACTTGCTTTATTGTAAAATATAACGAAAAAGTTCCAATAAGAAGCCGGTTCTGCTAAGCATGAGGTCTTGGGTTCAATTCCCAGGTAGGCCAAAGTGGTATTGGGCTTCTCAGAAGCCACCTAAAGTCTGGATATGAGCCCGATTGATGACAATAGGCTCCCTACCTATTACATGGGATATTTATATCCCATGTAATATGTTCTTTTCCCAAAACGTGCCTAACTTTTTATTGCATCACGTCAAATTAATTTCAAAAGGACCAGGCACCCAGAAGCAAACAATACTCGTATAACATATGACGTCATATGACGTTGAGCTCTGCGGGTATTAATTGCAAAACCGCAGGCGGCGCCGCGGGGCCATGCATGTCGGCGAAGCGAGCTCTCAGATTATAGTGGAAGGAATTCTTGTTCTGCATAATGCAAGCTTCATTTAGATTTGTAAGACCAACTTGAGGAGTGACTTTGCCTTATGTATTTTTATACTTATCAGAAAGGAAGGTATTCCGAAGAAAATCGATCCTATTTGCTCAAAATTTACTTTTACTGTTTATATATTTAATCGATTATTGTCAAAATAACTATCAAAATACTTACAGTATCAGCATACAATGTTCCCACTGCTGGGACACACGCCTCCTCTCTGTGAGAGGGAGTGGGCCGTAATCCACCACGCGGTCCTATTGCGGTTTGGTAGATATCACATGTCTTCGAATTTATGGTTCTAGGACATGCCGATTACCTCACGATGTTTTCCTACACCGTTTTGTGAGCAGTGGTAATGAAATAATGACAACATTTATGATCGTTTTACTTTAGGTAATCCTAATATCTTTAATTGAATTATCAATAATAATTAATTATCATTAATAATTATCAGACGTTTTTATATAATTATCACAGGGGCCCGTGGCTAAATAATAACAGGCGCACAAGTCGATCGGTCAGGTTAAGCTACGCTTGCCGCGGTTGGTCTGTGGATGGGTGACCATCTTTACATACCGAGATACCTCCGTGCCTCGGAAAGCACGCTAAGCCGTTGGTCCCGGCTGTCATTCGTGGATCTTTGACAGTCGTTACGGGTAGTCAGAAGCCCGAAAGTCTGACAACCAGACTTACCCAGGGGTATCGTATTACCCAGTAACTGAGTTGTGGAGGTCAGATAGGCTCTATGTAAAATACTGGTATTCAGCTGCATCCGGTTAGACTGGAAGCCGACCCCAACATAGTTGGGAAAAGGCTAGGCAGATGATGATGAATTATCAGACGTTTGTGTTCCGCTGCCGGGTCAAGGCTTTCCCTGCCTCCACTTATCCGCATCTACTACTTTTTTTTTCTTTCTTTCTTTCTTTCTTTCTTACTATTTATGGCCAATCCTTATGAAAAAAGTCGATTTCGTTCCGCCATCTCCTGCTGGCCCTATCGCGTTGCCAACTAAAATCAAATTAATATTCGGAAGCACCTAGTAAGTATAAAAGTAAACCTCTTGAAGCCCTCCTAGTTACATTTCGCCAGGAGTCGTAATTTAAATAACCAATAACGATTCGTAAGCAATTGGAAATCAATGTTACTCATAACATGAGTAAGCCTTCAATTTATTTTATTGAAATACAATTGATTGAAATTGTTTATCGATTTGTTTTGGTCCTTATGGACTCTGTAACACGACAGACACAGCACATCAAGCTACTACAATCTGTCAAATTTCTTTAATAGATTTTCAACTTTATTGCTGAAGCACTAAGGTTCAAGGTTGATTGGGAAAATTTGACAGTTTCGGGTAGCTTGACCTGCTGGCGTCTGTACATGATAAATGATTTTATTTTGTAAGTAGGTTTGTACAAACACTTTTACACGTCAATCATATTTTAAAACTAGATGAGGTCAGCTTTTCCTATCTGACTAGTCTGAGAAGAAAGGCCGAAACAAACTCAGACGTCATAGTCTCTTTTAAAGTGCAGACATAATCTTGGTCAGATCATATGAAGACCATGTAGGTCGATGTCTGAGATGGTCTTTTAAGGAAAGAACCACACAGATTGAGAGGACCTGTCCAGTCAGTGCACGCATATGTCAGAAATCGTGCAGCTCAACTCAAAACTTAAGGAGCTCAACGGTTCGACGAACAATACCAAAGAAAGGACATTTGGGTAGGCCACATTAATTATTCAAACTGACCATGACAAAACTAACAGAACAGAGAGAAAAATAAAAAGTAAAGTGACCCACATAGTCTTCACATTCACAATAATTAAAATAATAGAATACTTTACAAAGTAAGCAAATGTCATAGTATATATCAAATTCATTAATGTCAAAATGTATATAAAAAAAAAAACAACAACAAAACAAAATAAAAACATTCAATATGTAAAAATTGGAAGCAGCTTAATCCCAAGCCACTAATGGATTTATTTTGGTATTTAATGGACTTCTTGTTCGCAAACAGATTGATGCGTGTTTTAACGTTATTTATGTAAAAGATTAAATACATTTTCTGGCGTTTTTCAACTCAATATAAACAGACAGTTATTTAATCTAATTTCACTTTTTGCATTAAAAACCCTTAGTTTTATTTTATACTAGCTGCGCCCCGTGGTTTCACCCGCATAAGTCCCGATCCCGTGCGAATATCGGGATAAAAAGTTCCTATTTTATGTCCTTACCCAGGTCATGGTCTACCCATGTGCCGAATTTCATCCAGATCCGTTCAGCCGTTTTAGCGTGAAAGCGTTAAACAAACCAACAAAAAAGCAAATTTTTTCTCTCTTTTAAAAAATTTCTGCAAATTAAATTTGATTGATCCTGTTTAACGCACTGCTCGAAATACATTTTACAAAAAAAAAAAAAATACGTCAGAAGGACTTTTGTCCACTTTCGTTCTCAACAATTAAAATACCCGAAGCCGCAAAAGTCAGGGATGCACTGAAAGCTTTTTCCAGTAAAATGTAAGTAAATAGATAGACCTTTACGGCTGCTCCCTTCAGCTCCTCCTTTAAGAGGCTAAGCACTTAAACTTTATTGTTCAAATTAAAATTTATTTATTTGTACACATAGGTGTAATGTAGTGGTACATGAGGGTAGGTATAAAATTAAAATATGTTGTGTCACTATGTATTGCCTTGCACAGCGTACAAATATTGCTCACCATTAGGCCATTAGGTAATGGGTGTACAGTAAGGCCTATATAATTATAAAAATACTGCTAAATAGCAGTTTTAAATCTTTAGCAAAATATAAATAAAGAAACGTTACACAAAACATAAACAAAGAAAATAGTATAATAAAACAAGGAATCATATAATCAACAAAATTCTTAAATAAATATTATAAACTAAATTTATGAACTAAAGTAAGAAATTAGACAATTAATGAATCCGAGAAAATGGTGTTACGGATTTTATGTTTCGCCTAAATATTCATTAATCGTATAACATACTTTCTGTATTAGGAACCTATGGAGTGTTTTTTTGAAAGTGTATAAGTATTTTGAAGCTTTTATAGATTTAGGTAATTTGTTACGAGTAATTATTTTGGAGCCATTCCTAGGAAACTTTTTGTGAATAGGGCGGTTTGATGGGGTTTTGATTTAAGAGCACCTAGGGTTTGAAAATGGTTTTGGTTATTTTTAGGGTTACGTATCTCGAAAGGAACAAACGGAACCCTTATAGGATCACTTTGTTGTCCGTCCGTCCGTCTGTCTGTCAAGACCCTTTTTCTCAGGAACGCGTGGAGGTATCAAGCTGGAATTTATACCAAATATTCAAGTCTACTGACCCTTGGAGCTGTGAAAAAATCAAATTTCTAAGCCAACACAACCAAAAGATACAGCCGTTTATGCCGCAAATTTTCGACACTCGCAAGGGAAACAAAACCTACAGGGTACTTCCCGTGAACTCAGAATCTTGAAATTTGGTACGGAGCAATTTCTTATAGAACAGAGAAAGGAAAAATTGCGAAAACCGTAAATTTTTAGTTACATACCTACAAATTTGTACGAAACCCTCGGTGCGCGAGTCCGATTCGCACTTGACCGGTTTTTTAATGAACAAGACAACTTCAAAAATGTATAAAGACGGTTGTGTTAGTAGATTTAAATAACTAAAAAAAAACCGGCCAAGTGCGAGTCGGACTCGCCCATGAAGGGTTCCGTTACGTTACGATTTATGACGTATTAAAAAAAAACTACTCACTAGATCTCGTTCAAACCAATTTTCGGTGGAAGTTTATATGGTAATGTACATCATATATTTTTTTTAGTTTTATCATTCTCTTATTTTAGAAGTTACAGGAGGGGGGACACACATTTTACCACTTTGGAAGTGTCTCTCGCGCAAACTATTCAGTTTAGAAAAAAATGATATTAGAAACCTCAATATCATTTTTGAAGACCTATCCATAGATACCCCACACGTATGGGTTTGATGAAAAAAAAAATTTTGAGTTTCAGTTCTAAGTATGGGGACCCCCAAAATTTATTGTTTTTTTTCTATTTTTGTGTGAAAATCTTAATGCGGTTCACAGAATACATCTACTTACCAAGTTTCAACAGTATAGCTCTTATAGTTTCGGAAAAAAGCGGCTGTAACATACGGACGGACAGACAGACAGACAGACAGACAGACAGACAGACATGACGAATCCATAAGGGTTCCGTTGCCATTTGGCTACGGAACCCTAAAAAAGGTTTGCAACTGTCAGTGCTTTTAATCCATACTGCACTAAAACACGTTTTTTGGGCCTTAATGGGAAATTCCTTATCCGTCGAATTACCTCAAAATATTACGCCGTACCGCAGTGTGGTGGAGACGTATGCGTGATATGCGGTAAGAACGATGCTGCGATCGTGTAAGTGCGATTTGCTTATAACATTCAAATTGAAGAATGCACTTGTGGCTTAAGGCATTTTTTCTTTGAGGTTCAGAGTATCCATCCCTGTATACTCTGAAGAACCTAAAAGAAAAAATGCTTAAATTAAATTATCTAGCGAAGCTCTGATTGAAAGAAAAAGTATTTATTGCGACACGTACAGGAAGATCATCACCATTAGATCATCTCTCAAAATCAAAATCAATAGTCATTTATTCAAATTAGGCTGAGAATCAGCACTTTTCGAACGTCAAAATTACAAAAGACAGTCCCCCAAAAACGCCCGCCCTTCACCACTTCCTAGTGCTACCGCTGGGAAGAAGAAGTGGCGCAACAAACTCCCCAGCAGCACAGCTGTCTGTTCAGTTAGAATATAGTTGCATGTATACATGTATAATATAGTGAAAATAGAGGTATTTTGACAGATTGAGATTGAGATCAGACTGTGAACGTTCTTAAAATTACGAGAATTACCCCTCAGGTTTCACGACTCAACGGGGATAGGTACTCATACTGATGGCATGTTCATACCCGCATGTTAGAAACAATTGCATGATCTACCTTACCAGTACATGTGAGATTTTTATCTTCAACCTTGAAACAATTGAAATTTCTAATTTAGGAAAACTTTAAGTAAAATTATGAATAGCATATTACGTGCTTAGCCACGTCTGTTCTTGCTGTCAAACAGAAATGTAATTTAACAAGCACAAACCGTGCTTGAATTTTCTTATTGTCAGCTAAAACTTGCACGTTTTCTTCATAAACCTTTTTGTAGAACTTCTAAGTCGTCTCAAGCCATTCTAAGCTTCAAAAGCCCCGACGTACACAATTACCTGTGGCAAGGAATCACCTAAAATAAACCTTTTGTGTCCAATAAAGCGCTGAAGCATTTTATACCTACATAGATGCTTCAGCGCTATTTTATACAAAAAGTTAGGCTGAATGAAACTTCGTCCAATACCGACGATGCGATATGGAAAACAATACTGTTCCATAAAAAAGTTTTTAAACTAGGCGACCAGTATCGGTTGCTTCAATTCCGTTTTCAAACAGATTTTTTTTTTCGTTTCACGTGTGGCCAGTTCCATAGTAAGATGTGTATGATTTAGAATATTTCAACTGCATACAAACTTAATTTGTACTCGTCAGTTTTCGCCGTATAGTAATTTGAGGGATAGCGGTTTTGCTAAAAGATAAACGTGTGAAACTTATCTGTAAGAAATTATTATAAATGTGTAGTTTGACGTGAAAAACTGTAAGCTATGCAAATAGAGTTATTGAATAGAATTTGGATAGTTGCAATGCTAAAGTAGGTACCTAAATAAGTTTTGTGTCTAAGAAATATCATCATCACCATCATTCATCAATCTCCTGCTCATCCCAATTTATTTGGGGTCGGCGCAACACGGTCTTTTTGTTCCATACTTCTCTATTAGTCATCATCTCGGTAGTCACCCCCTTTCTAACCATATCATTATTCACATAGTCCATCCATCGTTTCTTGTGTATTCTCCTCCTCTTGGTTAAAGAAATATGATAAACCTCAATAATTTTCCATGGGAAACCCTGTTATTATTATTACCCAAATCAGAATATAAATTACGCGGCAATTCAGACGATTCGAATTCAATATCAAACTTAAAATACAAAAATGTATGTACGAAGTTTCTTAGGGTCAGAGAATCAAAGAGCAGTAAACCTGTACCTATTACGCTTCATTTAATTTAGGCTTAAACTTTGAGAATTGTTTATTCATAATTTAGCGATATTCGAGACGATTGGATTGTCTCGTCAGTATTGATGATTTTATTTTAATACTCTTTGAAATTTGGTGCTGGGACTCTGTCTCGCGTAGGGTCGCAGCATTACGCTGAGCGATGGCCGTGATGGATGTGGCGTATAATTTCCCCCAACTTGTTTTTTTTTTGTTTGTGTTTTTAACTGCGTCATGTTTACCGCAAATAAACGTATTTTCTTTCTTTCCATTACGGTGTTGATCCCATGGAGAAAGTTGTTCAGTTTGTCTGTACCCTTAATTTTTTTTTTCTTTTGTAATCTGCGATCCGTTTTACTTTTGACGGATGAGTTGAGGATAAACATTGGCGGGAAGAGCGTGACTCCAGCGAGCCATCTACTCGTGCGTATTTGTGCTTGGTGTGACCGTGTGGGTGGTCTACACGATGTCTTTCCTTTTAAGCCTTTTCTGTAACTTCTTGTTTTAAGTGTGGCAGCCAGGGGCTGCCCCCAACGATCTGCCCCAGCAGTCTCGACATTCATAGCGATCGCTTTACGACCGAATTCGGTCGCAAAGTCCTGTCGCTCCATACATTACACCCGTCAATCCGGGACTTTGCGACCGAATTCGGTCGTAAAGCGATCGCTATGAATGTCGAGACTGCTGGGGCAGATCGTTGGGGTGCATTTGCAGTCTTTCCTGGTAGCTTTTTGTGATTTTCCTGATCTCGACCTTCGTTACACAGAATTCATAGATAACTCCTCGTGTATTTCAAAGTTCGTGACAAGCGAAGGAACGCCACTAATTGAAAAATATGACGCAACATTTTTGATACACACTGTATTTATTAAACTCAGAGCACACACCAAAAATAGACACAAAAACTACACAGTTAAAAATAAATTATCTATTACTACGCAGACACTTACGTCAAACGCGTCGGTGACTTTATTAGTCATTGATAACATCAATTTGACAGAACTATTAATAAAATTCTAATCTTCACTGATAAGGTGAATCTATTGAATCTTTTGGTATACAACATGTCTCAGAATTAACGCACACCAACAAACATCCCAATTAAAATACTATGTTATAATCATAATACATACGCTGAATTTTTACTGTTATGTATAAAACATTGTTTATTTATTAAATTAGTTATGTGATTGTGGGAGAAAATTGTGTTCACATTAAAAACTTGCGCACGCACACAGTAATGTGCATTAATTCAGTTACACACTGTATAAATAGCCCATTGCCCTTTTTATTACGTATAAATAAACTTCGCCCACTATTGACTGAAACTTGCAAATTCTTTTATAATTATCACGTTGTTTCTACCTTCTCTAATTCGAAGTTCTTTGCAAATGGGAGCACGTTTTCATTCAGTCTAATTAAGGAGTAATTAGTGAATGAAAGCGTGAATAAAATGGCGATTTCGGCTGAAATGATCTTGCTTAGTCGAGTTTTGTGTTCAACGGCAATGTTATTTTCATTTGCAAGAGCTTTTAAAATAATTATGTACGACACGATCAGAGGGGCGATTCGGCCACGGTCTGATCTTAGTCTCAATCTGTCAAAAATACCTTACACTTCTAATACCATATTACCCTGAATTTTCCTACAATTTAGAAAAGTCTTTGACATCGATTGTCGCTGACATGAAATAGCGACTAGATTTCAAACGTTATTAATCACGGGAGGTCACGGGACATCCACGGAATCCAAAGGGACTTGTTGCTAAGTAAGTAATAACAGCCGCACGGGTCGATCGACCAGGTTAAGTTACGCTTGCCGCGGTTGGTCCGTGGATGGGTGAACATCTTCATATGCCAAGACCTCAGAGAACACGTTAAGCTGTTGGTCCTGGCTGTCATTCGTGGATCTTTGACAGTCGTTACGGATCCTCAGAACCCCGAAAGTCCGACAACCAGTCTTACCAAGCCCAAGTAGCATTGCAAGCTGTATACAAGCTGTATTTAAGTTTGTTTTTATACTAGAAGCTGCATATTCAGGTTGTATATAGGCTGTTTAAGCGCTTAAACTCAAACTCAACTATTTGAAGAGGATTACAAAAGAATAAAAATAAAACAAAACTATTTTCGATGACATTATGCGTGTAGTAGAAATGGCGACACTATTATTTAATATTTATTACCAGAAGTAAAAGATAACCGTAGACTTGTATATCTGATGTTGTTATTTGGTGAATCGAAAGTGCAAATTAAATTTATTGTGAACCTGTGTATGTTTTCCTTCAAAATATTCACGCGCCAGCAAAATAATCGAGCTGACATAAAGAAAAATACTAAATACGGTAAGTAAATGTTTGTTTTTAAGGTTAGAATAAAAAAATAATTTTAAAGTAATAGATATAAGGGCACAGTGATCATTATTCAAGCTGATTATCATGATGCAGCTTAAGGTTTTGTAAAAAAATCCTTTAATTATACTTTAAATTTTGTTATTAAACATTCGAAAATGGCGACAATTAGCTAAGCAGCCTACACGATATTTGGAGAGTATTATAGTCTGAATAGCTGTACTAAGTAAGTTATGGATTACATTGTACAGCTATTGGCTTTTAATCAGATTTATAATAGAATATGTTTATTACTTAGGCTGTATATTAGTTCTCTATGCATAACTTATAATGCTCTTTAGAGTTACTTAAAGAAATGAAAAACCCTGAGCTCAAAATTACTTTGATCCGATCCTCACTTTATCAATAATATCTTATTAAAACGCACTTGTGATTTGGCAGTATAGTTCTCCTACACACAAGCCTAATGTTTATTTACTCAGGTAAAAAAGTTGAAAAATTGTTCCAAAAATTGTTAATTTAAACTAAAATATATGTTAACTTGCTATATCACTGTTTGATTTACTCACAATCGAAGTGAAAAGTAGAGTTTATAACTCGTTCATATAAAATACATTGTTTTGTATGAACATTATTATACCTAAGTAAACTTATTGCAAAGTATTATTAGTGTGTTGTGTATATTATATCTGTTTTACTTTATTTTCAGGAAAATATGCCGTTTAAAATCATAGAAACGTCTTGAAAAATTCTGTGAAGAGGAAACTCAGTAAGAATGAAAGAGCAACTAAAAGGAAGAGAACCAAAAAGATGCGCTTAAAAAAAAATATAGCTGAAAATGAATCAGATCAGGGAAATCGAGAGGAATCAAAATAAAATGGATACAGATGAAAAAGGTAAAATCGACAAAAACGCTACAGGTGAAAAAGAAATTATTGAAGAAGAGGAGGAGGAATCCCTTTGTTAGTTTTACAATATTGAACTTTTATAGGGTGATCTTTTCAAGTGGTTAATTTACTTTTTAAACCTTTCATAGAGAAACACTTAATAATCATGTTAATTTGATTGTCCATTGTCCTTAAGTCACAACGTTTATGTAAATGTTATTTGTTATTAAATTTTGTTTATACGAGCTTGTTAGTATTTAAGAGAAACACGTAATCTCGTGGCTGTGGTTGTCCCGGAGACAAAAAATTCTATTGTTGTTTTTGTAGCCTTCCTAGTCATGAAAGAGGAGAATCTTCCACCTCTGAAGTGGAGACTAGGAAGAGTCATCGCCATACATCCAGGTACTGATGGAATTGTCTGGGTAGCAGATATAAAGACTTCTACTGGAGTCATCCGGAGGGCCTTCAACAGAATATGCCCATTACCAGAATCGAAGTCTGGTTGAAAGCTCGACTTTCAACGCTCGGGGGAATGTTGGAGCGCCTACGACATTGATCATAGCTCTAAGTGTTCCGTCCTACCTAAACTATGTATTATGTTTTTGTTATGTGCTCGTACGCACATCATTCATGTGTCACTTTTACTTGTTATTAAAAACTCATACACGTTACATGTGCCTGTTGCCTTTTTATTTAAATCACACTAATTTTCGCACATAATGAAAAAACTTCATTATCAGGTTCCGAAGGTTGTACTAAATCTACACATTTGATATAACTGTTATGATCATTATTATCACTGTTTAATGTTTTTTGCTACGGAACCTTCTTCGTTGGACGTCGATGGAATTGACGCTTGACTGTAGGTTGTCCGATTTATTAATGATTCTCTTGCTTCCTCAATAAATGATGGTTCACTATCATAACTGTTACTTGGTTGATAATTTGTAATATTCAAATATTCCCTTTCAATCCTCCTCTTGACTGCACCAGATCTTTTTCTTTTTTTCCACATGTTGCATTTCTTCACAGTGAAAACATTAATTTTATTCGTCATGCAATCAAGTGACTGTGTCAGTAATACAGACTAAAGCTGTACTATAGCTGTCATTTATTTTTTTAGTTTTAAAACAGCCTCATAGACAGAAGTCATAAAACCACTGTATTTACAATAGTGTACAATTACGCCATAAAAATAAGTTTGAGAACGGAGTTTGCATACACCATTGTACAGAAACAAGTATCAAGTGATACTGTAATAACACTTAGAGTTGTAATAAGTAAGTGATCACATGTAAAATACAGCCTGTATACAGCTTTAACGATGAAACCAGATTGAAGTGTCACAAAATACTTAAAGCTGTATAGTAGAATTTTAATATTCTGTTTAAGCACCCCAAGCTAACGCAGATCCCTCAATAAATATTTTATACAGTTTGAGCTGTATAATAACTCATAAATCACTCTTATAAAGACAAAAGCATTTTATGACACTCTTGTACGTCTCTAAAAGAACTCTAAGTTCTAAATAGGTTGGTATATTGAAGTTGAAAACGCTTGTGTGCTGCTTGGGAGGGTAATCGTTTTACCCAGTAATTGGGTCGTGGAGGTCATATAGGCAGTCGCTTCATGTAAAATACTGGTCTTCAGCTGCATCCGGTTAGACTGGAAGCCGACCCCAACATAGTTGGGAAAAGGCTAGGCAGATGATGATTAATTACGGGAGTTGCGAAATAATTAAAAAACAAATCGTAATTAAGTACAAAGTAACAAAATCTCAATGAGACGAACATTATTAGCTAATAATATTATAATAATAAAACTATTATTTAAGAGAACTAGGATCCAGTGTGTTAGTAGTACAATTACTTATAAATAGTGTTAGTAATACAACCTTAATCTACTCGCTCCCTGCCAGGCCCACGAATCGAGGAATCAATACTCATGTGAGCATTAATACATCGACTCATGTACAGACAGTCAAGTCTACTATGTAGCTATCATACTTAAAACGCTGTTGCGACAAGCCCGCACTCTGCTCAGCATTGACGCGCACCGCTTGCGCAGAGTAGCGTAGAAGCAATCGATGCGCGCCTCCGCAAACATACGTGACGCGCTAAAGTGGCGGGGCAGCCGCAACATCGTTCTAAACGCTTTATTGTATTGTACCCGTAGGGCACTGTACGCTGTTTGAGTATAGACTGCCCACAGGCTGCAGGTGTAAAAAGATGTACAGAAGGCTCTGAAGAGAGTGATTTTTACCTCATTTAGTACATCGGGCAAACCTAAATATTTATCAAAACCTTTTCACCTCAGTAAGAGAAGAATTTAATTAATCGTATACTGCGTAGATTGGTAGGTACGTAGGTAGGTAGGTACGTATATGATTTTATAGGGTTGAACCTGTTTGCTTTTCATCTCTCTTTATCAGTTACTTGTTTTTTAATTCGGCTGAAATATCGAAGATTTTCCTTTGATATTTCCACGACAATTCCAGGTTTTCCTGGAACCATATAAATACTGCCAAATACTAGACTATGATTTTATTCTTCTATTTTACCCTTTCGGAAAACACGGATGTTATACAGGGTAGCAGGAAAATCAACGCGCAAACTGTTATCATGAGTTCAGTGCATGATTCTGAATGAATAATATATTTTTTTTTCGCGCTGAAATTTTTCGTCGGTTATAAAGAAAAAATACATTTACTCTAATATCGCGACAAATTCGCCAAAAATGTAAACAAATATGAGTTTATGGAAAAACATCTTTAATTCCTACACAATACGGTACCTAAAGTTCAGTTTACGCTACAACTTCAAACATTTTCATAACTTTTTCAATAGTGCTAGTCACTCTGAAATCAACTTAAAACCATTAAAATCAAGTTGATATTTGTTTAACTTGAAATAACGTCAATTTGAAACATAAATAAAATTTGAATATAGGTATTTTACTATTCTATGAAACTACAGACTTTATTATTTAAACTTTATTGGTAACCAGCTAAAGGGTGGACGACCTGGACAAAACAAACGACCAGTGGTCCACTTTAACCCTGGATCGAAAGAGCTGGAAGTCGTGGGGAAGGCTTTTGCCCAGCAGTGGGATGATTCAGGCTTACAGTAATAGTAGCTAAAGGGTTTAGAATCATGTGCTAAATTCATAGTTACAGTTTGCGCGTCGTTATACAGGATAACTGAAACCTTAAGAAAGCACAACGTAATTAGAACCATTCGAATCTGAACAACTAACATCCCTTTTAATTGAATAGGTACGAGTTGTGTAAGCTGAAGGTGTTAAGCACCTATTTAAAGACCAATATATGGGTCATGTTGTTAGGTAAAGGAACTAGAGGTAAATTCCGTTTTACGTAATTCTCGTACACAACTTGTTCTGGCTTCCATGTTATAGGATTAGATTCTTGCAATAATAAATATTCTTTAGTACCCACTAAATGAGTAGGGCTGGTGCCGTATTATGGCAGTTTAATACCATCATAATCCCAAGGTAAGAGGGAGATGGCACCGATAGCACTATCCTTTTTTCGCACTGGAATCATGATGGCATTAATACTTATAATACGGTCTTTGTTTGTACTCATATACCTACATAAGATTTAATGTGGTTACGCCAACACATACCTACATCATTCTCGAAAAATCCTAGTTTTGAGTCCCGAACGAGGATAGTTAATAATAATAATAATTGAGGCTTTCGTTAGGCGGTTGGATCAAGGGCCTGATTCAGAAGGCAGTGCTCCTCGATACGGCTCGCATTGTGAGGAGGTTTCTGTCTCTGGAGCCCTAACCACCGGTAGCTTGGACCCTGCTCCCGACACCGGTGGATCACTATTTTTTTATATTTTTAAATCTTTTTTTTTAATAATAATATTTAAAAAAAATGTAATAGAATAAGAAAACTAAACAAATAAACGACATAATAATAATAATAGACCGTCTTCCGGGGTCTGGGATTGTTCTGAAAGCCGTGGAATACCTCTCCACTCCTCATAAGCACCTTAGGACATGTTACCCCCTTGTTGCTACGTCACTATGTGCTAGCGACCGTTTTCGGGGGCCCATTATTGAGTGTGCAAGTCACCCCCTGCCATTTTATCCGTGTATATATAAAACATTGACCAGGCAGGGGCCATAGTTCTTCCATAGTTATTGGTAACCAGTCCACTTTAGCCACCCAAACCCATAGTCCAAATTTGTGTTTTTCCATATCCTGCAATAGTCCTACATTAACTGGGGGTTATCCTTAGGTGCACTTGCATAGTGTATATAGGGACAATCGTCGGGTGGTGCCACATTTCAATGAAATTTCCTAAGGGGCTTCTGCGAGTTGGCTTCGGCCCCTCGTACGCCTTTCAAAGGACCGGGGCCCCGTGGTCCCGAGATATGTTAAAATATAATAATAGTATTTATTCGTATCAACAATACAGCTATTTAACAAAATAAGTCACATTAATTAAAATTACTCCACAGCAAATACAAAAAAAAAAAAACGACCAGTGGTCTACTTTAGCCCTGGATCGAAGAGCTGGAAGTCATGGGGAGAGGCCTTTGCCCGGCAGCGGGATGATGCAGGTTAACAGTAACAGTAACCACAGTAAATCAAAAAGCTACAGCTCAACAGCCAAAGTTTCAAACCTCATCCCCAAATAAAAAATATCAACAAATATTAACTCTCCTAAACACCTCAGATGAAGCATTGCCAGCCTGAAAAATCATTTTCCCTTAACTGGCAACCCTGGTAATTTTCCTTATTTGGCACTTACCGAACCACAATGCGGCTTAATATTAATTGGAGGTCAAGCATCCTTAAGCCTATGAACGCACAAGACCAGTTAATGGAGAGAGTCTTGGTCATGTAAACAATGATTAGTAATTTCTTACTGGCGGGAAAATCCTACATTGTGCACTCGGGTTTTCTTCTTTACTTATAAGTAATTGCCTTTTCTTTATACACACGACGATATATCAAGTTATACATTTCCAGTTTTACCTGACCTCGCATTGTGTAGGCTTTTCGTACAATGAGAAATCAGCTTATACTGGACATTTATATCTTCATATTTTGTCGTACGTACTATCGTCAAAATCTACATCTGACCATTTTGAAAACAAAATCCCGTGCACATGATGACCACAGTTGCGTCCGTAAGTAAAACAAAAGAGGATCATTTTAAGGTCGACTAATAATATGCGCTGCAAGCAGGAATAGTCCTTACGGCGGTCAGTTATAGATTTTACCGATATAAGGAGGCTATTTGGTTTTTACACCAAGAATTTCTCAGCCCGGAGTCTCGGAATAAAACAACTGGCGAAATGTGGGTGGCTGCCTAACCCTTCGGAGATTACAAGCGTGATGTTATGTTGGAGGAGGCTCCGGATTCGTGCACTTAAAGAGCAACGATGTTAAAAATTGGATCGTAGAGAAAAACTATGTGTGGAAAAACAGATGGATCTGAGAGACTGAGGAGCTCGTGGCTACGTAGTAACAGCTGCGTGGGTCGATTGAAGGTTAAGCTTTGCTTGCCGCGGTCGGTTGATGGATGGGTGACCATCCATTACATACCGAGATTCCTCTGTGTCTCGGAAAAGACGTAAATCTATTGGTCTGAGCTGTCTTTCATAGATCTTAGACGGTCGTTATATAGACAGAAGCCCGAAAGTCGGACAACCAGTCTTAACAAGGGGTATCGTATTATCAGGGCCTATACCTATTATCATAAGTTGCTTTTGCTGTTCATTCCCCCAAAATAGTAAGACGAATCAAACCCAACGTATAGCAACGTATACCCGTGTTTCCGATTTGGAATATTGTAGTCGAAGTTTTTCACGACGCATTCTTGTAAACCAGACGATGCGATGCGGATTCCTGCAGTCTTCACAGGGTCATCAAACAACTTTGTGGCCTTCAAACGCTAAGTCTTCCGGTATACGGTCACCATTCCAGAGTCTTTCGGTCCCATCGGCCATCTATTCTATGAACAAAGTGCCCTGCCTCCTGCCTCTTAAGTTTTTTCATTCATCGGGCAATGACGGTTACCTTGGTTCTCCAGCGGTTCCCTTCATTTCAGATACAATCACATAGAGAAACTAAGCATAGCCCTCTTCATTACCTTTTGGGGGACTTTCAGCCTTTTAATGTGGCCCATTGTAAGTGGCAACGTTTCAGTGCCATAGGTCAGCTGGAAACATGCACTGGAAAAAAATACTTGAGAAACTGCAAGAGACGGTTTAGCATATCGCGTCGTCAAAAACTTACTTACATACATGGAAGCATAGACTGATCACAATATGGCATTAAATATCCACAAGCAGATGTAACTGCATCGTGCAAAGAAATACGCCTTCAAACCCAACTTTACAGCGAAAACAAAAAATAATCAGACCAAACTTTACAGCGAAAACAAAAAATAATAAACAACATTAAAATACATTTAACCCATCAAAACATTTCCGTGGAAGTATTTATTTTAAGAGAAGTGATAAATGTAGAGCAGTCAAAATATATAAAACACTTATATAATAACAAAAATAGATGTACCTACTACGTATGCATAAATAGTATTCGAAGAAGAATGTATGATGAATACGTTTGTGTTGTCTCTGTTTATTTTTACACTATCGTGACCCGATTGGTCCTACCGTCCGTCCGCCAAACAGTCGATACTGAGTTTTATTAACAACTATAGTTCGGCCGACAAAAAAACACACACAGAAACACCTTTCAGTTTTATACAAATTGTGTTTTGTGAATTTGACCTTTATTAGCTACTAAAATTGTCGCACTGACTGATGTCAGAAACGCATTCTCTCGACGGCCAGACTGTGCGCCCCTCGGTTTCAACCGCATTAGTCTTGATCCCGTCGGAATATCGGGATAAAAAGCACCGTTTGTCCTAATCCAGGTCATAGTCTAGCCATGTGCCAAATTTCATCCAAATCCGTTTAGCCGTCTTAGCGTGAGAGCGTATCAAACAAACATACAAAAAATCAAATCTTTTTTCTTTATAATATTAGTTTAGACACATAAAATTCGTTAAAGAAATAAACAGGTGCTTCGAGATAAAATAAAATATTTATCACGCACTTAATAATGTTTCTGCTCTGTTTTTAGTTTAGTGTACCTACTTCGTTGAATTGACCTCTTTGCAGTAAGTCTAACTCGAGACAAGCGCAAGGTCATAATATTATTGCGTTAGCACACTGAACTTTGAAGTATCAAAATAGTTAGTTTAAAATCATATCGAAGAACTTTCTATGCATAATGAATAATACCACATAAACAACACCACACCTGTATTCTCCGAAGGGTAGACACAGCTGGTAGAGTACCCACATAGAATAAAATAGAATACTCTTTATTATGTACACCATATACATTACAGACATAAATATAGAAATTTTACAAAGGGTGTCACCCTTTGTAAAATTTCTATATTTCTCAATGGGCGTTCTTACCGCTAAGAGCGATCTTTTAAACACAACCTTTGGATGGATTAAAAAGGGGAGGGAGAGACAAATTTTGTAAGTAGTCTGTGGTGTACCATTTACATAATATAGATACAATAAATACATACATAAAGTATATTATACTAATCTAAATAAATATATAAATTATAAAATTATAACAAACATGAAACAGGAGAAAAGAAAATATAATGATGATGTTTAAGGAGACAGGTAGTGGTTACCACACGCACACACATTAAGGCACTTATCTTACAAGTCCGTGTACTGGGGAGTCTACCTCCAATTATATCTGCCACGTTCCTTTCAGAGAGCTTACAGTAGACATCAAGGAGCAGATTAAACACGCAATCAAGAAAAAAATAAAGGAACATTTTTATTTGATTAGGTTTCTTGGTCCTTAGGTACGTACTTCCGCAAGCACTGAGAATCTAATAAATAGGAAAATAAATGAACAAAAAACGTGTCTACATTAAATCAATATTATTATAGAAATGTCATTCTATTTTTTGCGAGGAAAAGCAATTTATGTTGGTAATCCACGAGCAATTTTCGTGAGACATCGTTTTATTAATATTGTAATTTAATTATTGGGCCCGAAAAGATTTGAAGGAATCGTTCATTCAAGGAGAATAACGTCGCATATCAATATTAGGAATTAATTTGTTTTAGATTAAAATTGTGGTATTGTGAACGTTATATTTTTGTATTTATTCAGATACCATTAAAAAAAGAAAGAATTACATATAATAAGCCGTTAAGTTTACCAGTGCTGGGGTCCCTTGTGTGAGAGAGGATGGGCCATAATCTACCAAGCGGGGCCAGTGCAGGTTGATGGATGTCACATGTCTTCGAATTTTTGGTTCTAGGATATGCCGGTTTTCTCACGATGTTTTCGTTCACCGAATTACATGATAAACTACAATAAAATCATTAATAATATAGGTACTTTTTTATTCTTTAGGCTATACTGTCCCAGTGCTGGGCAAAGGAAAGGCTGAGAAAAGAGTTCCTGGTAGGACCTGGGGGAACCCCCAGGTCCTACCAGGAACTCTTTTCCCGCGCCACAACGAGCTAGCCCTATGGGTAGGAATTTACATACAAATTATAAAAAAACTAGGCCTATTTCTGACTGTGTAGCATACTGTTGATACACGTAGGTAGTCACGTACCTACAATAACAGTTGACTTGAAGTTACTTAAAAAAATGACCACCAACTGTCAGGTTAAACTATTAAAAGTGATACGAGTAGCTGCCTGATTCCAAATTTTACCACCACAATTACTCGTTAATTACATCGTTTCAAAATACAAATATTTAAAAATGACTTATTACGTCGTATGCGAAGTAGTCCAAAAAATATTAAATCAAAAAAACTTGCAACGAAAAGTAGATTAATGGAAAATAAATTACACGGTTCTGCCAATGCCCTTAAACTTATGAAATGAATCTAAATGTCAATGTCAAAGTACAACAAAACTTCGACCGAGTTATAGGGCAACCAGAGTATGTTGGACGCAAAGAAATAAGAAATTTTTTAAAAGAAAAAATATTTGCAATGTTAATAATAATATCATGGAGGGTATAATAATAGATATGAGGAGGCTCTCGTCGGCCAGCTGGATTAAGGGCTTGATTCACGAAGCGGTTCTTCTGGACACGACACATATTGTAAGGGAGTTCTTCTCTCTGGAGCCCTGACCCCGATACTTATATTAATATTTTAATATTTACAAATATAATTTATAATTATATAAAATATGAATGAAATAAATTATATAACAACATAATATCAGGTCTGTATTCCCCGTGGGGTTAGGCAGATGTGTACCTATAGTACACCAATGCGTCCCATGTAAATAAGTGGCGAGCCTATGGCCAAGAACCAGGCACCAATCTGGATTTGTGCCTACTGAGAAATTCCAGATGGAAAAACCCAATAACACTTTGCCCGACCCGGAAATCGAACCCAGGACCTCAAGTTCAGCAGTAGCGCTTGCAACCACTAAACCAACGAGGCAGACTATCACAATATCATGGCTTATTTTGAAATTTATTGGTTAAAACTAATAAACTACTAACTAAAAGCATTCCATTGTTTAATGGTGCATTTAGGATGAATACAAATCAATTTGAGATTTATTTATTTTATATTTCTTCTTTTTGAACAATGAAATGAAACTGAACCAGATGTATGAACTTAAACAAAGCAAAAGGAGTATGTAAGGATCGTAGCAGGCAGCTATCTCTAGTTTCTGCCAATCCTCGTGAGAAGGTGTAAGTTTATGTTTATGTATGAAACGGAACGTTGACTTTTTAAGTGGCATATTTTTTTTCTGTCCTGAACTTTAACACATATAGTTGATAAATGATTTTATTCCTGTAAATAGGCTTGCTCAAACAATTTTACACGTCAATCAAATTTTAAAAACTAGATAAGCTCGGCGTTTTCTATCCGGCTACTATGAGAAGAAAGGTGATAACAACTCAGAGGTCACAGTCTCTTTTAAAGTCCAGACATAATCTTGATCAGATCATGTGAGGAGAATATGCCATTGTAAGTAGCAATGCAAAGCCACCGCCGCCGCCGCCACAAAAGACCAAGAAAAACTGGTCACCCTATATTTCGAACACATTCAAGAAATATAAACCGTACAATAAAATATAACTCAAAGCGATTACGTGATAAAGGTCGTCCATATTTAAATACGGCTCTCACTTGATATTAAATTAAATTTATTACGAAAATACGTGTTATGAAAAAGTAATATTTCATAACACGTGACTACAGCGTATTTAAATTATTTGCGTTCCAAAGGTCATATTTTTGCGAATGAACTTCAAAAAGTTATGTAATGTCGAACATAAAGTTTGAATCTTTGATGTGACACCGGAAGTGTAGTAAACATGTAGTTTAAACGTCTATGTATACATCGTCGTATGCAATAATATGAGACAAATTAAAATAATAAATAAACTAGAGATCAAATAAATATGACAGAATGTAGTCTGGAAGTATTTCTGGCTTACATTTGTCATGCGATGAGAATATAGTGTCATAATTTTTTTTTTTAACTCTGCTACAAGTCCAGCGCAATGTAAAAATTACGTTTTCGTTAAAGTTCCGCATTTTTTGCAAACACTACTGCTTTGAGTGCAAAGTGACTTTGTTTGAATTGACTTTGCGATGCAATGAACCGTATTTTTTATTCAGTTGGCCATACCTCATATTTTTATATTAATCTCAAAAGGTCAACGCATTGCTAGCGCCCTAATGCTAGCTACTGTAACGGATCTTTCATTACCAAATCATGATGGTGACCTGTAATACAGTTTATTATACATATAAACCTATCTCAGGCTCCAATCTACCACAAAGTTAGCTCCTTGTTCGCGCACTACTGTCAAAGTTTAGCATTAAGTTCATAACTTTTGTAGAGAAAATAAACGTTTTATATGATAGCAAGGCTCCTTTTCAATGCCATTCGAAGAAGCAGAATTGTCTCATTCAAGTCCAGGGTTGGTACGTCTAGAAATAGTACAGTTAATGACCTTGCTGGTAGGATGTATGCTACCAAGACCTACAAGTGGTGGTTGGAAATAGCTGCGTAAAATGATAATAGAATAGAATAATTAATTTACTAAAACCTTTTACAAAAGGTGTACATTTAGCCAACAGTCGTAAATTTCCCATACAATTATAGTGCCTAAAAAATAAACTAAAATATTTTTATTACAGGTGCAAGTGTGCAAAAGAATAATATGTGTCTATATATGTGCCATATAATAGATTTTTTTTTTTTAATTATTAGTATTTTTTTTTATTGTAATTTTAAGGATTATGTGGTCTGCAATAAAGAGTTTTGTTACTATTTATTATTAAACTTTAGGCAGTTTCGCACAAACACCGCTTATATGAGTTATAGGCCTAAGTACTATGTACGTATGAAATGTACGTACAACGTACATACATTAATTCGAAATCACAACCCACCTCCACAGCAATAAAAACTAAATCAGTTCAAGTTCGTACTCCATTACTTCCAACGTTCCTATTTTGGTCCTATTACTATTAACAAGTCCGAATCTGTCTATAATAGTCTGACGAAAAATCAAGAATCATTTTTGGCTGTCCAATCACATGAAAGCACTCGACGTTCCGATGTGCGCTGGCGCCTATATTCCATGTAACGTCACTGAGGAAACAGACATTCATAATTTATTTGTTGGCATCACTATATCACTAGTGGTGTTGTGAACCAGATACACTATTTTTATTTTTAATTGCACGTGTTTTTGCTCGAAATCTTTTTTGGAGTATGAGCTTATTTTCGACTTCTATTACTAGACTTAGATATAAATGTATTAAACAATTATGTAGTATGCACCTGTTCCTTCTTAATGCTTAGCATATTCAGCATAATTATAATGTACACATTGCTGGGACAGAAGCCTCTTCTCTTCAAGAGGTACTGGGACGTAATCTTCCACGCGGCCCAGTGCGTGTTGGTAGATGTCATTTGTCTTACATTTTATAGTTCTAGGACATGCTGATTTCCTCACGATGTTTTTCTCTTAATGCTTATCAACCTAAAAATCACAAGGGAAAAATGTTGCCTTTTTTACAAGGCTTGACTAAGTAGTCAGAAAGCCTGAAAGTCTGACAACCAGTCTTACCAAGGGGTATCGTATTATCCAGTAACTGGGTTGTGGAGGTCAGATAGGCAGTCGCTCCATGTAAAATACTGGTATTCAGCTGCATCCGGTCAGATTGGAATCCGACCCCAACATAGTTGGGAAAAGGCTAGGCAGATGTTGATGACTAAGTAGTCAGAAACGTAAAAGTCGGGGAACTAGTTAAACATTAAAATTATTTAAGAGTCCAGCAGGGCAAGGGCAGACAGCCGCGACGCGAAAGCGCGACATGGCTCTAGCAGAACAATTTCTATCAAAACTTCATCGAAATTGCTCTACCAAAATCGCGTCGCACCGTCGCGCCGCGCCTAATTGCGCGATCTTTTCTGAGTATAAAGGACCACTTCCATAATCTAAATATTCCATCAAATGTGAAGTACGAGTAATAGACCAACACAGCTCTGCAGCAGCTGTATTCCGTCTTCATTATCATCATTGTTCCTTCATTTTGAAGATAAAACAACACATACTAAGGAAGACGTTCATAAGATCTTACACATACTTAGCACACAATAGCAGACATTACCGATTTAACGTTAAAGACGAAATTAAACGGAAATTACATACGTACGCTTGGGAAATGGGAATTATTTACCCTTGAGTAAAAAGTTATATATTTTGCACGAGGATTTGATAGAATTGACTTATGAATGACTTGGAAATGATGATGCGATGGAATGATCCCAAATGGCAGAAAACGACTGTGTGGCAGGGCTAGGAAGAGATGGTGGGATGAGTCGGACTCCTTCTTAAAGGATTGGCCCACGATCGCAGTAGACCGGGAAAAGATAAAAGAGGGAAGGGCCTGGGAGAGACCTATGTCCAACAGTGAACTGTAATAGTCTGAGTTGATTGATTGATTGAGTGGTCGTATTCATAAGGGATTATCTTAGCGTCCAAACTACATATAACAGATTCTATTTCAAACAAGCGTCACTCAAGTCAATCCTAGTCTATTGCAACATACGATTCTCAGAGCGAATTACACCAATTAAATTGAACACAATCAGCACGTCTTAACGCGTTCAAGAGCTGTCAGTGTCATAATTTTTGTGGAATATTGACACTGAGAGCTCTTGAATATGGTTTAAATTTGTTGAACTCGTTCAGGTTCAGTGGCTTTGGTGAAATTCGCCCTCAGACTTCTACATCCCAAAAATCATATCAATAAATATTAGAAATGGCTAACCCGGTATGTTTTGTCATCAAAGATCCGGGCATTTTATTTAAACTAAAAAAAAAAAACAAATAACTTCTACCTAAAATAAATTATTTTAGCCGTCAAAATAAGATTACCAAATATAATTAGATTCACGTAATACTTTCATATTGGACCCCTAAAATTCGTCTCCCACAGGAAGGAAAGTTGTTCGTTAAAAATATTCCAAAAAAGGGGCTTTTTTTATAAAAATGTGATGAACCAATAATCTGGATAAAGGACCCAATTTATTTGGACAGAAAAGTTCGGCGCAGTTAGGAAATTGGGGTGATCTAATATCGACAATACAAATAATCAAAAAAGAATTCAAGGACTAAAATACAATTACTCATTATATATTATTTACATAAATTTCACAATATTTAACACCACTAACTATTTACACTAGATGCTAAATGAAATGATTAACTCACAAACTATCCAAAAAAAAGGACACTTGGGCATCAAAGTTCTCGTCCGCATCGCTGTCATCCAGCAACTGCATGCCCAGAAGACTGCCAGCATTGGCAATGCTAATTCTTTGACCAAAAAACGACCCAGTCCTCTAGTCACGTGATGTGTCGACCAGTCGGCGAGAAATATAATACAAATTGAGATGCAATTTAAATACTTGTATGAAATCAAGTTTCATTGTTTTCTTTGTTCCGTCTTCATCTTATTTATATCCAGCAAAAAATAACAAAAAGATTACAGAAATGTGTTGAGACGTTGCGTACATTCCTTCGGTCGTTGATAAGACTTGCAAATAAAACAAACATTTTATAAGGCCGTGTACACATTTGCGTCTTGAAAGCTCACGAGCAAATTTATGACCCATTTGGGTTTTCGATTTACATTTAAAAACGGAACTCGTCTCATTGAATGTCGTAATTCCGAAGAGACGACTTTGTAATCTTTTTTAAGTTCAAGATTGTGGATTCCAACGAATACCAATGTATGTAAGATAACACGTATCCTTCGGATTGTAAAAGCAAGTTTGTTGCGCAACTAGGGCGCGTCTTACCGAACACTTTAATATAGTCGCTGATCTTTTTAAGAAAAACAAGGCCTCAAAATCAGAATCCAAAACTAAAATCATCCAGGAAAATACCTAGAACTTTTTACAGTAACCAGAACCAGAAAAACAAACCTTAGCTGCCTGTAGCAACAAAACGTTGCCCCAAAAATCACCATAACAATCAGGTTGGAAAGCTTGTCTGCGTATCGAGGTCCTAACGTAACATTGGCCGTGAAATCGAGACGGTTTTATCGCGTAGTATTCGTAAATCGTAATTGAACTCGGCGAGCACGTCACTACTTCGATGTTCGAATGTTTTCAACCCGACGAATTATGTTGTCGGATTTTCGAGATCCGCTCCGAAAGTCTCGAAACGGATGCCTGAACACGAATTTTATTGAAGGTTTTATGTATTTTAAACTCTGTGTAGGTGTAATCTGTTTTGGTTTTCCGGGGTGTGTAAAAATAGGAGCTATTAGCCGTCCATTCCATTAAAAATTCAATTGTTTTCAATTTACCTAATTCAACAAAAGACAATTCTTAGCGTCGATAAGCACCAAGCTTTAAAAGGTTGTACTTTGTGCAAAAGTTTCTCTCGTAATTAAACCTAGCTTTGCTTTAGGAGCAGTGTTAACGACCACAACTTACGAGTTATATGTCGTAGGTTCGAACCAGACAGGCGTTTTACTCTGTGTAAATTATTTCATCACCACTGCTCTCAAAATGGCAAAGGAAAACAACACGATGTTTAACTTTGCCGAACCAAAAACTCGAAGATATGTGACATCTACCAACCCGCACTGGGCCCGCGTGGTGGATTACGGCCCACTCCCTCACACCGAGAGGAGCCTGTGCCCCAGCACTGGGAACATTATAGGCTGATTATGCTTGCTTAGCTTAGCTTTTATTATGAAAGAAATGAAGTCCTCATCTATCAGCGTGAAAGTCGTCACCTGTACAATATTTCAATTGCCAATCTAGATCTTATGACATTCTCATACCACATGAAACAGTCGAGTGATTCTCAAAAGAAATCATTACGGTTCTCCGAAACCATGTTAATCGATTTTTAAACTATCGAGATACTAATTTATGCCTACTCATGCATGATATTATTCTATGGAATATCATTGAAAAGAACCTTTTATGTACGTATTACTATTTAAAAAAAAACCTAAACATAATGTTTTGTTCAAAAGATGAATGCTTTTAAAAAAAAAAATGAAAGGTTCGTTTGACAACTTAAGCTCGCACATAGACAAAGCATAAACTTTGTCTATAAATGATGCAAAATTTTATCAAATTTATTTTCTTAAACTGGCATCGGCTTCAAGTACCAAATTGCTTGAGACGGGACTCAGTGCAACCTTCTCATAAAATACTTGCATTTGACCTGTATTAGCCCACAAGTCAATAAAGAAAGAAAAAGTATTTATTGTGACTCGCACAGGGAGATCATAAAACTGAACTAAACTAAACACAATCACAGATAAAAAAACCAAATTAACACATAAACACACACACAATAAACAAAAACATAACAACAGCACACACAATAAACAAAAACATAATTCTAAGCACGTCGTTAAGGCGTTAGTCCCGGCTGTCATTCGTGGATCTTTGACAGTCGTTACGGGTAGTCAGTAGCCCGAAAGTCTGACAACCAGTCTTACCAAGGGGTTTCGTATATTATCCAGTAACTGGGTAGTGGAAGTCAGATAGGCAGTTTCTCCAAGTAAAATACTGGTGTTCAGCTACCACTGTTGTTGTTTGTTCAGTTGGTAACTATGTTGGGATCGTGTTCCAGTCCAACCGGATGCAGCTAGTTTACATGAAGTGACTGCCTATCTCACCTCCAAAACTCAGTTACTGGGTAACACGATACCCCTTGGTAAGACTGGTTGTCAGACTTTTCGGCTTCTGATTACCCGTAACGACTGTCAAAGATTTACGAATGGCAACCGGGACCAACGGCTTAACGAGCTTTCCAAGCCACGAAAGGTCTCAATAATTATGTAATGGATGGTCCATCCACGCACCGACACCATAAATATGTATGATATGTTCATAAATTAATACCTACCTACGTAATCTCTATTTTATAAAGGCATTTCATTCTCAATTATTTTATTCGCCTTTGTTTACTCTATTCGAAAGTCGAAAGGCTGCAGTACAGATAGCAAAAAAAAATGAGAGCAGTTTGAGTGTGTTACGAAGGCTCAATAAACAGATTGTACGAGTGGGATGCTTGTTTGTCTGACCCTACTTAATGTGAAATTGACGTGTTTCGGCTTCGATTGGTTCGGAACAAAGAGGATGATTATTTAAAGCTCTCATAGGTATGTTTATTTTCAATAAATAAAATATCACACTTCGATCGTTGATCCCTTGCAGTTACTTATTATAATCAAGACTGATTTTTTCAAGGTCTGATACTTGATATACCTTTGTTGGTTATTGTATGGAAAATATGTCAAAAATTCAGAATTATAAAGATATCTGGCGATGGAAAAATTAGCCTTATGAAGATTTGTACCCTTTCATTCTAAAAGGTCCACACATTATTTTTATCTTGTCTAACTTCGATCGCCTAGAAACAGGTGCTACCGATTTATCTTATACAGAAAGAAACCCCTCGAAAATCTGATAATTGTTAAAATATAACATTTCTAATTGGTAGAATCACAAAAGAAAACTAAATAACAAAAATATAGTAGGTACTCGTAGGTACTTCGACAGCAATGTAGAAAATTTCAGTGTACCTAAAAATAAGTCCATTTATCAGACAAGACATAAAATATAGTTCACAAAAATTTGAGAATACCTATTAATTAAGAACTGACGCGTAATTTATGTTTGGTGTACAATTCTGCCCAGTCCAATTAAATTAATTTTGAAATGAGTTCCTTTTATTAAAGCTTTACCTATTAAAGGCACGAGTAACATGATATTAATTTTTCGCGATTAACTAAAATTTATTTTAGTTGAACAAAAATTTTTTAACTAAAATTAATTTTAGTTATAGCGTGAAGCGTTCCATGATTGGCATTAGGCTGTTAAACCGAGTACCAAACGTCGAGATACGAAGACGTACGAAGTTCTTCGATGTCGGAAAGCGTATTATGGAACTCAAACGGACTTGGGCAGGACACCGGTCAAGGCGCAGTGATAACAGGAGGAGTAAGGCTGTGACAGAGTGACGTCCAAGGACTTTAAGACGAGATATTGGTTGTCCGGCGGCGAGATGGGCAGACGACATTGTTGCCATCGCGGGCAAAACCTGGATGAGGCTGGCACAGGAGCGTGGGGATTGGCACAAGACAAGAGAAGCATGCCCAGCAGTGGGTGAAGCTGGGCGGTGGGTGATGATGATGAAAAAAAAAACATTAACTAAAATTAATTTCAGCTATGTTTTTAAGCGACCATAGTCAAACTGTCTAAAATGGGCGAGAAAACGGCGAGCTAGTCATCAGTTCGATACCTACTGGTTGCAGTACTTGATGTAAAACAAAAGAACGCTTAAATTACTTACTTAATAAATATCATAAATTCACTGACATACAACGCACAGCCTCAACCGCTGCCGCGCTGGCTCTAGAAGCATGAAATACTCAAAAGTTTATTTTTCATAACGAAGGTTAGTACTAAGCACGGAGTTTTGAAAATTCATCTCCTAAAGTTTAGAAGAGTTATACCTATACTTAGGTAGGAGATGAAAGTTTGTATAGAATTACGTAATTTTTGCCGATGGGAGATCCCATCATTCACATCGTTTATTTGTTTCATAAATGTACTTATCTAACAAATGAAAACCTACCGATATTGCAAAACTAAGGGCTGATTTCTCAATAGTCAGATCTAACTAAGGAATAAATATTGCGGTTTGACAGTTTTGTATAGAAAATATGTCAAACTGTCATATTTATTCTTTAGATAGAAGTTATCTGACTATTGAAAAATCAGACATTCCATTCTTATACCAGTTTCTCGTGTAACTTTACCAAAATAATCCCGCCATTTTCCGCTTTCATTTTAACTCGTTTATTTTAATCAATCGTCAAAGTCAATGAAGTATGTCCTTAACAGATTCCAATTTAAATCACGTCATTATGTCTGTCAAAGTGTTGAAATCAACCTTTTTGTTGAAAACGTTAATCGCAGAGGTTTCCATGGCGGTGTATGTTGATGTTTAAGTAATAAATACGTTTACGTACAATAATATTTGCGCGGTCAAGTGTTTTTAGAAACACCGTGGGGAAACCGGCTTATCCTAGAACCAAAAATTCGAAGACGTGTGACAACTACCAACCCGCACTGGGCCCGCGTGGTGGATTACGGCCCTCTCCATCGCACAGAGGCCTACATATGTCCCAGCTGTGGGAACATTATAGATTGATTAATAGAGTAGATTCCTGGGTAAAAAAATTATTATTATATTTAGTCCGTCAGTTAGATTATCGAAAAATAATGGATAGGTACGTATTTTTTTTTTGTCACTCAAACAAAAAATTACTAAGATAAAGCGCGTCAAAATTTGGGAGTGGGGGCTCATGACGTCACGCCATGCTAAAAGGTGTAGCAAGGCGTGACGTCACGCGGAACTTTAACGGGCGATATCAGTCATTTTTTGTTTGATTGACAAAAGAAAAAATACGGGTCCAATATTTTTCGATAATCTAACTGACGGACTAAATATAATAATTATTTTTTTATCTACGAAACTACCCTATTAGCGTCTTCCACGCATAATTGTGAAATGTGGGTGTACTATAAAGTATACCTTAGCCTAACCATTTAGGGATTCCAGGCGTGACGTAATGTTACGTCATCATACTTGATTCACAGTGCAATTGTTTGCAATGCTTGATTGCATGGTACTACCCCAATTTGTCCCCAACAATAACTGCCTAATATGAGGTGCTCAGCTCAGCTCCAGGTGGTAATAAATCCCTTTAACAACTTGCAGTAATCCGCATTCATAATAACTGCCCCTTTCATGTCAGAGACACGAGTTTATTATAATTTATTCGGGTCGTTAAAAATTTTGCGCCTACTGGAGGGAGTCTCGTATGGAAATATTGCGGAAATTAAATGAAAACATTTGGCTTTTGTGTGGATTTTTTTTTCTTTTTAAAAACGTTGCCCCGCACAAGGAATTTTTCCTGTATCGTGGGTGCGTTTACAAACATTTAAACTCACATACACAAACCGCCAGACCCGGAACAACTACTTGTAGGCCATACAAGCTTTTCCGTGCGGGAATCGAACCCGCGACACGCAGCGCAGCAGCCAATCGCTTAACCACTGCGCCAACCGTGCCGTCATCGGATTACAGGAAGGGGGTTTTAATTTATGTGATGTACATACGTAGACATTTAACACATAACGTAACAACACGCCTGTAATCACCGAAGGGTTAGGTAGAAGTGTATCTATAGTAAACTCAGATTTCGCCAGTGACGTTTAAGTCCCTGTAATAGAAGGTGAGCAGTCTTACCAAGGGGTATTGTATTACCCAGTAACTGGGATGTGGAGGTCAGATTGACAGTCGCTTCATGTTATATACTAGTATTCAGCTGCATCAGGTTAGACTGGAAACCGACCCCAACATAGCTGGGAAAAGGCTAGGCAGATGATGATTTAATAGGGGGCGAGCCTATTGCCACCAGGCACAAATCCAGATTCGGACTGTTACTGAGAAATTCCAGATGACAAAATCGGTCCTCAGGCTCAGCAGTAGTGTATGCGACCACTAAACCAACAAGACATTACAGTACGTGGTACAGTCACTAAAAAAGATAAGTAACCAGGGTCGTCGGATATAGTTGAAGTTTAGTAAGAAACCAATGGATATTTAATAATAAAATTTAATTTGATAAATGAATGTTTGTTTTCTATTAATTAAATTAAATTTTATTCGAAAACATCCATCGGTTTCTTACTAAACTTCAACTATATCGATGACCCCGGCTACTTATCTCCTTTCGTGACCGACTTGTATTGTAATGATACCTACAGGAGTAAAGGAAAAGATAAATGGGAAAGTTCAACATTATCCGCATTTTCAAGTTATTAATTATCAAATGAAAATGTTAGTCTAACTTTGTTAATCACTGGTTCTTCGTTTTTACCAAGCAGTGCTAAATTTATCAATACACAGGCGCTAGAAAGGAGCGAAAGTGAAAAGTGCAAGTGGAAACCTACGTAATTCGATTACAGCGGATCAGTTCTATAAAAATCTCAACGTGAAAACTTCATCGACCTCTAAATGAGCTGTCATTCCACCGAAGGCGTATTCTCCTAATTAAAAACGTTCAAAATCTAGTCGCAATCTCATCTCAGCGACAATCAATGTCAAAAACTTATCAAAATGTAGGGAAATTAAAGGTATTTTTGACAGATTGAGACAGATCAGACTGTGAACGTTCTTAAAATTACGAGAATTGGCCCTCTGATGTCATTGTGCACTGTTGATAGCTTACTTCACCTAAGTTTTCACTGTGAGATTTTTACAGAACAGCAGTGCGATTCCGTAACCATTTCACCGTGAAAACTTAGGTGAAGTGAGCGTGGAGTGAGCTGTCATTCCAACTAATACTAGAGATTGACACTATTGACAGCTCACTCTAAGCTCACTTCACCTAACTTTTCACGATGAAATTTTTACAGAATCGATCGGCTGATCCGCTGTACTCGCTGTAGTTCTAAAAGTAGAAATTATTTTATCACCGCTACTCTCAAAACGGCAAAAGAAAACATCGTAACGAAGTGGGCATGATTTATCAATCCGCACTGGGCCCGCGTGGTGGATTACGGCCCACTTCCTCTCGTCGAGAGAAGGCCTGTGTACCAGCAATGGAAACGATATAGGCTGATTATTGTATTGTATTGTTGACTGGCAGATCTCTAAACCAAACTTTGGTTGTTGACTGTTAATGAACTGGATGGATAAGACCTTCGATATAAGAATTATTTGACTAATCACCTCACCACGCATAATTGCCAATTGTTCCAAAACAAGCGCCAATAAAACACAACACTGGCCAGAATCGGTCCCATTTGCTGCCAACCTCGCGTTATCACCACAGATTTATGGTCACAATATGAGAAAGTTTCTGTCATCGTCAGGGGCGCTCATGCAACATTTTGGAGCACGCATTATTCATAGCCCGTTTATTTGTTTATCTGTGAAGATAAAAGAGAACTGCGTATATGACTGGCGTTGAAAAATTTTGTTTTGTTTTAGTAGGGAGGCTGAGCTGAATTTTGAGTAGGTAGTACTAAGGCAACATAGAAACTCATTTAATATAACTTGCTGTATACGTTGTTGCATGTATTTTGTATATTATGTCCACTGTTTTCGTTTATCTTTTACACATAAAACAAGTTGTAAAGAAACCTAAAACAAGTTGTAAAAAAACCGTTTTCGTTTATCTTTTACACCTAAAAGAAACAATGTAATCAAAAAATTAACAAATTACATTTATTTATTAACTGTAATGTTAATAAAATTATATAAGGTAATGTAAATTCACTCGCATGCCTACTTAGTTCTTATAAAAAATATTCAATAGGTAACATGTGGATAACGTTGTGAGTTACACATAAACTACTAACATTAGATACTAAGGTTTTATTAATTAAGAAACTTTGTGTAATTGTTTGTTTTCCCAAAGAAATAAATAAGAATCTTTTTGAACTTTTTGACAAGCTTTGTATACGACCAGCTACGCGACGAGCTAATCGTATACAAAGCTCGTCAAAAAATTCACCAAAATACTTTAAAAACATGCCTTAAACTTCACTACAGATGTTTTATACACTGCATGGAACAAGTCTTTTATAAAACTTGCTGAAAACAAGTATGTGTGTGATGTCGACGGCTGTCGCTGACGCGTGCCGACGGATTCAGTTCCCTTTGTCGCGACGCGTGTCGCTCGTGTGTATGAGTACTCGTATACTATTACGCCATGTATTTGGTGTAAATTCAGGGTAAATATGTAACCGTATGAAAGTTGCCTAAAAAGAGGTAGGCAAATAAGAAGACTAGGCAGCAATGCTGCAGCTTTGTACCTAATGTTTTAGCATAAAGATGCTGTGATATGGATCTTAGAAAATAATTTTCTTGTTCTGTGTGAGCAAATACTGTGTCCAAATAAACTTTTTTTCTTTCTTTCTTTTCAAATAAACATATCTCTTCCTTTTTATGTAAATCATTATGAAACCATTAATTTGCTTGTGGGCTCTTTGATTGCTTGTGCTCAGGGGCTTGTGGCTAAGTCATAATAGCCGCACAGGTTGATCGCTCAGGTTAAGCTACGCTTGCCACCGTTGGTCCGTGGATGGGTGACCGTTCGTGGAAGCCCGAATGTCTGACAACCAGTCTTACCAAGGGGTTTCGTATTACCCAGTAACTGACTTGTGGAGGTCAGATAGGCGGTCGCTCCATGTAAAATACTGGTACTCAGCTGCATCCGGTTAGACTAGAAGCCGACCCCAACATACGCATACTTACATTTATTACACCACCATGCCAAAATTGGAGACAAATTTAATCATGAAATATGAATGGTAAGCTTTCTTTTTCGCTTGACATTTTGATAATAAGTAAAACAAATTGCTCGATTTAGTACTAAATGTTCTAGGTATATGAAAATTCTCAGAATGCTTTCCTACTCTAATTTAGTTTGTCAAATTTATAACGCACATAAACAAGGTAATTCAGTCGCTTATATATAAACTAGGCTAATTCATGTATAAGCGACTTACTCGTAACGACTGTAACCTGCAAAAATAAGTTTTCTCATATAATGTTAGTAACTAGTAAGCATATGTATGAAATAAAATATACCTACAACCATTTAGAATACAAATAAGTATTTATTTGTTTGTATTATAAGTTAGTCATTTAATTTAGTATCTAGTGTCAATAGTTACATACGAGTATGTCTTATAACTGTCCTAAAGATAGCTAAGACTATTAAAATACTAGCAGTGCCCGCGGTTTCACTCGCACAAGTGTCCATCCCTCGAGAATGTCGGGATAAAAAATATCCTATGTGTTATTTTGATGTACAAGCTATATTACTGTAAAGTTTCATCAAAGTTTTAGCGTGAGAGAGTAACAAACATCCTCAAAAACTTTCGCCTTTATAATATTAGTGTAATAGTAGAAAGTAGAGTACAGAGACTTTCAAAGCTAATTTTGATCCTTATATTTTTAGCTGATACAACTTCGGATTTTTAGGAATAATCATTTCATACGCCTGCAGCACAATGTCAAAGAAATCACTTTATCCCGGCTAAGCCGCTAGGACACAATGACACAAACTTCCAAGGTTTCTGCCAAACACAATCTTAGTTTCCCAATTCCCAAACAATAAAGAAATCAAAAGTTAGGGAAATAATATTCTGATCTTTTCGGACTAGATTGAATCAAATACTTCAGGGAGGCTTAAGTGATGTAATCCCGAAACAAACTAATTTTGCCAAGTAAGTAACTACCCTTGATTCGGGATTACGTAAGTACACTATACAACAAAGATCTCATACATCATAATGTTCCCACTGCTGGGACACAGGCCTCCTCTCTTCGAGAGGGAGTGGGCCGTAATCCACCACGCGGGCCCAGTGCGGGTTGGTAGCTATGTCACATGTCTTCGATTTTTTGGTTCTAGGACATGCCGATTTCCTCACGATGTTTTCCTTCATCGTTTTGAGAGCAGTGGTGATGATATTATTTACACAAAGTAAAGCGCCTGCTTGGGTTCGAACCCACGACTTACAACTCGTAAGTCAGGGCCGATAACACTGTGCCACCACTGCTGGAACAAAGGTAACAAATATTATTTATGTATTTATTTAATACTTTTGGCACATAAATATACAGAGGCGGATTTAATGCCATAAGCATTTTCTACCAGTCAACCTTTGGGTAATGCAGAGACAAACAGTGGTAGATGCAATCATAAAAATTGAGGAATAGATATTTTAAATATAAAGATACGCATAAACCTATTAAACTATAAATATAATATATACCTATATTCAAATTTTATTTGTTTCAAATTGACGTTATTTCAAGTTAAACAAATATCAACTTTATGTTAATGGAAATTAAGTTGATTTCAGAGTGACTAGCACTATTGAAACAATTATAAAAATATTTGAAGTTGAGCGTAAACTGAACTTTATTGAACATATTAATTGTTTACATTTTTGGCAAATATGTCGCGATATTAGATTAATTACATTCCCAAGTTTATAATGTGCAGCAGCCTACATCATGTAAGCACCTAGTATATTTTGTACCTATTAAAGACCTCATGGAGGAAGTGGAGGTGGGGGTAGGTCTATGTCCAGCAGTGGACATATTTCAGCTGAAATGATGATGATGACAGACCTCATGATTTGAGTTTGAGTTTGAATTCATGAAAAACTTTGCACTATGTTTTTCTAATATTTTTACTATACCTATTTTCAGCAACACTTCCTAGACACCATTTCCTCACCCGACAAATTATGACCAATTATATTTTACGTCATTTTCCATAATTATGTTTATGCTTGTTAATTTATTTTCACTGACAAATATTACGTCTGAAAAGCGTTTTATCATCAAACGGAATCTTCATAAAAAAACAGGAAATAACTAAATGAACGATGTTTTTGAATCTCATATAGAACTTGCGACTTTATGAGTAGGTAGACACTTTAATTTCTTATAATGCTTGTAATAATATTTTACTAATGCATGCTGTTTAGCAGTCTTCAAAGATATGCGGAAGTGAATGTTTATTTTTTTATTCGTTGAGTAAATCATTTGGATCGCAGACAGTGTATGTTACAAAACCATTGATAAAACTTTGTGTAAAAGTTTGTATAAATGCAACAGAGATTTCTATCGCATCTAAAGAAACTTTTTTAGTTACGCTGCCTGACGAAATTAAATTGTAATAAAAGATGCCCCAATAATTAAAAGAAACATAGCTGTGTTTTTTCCATCTGTATAGTAAAGATAAATAAAAAATTTTCAAATGTCCGGAAAAATCCACGAATAATCTTTTTCTTTCACAAGATGCACTTAAAACCCACCTGACTTTTTGTCGGTAACATAAAAACTAAGAAAAATTTTAAATAAAAGAATTAAAAAATATAATACCATTGGTTGCAGAATGCGGCTTCATAGTCTGCCCAGAACTCATATCAGCTCAAACATCAGCAGAGCCTGAAACAATAAAAGATAATTTGTTAATATTAGTCATCATCTGCCTAGCCTTTTCCCAACTATGTTGGGGTCGGCTTCCAGTCTAACCGGATGCAGCTGAATACGACTGCCTATCTGACCTCCACAACCCAGTGTCTGGGTAACACAATACCCCTTGGTAAGACTGGTTGTCAGACTTTCGGGCTTCTGACTACCCGTAACGACTGTCAAAGATCCACGAATGACAGCCGGGACCAACGGCTTAACGTATTTTCCGAGGCACGGAGGGGTCTCGGTATGCAAAGATGGTCACCCATCCACAGACCAACCGCGGCAAGCGTAGCTTAACCTGACCGATCGACCTGTGCGGCTGTTATTATTTAGCCACGGGCCCCTCCCTCCCCCACCCCTCCTTAATTTGTTAATATTAGTATTAATAATATTTTATAATAATATTAACATAATATTATATAGAGCTCATAGTGAGTTTGTATGTAGGGGGTAATCTTCGGAACTACTGATCCGATTTAAAAAAATCTTTTACTAATGAGAAGCTACAGTATTACCGAGTGTCAGTACCTATACAAGGTGTTAGGCGTATGGTTAGTCAAACAAGGCGGGTTCGTAAGAAGACCGATATACATATTTTATATAAAAATAAGAAATTTCACGCGGACGAAGTGGCGAGCTGAAACTAGTTAGGTAGTTTTAATTTCAGTGCTTATACATAATATATATAAAAGGTTACTAATTGCATTTGCCATTTTCTTTTTCTTAAAACTTTTGCTTATCGTAAACTAATCTGCAGACTTTGTTTTAAAGACGGAAATACAAGAAGTTTTCAAATAACAAGTCAAGTTGCTTTGTTGAAACATTTTGTTTTCATTGAGCTTCGATAAGTATTTAAAACAAGCTTTTATTATCTCCGTTGTCTCTTTGTCAATGCTTTTGTGTTTTATTTCAAGGGTATCGATGTCTGGGCGGAGCACCGCCGCGTCCTCGTGGCGGCGATCGGCGGCGGCGATTTCTCGCGTCCGGCCCTTGTCCAAGCCATTGTACGGAGCGAGAGTGCATGGAAAGCCGTCACCACCTGCTGCGAAGCAGTAATGCTCGCAAAGGAGGAGGCGGAGCGCGTGAGGGAGAGGCAATCTCTGCGCCCTCACGCCCCTAGTCGCCGCAGGAGACGCCCTGGACGGGAGTCATCAGCCGACTCCCGGCCACCGCAGGCGCGGGCTTGCGGGCGGCGAGCAATGGGCAGCTCGCCGCCCAGTAAGGACCAGGCCCGTTTCTTTGTCGCCGAGATGAGACTGACACTAGATTTTGAACGTTTTAAATTACGAGAATTGGCTTTACTGACGCAATAATGCGTTTTATGATATCTAAGGGTTCTTTATATACCTATATGCAAATAACATAACACATTCAAATACTCGTATCAGTAACCCAGAACTATCTCAAAACTGCTGACTACAAACTACTACACTATTCCTACTGCGAGCCATTTTCTCCATACTGTCAGAAGGCATTAAAAGCTGAATCGCTTTTGATAAATGGAGTATAACCATCAAGTGCCACCGGTCTACGTGTGTGAGCCCCCAAATGTACGTATTATACTAAGGGGACTTGTAATGGGGGAAGGGGGCTAAGAGTGTAAGAGAACGCTGTTCGTTGAGTGCTGATGTGGATACGTCCTTGTGCAATGACGTATGATTGTTACCTACCTGATAAAGGTTGTGGGTTGTGTTATAAAGTGCAGGCCGGTGACGGGTTCCTGTAATTCTGAAGGTTATTGGTAAAATTAACTACTGGTTTTTAATAGGAAAGGAAAATATCAAATGAAATATGTAGCTTATTTTTGTCTCTTGCATTAGTAGAGTAAATAAAGTTAACAGGAAAATAAGAAAACCTGTGGATTTCCAGCACCCTAATTGCGTAACATACTATCATCACATATCATCATCAATCACAATCTATCAATAATTTTGAAGGATATTGCTAATCCATTGCTTCATTTGTTGTAGCATTGTAAATAACGCAATGAATGCCGTTGAACTGTCAAAATGACAGCCATTGCTACTGTTAGTGTGTAACGCAATAACCTTGCTGAGATATTTTCTTCTGTAAAAATCTACAAAAAAGGTCCTACCTTATGTTTGAGCATTGTAAATAACGCAGTGAATGCTGTTGAACTATCAAAATGAAAGCCATGTGTGTTATGCAATAACATTGCTGAGAAATTTTCTTGTCTAAAAATTATCAAAAATGGTCCTAACTTGCACTCAAGATGCAAAAAAATCGTAAAATCAAAAGTGACTTATCCAGACTTTAAAAATAGAAAGAAGTAAGTTTCAAATGGCGGATGAAAAAGATTCCTATTTTAAATTAGAATGACGTAAAGAACAATGTTTGCTGCACTATTAATTTTAAGAACAACACTTTTATTTCCTGACTGCATTCACGTCAAAGCAACTGGCCAGTGACAAATTATGAGAAGTTAAGAGCTCATAATAAAACATGAAGTATACTCGTAGGAAGTCTGAATAAACATGGAACTTACGAGTATATTTCTGGATGAGCATGGTAGTTTTATAAACGTCGGTTTAGCTATCGTACCGATATAACACGTTCCTGTTGTACTGTTACTGTTAACCTGCATCATCCCACTGCTGAGCAAAAGCCTCTCCCCATTACTTCAAGCTCTTTTATCCATGGCTAAAGTAGACCACTGCACGCGTAGCATGACTACCATAGAAACGGGTTTAATCCAGGGAAGAATAGACAAAATGACAGATTTGTAAAGAAATCTGTCATCTTGTCTATTCAATCTGTCATTTTGTCTATTCTATCTATCATTTTGTTTATTCCATCTGTCATTTTGCCTATTCTATCTGTCATTTTGTCTATTCTATCTATCATTTTATTTATTCCATCTGTCATTTTGTCTATTCTATCTGTCATTTTGTCTATTCTATCTGTCACTTTGTCTATGACATCTGTCATTTTGTCTATCCTATCTGTCTTTTGTCTATTTCATCTGTCATTTTGTTTATTCTATCTGTTATTTTGTCTATTCTATCTGTCATTTTGTCTATCATTTTGTCTATTCCATCTGTTATTTTGTCTATTCTATCTATCTTTTGTCTATTTCATCTGTCATTTTGTCTATTCTATGTCATTTTGTCTGTCCCGTTTCTATGGTGATCATGCTACGTGTACTGGTTGTTTGTTTTCCCCGAAGGGTTAGGCATAAAATATTCAAAAGCGATTTTCTCCTAAAATATAAATATTTTATGCTGTTACGAATATAGAATTATCGGAATCATACTATTATCGTAAAGTCTAAGCTATTTTTATTATATGAGAAAAACGCTTCTGAATTTTGCGTAACTTTAAGGTTTATGCTTGCTTGCTTGAACACACCCACATTTCGCCAGTTAAGTTTAGGGCCCATGTAATAGGGGTGAGTATATATAAAATATCAATTAATTTGTCAAGTTTGATTGTCAAAAAAAGTTGTAGATAATACCTATACCTTGTACAACCTATTTGATTTCGTGCAACTTACAAATATTATGTCAATCAGTTCCTTTTATGAGTGTGTTGCAATACCCGAAAAATAAAGATGAATCTACCTGAAAGCAATCCCGTTGAGGCATATTTTCCTATATCCAATCAATCTGAATGACTGACTCCATTGACACAATTTGCTTGTATTAGGAAGTCAAATCTTTTTCTTCTCCTCAACTGATTTATGCCACAAAATACAGGAAGTCTCGATTGCCTACGTGAATTGTCTCATAAAATATTCAATCATATTTATACTAACAACAAGTCAAGTGCGAAGCACCCACCCCTCCTTCGCACGGTTTTTTCGACTTGACAAAATAACAATATTTCTTAATTATATGTGAAGTTATATTAATGTACAAGCTGCGCCTCGCGGTTTCACCCATAAGTCTTGATCCCGTGGGAATATCGGGATACAAAGTATGTGTTATTTTGATGTATAAGCCATCTTGCTGTAAAGTTTCATCATAATCCGTTTAGTAGTTTTTGAGTGAAAGAGTTACAAACATCCGTCCCTCAATCCATCCTCACAAACTTGGACACATGGATGGATGTTTGTTACTCTTTCACGCAAAAACTACTGAACGGATTAGAATTAAATTTGGCACACAGATAGTTTATAACCGGGATTAACACATAGAATACTTTTTATTCCGATATTCCCACGGGATCAAAACTTATGCGGGTGAAACCGTGGGGTGCTGCTAGTAAAATTATATAAGTAGGAAGTAAAACACAAATCTTCCGAAACAAATTCCCTAAATTATGGTAAAAACTGCATCAAGATGAGAGGCTTCTCTCAAACTCCGGCAACGAAGATACAGACCCGTCTGAAAATAGTTCGATATTCAATGCTGGTCCTGTAACCACAACTAATTGATTAACACTTGAAAATACAGTTGGAGCTGCTGAAGATTGTAAGATTATCTTTGCATTGTATTTACTCAATTTCCTTTGTATTGTTTAATTGAATAGCACAGGTGTGAGATCTATGTACTATAGAGCTACCATTTACCGGGTAATATGTCTTTCATTGAATTGAATGTGCCCTGGCGTCTGATAGTAAGTACGTCATGCTCACTCAATTTCTCGCTGACGGTGGTGTGTGTATTGGATCATTTAGCTCCCTTCAAAATGGTCGAGTTGAATGGTGCTGATCCATGCTTAATTGAAATAAATGCTTTGAGTTTGAGATACTTCAGAAGGTAGTTTACTCCCGATTAATTAACTTTTTAGGCCGGTTAAAACGACAAAGGAAGTAAGGATAGTTGTCAAATCGTGTCTATCATTCTTAGTTCGGGCCCTAAACTAATCTGATACGTCCGTATATGTATGTATATGTCCGTAGGTGATACGGCGTAGGAAACGCCCGTTACTTCGCTCGAAGTAACCTATCTGAAGAAAGAAAGACCTATCTGTCGATCGAGTAGACTTCCAGTTCAACTCGATCGACAGATAAGTAATTTTTATTCGTAGAATAAAATTGACATCTTTTGACAGATTTTGCATGGAAGAACTGTCAAAAATTCAAAATTATTCCTCGGATAAAATTATCTGACGTTGAAAAAATCCACACTTAGAAGACCCCACCCAGACAGACACGAAAAGCGACTTTATCGTATATAATGTGCTAGCTGGTACCTGGTGCTTTGCTGTCACAGAAGAAATTGTACTATTCTTATAACCTTCGCGCAAGGCAAGCAATAAGTTGACAAAGCTTTATCGCAGTCAAATTACCGATATGGCAGCGCATAAAATACGAACACACATACATTACTTTTTATATATTTACAGCCGAAACAATTACCTATCTATAACCAGTTTTGGCATACTAGAGGTAGAAAAACCTATCTATCTCTGGTGTAAACATCCCAATAATCTATATCAGTAACGATCTGTATGATTACAATTATACTGGCTACCATACCATAGATGGAGTAGAGATGGATAGTTTTAGAAGCAAAAAAAAAATGGATGATACTTATGTGTTTTTCCTAATCATCGTGTTTACCTTTTTAATACTGATGTGTATGATGATGATACAGTCAATTAACAAGCTGCTAATGTTGAAGATTAGGTTAAACGATGGAATTTGACCCGGATGACGGAATCCGGCTAGTCTGTAATACGAAGGCTAAATAGTTTCAAGGGCTTTCTTTTATCGGTAACCAACCGCGCTTGTCACCCGCCTGTCAGCAACTTTTCGCAGAACGTTTCGTACGAAGCATTTTTGATGTACATTTTCATATTCATAATATTTATTTGCATTTTATTTTGGTACATACCACGGTCTTTTTACTGGTCATGTGATGTTTTCGCTACCAAAAATTTTCATAACCTCTTAACAAAAATAATGCAATTATGCGTGGCTAAATAATAACAGCCGCACAGGTCGATCGGTCAAGTTAAGCTACGCTTGCCGCGGTTGGTCTGTGGATGGGTGACCATCTTTACATACCGAGACCCCTCCGTGCCTCGGAAAGCACGTTAAGCCGTTGGTCCCGGCTGTCATTCGTGGATCTGTGACAGTCGTTACGGGTAGTCAGATGCCCGAAAGTCTGACAACCAGTCTTACCAAGGGGTATCGTATTACCCACTAACTGGGTTGTGGAGGTCAGATAGGCAGTCGCTCCATGTAAAATACTGGTATTCAGCTGCATCCGGTTAGACTGGAAGCCAACCCCAACATAGTTGGGAAAAGGCTAGGCAGATGATGAATGCAATTATATCTACTATTAACCAATTCAAAACCTCGAATATTCAAAACTATTTGTTTCCAGACCTAGAAACCAAAAAAATCGAGGAAGGGTTTGACTATCTACTGCTATCTACTTGAGAATCTATCAAATTCCTTGCCGCATACTATTATTAGGAAATTACATATTTGGGCTATAGTTTTTTGTTACATATTACATTTGCGTTATATTAAAGTCATAAAGGATTATACGCTGCAGCAGTAAGCATAAGCTTTACTAAACGCTTAAACCGTAATATTATAATAGTGAATGAGACAGGTGCTTCTAATTCCCTCCGTTCTCAGCGTTCTGCCTTTGATATTCATTATTAACTCCGATTGCGTGATCGATGGCCGATTCGTACTTGAAGGGTTTACTTATTCAACTTTACTACAAAAGCTTATCGCATCGTCTGTCTAGCTTTTTCAAAACCATGTTGGGGTTGGTTTCGGTTAAATTGGAAACCGACTCCAAGCAGAAAAGATTGTACGTGAAGTTTCTTGCCCGTTCTTCTCCATAGGTACCTACTACGCTTTGGAATGGGCAACTAGCTTCATCTTTTTGACTGACCAACCCCTTGACAAACGTGCCAAAAGTGCCTGTAAAAAATTTATTCGAAATAAATACTTTGAGAGAACTACACTACTACCTACCGATACTTTTTTTTTAGAGTTTGAGTTTGCAGCTGAATACCAGTATTTTACATGAAGCAACTGCCTATCTGACCTCCAAAACCCAGTTACTGGGTAATACGATACCCCTTGGTAAGACAGGTTGCCATTTACCGGGCACAAATCCAGAATTCAGGCTGCTATTGAGAATTTCCTGATAAAAGAGTCTAAAAAACACTTTGCCTGAATTGAAATCGACCTAAGACCTATGTGTTTGTGCATGGTAGATTACGGCCCACTACCTCTTACAGAGAAGAGGTCTGTGTGTAAATTAGAAGTATTTTTTGACAGATCGAGACTGAGATCAGACTATGTTGTGAACGTTTTTAAAATTACGAGAAATGCCCCTCAGATCTCAATCTCAATCTGTCAAAAATACGTCTAATTTCCCTACATTTTGACATTTGTTTGTCGTCGAGATGACACTGCGACTAGATTTTGAACGTTTTAAATTACGAGAATGAGCCTTCTGAACGCTTCTAGAATATTTATAATAATGTTAGATTTATACGACTATCTTTTTTGATACTACAACATAACATACCTTTTTTTTTTTTTGAGGATGGGAAATCATCAAATGACCCCTCCCGCTCTGGGTGGAGCAGAAGGGAGTGTCAGACTCTTACTGACTAAAACCCACCCGTGTTCCTTCCTTAGCCCTTTATGTTCCAGGACAGCGGTAACCCTTTCGGACGATCCCGCTACCCAACATAACATACCTGTATTTCCCGAAAGGTTAGACAGGGGTGTACCTATGGAATACCCACATTGTGCACGTTGTTTAAATCCCATGCTATGCAGGACAAGCTTATTGCCTTTTTTTTAAATCATGGCTTGTATAAAAGAACATTGTCAATTACACATTTGATACTTATTTAAATTCAAATCTAGTTTTGTTGAGAGATTCATGACAAAGTACCGTTTTAAAAGATGTAATCTAATCTAAATGAAATTTTTATGTCACTATACCTATTTTAGTTATAATTAAAAAACTTTTATTCTTTTTTAACCGACGAAAAAAATCTTTTGTGAAATATGAGCTTCTTCAAATTGCGGTGAAGACGACCTTGAGTTCCCTTGGACTTCTCCAAGGGAACTCAAGGTCGTCTTCACCGCAAGGAGTTATGCTAAGCTGTTTGCAATCTTCAAGAAACTTCAAAATGTCTGACGGTAAACATGTTAATATAAATAAGATAAAGCCTATTGTGTGGGGAAGGGTGTTTTGCAAGGAAAGTAAAATATATTTTCCCTTTTTAACCGACGAAAAAGAGGGAGAAGGTTCTCAAGTCGACGCGTATATTATTTGATAATTATTTTTTTATTGGAAAGGATATACCCCAAAGTTGGTCTCATATAAATTTTGAAATCCAACCCTAAGGGTGGAAAAATAGGGGTGACTTATTGTTCACCCACAGGTTTGAATGCTAAGTTGTGTATTATTACTCTACTCAGTGCCACATATGCCTGCCATTTGGCAAACCAATAGTAGGTAGATTATAGCCACAAAAAAATATAAAATAAAAACTTTTTAATAAAAAAAATAAACCGCCGAAAAAACTGAAAAGCAAAAAATAATAAACCTTTTTTATTTAACCTTAATAACTAAGTTCTTAAACTAATGTGAGTACTTATACCTAAATAATTATGAGTCGGCGTCAAACAATCAATAAACAAAGATCAAATTGCCTTAAATTTAAACGGCGCCGGCTCAAAATTATTTAGGTATACTTACTTACATTAGTTTAAGAACTTAGTTATTAAGGTTAAATAAAAAAGGTTTATTATTTTTTGCTTTTCAGTTTTTTCGGCGGTTTATTTTTTTTGTTAAAAAGTTTTTTTCTATTTCAGGTTGTAATGTCGATTAGGTAAGTCGACAAGTCACTTTTTGACTTTAAAATCAAAATATTTTATTTCACATAAACCTACATGGGCACTTATGAAATGTCTGAAGCTTGGTGCACGGTTCCAATTGGTCGTTTCCTATGAAGAAGAGCTGGCAAGAAACTTCACGGTTACTCTTAAAAAAATTATTATTGGCTTTTGCAATGCTTTCAATTCAGGTGTACCAACCAAGAACAGAAAGATGCTGGTTGAGGGAGCGTTCTTATTTATTTATTTAAGAAAAGCACAGCCACATCACGTAAGCACATTAAACTTATGCTAGAATAATCTTAATAACTAAAGGACTAATGTACATGACAATTTATACTTTCTTGCTTTCATATCAATCACTTTCTCAACTAGCAATTCCATGATAGATGTCCGACTCAGTAATCCAAAATTAACTGAGTATTTATTACTTTTCTTATCGCTGAATGGGCCTCGATCTCGCCTGGTGGAAAGTGATGGATAATATAAGGTCTATGATGGAACGAGTGTGCCCAGAAGATGCCTGTTCTAATAATGTCCACTACTAATTTCCTGGGTTCGATTCCCGGGTCGAGCAATGTGTTATTGGGATTTCTTCATCTCTATCTGGAATTTCTCAGTAGCAGCCCAAAGTCTGGATTTGTGTCCAGTTCACGGCAATAAGCTCGCCAACATGGGGCTTAAACATAACAGGCGATATGTGGATGTACTATAGGGTACCTACAGTACACCTACATATCGTAGTCGAGTGTGTAGGTGAGTGTACACTCGCCTACACACTCCCCATACACTCTTTAACTGCTTTTACAGTCTTATTTTTTCTTTCTTCTCATTTATTTATTTTTTGTTTTAAGTGTTTAGTAGAAATACATGTTACCTACATGTTTATTTGTATGATGCCACTAAGTGGGCCCTGGTGACCTGTAATACAGGTTTTTTTCTAAAACCTACTTCAGGCACCAGCTCTCACAATGTGAATTTTATGTTGTTCAAAACTGTTAAATACTACAAATCATTGTGAAAGAAAATAAATAAACTTATTATTATTACTTCTGCCTAATCCTTCGGGGAATACAGGTAGAAAATAGAAATAGAAAATAGAAAAATATTTATTGTCCAGGTAATAAAGTAAGCAGGTTCATAGGTTAACAGCAAGTTAAGACGACATGAGTGGCTTAAAATATTACCTACAGCTAGGTTACAATATGGTATTTGCTAGTGAGCCCCAAACTAGGCAGTTAGTCTGTTAGGTGTGATGTTATATTACTAATGTGTTTCGTCAGAAAAACATGGAAATCTAAATATATTTTCTGCACACTCTCCTCGAGCAATCAAATTATTCACAAATTGGGAAAACCTTGGCTTGTGTATTAACAGCTGATGCTTATTTACCTCCGTTATTTACTATCCTTGTGGTAACAGACGACGTCAATGGAACCTTTGTTTTCCTTTTAATTAGCACAATACTATATCCTATAGAGGTTTTAATAGAATTTGACGAAATAATTGCCGGTTTCGTCGAAAATTATGTTCGTTCTGTGTTTGTGGTTCCATTGTAGTTACGGTCACAAGATTTAGGTAAACAAACATACAAAACAAAAGACTTGGTTCCTATTGATTTTTTGAGAATAGGGGTATGACGTTTAAATGCCATAATAATTCCAGACCATTTCAGACACCAATCTACATGGTCTTCACATGATCTGACTAAGCTTATGTCTGGACATTAAAAGAGACAGTGACCTCTGAGTTTATTTCAGCCTTTCTTCTCAGAGTAGTCAGATAGGAAACGATGTAAAAGTGTTTGTACAAACCTACTTACAGAAAATAAATCATTTTATCATTTATCAGTGCAAGATAGAGTCGGAGCTATACATAACCGATAGCACCGTCCCTTTTTCGGACTAGAATCATATTGGCATTAATACTTAAAAATAAACATACTCCATAATTCGGCCCCTGATTGTGGCAGATTGTCGGTGAGGATTCCGATAGCAAATAGACCAGCAACCATTCGATAATGACTGATTGTCACATTGAAAATGACACATTTTGAATTACCTGGTTGTCCTTGGATAGTATACAGGGTGACAGGGAAACTCGACGTATTCCTTAAAAGTGGTTATACTAGAGGTCATATCATGACCCCTAGTTGACTGGACTAAATTTGTTGCTAATGACCTCTAGTATATCGCCTTTCAAAGAATACATCGAGTTTCCCTGTCACCCTATATAGGTGTTGGAAGAATAACGGTTGTCTATTTGATTCAAACTGACAAAATTTTCGGATTTTGATTTGTGAGGTGTTTAGAGGACACATTCGGCAACATTGATTGATGTTCCATTCGGCACGGAAGTGTATTGAATAGTTGTGAACAGCTATGCAGGGTACTTATTACCCAACTATACTAATGAAGATCCCATCAATACCAATAATAAAATAATAAATAGTACCTATAAAGCGTCCTCAATCATCAACCCTGTGCTTTTCGAATATAAATTATTGGCCCCTAAATTACTATAACAGCTGTGCACCTTTTGGTGCGTGTCCATAATCCGAACTGAAACCGCCATCTTGATTTTTCTATACATTACACAAATGTTTACTAGCAGTGTCCCCATGTCAACGTCATTCGAGTAGCATAATCAGCCTTTAACGCTCCCACTGCTGGGACACAGGCCTCCTCTCAGTAAGAGGGAATAGGCCGTAATCCCCTTACGCTGGGCCAGTGCGGGTTGGTAGATGTCATGTCTTCGAATTTTTTTTCGAGTGCCAAAGGATTATTGTAGCATTCTACTTACCAACATAAGGAATAAGATCGAGGCTTCAAAAAAATCTTAAAGACTGTTACTAGGAACAATTCCAGAGTTTTTAAGCAGACCTACTATTTATTACCAAGCCATTTCGCTAATGTATGTTAATTAATTCAAAAACTTAAAGAAATCCAGGAAAAAAATTCTTTCAAGAATTATGTTCGGAATTATTAAGTGGTATCGAATATCAATATGTACACCAGATTAAGTAGGTTTGTGGATAAAGGGGTGGCTTGCAAAATGTCTAGATTTATTCAAAGGAGTTTTGTAATTAAATTTTGACTGTACAGACTTACGTTGCTGGAGATATTTTCATTTTCATATCAAAACTCACTCTCTCTCTATTACACTAAAATATTGTATTGTAAAAGGGATGGGAGATTAATGTACTGACTAGACCTAGTCACTTTCGTCATTTATGTTATTAGGGGCGAGAATATTGCCACTTACCCAAATACAGGGCAGCTTTTAAGAGTTTCCTATTGGTAAACCCCTTTTAAAACTGCCCGAACAGCTGGGGTAATTGCGTATCACACATAACATGGCAACCGGTAGCAATTTTACCGGACATTGAATTAGTAATTTTCGCAGAGGACACAAATGCCATAGGCCACTATAGCTATATATATATACAGGGTGAAATTAAATTCATGGGCATCCTTATAAGGGGTCGTTGCACTCATCATTATGAAACTAATTATGAAATTTTACTATGGGACCAAACCTGAAATCGCGAAAAAAAAACAGCTGTTCCCTACATTTTGACGAGTTATGCGAACATAAATGTAGGGAACAGCTGATTTTTTTTCGCGATTTCAGGTTTGGTCCCATAGTAAAAGTTGTTCATAATAATGATTACAATGACCCCTTAAAAGAATGCCCATGAATTCAATTTCACCCTGTATATAGCTAATGACATGGTGGAGTTGACAGAAAAGGTAAATGCTACGTTACAAGCATTTCATGTGTGGTTCACGGTAAATTAATTATTTATTAACAGTAAAAAAACTCAAATAACGTTATTCAAAACTACAGCCCGTAACAAGGATAATAATTTAAAGTTGCCTTAAATGAAGTCGACATTGAACTCATTGCCGAAGTAAAATTTTTAGGTATACATATTGACCAACTGTTAAACTGGAAACCAGAATTAAAAGCAATTGATGCATCGGTATCGTCTGTATGTTACGCTATGAGATACTAAGATACTCAAATTGTTTATTCATTCATTCCATTGCTGACGACTTTTTTATACCTACTCGTATGGAGCAAAGAATATCAAAATGCGATCGATTGATTGATCCAACGAGGCAGTAAACAAACCAAAAACAAATGCAACTCAACCATAACAGAAAGAAAGCATTTTACTCACAAGAAAACACCAGCCAGACTAAAAGGCATCCATAATTATTCTGTTAGGATCTAGCCTAATACGCCAGTCTCGTTATTATACACAAGTAGCCCATCAAAAGATCTCATTTCCACTTGGGGTCTCCGGGAAATATATCTCGCATAGAAGGGATTTTGACCCCAAGTGCTCGGGTGTTTCGGCGAATTGAAACCCTTTGATGTTGTGTAATAATGTTTTGGGGATTTTAGCTAAGGTAGAGAGGCGTTTTGTTTGCATGTTTTTTTATTAATTTCTAAGAGACAAATAACTACTGGGGATAAAATTAATGCATAAAGCCGTGTCTCTTGCGCGTGTTATTTTGAAACATTACAAAAAAAAAAGTTTTTTTACATGGAAAGTTTCATACACAAGCTGTCACCTGCGTATTAAAATATTTTTAGATTAGTGTCAACTAATCACAAGACAATATAACCTCACAACCTGTGTCAGTTGGAATTAAGCTTTCAAGATGCGAAATGCTAGAAGTGCGCGGTGCGCGTGGCGGTTGAAAATGAAAAAAACCTTGAAGAGGGAAACCTCGTCACCCGCCTTCAGTGTGATTTGGACAGTGATGCAAAATCAGTAGTAAAATAACTATAAACGGACTATATCCGGACTACATACTAATCTAGAACATACTCACTGAAACGAATCGATCAAAATTTATAGCATGTTCCAACAATTGGAAAGTACTTTGTAAACAAACACGTGTAAAAGCCTAAAGCCTATTCAATTTATCTATTCTATTTAATAATATCTCTACACGTAATCAATGTAAACATGTTGTATCTACTATTATTCACTTTGCTATCACAAGTATCTAGAGTTATTGTGCCATAAAAGTATGTTCAAGTATCACAGCCTAATACCTTTTTAACCTGAATATTAAAATACGCGATACCATGCAACTACTGGCTGACTTTTCTATCAACTCAATAATATTGATAAAAGTGACAGCTAGTTGCTGACTATTATTAGTTGTTGCCATATCGAAACCTAGCTCTGAAAATAGACTTTTGTGCCAAGATTATCTTTTCTTTTAATCTACGAACAAAACTTAAACTAGACATTAACAACCAAAATTCACTATTTATTTTAGGAGTGAAATTTTTTCCAAAGTTAATAAAAATGAAGCGGTAACTCAATGTACAGACGCCAGCACATCAAGCTACTACAATCTGTCAAAGTTCTTTAATAGATTTTCAACTTTAACGCTAAAGGATTAAGGTTCAAGGTTGATTGGAAAAATTTGACAGTTTCGGGTAGCTTGACCTGCTGCCGTCTGTACTCAGCAGCCTAAATACTTTAGCAAACTCATAGCTTCATTTGCATTCTTTACTAGCAGCGCCCCGCGGTTTCACCCGTATAAGTCTAGATCTCGTGAGTATATCGGGATAAAATATCCTATATGTTAATCCAGGTTGTAAACTATCTGTGTGCCAAATTTCATCGAAATCCATTCGGCCATTTTCACATAATTGAGTAACAAACATACAAACTTTCACATTTATAATATTAGTAGGTATTTTTCTAAACACTGGAAACTACATAAACTAGTCGGGTTTCCTCAAACAACCGGAAAATTGCAGCCATCTTTCTCTACCCGATAAATAATAGTCTTTAGGGAAATAAATAAACTGAATCAAAACCACTAAATGCAGGATATTGAAGCACTTAGCGGTGCCGGGTATAACAGTTTTGTTAGATAAATAGCGTACCGGAATCCTTTCTTCGCCTCAGCTCTTCCGCTCGTTTTTTTACGCATAAGCAATGTACTATGAAGATGAGCTTAGAAATGAACGAACACGTTAGAGAATAAAGATTATCGAAACCGAAATAAAAGCTTATTAAAAGAAAACGTTCAATTGACGGATTGACGGAAGTTGAACAAGGTATGTAAAAAAAAAAATGTAAATCTATGTTTAATGTTTGTATAAAGTTTTTTAGCTAAATATTATGTTATTGGCTTGCTGTGTGCTTTGGTGTTTACTGTAAGTGCAGCAAACACAACTGCTTGCTGCACTTACAGAGTACTATCAATAATAATATAATATAATTAATAATAATTATAATATAATTAGATTACTACTTAGGTACTTTTATTTATTTACTTATATAACAATTTATATGAGTAAATAAATAAAAGTACCTGAAAGATTATCGAAAACAGACTTGATAATGTTTCCCTTTTGAACACCCAGAAACATAACCTAACAATCACGCCTGTAATCCCCGAAGGGTAAGGCAGACGTGTATCTCTTCTAGTACACCCACATTTCTCCATGTATACTTATGTCCTATGTAATTGGGGGCGAGTCTATTACTATTAACTGGACCCAAATGCAGACTCTGGAATGCTACTAAGAAATTCCTGAAGAAAAAACGCAGTAGTGCGATTCTGTAACCATCTCACCGTGAAAACTTAGGTGAAGTGAGCGTGGAGTGAGCTGTCATTCCAACTAATGCTAGGGATTGACACTTTTGACAGCTCCTAACTTTTCACGGTGAGATTTTTACAGAATGGATCGGCTGCTCGCTTTGCCCCTCTTTGAAATTGCATCTACAATAATCGTCACTTAAACTAAATATACCCATCAAATAACTTTAATACTAAAGTATAATCGATATTATCCCTTTCCATTACACAACACAAGAAATAAATCACACAATCAAAGGAAATATACCCGATGATTAACTCCAATTTGCAATATGGATGCTATTAAATAAACAAAGTTCTCTTTGAATCTGCGCCAACGCCGGAAATCCGTAGCAATTGTTTGTACACCATGTCAGATGAGATGACTGGATCAACATATTTATACCATGGCATATAACTGCACCAGAAAGTTAATGACATATTGGCGCAACACATGTTGAAGAAATATGACATCACACAGGAAAGCGGTGTCGAAATTAAACAAGGACTGCAATAAAAAGTTATTTGAAATTTAATTTCCTTCGTGAAATTGTGAATCAGTTAATTGGATTTTTAATAATGCTCGTTTTTAGGGTTCCGTAGCCAAATGGCAACGGAACCCTTATGGATTCGTCATGTCTGTCTGTCTGTCTGTCTGTCTGTCCGTCCGTATGTCACAGCCGCTTTTTTCCGAAACTATAAGAGCTATACTGTTGAAACTTGGTAAGTAGATGTATTCTGTGAACCGCATTAAGATTTTTATACAAAAATAGAAAAAAAACAATAAATTTTGGGGGTCCCCATACTTAGAACTGAAACTCAAATTTTTTTTTTTCATCAAATTCATACGTGTGGGGTATCTATGGATAGGTCTTCAAAAATGATATTGAGGTTTCTAATATCATTTTTTTCTAAACTGAATAGTTTGCGCGAGAGACACTTCCAAAGTGGTAAAATGTGTGTCCCCCCCCCCCCCCCCTGTAACTTCTAAAATAAGAGAATGATAAAACTAAAAAAAATATATGATGTACATTACCATATAAACTTCCACCGAAAATTGGTTTGAACGAGATCTAGTGAGTAGTTTTTTTTTAATACGTCATAAATCGTAACGTAACGGAACCCTTCATGGGCGAGTCCGACTCGCACTTGGCCGGTTTTTGTGTTTAAAAGCGACACATGTCAAATTGCTTCTGGAAACTCTTTTAGGCAATACTTCATCTAACTGAGTTCCTCGGTAGTCTAGTGGTCGTAAAAGCATGAGGTCCTGGGTTCGATTCCCGATTCGGTCAAAGTGTTTTTGGGTTTTTAAGATCATCTTTTAGTCTTTTAATACATAAATAAAAACTTTATTCAGGTCAGAATAAAAATGGTACAATATATAAAAAAAAATTGTAACTGATTACATAGGAGCGTTAGGTAGGTACTAGATTTTTACGAATGCCCTGGACCCCACACTAGGATTTCCTGTGTCGTAGGTGTGTGTTCCACCTGGAATTTCTCAGTAGCAGACCGGAGTCTGGATTTGTGTCAGCTGATGGCAATGGCTCACCTCCTATGACATTGGGACTTAAACATAACTATCGAAATGTGAATGTAATAGGTGCACCCGTGTTCAATCCTTCGGGGAATACGGACGTAATAATAATATTATGTTATGTTCATCTAACTGGTCCTTTGAGATGGTTAAGATTTTGTTTCGTTCGTTTTGCTAAGATTAGGTAATATCTAAAATCTGAGTCAGTTAAAAGTGTTTAACTTCTTGAGTGGAGAACATACAAACTGCTTGTCCGTTTAAATTAAATGTAAAGTAACTTGCTCGCTGCACGAAAAGATATTATAGACATCTTTTCAAAATGGCATAGAATAATAAGTTTCAATATTGTTAGAAAACATAGTATTTCATAAACGTAAACTTTGTAAACGTAAACTTAAATAATGTCTCTATAATACCATACCATAATCACTCTATAACGTTTCCATTTCTAGGACACAGGCCTCCTCTCAGTGAGAAGGAATGGGCCGTAATTCACCACGTGAGCCCAGTGCGGGTTGGTAGATGTCACATGTCTTCGAATTTTTGGTTCTAGGATATGTCGGTTTCCTCGTGATGTTTTCCTTCACCGTTTTGAGAGCATTGGTGATCAAATAATTTACACAAAGTAAAGTCTGAGATCGAACCTACGACCTTACAACTCGTAAGTCGCGGCCGTTACCACTGGGCCACCAATGCTCTTTTAAATAATGTCTCACCACCTAAGCATTTACCTCAGAATTTAAAAACGATGAAATTCACCGTTAACCTTTTCTTTCATCTGTGAAAAGCCGTCTCAAGCAGATTTTTAATTATACCTGACGATAGGAGGGTCAATGCGACACGTGCCTCGTAGATAAAAATAACTTAAAACGTGCTACTTCCATTATCAGATTATGCGCTGAGCGACACAGTAATCTGTTTTCGTCTAACTATATTTTAGAGTTCAGCTATTTTCGTCTAGCTCTAGTTTAATGTAATTTTGACCTAGTTCATTTTATTCAGAATTAACATTAGATGTACGTACAGACGCTAGCAGGTCAAGCTACCCGAAACTGTCAAATTTTCCCAATCCATCTTGAACCTTAATGCTTTAGCAATAAAGTTGAAAACCTATTAAAGAAATTTGACAGATTGTAGTAGCTTGATGTGCTGGCGTCTGTACATAAATAACAAGTTAAACCAAATTAATTAATCAAATAAAAACACAATAACCATCTTAACTAAGGGCTAATTTTTCCAACACCAGATAATTTTATCCGCCGAATAATTTTAAATTTCTGACAGTTCTTCCATACAAAAACTGTCAGACGTCCATTTTATTCTGCGAATGAAAGTTATGTTGACTGAAAAATCAGCACTAAAAGTATTAACAAACTAAAATATGGCATCGAAAATTTCTCCGTACCTACTTAATTTGAATTTAAAATTGCCTAGACATAATAATTTAAATAATATCTACGAAATTTACGAAAAAGATCTTAATCTACGAACGAAAATCGTCACGTACATTATTGTGTTTTTAAGAATACGAAATTCTATGCTATTTTTATCTTCGGCAATTTAATGGGCGCCAAATTGGCTATCTGAGAGAGTCCCTTGAGAATAAATCATGGTGAAATGAGTCCGACTCGAAGCTCCAACGATCAACTTTTTAAGGGATCTCAAAAATTAACGCCTTTGTAGGTTCCAAATTGGAAATGCAAATTAAATGTTGATAAATGAAGATCAATCAAGTCGATTGATCTTCATTTAACAACATTGAATTTACAATTCCGCAAAAGTCAAATTACTTTGGAATATGCGTAATTGGCATTGAAATCAACTGAACACTTCGTTGAATAATAGACTTGAAAGTAAAATCTAAAATGTCGTAAAATATACATTAATCTAAGTAACTTTTTTCAACACATTAAAATGAAAAATTCTCAAAATAAATCGAGTTTTTCACGCGAGGCACAAACACAACAAAGCAGTTTGTCGAAATTGCAATCGTTTTCCACTTCACTAATCACAAACAAACCTCAAGAAAGGATTCACACAGTCACAATATACTCACAAATTGGAATGAAATCTTTCAAAGTCAACTTTCTTCTAATTTTAATCAGATTTGAATCATCCAAAATCCTCCTACCCAGCAATTAATTCTCCATTATTTTCTTAAATAGTTTCATCAGACTCGAAGGACGAAAATAGTATAAGAATACTAAACTGGTTCTTCGAGCCCTCAAGCCTTGTCGAATTCCCGCTGAAAAGTTTGCCGTGTACAACAAAGGACCTACGACCATGTAAAACCTTAGAATTGTACGATTCCATTCCCCCATATATCTTGCCACTAGTCTTTAAGCCTGCATATCGAAAAGTCAAGGATACATCCTTGATTGAAGGACGTATCGAAGGACGAGGCTTAGATTTTCGTGCCGAATCAAACCAATTGAGAGTACAACAAGGTCAGTAGATTAGTATTTCTTTAATTATAGTGAACGTAATGTGGGGTTTTTCCGTTTCAGTTATTATATGTGTTGGTTATAGGTTTTGATGGTGCAAGGATAGGGAATTTTGCAATACAAGGACATAAACGATAATACAGTATTGAAAGTGCTGAAAAACTTGATCATTTAGGGGCTTATTTATATAATTGTTTATTATACCGATGATTAAAGTTAAGTGACGTTCAATTGTCAAAAATGTATAGTTAAACAGTCGCTAATCACTACTTAACTTTTTTTTTTTTGAGGATGGGAAATCATCAAATGGCCCCTCCCGCTCTGGGTGGAGCAGAAGGGAGTGTCAGACTCTTACTGACAAAAACCCACCCGTGTTCCTTCCTTAGCCCTTTATGTTCCAGGGCAGCGGTAACCCTTTCGGACGATCCCGCTACCCATCACTACTTAACTTTAAGTAACGTTTATGAATAAGGGGGAGTTTGTAGGTAGATAGATAGGTAGTTACCTAAGATAGCTTTCTCTAACTAACCCCTTCTGTAAGAAATCGTTAGATTAAACTTTATAAGTGTTGAAGTTTTTAAAAACAACTAATGTAGGCTTTCAAGTATCAATTAATGAAAAAATATCACTCTTTCACTTCCTTCTTTTACCGCCATTTGCAAAGTGTGTATTTTAATAATAGCAATAGTTTACAGATTCATCTGTGTACGATTACATCGCACATTATTTAGCACGCTAGCATAAGCATTTTTACATAATTTAAATCCACATAGCAATTAATATTGTTGAGTACACTTTCGACCGTTTTATTGTAAACACCTGTGTTGCAATTAATAAATAACTTATCAAGAAGTCAGCAAGAATAGTTTTCTTCCATCTCAACTTATCACACGTACCAGCAAGCAAGTGCTCGTACAATCTGTTTCCTTTACTTTGGTTCTCGATTACAAGAAAAGACGAGTAACAGTACACTCCGTTTGTCTTTAATTGCAATGAAAATAAACATTGTTTTTTTTATAGATTTACTTAACGTTGTGACTTTATTTTTGTCTTCACACCTACACCTAAACCCTACACCTGGTACTAATTTAAAAGGTCATCTCTGAAAACCAAAATAATTTTTAATGCTAACTTCGAGCTTTTTCGTCTTAAACTTTTTATCTTCACTTTCCGTTCTAGGACAGAATTTATTTAGATCCTTTTCTTAGTAGATGTCCAAGTCAATTAAGAGAACTTTAGCTGTCAAATTATACGTTTTTAGAGTTTAGAGTATCTTTCGGAGTATCCCCGAGGACTTAGGCAGAAATGTACAGTCATGAGCATAAGTATGTATACACTTGGCTTTATTCACAGGCGATTTTCTCCTTTATTTTCGAATGAAATTTTATGTCGGTACGAACATACTTAGTATTTTCGAACCCATAGGTTTTTGCAATGTGTCGTATTTCATTTTTATTTTCGTTATTTCACGCAAAAATCGCTATTGATAGTTTCCAAGTGTTGACATATTAGTGCTCGTGACTGTACCTAATAGCTAAAGTTGTCAAAAAATAAAAGGCCCGTTCTGACATTTGAGAATGCGTTCTTGACACCTGACAGTTTCATACAAACGAATACGTGTTTGCGAATTTATCTTTATTAACTACTAGAATTATCAATGTTAAAACGGGCCTTTTATTTTTTGACAACTTTAGTAGTAATTCGACGTAAACGTGGATGTAATATATAATTTTAAAAAAAACACACAATTTGCATATCAAAATAGTAGGTAATGATCATAATTTCATCATCAAAGAGATATATTTTCCCTAATTCAATCTTATAACATTCATTAGCGCAAGCCGTGAATGTTTTTAATTGAGAGAAACGGAAGGACATTTTTCTCGCGTTTAATTGACTCCATTTTACTTTCATTTTATACGCTCAAGTTGTAAGAAGAGAGATGTTCCCTTACTCTTAAAGTCAGTCTAATTAATTAATGCTACGATGAGGTTAATGAGCTAAAACTCTCATTTATTTTTAGTCAACTACGGCAAAGCCAAAGGCAAGTAAGAGATTATTAGACTCAAACTCAAAGCATTTATTTCAATTAAACCATTTACAGGCACATTTGAATTGTCAAAGAGTCGGTCAGTTGGTCAGAAAGTTGAACCTTAAGCCTATACCAAAACGTAGATCTCTATAGAATAGAACGGGAAAGAAACCCCAAGGACACTATTTCAAATCAATACAAAAAAAATATATCAAAAAAGAAATCGTAATCTGCACGATTTATGCCTTAGTAACTTGTAATGACGTGTTTTTTTTATCCCTAATACTTTTTATTAATTTAATACGGTTTCTATAAGAACCCGTTGGTTACCTTAGTCCGGTTTTGAAACCGGTTTTCAACTTATGTTAAATTTTGGATCTCGGTTCGACATGCTACCTTCATCCAGAAGTATAATGGACACCTTCGTCGGCTCCGGGATCTGGGACTCTTAAAGTCCCTGGCGCCCATATGCGAGTACTAATAAATATCATTTAAATAACTGGAAGGTTATACCTTAAATTTGAAATATATATTATTTAGCTTAAACATTTAAAACGGTACAGTACTGGGTTTATCTCCAACTCCCCACCACCCTAGCTCTCTCTGCTAATTAGCTGGCTGGCAATATTAATATATAGTTATAGACACCTACTTAATATGTTAATGATAAGGTGAATTAGTTCTTTAAGGTTCACTGTTTATCGCTTTAGATTTATTTTTATAAATATACGGTGTTTAAGATGGTTTGGTTGTTTCTGTATATATCAATGCCGGACCACCTGCCCGTTGGGCTTATGTCAGCTTGCCGTAGGAGGCCACAAATTTATAATTATACTGAACTACACAAACCGAAAAATATCGATAATCGATTTTTTTTTGGGTTATCAGTTTATACCTTTTTAGTTTGCGTTTTTGTTGTATTTATGTTTAAGTTTTTTTTTCTGTCGTATCATCACGAACTAACTACGAGTACATACATGACAATAGCTCATACAGTATCTAATAAAATATAGGCAAGCCAGCAAAATAGTAGCTGTATTGTCTCTGACTGCCTATGGTGCGCCAGAAGTACTTCTTTTTAAAGTCTTACCTCTCTAACCTCAATTCACATCGAAAGCCTAAAAGAAAAGCTGAAGGGCTATCCAGAAAACATTTACATTATGATGTGCAAGGAAACTGAAGGCCGATTCTCGTAACGTAAACGTTCAAAATTTAGTCGCAATCTCATCTCAACGACAATCTAATGTCGAAAACTTGTCAAAAATGTAGGGAATTTACAGGTATTTTGGACGGATTGAGACTGAGATCAGCAACCCTAATTGCGCAAAACACTATCAATCACAATCTGAATGAATTTGAAGGATATTGCTAATCCATTGCTTTATGTGTTCGAAAAATATGTCTGCTCAACAATGTAAATAACGCAATGAATGTTGTTGAACTGTCAAAATGAAAGCCATTCCTACTGTTAGTGTGATACGCAATTACCCCACAGACTGTGAACGTTTTTTAAATTACCAGAATTGCCCATCTGATGACGATTTTCAGAACTACTAAACCAATAATACCGGAAGAAAACAGTTCCACGTATTTGATAAATTGCCAACCGATTAATCAAGAGATTGTCAAGTAATTAACCCTGTGCTACACTTCCAAGTTTCTACGATTAAAGGACCTAATATTAGGAAAACTTAGTTAGTTCGTCTGGTTGTGTATGTAATAGAAATTAGTTTTCGTGGTTTACTGTCGGTATGTCGTTTCATATTTGATCTGCAATATGATACCTATTACGAGTATTTTTTATTTTTGTCATCTTTTTCAATGTTATTCTTTCATTCTTAACGGACCAAACATACCCCTGTTTCAAGTTAAAATAGTTTGAAAAACGTACGCAGTTATACAGTAATTTTATAGGTATTTAAGGTTCCATTAGGGCGGTTTCTGGATATACAGCCTCCTTAATGTAGAGACTTACTTAATCCTCGTTCACACACACACCACTTACGTAAGCTACGTACTAATAAGCGAATGCGTTGCATTATATATGAAACTGCTCATTAAGTTACATACATACCTACAATGATACTTACATACTAATATTGACATATATGGCAAATAATTTAATTTAATGTTCTGTGTCTCGTAATGTTAATTACTTTGCATACGTATTTGTATTGTAAAGACGCAAGTTTTTCTAACTGAACAGACAGCCTTACTGCTGGGAAATTTGTTGCGCCCCTTCTTCTTCCCAGCGAAAGCACTAGGAAATGGTAAAGAGCGGGCGTTTTTCACGTTCCAAAAAGTGCTGATTTTCAGCCTAATTTTAATAAATGACTTTTGATTTTGATAAGCTACGCTAGCTCGGTTTTCATACGTCATTTTCGGGTGAATGAAAATCAGCGCGGTCCTCCATAACACAGCATCATGCTGAGTGGACGCCTTCTTGTCAGTCACGACGTGCACCTGCCGACTATTTATGTTCAGTGTTCGTAACTATATGTACCTATATCTACTTTTTTTCCTTATTATTCGAGGTAACAGACAAATTCAGACAAATAAAACCTATTTCTTTGTCTAGACACCGGACACTCAACTATTGTGTGAACACAACCTTAGCCTCTTAAGACACCATACAGAAAAGAGGTTACCACCTATTCTTGTCTGACATTAACTCTTTCCCTACAGATGTTTACCAAAACGCCAGATGTAAATAATGAAAACAACTTTGGTGTTATTAAACAGTGTTATTACAAACAGGAAATCTTTTTTACGATTACGATTCAGAAACTAATAACATGGATAGCAAGAATTCATTCCTCTTTCTGAATTTCCTGCGGGAACAATTCTTTAGAGCGTTTAAAAACAATTTGAAAATAGTTATCGTGAAGACTCGGCGAAACGGATTTTGTTGCTCGTTTTGAGAAGTGAGTAGGAAATGTTTGTATTTCGATTTGGATAAGTACAGACACCAGCACATCAAGCTACTACAATGCGTCAAATTTCTTTACTAGATTTTCAACTTTATCGCTAAGGCATTAAGGTTCAAGATTGATTGGGAAAATTTGACAGTTTCGGGTAGTTTGACCTGCTGGCGTCTGTACCTACAAAAGATATGTGGATGAAGTGGAAAACCGAAGGTCGTGACGGTAATTAAACCCATTACCTCTGAGACTATGGTTAAGTAAGTAAGATAGATAGATGGCGCTGCGCTGTCATCTAAACATTGAGCTCCGTATATAAATATTCGTAAAAATAGTAAAAGCATTAATATCTTTAAAATTATGTGTTCGAACTTGAATAAGTAGTGCAAATCACCTGAGATAATGTTATCAACTCCCGAATTTAACCCTGAACAAAGTTATTACCGTGATTTTTGGTGAACAGGTCATAAGTGACTAAATACAATTAATTGAGTGAAATTTGTACTGATATATATGTGAACATACCAGTTTTCATCAAACAATATGTGACTGCGTCAAAACGAACTAAAATAGTAGAAAAAATAGCAAAAAAGTGAAAACCGTTGAAATTTAAATAACCATCACAACTGCAAAAATAATATTCGAATAGAGTAAAAAAACGAACCTTTATTTCGACACTCTTACTCAAGTACTAAATAGTTGTTTCTGTAAGAACGTGTACTGAGAATCTCGTGTCACCCGGTTCGATCCCCGCCGAACGCAGGTTCTTTTTGCGATCTATAAAAATTTGTTCATTGAATTATTACGATGAACTTCTTAAATAATATAACATTGCGACGACAGCGAACATACTCTGACCCAAATACAAGTAATGTGAGTGAAGTTTCGGCACATACCCTCAATGATGAAAGTATATCCAGTATGCCTGACTTGTCAAGCGATGAATCACAAAATGAACTGATACTTAAATTAAAACACCAAATTAACAAACTAGAATCAGAACTCAGCAGTGCTCATCAGGAAATTGAGACTCTTTCTATTGAAAATACAAACCTCAAACGAACGAATATTGAATTACTGGAACAAAATAATTTATACAAAACTGTTACCCACAGCCCCATAAAAAAAATCAAAACCAAAACACCTCTTAGAAATGAAAAAACAAGAAGAAATAAACAATTACAGACATTATGTGAACTACAATCACCACCAACAGTAGGTCATACGACAGGTCAAAGTAACAGCCTGATCCAGCCATTATCCAGTACCGAGCCTACGCAACAACAAAAGAAAATAAACGAAACAAGGACTAGAAATAAAATTCACATATTGAGCACTAACAACAGGAATAAGATATTATCTATCTCCCAAAAAACATTCTCCAAACATTATGATGTATGCCACTATCTCAAGCCCAACTGTAGCATAGACCTACTATTTCATAATTTGGAAAACAAAATACAAGATTTTACAATTAACGACTTCTGTGTTATTTTAATAGGCGAAGAAGACTTTCAGAACACTCGTGACTACTTTGGCCTTATATTCTACATAAGAGAAGTTGTACAGAAGTTAAGTCACACTAATATACTTATATGTGCGCCCACTTTTAAATATGGGTACCACACCAATATGTTCAACTGGCGAGTAGAGAATTTTAATAATTTGTTATATCTCGACATACTAGAACATAAGCATGCGTACTTCTTGGATTCAAATAGAAATCTTAAGTGTAGCTATAAGATGTTTAATATACATAGTGGCACGGTGAACAAACTCGGCATGGAAACCATTTTCCAAGACATCCAAGACTACATTAATGGAATAATACAGTATGAAACACAAACATTGGATAGCCTTACACACACAAATCAGCTGACTGATGAAAACAATTCTGGATCCATGTTTTTTCGAAACTAAATACCTATATGTATTACATCAAAATATAGCTGGATTATTTAACAAAACTGATCTCTTGATGATAAATATGGAAGAACTTGCAGACAAAAGCAAATCAATTGATGTACTATGTATTACGGAACACTTTATGATGGCAGGATCTGAAACATATCTCCATATAAATAACTATGTTTTAGCTAGTTGTATCAGTCGAAATAACAGCAAAAGAGGCGGAGCGTGTATTATAGTTAATAAGGAGCATAAATGGAGGGAAATTACAGATGTTAAGAAACATACTATAACTAATTTATTTGAATGCTGTGCTATCGAACTTATTGATTACAAGGTTATTATTGTCTGTGTCTACCGAGTACCGAATCCAAACAATGTGGTAACATTTCTTTCAAAACTTGAAAAAGTCCTTCTGCTCATTACAAAAATAAGTTGTAATAATATTTTAATAGCTGGAGATTTTAATATTGACATTTTAAAAAGTAATAATGTATCCCTAGATTTCGAATGTATGTTGTTAAATTTCAACTTAAAGCTTGCTTTAAAACAACCTACTAGACTGATTAGCATGACTTGTTTAGATAACTTTGCCCATAATTTCAAAAAACATTGTAAGACTGAAGTGTTGGAATTTGGTTTATCAGACCACACGGCCCAATTAATAAAACTTCCAATAAAAAAGCTTTTCAAATTTAAATACTGGTATAAAACGGAACGAGATTACTGTAAAGAAAACATAGATAAATTCAAAATGTGCCTGAATAATTTTTCTTTCTCAGAAATCTATACAAATAAGGACGCAGATAATGCTTATACATATTTCATGGAAAATTTTAAATTATTTTACAATCTGTGCTTCCCGCAGAAAACCTCAATGATAAAAGTTAATAATAATTCTAAGTGGATATCACGCGGAATAAAAATTTGTTGTAGAAGAAAAAGATTATTGCTCTGGCAATTTAGACAAAAAGCAACAAAGACGAATAAACAAAATTATATTAATTATTCCAAATTACTAAAAAAAATAATATCACTAACGAAGCGTGCGCAAAATAATTACAGAATTAAAATGTCAAATAATAAATCAAAGACAACGTGGCAAATGATTAATAAAGTACGGCCAAATTTACCAAGAGAACCCATAGAAAAAGTTAAAATCCAAAATATAAGTATCACAAATCCTACAGAAATAGCTAGCACATTTAATAATTACTTCGTTGATAAAGTTAAACCAATCGTGGGTGCTGGTAAAAAAGTAACATCCCTAATTAATCACAGACCTAATTCAATGTTTTTAGCTCCAAGTACACCTATTCATGTGTTTAAGATAATAAATGGCCTAAAAAATACAAAAAGTGTCGGATATGACCAAATTTCTACAAAAATTGTAAAAGAAGTAAATAGTCAGATATGTCATCACTTAAGTCATATTATTAACCTGTCTATAACAAATGGCACATTTCCAAAGGATCTCAAACTAGCAATTGTTAAACCTTTGTTGAAAAAAGATGATAAAGAATTAGTTGAAAATTATCGTCCCATTGCCCTCCTTTCTATATTCTCTAAAATCTTTGAAACTTATTACAATATAGAATTGAATAATTACTTAGAAAATAACAATATCTTATGCAGCGAACAAAAAGGCTTTCGAAAACATAAAAATATAAATATGGCTATCTTTGAGTTTTTAAAAAATATAATGACCGCGGTTGATAAAACTACCCCTGTATGTTCCATCTTCTGCGACATGACACAAGCCTTCGATTATGTTGATCACCAAATATTGGCTAGTAAATTGGAGGCATACGGTATAAGAGGAAATGTTTTAGAACTATTTAAATCTTACTTAACTGATCGAAAACAAATCACACAAATTACAAAATTTAACATAAAAACTAAAAAAGAAGAACAATACCAATCCAAAGTAAGATATGTTAGATATGGTGTTCCCCAAGGCAGTGTACTAGGACCTACGCTATTTATTACCTACATCAACGATCTCCCTAAAGCAACTGTGCAACCTATGATATTATTTGCAGACGACAGCACAGTAAATATTACATGTAATGATAGAAATCTATTTGAAAACGACATAAATAAAGCACTAACATCTATAATAACATGGCTAATCAATAATAATCTAAAAATAAATATAAATAAAACAAATGTAATAAACTACAGTCAAAGACCTCAAAATTCAATTAAATTTAAATTAATATATGATAATAATGTAATAAATCAAGTAGAAACAGCCAAATTCCTCGGTTTAAAAATTGACAGCAGAATCAATTGGAAATGTCACACAGAAGAACTTTGTACAAAAATTAGTAGTTTATCTTTTGCGATGTACAAACTGGCACCAACAGTGAGTAGAAACGCATTATTCATGGCATATTATGGACTTGTTGAATCGGTGCTTAGATACGGTCTAATATTTTGGGGTAATTCGACAAACACCGACATGGTATTTAAAATGCAAAAGCGTTGTATTCGGGCTATGTTTAAGATCAAAAATACCGACAGCTGTCAACCACTGTTTATAAAATACCATATACTGACACTTCCTTCACTATACATCTTGGAAATAGCTTTATTTGTTAGAAACAATCCTCACTGGTTTCCTCTTTTGTCAGACAATGTCACTAGAAATAGACGTACTAAATATAAGAATTACTTACAGCCTCACTCTGCGAAAACAGCACTCCTTCATAAAAGCGTGTTTTGTATGGCACCATTAATATATAATAAAATTCCAGAGGTTATTAAAAATATAAACCAGCCAAACCTGTTCAAAAGAGAACTTAAGAAGTTACTTACTGAAAAATGTTATTATTATGTTAAAGATTATTTAAATGATAGTTTCTAATCTATTTGTGTTATATTTTAATTTTGTTATGCTTTTTTTTCTGTCTTAATTGTGTTATATATTTCAAGTGGCTATAATCTATATTTTATTTTGTACGCCAATGGTGGCAAATCATGTTGAAACTCACAGATTTTCATTTTTACATCCACATTTGCATGTATATGTATAATGTTACACATGTTCACAAATAAATATATCTTTATCTCTATCGGAATTTTTGACAGATAAAATGTGACTCTCTTTGACCTTAGTTAGTACTCATTGACCTAGTATGTTATTAAGTTCAATTCCATTAATTTAACATTGCACGTGACATTTTGTATTACTTTAATTATTATTATTTTTATTGACATTATTTTTATATTTTTCCTTTTGACATTTTTTATTTACATTTTTAAATTTTTCTTTTTGACATTTATATACTTTTCTTTGTTTTTATTTTTATTTTTGTCAAATCAATTAATACTATAAGCATTCCATTAATCTGGTTATGTTATCAATTTTAATATCAATGACCTCTATAAATATTTGTACGCCTTCGGGTATAACATAGCGCTCTTCAAAATTTTTGTAACAACTATTTATTGTACCTGTGTTAACAAATGAATAAATGACTTATGACTTATGACTTATGATAAGATGATAAGTAGGTAAGATTTTTTTGTGTTATAAATGTACATTTTTTACACTGTTATTTTAATATTAATAAACCAAGGAGCAAAAAAGCACGGTACAAGTTCCAAGTCCGCGATTCTTATAAAAACTTAAATTGTTTACTAAATTATTATAAATTAAATTCATCAAAAAAAAATATTGCAATACAATGTCACATATTCGGTGAGCCACAAACTAAGTGTCAAAACAACTTATGCATTTCAAGTTTTTAGTATAGAACCAATTAACGTTCAAATAAAATACCTCGCAACTTTATTATCAAACTAAATTCATACAAAAACAAAACAAAGAAATGTAAATAAAACTCACAAATGAATGAAACAAAAACAAAACACTATCAGCGTATCATTCACTAGCAGTAAAAGTCAGCAAAGCGAATTAGGTCATTGCGGTCCTCTCAGAATACGTCGGGTCAGACATTACTTATGCACGGTTATGAGCTGGTCCTGCGATGATATTGAGGCTTGTGTACATTTTTATGGAAAGAAGGGCCAGAAACTACTATTAGATTCTCCCCCACATACTTAGAGCTCAGTTAAAAACATTTTTTGTGTGTATTGACTTTTTGAAAGGTTTTTTTCATTCTCAGAATCTAATTGTATCTTTAATAAAGATTGGTCATTGGCAGCTCGCTGGACGAAGAGAGTACTGTAGGCCTTTGCCATAAATGGATAATAAAAATAAAATATAAAAAAATATTTGCTTTTAATTTCATTAAATCGTTTCCTAATAGTTCATTACTACTAGGAAACTCGAATAACATAATTATACGATACTAGCCCCGCCCCGCGGTTTCACCTGCATAGGTGGAAATGCAAAGGTGGAGATCTCGCTCGCCTACCGTACGCGCGACAACACGTTATTATTTGTGCTCGCATAATTAAATCCTTCAATAGTGTTAAAAGTCAATCACTAACGTAGAAAATCTTACTATTGTGTGGATAAGTGTACGGGCTAAACAGTGTTCAACTTTGTTTTTAAATCCATCAAGTGGACAAGGAATAAACACGATTTTAAACAACATGGACTGCAAAAATTATAACACCCACCTGTGAGGCGCATGAGTCATTGTGTTAACGGCCCGAGGTCATTGAACGTCCTTCACCCGATCGCTGTGCATCGTCGGCTAGAATAAAAACAGCTGTTTTGGAACTCGCCTACTCCTGCGCACCGCAACAAATTTGATGATAACTGAGTGAGTAGGGGTGACTTATCTATCTAGTAAACGCATGCCACCTGATCATTGCACGAATATTACTGCCAAAACCTACAATAATAATCGTCATAGATACCATACCGTGAAACAGCAAAAATGATGATGCGACACTCACCTCCTAAAAGTCCAGCATCATCCCATTGCACCTCTGAACCAGATCTAACAACATTATCCACATCTACCCACGAAAGTGGTAATATAACTCAGAGAAAAAGAAAACGGGAAAACGATGAATTGGAGCGTATGGAAAACATAATGAAGGAAATGAAGACTATGATTACCGAGCTAGTTTCAAAACAAGCGCATCAAAGTGATAAAATGGATACTTTACAGTCCGCATTAGATGATATTAGATCTCAAAACTTGGCCATTAGTACACAAAATTCAGAAATTAGATTGCAAAATGAGGAAATACGGAAGTCAATGGCATTTTTATCTGATAAATATGATGACGCTATTGTGGACATAACTCACCTACAGTCAGAATGCAGCAAACACCAGACAGTAATAGCCGCGATGGAACAGAAAATTGACTTTTTGGAAAAAAGTCTGAAAGTGAGTTCGATTGAAATAAAAAACCTTCCTACCACAGAGCCTGAAACCAGTGAAACCCTCACAAATACAGTACAGAAACTCGGCAACGTCATCAGCCAACCTTTGCAGAAGAATGATATTAAAAATATCTTCCGCCTAAAGAGCAAGAAAGAGTCAACTGGTATGGTTATTGTGGAATTTTTGTCCCCTGCGGTGAAAGAAAGATTTCTAACGTCTACTAAAAATTACAACAAGATAAACAAAGAAAATCGTCTCAACACTACGCATCTGCACGAAGGATACCCTAAACATCCGTTGTACATTTCTGAAGTCCTCACCGCCATGACAAGACGTCTACATTACCTAGCACGAGAATTTATAAAAAGTAGTAACTATGAACAATGCTGGACAGCAAATGGAAAGGTATACGTGCGCGAGAAGCAGGGTATGCCCAGTCGATTAATTAAATCGGAGGACGATCTGAAAAAATTGCGTAAACAAAAGTGACTAAGCTCTTCCATTTTATTTCATTTTATCTTGTTTAAATTACCAAAATTAAAAATTGTTTTGTTTAGAATTTATATAATTAATCAAAATATTACTAACCAACAATTAATTTACACACAACTACACTACTACTTCAAAATTATAATAGAAATAACACCGGTACAGTCACATAAATATACAAACAACTCATCATTGTCAATCACAAATACAGCACACACTATACATTATATTATACATTATACATACTTCATATGTACACGTAATTACTTGCACGGGCGGTTTACAAGAACACCTAAGGTTACTAAAGCATTCGTCCATAGAACCATTATCGGCGTCCCAGTTGTACTAACCTTGCTATACAAAGCAAAAAGCATTAACAAAAGTATGAACATTGAAAAATATAACGCTAAAATTCGATAGTTTACAGAACAACACACAGAATATCGATTCAGTCTCTGTCTCGGACTCTGCGACCTGTGACCTTGACAACTGTGTCCCGCCAAATTTTAAACCAAACTTGTCACTCAAAATATTAAATCAAAATATCCGTAGTATTACAAAAAATATTTCAGGTTTTTATGCAATTCTATCTAGAACAAAAATCGAATGGGATATTATTACATTAACAGAGTGCTGGCTTCCTGGCACAAACAACATACCTGATTTGGAGAGTTATGATCGTTTTAATACCATCAGAAATCTTACGCAAAATGAGGGTGTTGTTGTTTACGTTAGAAGGGAACTCAAGGTCTCCGTAGAGGAACCCACAGTCCTAAATGCCAACTGTCTCCAAATAAAAATAGATCAAAATACCGTACTTCTAGCAATATACCGACCTCCAGGCTATAAAGATATCACTAACTTTCTAAATTCATTAAATGATACATTAACCAAGATCGCACGCTACAATAATATTATAATTTGCGGAGACATAAACATTAATATCCACGATCTATGCCGGGACCAAAACAAGCATAACTACTTGAACTTGTTGGCATCGCATGGTCTGCTGCCTGCCCATACACTGCCCACTAGACAACAAGCATGTCTTGATCACTTTGCCTTAAAAAGTCAGCGGCCTGCTTTTACACTTGTTGCTCATTCTGCACTGACTGATCATGACACGGTATTGCTGTTTCTCTCAAAGAAAACCATTAATACGGCTGCGAGAGAAGCGGTAATCCGTGTCAATCACGATCAGTTAGATGCAGACATTGGGCGACTGGACTTTAGTGATGTCTATAACAATCGAGATCCTCATGTAGCAGCAGAAACTATGGTTAATCTAATAAGGCAAGTCATAGAGAACAATTCACAAATTGCCAAAGTGCCAAACCGTAAAAAAATTATGAAACCATGGATAACCCCGGGTCTTCTTCGCTGTGTTCGACATAGAGACAATTTGCATAAAAAAATTAAGAAAGCGCCTGATAATGATGATCTAAAAATAACTTTTACTAGATACAGAAACTTCTGTAACAAATTATTAAAGAAAATAAAAACGGAATATGAAAAAAACCAAATAAGCAAAGCTGGAACAAACCCTAAGCAACTATGGGCTGCAATAAATAATTTGACAAATAGGACTAAAAGGAAAGAAACTCCATCTCATCTCTTAACACTATCATCCACACCAAAAATATCGGTAAACTCAGTTAACGATTACTTTGCTCAAATTGGTAAACAGCTCGCGGAAAAAATAATAAGCCCACCGGAACCTATCACACTAATCAACAACTTGAACTCAATGGTTTTGATACCAACAGACGAAGACGAGGTTGAAAGATTATTAATGTCCCTTCGTAGTGATTGTGCACTGGGATGGGATAGAATATCGAGTGGTCTTCTTAAGAAACATAAAGCCTCTATTGTGCCCCCGCTTACATATATTTGTAACCTGGCCCTTTCAACAGGCAGATTCCCTAAAGTCTTTAAAAGATCAATCATACACCCTATCTACAAGAGTGGGGACAGAAGCCGTGTCAGCAATTATAGGCCCATAGCTGTTTTACCTGCCCTGTCAAAAGTTCTAGAGAGGATAATGAACAACAGGCTAGTTGATTACCTTGAAAAACATAATCTTCTTTCTCCAACGCAATACGGTTTTCGGTCTGGCAAATCAACATCCGACGCAGTACACGACTTAACAAACTATGTTGTCACCAACCTGGACAGGGGAGAAAGGGTGCTAGGCATATTTTTAGACCTTGCTAAGGCATTTGACACGGTTTCTGTGCCCATTCTCTCCCAAAAAATGGAGAATTTGGGAATAAGAGGGGTTCAACTTGCACTTTTTGAGAACTACATGAGTGAGCGTACCCAGTGCGTTAAAATAGGTGAACACATGAGTGACGACCAAACAGTCTCATATGGCGTCCCTCAGGGAAGCGTGTTGGGTCCCACTCTATTCCTCATATACATAAATGACCTGGGTATGCTCACACTCCCCAGGGGTAGGATCATAACATTTGCAGATGACACGGCGCTCCTCTTTAGCGCTGATACATGGGACGAAGTTTTTTTATACGCGCAAGCGGGCTTCAATACAGTGTCAAATTGGTTACGCAGTAATGTTCTAACACTGAATGCGGAGAAAACCAAGTATATGACGTTCTATCTTAGAGCAAATGGTAACGTCCCAAACTCCTCAGCGCCCTACACAATCATGACACACAATTGTCCAGAACCACACAATAACAATATGTGTACCTGCACTCACCTTTGCGGCACTAGACAGATTAAGTATCTCGGAGTTATAATTGATGGTACCCTTAGATTCCAGGAACACATCGAGACACTTAAAACTAGGTTACGCAAGCTAATATACATTTTCAAAACCCTGAGACGAGTAGCTGATGACAAGTTAAAGAGATCCGTATACTTTGCGCTTGCTCAGTCACTGTTAACCTACTGTATCTCTGCCTGGGGTGGTGCTCCGAAAACTACAATTATTGACCTGGAGAGAGCCCAGAGAGCTATCTTAAAAGTGTCCTCATTCTTGCCTTACCGTTATCCCACAGAGCTCTTATACAAGGAGGCTAAAGTTTTGACAGTGCGTCAACTCTTTATCCTGAACATTATTTTAAAACAGCACTCACTACTTACCTATCATCCCACGGTCTCACATCACAAAAGACGGTACAACCCCGTAGACCGCCGTCTAATACACCAATCTAAAACCCAATTTTCAAAGAGGTTTTTTTGCCACCTGGGTGGTTTTCTATATAACAAAATAAACAGGATGTCACCTATAGTTAACCTCACAAAAAATAAGTGCAGAGAGAAAGTTACTGCCTTACTACAACAACTAAATTATGAGGATACTGAGAAATTACTTACCTCTATGGTGTAATATCGCAGCTCTAGCAATAACCTTACAAAATAACTCCTCGTACGTCATCATTCCCAACTCCAACAGTTACCCTTAAGTCAAATAGTAAACACTCTCATTCAGTCACGCACGCCCTAAATAAGTGCCTAATACATACACACCACCAACCAACACCACCTCACACACACACACACACCCCCACACACCCTCACTCACACACTCCCACACACAAATAATGTAACTAACAAAAGTTTAGTGTATATAATATAGTTTAAAATTGCCACTCGAGCCATTTTTTTTATCTTTTATCTTTTGGATTGTCAGTGTACAAGTGTATAACAAAATAAAATGCATCTTTATGTAAAAGGGCGGAGACCTGGTGTCCTGAAATACAGGCCTAGAGCTTAGTTTAGGCACCAGTCTCCCACAATATTAAAATGTGTTTCCAACTCTGATACCATATAAAATATATATTTGTTTGTAATATTGTGGTGAGAAAATAAATCTTATTATTATTATTATTATTATTATTATTATAGGTTTCGATCCCGTGGGAATATCGGGATAAAATATACTATGTGTCAATCCTGGTTATAAACTATATGTGTGCCAAATTTCATCCAAACCCGTTCAGTAGTTTTGGCGTGAAAGAGTAACAAACATCCACCATCCATTCATACAAACTTTCGCGTTTATAATATTAGTAGGATTATTTTTATAGTGACAATTTTTTAAGATACTTATTTTTTCTTTTGTTTTTTTTCCTATCCTTTGTTTTTAGCCGCATTTATCAAGCAATGTACGCTATTGGAACAACGCTGTCCCACACACAAAACTCAATACCTTTGTCATAATACGTTAAAGTATAAGTCAATAATGAATAAGCACTTCAAGAATCAGCTGTTAAGTATAGATTGTTACGTAACCTCATTTTTGCTAAATACCTTTATTTCAGCTCTCAGATTGCCAAAATCCGCAAAATTATCAGTCGTGGTTTGATAATAAAAAATAGCTATCATTTGGCACCAATTTCATATTTTTACACCCGGGCCCAAGATTGTATGAAAGCGTTTCGGTTTCCTCCAGTCATTTTTCCACGAACTGTGACACGTGTCGTCAATGTCAATTTTATGCATGCAATGTCCGTCCGTCCGTCCGTTTTTTGTCCATGGCAAAAAACAAAAGACAACCGAAAACATACAAAACCCACCCTTTCCTTCCATATTCAACTAATTCCTCGTTTAAAATCCAACTGTCAATGACCCAAAACTTATTCCACAGGGTGTCATTAACCAGTAGGATAATGACGTCACAGATGTTGTCCATGACACGAACGTGATCAATGTCTGACATCTGATCTTATCGTAGTTCAGGAACCGTACTTTATGATAATCCCTTAAGATTATCGGTGACTGTAAGGAAGAGGTCGTTGTAAGTTTTGGAGGCGATGTCCTTTGGCGAAGTATTGATAAAAAATGTTTCTTGGTGGAAGAAAGTTTGTGTGAAAAGTTCTGACGTTAGGACTATGGCCGTTTCGGCACCTGTGCTTAAGCCAAACCGCTAGAGGCACATAAATAACCCTAAGTATACTTCCAGGGTGAGATTTTTTGAAGATCTACTACTCATGAAACACATAAATAATGGTTTCTAACTTTAGCCTGAACACAAAGGATTTATTGAAGAACTTTCTTGGAAACTTCCATATTATAATGATGGTAAGAAAATATGCTGTTCCAGTTATAAAATCTATAAATAATACTGGAGATCTAATAACCTGAAACCTCTAAAAATAGGAACCCCAAAATAAAGTTCATCAATCGAACGAAATCAATACGAACATCGCAGTTGACACACTACAGGATGAATGAATGGAAAGTAAACAATAACAGAACAGAAGGGGGTGAACGAATTAACACGGTCAATGGTTCGTGAAACGGGAATGCGTTGTCGGAACAAAACGATGGCATACGTGCGTAGTCGTCGCACAACTAGCGAGAAATGACGGGTTACGCTCGGGTGGGTTAACTTTGTTACGTGTTTGACTGGTGCTATTTATTTACAAATCAGATGGATACACTTTCAGAGAGGGGCTCGTGGCTAAGTAACAACAGCCGCACGGCAAATTGATGGGCGGAAACACTTTCACAGTCTTCTCCGAAAGCCTTATACGCACTGTTAGACAAGAATTGTTGAATGAAATGTGTCGCTAATATTCGCACAAACGCAAAACAATCTTATCACTTTTAATGCTAATGGTTCTAAAGTTCACAAAAGACTCATAATATTAATAGTCCTATCCAGACCGCATTTCAGTCATGGCGGTCGATCTCAACGAAGACTAGCCTTCGACGCGGGAGATATTGTAGTTTACAAGTATGTGCGCAGAAACAGGTGCACTCTCTCTTCCCTCACTCACGATGAGTATGTGAAGAGATTCATAATGAGTATGTGGAATAGCTATATGTCTCGTATTTTGTTTAAAGTTTTAACTGAATTTCTCCTCATCAATATGCTGCGCTTTCTAATTCAGGAGGTTTCTCCTTTTTTTTTTATTTTCTACTTGTTTTTGACCCAATTAAATGAATTCACGTAAAAACCGATTGTAAATTATTTTTATCTTATAATTCTGTACATATCATCTGCTTTCATCTGCCCTACACTTCAAATGTAGGTCGTATTTTACAGTCACGGAATAATAGAAGGGTGTTTCGAAGATATTCATCGAATTTTCGGTTGTATATAAATTGTGGATTCGGTACGCGTACAAGCGTTATCTTTGCGGAAAATGATGGATGACTGGTATCACAATTGAATGGCATAAAAATAAACTTTCTGTCCTATAGGTACTCTATTTCATTCGCATCACTGAAAATAATTTTATAGGATGATCAGTTATTTTTTATTCGACACAATCTTTTTCGCCTTTCACATGAATGGTTTTTCCGTTATTTGTTTAAAGAAACTAAAGTTTGAAATACAGGGTGGCAGGAATATTGACGCGCAAACTGTAACCATGAATTCAGCGTAGCGTAAAAATACTTAACAGATTATCAAAAAAAAAAACTACTGTTTCATAGGAAAGTGCAATACCTACGCGGTATGGAACGGTTAATTTTTTTTAATAACCACGTGGTGTTATCAAACTTTAGCTCTGAACTCATTTTCCTACCAACCTGTATAACAACATGTTTACTATGCGTGTGTAACGCAAATGTCTACGATACCGCACACCGCAGCGTTATGCGTTCTGTAACGCAATACACACAACAGCATTATGACGTTAGAACTCAGCACCGCTTCTCTAAACTCGAAAGGACTTATTTCGTTGAATTGAAAACGGACGACACTCATATTTTCTCGCAGAGCTCCTACTGAAAACCTGAATCGAATGTCTGTTATAGCGCTTGGCACTTTAATTTATCTGCGCCAGGGCAACAGTTTTCGTCTAAACTAATATTAAAAAGAGAAGAAAAGATAAAAAAAAATTGTATGCTTGTTTGTTACGCTTGCTATACAGTGTGGAAATGGTCTGATGCCAAAAATATAGTTTTTACAATTTTTTTCCGTTTGTATGTTTGGATGTACAGACGCCAGCACATCACGCTACTACAATCTGTCAAATTTATTTAATACTAGCTTCTGCCCGCGGCTTCGCCCGCGTGGATGTCGGAAATGATCCCACGGGAACGTGCTAACAGCATAAAATGTATGTGCACCAGGATGCCATCTATCTCGCGGGCCCTTTGTGGCTAATTACAATAGAAAACCAATTGTGTCTCATTAATGGTGATTAAGAGGGTACCTATATGATATCTTTACCTAAGTACCTACCTAATTAAAAAAATAAATAAACTCAATAACAGAAAATAAAATACCTACCTACCTAAATAAACCTATTTATGACGATAACTAATCTAAACTCAATCATCATCTGCCTAGCCTTTTCCCAACTATGTTCAGGGCCGGCTTCCAGTCTAACCGGATGCAGCTGAATACCAGTATTTTACATGGAGCGACTGCCTATCTGACCTCCACAACCCAGTTATTGGGTAATACGATACCCTTGGTACGACTGGTTGTCAGACTTTCGGGCTTCTGACTACCCGTAACGACTGTCAAAGATCCACGAATGACAGCCGGGACCAACGGCTTAACGTGCTTTCCGAGGCACGGAGGTGTCTCGGTATGTAAAGATGGTCACCCATCCACAGACCGACCGCGGCAAGCGTAGCTTAACCTGACCGATCGACCTGTGCGGCTGTTATTATTTAGCCACGGGCCCCTCAATCTAAACTCAATAAATAAGCAAAATCTCTAAAAACTAATATCTATACGAATGACTATCCTACCTAACAGTAGGTATTATAAAATAACCTACGGTCACTACGTACACTATCAAATATACTACCTATACTTTAAAATTAAAATCTATACCTACGACTTATATAAAAATAAACCTAAATAACTCTAAAAAGTAAAAGGAATAAAAATGAACTCCACTGCGTGTGAACTAACCTACGACAAACTTATTATTTGCGGTTGGTACAGTAATCGGATCTAGGGATCGAACCGCAAAATTAAGTTTGTTTTTTATTGTATATACTTTTCCGGGATAAAAAGTACCCAGTGTGGTGCCCAGGATATTAAAGAATAATTATACCAAGTTTCATCGTAATCGAACCGGTAGTTTTTGCGTGATGCCTGAACAAACAGACAGACAGACAGACAAAAATTTTTTTAATCACATTTTTGGGTTCGGTGTCGGTCTAGTAACACCCCCTGCCATTTATTTTTTTGATATTTTCAATGTACAGAATTTTCACTTCTACAGATTTATTATAAGTATAGAAGAAGATATTTTCAACTTTATCACTAAAGCATTAAGGTTCAAGGTTGATTGGGAAAATTTGACAGTTTCGGGTAGCTTGACGTGCTGGCGTCTGTACACATATTCTGAATTGGCAAAAAAATGGCTGAACGGATTTGGATGTGATTTGGAACATGGGTAGACCATGACCCGGATTAGGACATAGCAAACTTTTATCTCGATATACTCACGGGATCGAGACGTATGCGAGTGAAACCGCGGGCACAGCTAGTCTATCATAAAAATAATGTTCACGTAATAATCTTACCTAAGTTTTTTTAGTTACTTTTGTAATTTATTTGAAGCAATAAAGATTTAGTAGCACTACTTTTGAGAAAGTTAACCCTCTTAAGCTCAATAGTAGTAAAAACTTTTGTCTATCAAAATGTAAAAGTGTAAAAAATGTTTTATTCATCTAAGTCTAAATACTCGTAACTTATAAAGCAGCATAAGGCTAATTTATAATTATAATAAAATAGTAACAAAGACAAAACAGTACACTGAATATTTTTGAAAATACCTAAATAATTGCTACGAGGTGTGGGAACGAGTCTGATGCCGAAAATATAATTTTTAGCGTTTTTTAGCATTTTTCTGGATATACAGGATGAAATTGAATAGGTGCAACAAATTAAAATATTTAATTCAACGTGTTATAAAGTAAATTTAGAGGAAAGGAATGCACATACGTGCGCGTAAGCAAGCGGTTTGGAAACGTCGTCGCGCGCCCTTTTTTTCGTAGGAACGGTCAAAATTAGGAAAATACCGCTAGTTCACCGCGTTGCCAACTTGGTTCATGTTGTGAACTCTGCGATGAATAGATTACTTTTCAGGCGCGCGCTAAAATTGATACGTTCATTTTCATACGTGTATTGAAAATTTCGGAAAAAAAAATCTAGAGGACGTTAATCCGTGTCTACTTCAAGACAATAGCTTAGTTTGCACAATCTAAGACAATAATTACATGATTTTTTTCAAGAATTTAGATTTCGAAAATGACAATTTATAATGATTATGTTGCAGTTATAACTGCACCTCCTATTTGGATTTGTCGCATGTTTTCATTTTCATCCGAATTGCCTCAAACCGGCTCAACAGATTCGAATGAAATTTGGTAGCTTATAACCTGGATTAACATACAGGGTACTTTTTATTCTGAGAGTTCGTTTCCAAAATCCACGTGTGTGAAGCCACGGGCAAAAGTTAGTACTAAATATGTAGAGCATTGTCTCAGTCACGGGGTTAAGAAAAAAGTACACGTTTTATAATATTTAACTCTTAGCACTTCTGTCCGCTATTGTCCTTTTTTCTGTACATTATTGCATACAATTAAAAATGTGCCAAATGCCTAATACATATTTCTGAAGTTCGACTCACCCAAAATATATAAAAATAAATAAATTTTAAAAATGCCTCAGGCATTAAGTCCGCCTTTGTACTGTGTTTTTTCTTTATTTGTGCATAATTTTTTTATAAACAAATAATAAATTAACTTCGTGCGAGTCACTTATAGAAAAAATAATATTATTATTTAGAAGTGACGACTCACTCGTTTCGGGCGAGTAAATTCGTGCAAATTGACTAATAAGCCATAATATTTGTGAAAGATTATTAAAATTTCAAAACGTAATAATCACCCTACTCAAAAACCTTAATATTTCGCATAATGAATGACATTTAATTAGTACCATCTTAGCCTTGCTACAAGTATGATCATTTGTAATAATTTTTAATGACGTTAACGATGTATCAACAAAACAAACACTTACGTATGACCTTTAACTTTATCAAAAAACTAAACAAATAAACGAACTTAGAAAGGTGACAGCTGACAGCCGAATTACTTGTGCGTAAACACTTGTAGCAAAAATATAATCTCACGCTTAGTATTTATAGATATAATGTTATTAATCATAAAAGCCTTGGCTTTGAAACCGGATTTAGAAAATAAAAATTAAATGACCGTATTGTTTGGACGAGTGTATTAGAAATGTATGGCCATATTTAAATGGGTGGTCCAAACCATCGTAATAGCTTTTTGGCCGAAACTAAAACTGTGGCCGAAACCAGATTTTTTGGCCGAAACTGGCCGAAACCGAAACCACACATACAACATACATTCTTGCCCCAGAGTCTCGAGATAACGTAGATTACTTGATTAACTGCGGCAGTATATTGAATAAGGAAAATTCTCAATCACAACAAATCCTAGATTAGGTACCTTCTCTTCACCAGATCCTCTACTGCGTCATCCAACCAAATCCCGGAACAATATGCTATCTTTGACCAAAATAATTGTACACAAAGTGCCAAGAACAAGTAATAGCTAATCTTATTGGAACGAGTTCACAAGATCAGATAACTTACGAAACAAAAACAATGAACTCTAGGATAACAATCGTTTGGCAGAAGTGTCTTGATCTCAGATTTGTACTGCTATTTTCGGGAAATTTAATCTACTTACTGAATTGTTGGTCTTGTGGTGGCAAACGTGACTTCTGAGTGAGAGGGGTTTAGATTCCCGAAACAGGCATTGGGTTTTTTCACTATGAAATTATCAACGCAGTTGTGGTAAGTCTGGTTTTTTTTTAGATTTGTGCCCTGGTGAAAAGCAGTTACGAGTTGCGACTTACGAGTTGTAGGTCGTATGTTCGAACCCAGAAAGGAGACTGTGTAAATAATTTCTTTACAATACGATGTAGGAAAACATCGTGAGGAAACCGGCATGTCCTAGATCCAAAAAAAGGCCCTGGTGATGACAATGTGTTGGCTCCTTATTGCATGGAACCTTTAATATGCCTGGAATGTGAGTGTGAGGGACACCGCTACCTACCTCCTAGAGGAATGCGCGCATAGCAACACCTATTTTCCTAAGGCAAAATACACAAGTATCGCTGTTTGATCAAAATTTCACGATGATTAAATATCTCGAAAACCACAAAAGTTTAATTCAAAGTAAGTAATTATAAGTTAGCTTAAATCTAACGAATTATTTCAGTCTTAACTAATTATTGAAAGCTAAACTCATTAATGTGATATTAGGAAAGTTACAGAAGTGGAACGTACCGAGTCTTATTTGGATGGGAATGTTGTTGCTATCACAGTTTGACAACATCTACACTTATTTATCTCTTTACTAATGATTAAGCTGAAGAGTTAATTTGTTTGTACGCGCTAATCTCTGGAACTCCTAGTAGGATTTGAATTATTTTTGCATTTGATAGCCCAATTCTTAAGGAAGGCTATGGCCTACTTAATATCAGCTGGGACACTTAGGAACATAGCAAAAAGAAATAGCAGAAAGAACGCTAAGCGAAAACGAAGTAAAAGCGCGGGTTATGCGATGCGATGCAACGGAGGAACAAGAGATTTCACGCGGACAGAAACTAGTACTAATAAGAGGTAAAATTTGGAAATACTGATCCGATTCCAAAAATTATTTCACTCATGGGAAGCTAGAGTAGTGCCAAAGTGTCATTGAATATACAGGGTGGCAGGGACATCGACGCGCAAACTGTAAATATGGTTCGTGGTCGGTTATAAAGAAAAATATTGCTGTTCTATACATTTTGACCGCGTATGTATTGCACTTTTCTATAAAACAGAAGATTTTTTTTTTTGTTAACCGACGAAAAATTTCTACGCTATGGGGTCTAAACTCATGTGCTGAATCCATGGTTACAGTTTGCGCGTCGATGTCCCTGCCACCCTGTATTTTATGTTAAAAAAAGAAAATCACACGGAGGAAGTCGCAGTCAGAAGCTATTCATAAAGAGTGTTTATTTCACAATTCCATTTACTTACCGGTTAGATTCCCTGTGTGTGGTTTGACTTGTCAAAAACATGTCTTGATAAGACATGTATCATACATTGCCCAACTTAAGTGGCAGTGGGCAGGGCACGTTTCTCGCAGATCAGATGCTCGAGCGAAGTTTCTGTAGTGGCTCAAGCTACTACAATCTGTCAAATTTCTTTAATAGATTTTCAACTTTATCACTAAAGCATTAAGGTTCAAGATTGAAAGGGAAATTTTAACAGTTTCGGGTAGCCTGACCTACTGGCGTATGTACAAAACTACTTACAGAAAATAAATCATTTATTAGGGGTGAGCCTATTGCCATCAACCGGGCATAAATCCAATCGATGACTTCTTCATACCCACACAATGAGATTATTCTTTCTTCGATACATCTTAAGATCGAAAAGCCACACACAATGTAAATCTGACAGCTAACTTTCCCGCACTCCAACAACTCCTTCACATTCAGAACATTCTCACCACATGTTGCCAAACATTTGTGAACTCATGAGTTCAAATGTTTGGCACAATATATAGTCATAACAAAAATATTTCAGGAAATCAACTTTCTTTCTGTACACGTGACCTCTGAGTTTGTTTCAGCCTTTCTTCTCAGACTAGTCAGAGAGGAAACGCCGACTTCATCTAGTTTTTAAAATATGATTGACGTGTAAAAGTGTTTGTACAAACCTACTTACAAAATAAAATCATTTATCATCATACCATAGAATATATAGTTTTTATTTTATTTACTAGGTATCCATCTGCCTAGCCTTTTCCCAGCTATGTTAGCAGCTGAATACCAGTATTTTACATGGAGCGACTGCCTATCTGACCTCCACAGCCCAGTTACTGGGTAATACGATACTCTTTGGTAAGACTGGTTGTCAGATTTTCGGGCTATATCAATTCTATTGTCCAACAGTGGACAACTGTAGGCTATGGATTGCATTAGTTGGTCGTTTCACCTGTCATTTCACGTGTGGGTCATTTAGCGTATTGGTCATTAAGCGTGTTGGTCATTAAGCGTATTGGTCATTTAGCGATTGGTCATTTCGCGTATTTATGACGGTAACCATCATTGGTCATAATGCGAATTAGTCAATATGCGTCGTAACGGTCGTGTTTTGTTATTAATCAAGACGGAATATTTTAAGAACCTTACCCTTTTATACTGAGATGAGAATCAATAAATAAAGTTGCCAAGTGCGAGTCCGACTCGATATTTCACAGTACATATTTTTTTAAATTTCTTTAGTACAGACGCCAGCAGGTCAAGCTACCCGAAACTGTCAAATTTTCCCAATCAATCTTGAACCTTAATACTTTAGCGATAAAGTTGAAAATCTATTAAAGAAATTTGACAGATTTTAGTAGTTTCACGTGCTGGCGTCTGTACGAAAAAACACATTTCTTGTATGGGGTATTAATTTATAAGATTTGTTGTTATAACGGCCAAAGTACGAGTATGTAGTAGGTACACACTTTGTGAAAATTTCAAGTGTGGTAGACACTTGAAATTTTCACAAAGTGTGTTACGGGTCAAATGATACAGCCCTTTGACAAACCGACGAGTAGATGAGTCTTAATAATAGGGTCCCATTAGCACACATTATGATCGGAACCCTAAAAATACATACATAGAAACTTCTGACAATAGGATATTATTATGCTTACCTACTATATTCATTATCGCGTCGCCATCTTGAAGTACCTATGACTTGACGACATAAGTTTTTGAAATATTCGCTCAGTGAAGCGGAATAAGTTTGTGATATTTATGATTAAGAAGTGAAAAGTCACCAGCTTGTTGTGAGTTACTTAGTACGAAGTTTTAAACTTGAGTCTCCTTCAATTAATATCTATATTGTCGTAATTTTCTTCAGTAAATAAGAGCTCAGAGATAAGCTGACGCCAAAATCGTTTTCATTCGAAACAAATCAAAGATTGAATTCCTGAATTTCAAATTAAGGCCCATATTTTAAAACGATCCCCATGAATTCCGATAAAACTGACAGATTTGATATGAATCTAGCTTAAATCAAGGATCATGAACATTGTTTTAGAATAATGGCTAAGAAAATACAGTTTAAACACTACAAATCTATTGAATAGGATCACATAGTTAAATTAAAGGACTGACATCATTTTCTAAAGTATTTAAGTTAGTTCTAGAGTTTTAGGTTAGTTTTAGAGGGCCTAGCACGAACGCACGGAGTAGACGTAATAACAAGTCTTACGATTTTTAAATCGAAAATAAAATTATCGTTTGGCATTTTCGTATTATAAGCGACGAACACAATTAGTATTAACCATAGATGTGAATGACTAAATCAATATTATGTGGGAACAAGTAATTCTAACTCAAAAATCGTTCGAATTTGCGCATTTTTACAATGATATTTAGCATTTTAGAAGTACTGGGCTTCAAACTAAAATTCGATATTAGTTGCCTATTCTAACTGCTGAAAATACAGGTATTATTAACTTTTAGTACTTATAGCACCTCCACAAAATTATAGAAGACACCTATCGGTCTCCAGCGAACAGCTTCCATCTTTAAAACAAAACAAAAAAAAATTACATTTGTAACACCAGGCGACAGCAAGATACTTTTCAATGATTTACAACCAGTCTGTCTCAAGAGTCAATTACGATCCATTGAGCGAACTTCCTCGTTCTTCGTAGGTACAACTTTACGATCAATTTAAACAAATCTAAAACCATTTTGAGTCGTGTGAGATACAAAAGATAATATGATGGGTTAACAGCTCGGAGCTCAAATTGACTGTGGTCACGGACAAACATGGATAAGCGAGAATCACGATATCAGTCGCTTCTGTCTTCTTCTTTATAAACCTTTACCTTGTACACATTTCATTTAAAAAAAATCAGCCATGACTCGCCACTCCTACACAAGACGTGCCCCACTGATTTTGAAAAGGAACGTCAAATTTACAGCTATTGCGTTCAGTATGCTGCTGTTGATACCCCGTATACGGGCCAGCAGGGAAGTTGCTTTTTTGCGCATGATGACCTGGAAACCATCAGTGCGCGCTTCAGCAAAGCCCAGACGCTCTGCACTGCCACGGCAGACCCAAGAAAATCCTGAACGCATTATGGTACTGAGTGCGCAGGGCTCTGTAGTCTCGCTGCGTATATCTCACCCATCTTATGCTTGTGAACTGACTGCTGCTTGCTGCATGCATACATGCTGCTTTTGACTTAACGTAACGTTAATAAGCACTAGCTTTTAAACTCGTCTTCTCCCTCTTAAAGGTCGGAAATTATCTCACGGGAACGCACTAGAGGGATAAAAATTATCCTATATCCTGCCCTGCATGGCCTACTTGTGTGCCAAACAATGAAATTCGTTCAGCGGATATGGCACGCATTATACTAAGCGATGGCCGCTTTGCGTAGATGTGACGACGCATATTCTCCCTCAACTGATTCTTTTTTGAGTTTGTGTTCTTTCCCTGTGTCATGTTTACTGCAAATAAACGTATTCTCTATCTTTCTTTAAAAACCAACAGACAAACGGATACAGTTACTTGGCTTTTTCGCTTAGCGTTCATTCTGACTTTTTTCTTTGTAAGGATCGAAGCGTGATTTTAAATAGCCTATAGCATTCCTCAAGATTTGGGAGAGAGAGATTGATGATTGGGCTGAGAAATGATGAGACAGAGATTGAACTGTCAAATTCAAAAAGATTTAAAAAAAATCCGTTCTTTAATTTCAGAGACCGCGATCAAACAAATAGAAAAAAAAAATTAAGAATAGAATACTCTTTATTGTACACCATACAAATTAATTACAGAACATAAATATATACAATTTTACAAAGGGTGCCACAATGGGCGGTCTTATCGCTAAGAGCGATCTTTTAAAGACAACCTTTAAGCTTTATTATTATTAAACTCCTTCGGGGAAAACAGCTAATTCTCGACTGTCAGTACTGCCCCGGCAGTCTCGACATTCATAGCGATCGCTTTATGACCGAATTCGGTCGCAAAGTCCTGTCACTCCATACATTTCACCTGTCAATTCGGGACTTTGCGACCGAATTCGGTCGTAAAGCGCTCGCTATCATGAATGTCGAGACTGCTAGGGCAGGTATAAATTCATTAGCTACAAGACTGCTAATGACATTTGAAAAATACATCAAAAAATTTCGTTAAAGATCGCCTTTGAATCTGGAACTCCGATTAACCGCTTCAAAGAACATAATCACTTAACATGGCTTGCACTCTGGCTGATAATATCTTATCTGATATTTTTTATTCAAAAATGAGGAATATTGTTGAGGATATTGATGAGCTTATGAAGCTGAAAATGACGGATGACGGATCGTTTTAGGTGCAATGGACAAGAACGAGTCACGGACACTTACCCTTTACACGTCAATCGCTTGTTAAAATATATATACAGACGAATTGAGAACCTTTTTTTAAGAAGTCGGTTAATAAATGGAGAAATTTACAAAGAGATGACAGAACGCAGTCGATAGATGCACAAAGTGTATTGATTAATATATGCCTGTGTCACATTTACCTACGTGCAGTCCATGCTGTCTTTTCTGTTCATTCATCCATATCTATACTTAGACTAATAATAAAGCTGAAGACTTTGTTGGTTTGTTTGTTTGTACGTACTTATCTCTGAAACTTCCAGTCGAATTTGAAAATTCTTTTTGCATTTGGTAGCCCAATTCTTGAGGGAGGTTATAGTCTACTTAACATCACGCTTTGGTCCTTAAGAGCCGGGTAAAAAGAAATCAAATCAGAAAGAACACTCAGCGAACACGAAGTAAAAGTGCGGACTGGAGGAAGAAGAAATTTCACCCCGCCCGATCCTTCTTAAGTGAAGTGCCAGCTCGCGCGGTAGCTGTGCTTAATGCAAATGTAAACTCATGACTATGACCTCTGAGTTTGTTTCGGCCTTTCTTCTCAGAGATAGTCCTAGGAAACGCCGTGCTCATCAAAGCACTAATAATTAAAATTCGATCCAGCCGAATCCCTTTTGCTGCCCTCTCTCAGTGACACCCTAAGCCGAGGTTCGTTCCCCACAGGGGGAGCCCTTAGCGTGTAGTCACTTAAAAATTTAGTTATAAGCCCTGGCTGGAGGCTTTAAGTTTTCTTAAGGCAACCACAGGATAGTCCGGTTAAGTAGTCACGACCTCTCAAGGTCAACTACGAGATGCCATTTATAAAAAAAAAAAAAAAAAAAAAAAAAAAAAAAAAAAAAAAAAAAAAAAAAAAAAAAAAAAAAAAAGAAGAAATTTCACGCGGACGAAGTCGCGAACAGCCGGTCGATTCTGTAAGTAAGCAGCACCCTAATTGCGTAACACACTATTAGTCTCAATTTGAATAATTTTGAAGCATATTGCTAATCCATTGCTCCATAATATGTTCGAAAAATGTTTCTGCTCAACAACGTAAATAACGCAATGAATGTTGTTGAACTGTCAAAATTAAACCCATTGCTACTGATAGTGTTTTACGCAATTACCCCGCTGGATAAAGTTCATGAATTGTTTTCTTGTCATTCCAGTTGTGCATGTTAGCAGCACAAGTGAAATAAAAGTATTTCCAAAACCGCATGACAAACAACATAAATTGTATTTTGTGTTTCACGAACTGTGTCCAAATACATTTTTTTTTCTTTCTTTCAACATCAAAAAGATAAAAAACCGGTCAAGAGCGAGTCGGACTCGCGCACCAAAGGGTTCCGTATCGTTCAGATGATTTCTGAAAAAGTGTGCTATTTAGAAACATCGTTTTATTTTTCCTGTAATCTTTACATAAACTTCTGTTACATGGTATTTTTATTGACATTTTTCATCAAAAGACGAAAATTATGCGACTTTAAAAAAAAAAGAAAAAAATGTTTGAGAATGTCCAAACAGCGCTCTTTCATATGATACCCCACATGCCCTACCCCACTTCGAATTTTTAAGACTCCCTTTCAGTCCTTGTTGCAAAAAAAGAATATATATTTTTATTTTTTTCTTATTTGCAAAATAGTTGGGCAAACGTCATCTAAAACTTTTCCAAATTTCAAGTTGATAGCATTAGTAGTTCTTAAGATATCCAGCTGTGTGACAGACGGACAGACAGACAGACTGAGTCGCACCATAAGGGTTCCTTTTTACGATTTTGGTACGGAACCCTAAAAAGGAAGCAAGATTGAATACCAAAATATATCGGCGACGCGTTTCACCTCTGATTGGATCACATTCATTTGGTATTACGAACGGAACGGTATCGCATATAAATTGTTACTAAAATTAATTATACGGAGATACAGGCGGCGATTATGCTAATGCAATTTGTGATTTCTATTCGTGTCCGCGCAGAAGTGTCTTGTTTATTATCGAGATTGGCTTCTTTCAAGATTGGGTTATTAAGAAGATCGTTATTGGCATATCTTTACTGTGTTATTGGGGTCTCGCGATGTCGGTACGTTTTTGTAAGGTGCAGTATCATTAGTGTTAACTTTTATCGCGGAGTCGTTATTAATATCAACCATATGACTGCCAAAAAAGTTGACTGTATTGAAGGTGCTTGTGGTGCCTATATCCAGGAGTGGACTGTCAGTGTTAAACGTTGGTCTTCTTACACTAGTCTGACTGACAGTATTGAAGTCACTTGCCCGTTCTTCTCTGTAGGCAGCTACTATATAGGCTTTGGAATGGGCAGGACTAGCTTCATATTTCTGACTGAAACATATTAAAGACTAGCTTCATATTTCCGACTCCTTAATAATTCAAAAGTGACTATAAATGGTTTAATTTAAAGAAATGCTACCAAAATAACTGCTAGTGTGATAGCAAAGATACATTTCACTCAACTTTTATGTTATTATTTTTTTTTCTTATTAAAACTTTAAGCCCGTGTTAATCCAACAACCGACTCCCAGCCACCGTAGGCGCGGGCTTGCGGGCGGCGAGCAATGGGCAGCTCGCCGCCCGGGAAGGACCAGGCCCGGGTCGACGGCGCGTTGTGTGCCACGCGCGTCTCAAAGAGATGTCAGCACGAACTGACGAGGTTCAATAGGGCCGATGCCTGCCAGGGCCGCAGGTTGTTCGAAAGAGATACCGTGGCCCCTGGCACAGGCAACTAAAGGAACACGAGTGGGTTTTAGTCAGTAAAAGTCGGACACACCCTCCTGCTCCGCCCAGAGCGTGAGAAGTCATCTGATAATTTCCAACCCAAAAAAAAAAGCCCGTGTTAATTGGACACTAGTGAGTGTGAAGAATATTTTTTCTTTCTTTCTTATAATTAGTATGAAGTCAAATTATATCAGAGAAAGGTATCATAAATCACCTAACTAGTTAGCCAAATTGGTGATCTGAATGATTTATTTACCACTCTCTCGGATTCACCTACGACGCTTTGGAATGGGCAACTAACGTCATCTTTCTCATAACTGACCGACCATTTGACAATTCAAAAGTGCCTGTAATTGGTTTCTTTGAAATGAATACTTTGAGTTTGAGTTCATACAACAGAATATTCAGTACTTTTATCTACTTTTTCTTAGCGTGTCTATAGCAATCTAAATGGACTCGGCCCAGAATACTTTTATCTTTAACAGGTCACCTGTTTAGTTTATCTACTGGTTTAAGCCTTTCCAATTCACCGACGCACTTCAACACTAATCTAAGCTGTTAAACTGAACTGTTTTTTCCATGAATTTGATATATCAATGCTCGCTGCACTTTCGGTGTTCATGTGTTATCGGATGGAGCCTTATCTTGTTTATTGTTTTTCACACCTAGTATAGAAGCTTGTACATAAGTGGCTGTTTAGCACAATCAGTATAGTTATAATGTTCCCACTGCATCGGGGACACAAGCCTCCTCTCTGTGAGAGGGAGTGGACCGTAATCCACCACGCGGGCCCATGTGCGGGTCTAGGACGCTTTCCTCACGATGTTTTCCTTCACCGTTTTGAGAGCAGCGGTCATGAAATAAATTACACAAAGTAAGGCGCCTACTTGGGTTCGAACCCACCACCTACAAACCGTAACTCGTGGCCATCATTGCTCACTGTGTGCTGTGGCTGCATGTGCCTTGATAATTCATTAGGGAATGGAAGTTGTGTCTCTTTATATTATATTTTTCTTTCTCTGTTACTTTTGCAGTGTTATTTGTCTTTTCTAGAATACTACCTCTTTGGTACGCAGGTACATTAGAACATACGGTATTGTACCTAGGTCACTTGGTCACGTCAAGGTCAGTACCTTAAAGACAATGCTGACATTGAAACGGAACGGCGGGCTCTTACCGTGCGGGCAAATATGATAGCCCGCAGGTTTGCACGTTGTACTGCAGACGTAGGTAAAGGTGACGCTCTTCAGAGCATTCTGTTCTATCTTCCATACCTTTAGCTTGTGGGACAGATATTCGCGGGCGTCGTATGGAGCCCTTTGTGTCCATTTTAATGACGCATTCAGAAAACTGATGGGGTTGCCATGCCGTTGCATTGCGTCAGGGATGTGTGCGTTTTTATACAATAATGCGCAAACTGCTGACAGAGTGGACTGTCCGTATATGATTCACTGTTGTCAGTTAGATGTGCCATCGTATCGTGTTGTTTACTAACACTTAGTTGTAAGGACAATGTTGCTAACCCTATGTGAGTCTTTGCTCGAATTTGAATGATTATAATCTAAGTTTTTAGTGAAAGGAAACAATAAATTATGGTTTACTTTCAATAAACTTTTGAGACCATCCATGTCTGAATAATTTCGCAATGTGTTAATTTGATGCTGGTCCCGCCAACAGATGAATAAATTAAACAGATAAGATTTATCTTCAACAAGTTAATAAACCACCTAGTATAGGATAATTATGCCCATGATACGATTCAAAATAAAAAAATTAAAATATTTTATTTCACATAAACCTACATATATGGTCACTTATGAAACGTCAGAAGCTAGGTGCACGGTTTCAATTGGTCGTTTCCTATGGAGAAGAGCCGGCAAGAAACTCCACGGTTACTCTTTTAAAAATAATTGGCTTTTACAATATTTTCAAATTACAGTAGGTATAGGAGCACAGCGTAGGCCTGTCAACAAGTACCAGGTACTTGATAAAATAAAAAATGGTCTACAGACCTACAGTCTACACAGCCCACAAAGTCCTCACATATACAAAATAAAAGAATCTATCAGAAGGATAAATAAAAAATTTAGATTACTTTGATGAGTAGAAAAAACTGCAAATTAAAATGAACTTATATCTTCAAATCCTTCTATCGGCAAGTGTAGTGTGGGACAGCCCCAGCTAGATGGACCGACGACCTTAAGAAGGTGCCTGGGATGGACTGGATGCGGAAGGCAGAGGACAGGGTGTTGTGACGCAGCCTGGGAAAGGCCTTTGTCCACCTGTGACCTGCGATAGGCTAACTTGATTTACCTTCAAACTACTTAACTTGTAATCCTGTAATGTTTTAATCTAGATTTGACCCACAGCATATCATCAATCCTCCGAAGGTATTAATAATAACAGCCTATTATTGTACTGGTGCATGGCAAAGGCTTCTTCTCCACAGAGAAGGCAAGAGCAGTAATCACCACGCTGCCTCAAGATAGGTTGGTCATTTCAGACCTATATTAACTATAAAGTCCAGGTTTCCTTCACCAATGCCCAAGGTAAAGTCAGAAAATGCTTATGAAATTGAAAACGTCACATTAGAACTTGCCGGTTTTGAACCCGTAACCTCGTGCATGAGAGGCGTGGCCTTAAAACCACTAGGCCATCACGACACCATATTAGATATCTTTCCTAATTTCGCAAACATCTAGATTTTAACCGGTTCCCGTTATCACGTGAAGGCGGTTCTTCAAAACAAAACAATCTCAAAGTGTACAAGGTTTATGGATAATATAATTATGAAGAATAAGGAAAATTTCGCGTCCACCTCACCCTGACCAGATTACCTAATGTAGTGAGACCGCTACTTTATAAATGTAATGGACTTAAAGTGAGATTGTTGTTGATATTATAAATATTGTTAATTACTTCCCTTTTTCTTATTTTTGTAGTGGGTTTACTAAGTAGGTAGGTACTCTCGGGAAATTATTTGTTAAGGAAATTACACTCACACACATACACACAACATACATTTTAGTATTGAGTACCTTTGTACTCAATATGTCGTATCTGTATCAATTTTACTGTTCACAAATAATAAAATAAATCACAACTTTGGTCCCCAAGATACAGGCACCGCGCCGCCTAGTTTGGGGATCGCCGTAAAGATCCAAATGATGATCGCTAACAGTTACAGACAAGGTAATAATTTTAGCATTAGTTCAATAAATTTATTATTTGTTATAAATAAAAAAACACCCTTCGTCAGTTTTCCCAAAAATGAACAACTGCCATTCTGTCGTCAATATGATTTCATACAACTGTTGCAGAATAACAGTTATGATTCGAATATACGGACAATTAAAGTTGGTAAAAAAATTGCTTAAAAGTGGGCGTACGCACGAGCGGCACGCGTCAACGGCAGAGGAGACTGCAGCCGTCGAAACTTGTCGACGCGTCGTCGGTGGCTGCCATTGACAACATAGCATAATCAGCCTATAATGTTCCCACTGCTGGGACATACACCTCCTCTCATTGTGAGGGAGTGAGCCGTAATCCACGCGGGCCCAGTGTGGGTTGGTAGATGTCACATATCTTCCAATTTTTGGTTCTAGGACATGCCGGTTTCCTCACGGTGTTTTCCTTCACCGTTTTGAGAGCAATGGCGATGAAATAATTTATACTAAGTAAAGCGCATGTCTGGGTTCGAACCTACGACCTACAACTTGTAAGTCGCGGCCGTTACCACTGCTCAATGATAACGTGCCGCTCGTGTATTTGAGCACCGGCTGCAGTTGGCTCTGCCGATAACAAGTAATTTCGCTCACTTTACATTGTAGTCAATTTCTTGTGGAAGGGCTCGTCCGGGAAAATAGAAATAGCAGCCATATTTTTTCTTAGTTTTAAAGTAAAACGTGGAAACATCACGATAAAAAAAACAACCGACTTCCAAAAACGACACTACAAAGTGAAAAATAACTTTAATTTCGGAAGTCGGCGGGTTCGCATTTTCGTTGTTTGCCACCGACTTCCGAAATTAAAGTTATTTTTCACTTTATAGTGTCGTTTTTGGAAGTCGGTTGTTTTTTTTTTTTGGCAAAAAAGTTTTTATTTTTCACTTTTAAGTTGTAATTTTTACCAGTAATTTTGGTTTAAAAACCAAACTACTGAACCGTTTTTGATGAAATTTCTATGGGACCACTTCAGAAGTATCTCCTTTCGAATTTTGAAAATCGGTCCACAATTGGCGGAGTAATCGCGTAACAAACACACAAAAAAAAAACATACCGTCGAATTGAGAACCTCCTCCTTTTTTGAAGTCGGTTAAAAAGAAAATAACATAGTGTAGCGCAATAATATATTCAAAGAAAACTAAAAGATGACAGAAGGCACTGGCGTTGTACAGTCACGAGCACCAATATGTCAACACTTGGCAACTTTCGATTGCGATTTTTTGAGAAATAATGAATGCAACATTGTAATACGACACATTACATAAACCTATGGGTTCGTAACAACTTAAAATTTCCTTTAAAAATAAAGGAGTAAATCGCTTTTGAATAAAGCCGAGTGTATACACACTTTTGCTCGTGACTGTACGTAGGGATCTCATCATTTCAGCCGAAAGACTTCCACTGCTGAACATAGGCTTCCTTCAAGCATCGCAACCACCACCAGATTGATGATGATGATGGAAGCGTCTCCACCTAGACCGGTTCTGTGCTTCTCGCATCCAGCGAATTCCTGCAGCCTTCACGAGGTCATCGGTCCACCTTGTAGGAGGCCTTCTAACGCTACGTCTTCCGGTACGCGGTGGCTATTCCAGAACTGGACAGCCCCATCAGCGGTAGACACCTACTTCATTTTTATTCACGCGAGACAGTTATCAGATGATAAATTATTATAATACTAAAAATAGTTTGATCGATTGTTATACTCGCCACGTAACGAGTAACAATAAACAATCGATATACGTTATCGTTTGTCATGATTATTTATATAATACTAGCTACGCCCCGCGGTTTCACCCGCATAATTTTCGATCCCGTGGGAATATCGGGAATGAATGAATGAATGAAATGCACCGATCCCAGCGTGGTTAAACTAGACTCGATTAATTGAATGAACCCCAAGATTCGCAATAGCTCCTGTAGCCTCATGCTCATGGTGCTACTGCGACCATTGCATATCAAGGAGTAGACCGGGGGGCGCGGTAATTGTAGGGAAGACGTGCCGGTAGGAAAGGGTAGGATTTAAGACCTTACCGGATATGCATCATAGAGTAAGCATTGGACTAGTGGAGAGATGGGTGATATTTGTCTATGGATGGGTATGATAAGTATCCTATATGTTAATTCTGGTTTTATACCACCTGTGTGCTAAATTTCATCCAAACCCGCTCAGTAGATTTTGCGTGGAAGAGTAACAAACATAAATCCATCCATCCATACAAACTTTCACGTTTATAATATTAGTAGGATTAATTATGTTATGCAAAGTAAGATACCTATATGTATTGTTTGTGTAACCTTACACAAGGACATATTTATTTAATGAGTTATTAGTAACTAACCTTGCTTAGGTACATACTCGCCTTAAATCTACGAATATAATAATACCGAGGGGCTTGTGGCTAAGTAATAACAGCCGCGCGGATCGATCGGTCCGTGGATGGGTGACCATCTTCACATACCAAGACCCCTCCGTGCCTCGTCCCAGCTGTCATTCGTGGATCTTTGACAAACGTTACGAGTCGTCAGAAGCCCGAAAATCTGACAACCAGTCTTACCAAGGGGTTTCATATTACCCAGTAACTGGGTTGTGGAGGTCAGATAGGCCTATCTGACTACTGGTATTTAGCTGCACCCGGTCAGACTGGAAGCCGACCCCAACATAGTTGGGAAAAGGTTTGGCAGATGATGATCTATTATTGTCCGTTTGTACAGACGCCAGCAGGTTAAGCTACCCGAAACTGTCAAATTTTCCCAATAACCTTGAACCTTAATGCTTTAGCGATAAAGTTGAAAATCTATTAAATAAATTTGACAGATTGTAGTAGCTTGATGTGCGCGTGCCCTTATCTCAATTTATTTAGGGTCGGCACAACGTCTTTTCAAGCTCAAACTCAAAACATTTATTTCAAATAAACCATTTATTTAAGGCACTTTTGAATAGTCAAAGAGTCAGTTAGTTCGTCAGAAAGTTACTTTTGCCTCCATACTTCTTTCTTTATCAGCCGTCATCTCGATAGTCACCCCTTTCTAGCCATATGCTCTTTCACACAGTCCATTCATCGTTTCTTTGGTCTTCCCCTACTCATATAGCCATCCATATTCATACTCAAAACTTGATGACGTACCTACCAATGCGATATAAAAATCGTGTTCGTTTTACAGCATTTCCTTTCAGAATACATATTAAAAAAGCCGATAAATAAACACATGAATGGATTATCTTAATTTAGCAATAACTCTGTATTAGTGGGCTCAAATTATATATGTTTTTTTCTTTTCAGGGTGGGAAATCATCAAATGACCCCTCCCGCTCTGGGTGGAGCGAAAGGGAGTGTCAGACTCTTACTGACTAAAACCCACCCGTGTTCCTTCCTTAGCCCTTTATGTTCCAGGGCAGCGGTAACCCTTTCGGACGATCCCGCTACCCTGGCAGGACAAATTATACACTTCAATAAACAACAATACTTGGTGTAAAACAGACCTAATTCACAAAGCCGCTGTCTACATTATGTATTCTGTACAACAAAATAATGGTAACAAACAGTGTTTTCATAATCATTTAATCATCCATTGGAATTCTTACTAATTTCAAGTAATTAAATCACCAAGAAGATGCCTGTGCCCTGCTGTGGGACAATATTAAGTAGCTTATTATTGTAGCTCAGCCTATCCAGCAGTGGACTGCGGTAGGCTGAGTTGATTTACCTTCAAACTACTTGACTGGATCTCTAATCCCATAACGCCTTAATCCAGATTTTGACCCACAGCACACCGCTGGCGGCGAACCTCCAAAGGTAGCAGTCCACTGTTAATAATAACCACTCTATTACTCGTATTGTCCCACTACAGAACAAAGGCCTCAGCTCGCCGCCCGGTAAGGACCAGGCCCGGGTCGAAGGCGCGTTGTGTTCCACGCGCGCCTCAAAAAGATGTCAGCACGAACTGATGAGGTCCGCTAGGGCCGATGACTGCCAGGGCCGCGGGTTGTTCGAATGAGTTACCGTGGCCCCTGGCATAGGCAACTGAAGGATCACGGGTGGGTTTTAGTCAGTCCGACACGCCCTTCCGCTCCGCCCAGAGCAGGAGGCGTCATTTGATGATTTCAGCGCAAAGGTCTCCTCTCATACAAAGAAGGCACAAGCATTAATCACCAATATTTCTCAAGACGGGTTGCGACTTCAGACTTATATTATAAGTCCAGGTTTCCTCACGATGTTTTCCTTCACCAATGTCAGTAGTATCCAAGATAAACTTAGAAAGTGGCGCCGATTCCCTTGTTCACAAACTAAACTAAATTTAAGTTCAATGCATCTTTTTCTTTCTATTTCATTTAGAAAAGGACAGAAGATAAATATTAGTTTAGTCCTGTCAAACTAGTCAGCGCCTGACGTAAATTGACGTATTTTTAGCAGCCATGTTTTTAATCACGTCTAATCTGTCTATGGAATATCTTAATTTGACAGGAGTAAAATAATATTTTATCTTCTGTCCTTTTCTTAAGGAAATAGAAAGAAAAAGATGCACAGAACTTAAATTTAGTTTAGTTTGTGAACAAGGGAATCAGGGCCATTACCTACTTTCTAAGTTTATCTTGGTTCATATAAATTTAAAAAGTTACATTTGTTCTATGTGTCAATTATTTTATCATCAATGCTGTCATAACTGTGAAGGAAAACATCGTAAGGAAACCGGCATGTCCTAGAACCAAAAATTCGAAGACACGTGACATCTACCAACCCGCACTGGGCCCGCGTGGTGGATTATGGCCTACTCCCCCCCCTCACAGAGAGTAGGCCTGTGTCTCAGCAATGGGAACATTGTTAGGCTGATTATGCTGTTTGCATTGGTTCTTGTCCGGATTTGAACCCGCCACCCCGTGCATGAGAGGCGAGGCCTCAACCACTGGGCCATCACAAAAATATATCAAACTAACGTTTTTAATATAAGCAATACCCAGCTGCGGCCGCTATGTATAAAAGCACCCACTTACTTATTCAATCTTTTAGTGAAATCGAATTTTAAAAATGCACTTCGTTCGTTACATTCGATCACGATCCATTTATCTTACATAGCTTTTAGAATAATATATTAAAGTGTAAGTTCGTAAATTTTTGCGTCCAGAAATAAAGCACAGACAGACTAAACCACAGATAATATAAATAGAGACATAAACACTTGAAATCCGGTACGTAAACACGGATCTTCTTGAGAGGAATTGTATTCCTATTATTTAACTAGAAGCATCAAAATAGATTAATTTTATGTTTATATTATATTCAGAGGATTTAAGAGACGGTTCCATGAAGATGAAAAACAGGGTCTAGCTGTGCAATATTTCAATAGCTTTGACATAGGTATCTGCCACCGAGATTATGCTGCAAAGAAATAGTTGTGAATAATCAAAAAAAAGTGCAGATTTTTTTTTCTGTAATTACCAATATTACAAAAAAAAAAAATCCTGAAAAGAGCAAGAATTTCAAGTATATTTCACATCTTTTTCTTTAGTTAAAGGTGATTTTTGATAACAACTCATGTCGACCTAGAACTTGCTCCATGTTACACTAAATCACTACCGTTGCATGCGTTTTTAATCAAGAAAGTCAACATAAAGTAGACACATGTCATGAACTACAAGTCAAGTCTTGTACACACGGCTACACATCAAATTACACATTTCCAGTTTTAGCTGACCTCGCATTGTATAGGTTTTTCGTACAATCAAAAGTCAACTTATACTGGTTATTTATAGCTTGATGTGTAGCCGTGCGTACCTTAAATGGAACTTTGCTTTTGTTGCAAGTATCAATGTACAATTTGAGCAACCTGTAGGTAGGTCTCTTGCAGCTAAGGAGACTTTCGCTCAAGCAGAGGTTTTAAACATCTTGCAACCATCTCTGGTGGAATTTCGAATACTTATAGCAATCCATATTCAAAATTCAAGTAGCTTGAATGTAGACTATGGAGCACTATATTCGACATTCACGCAGTGATTCAAGTATTGTCACAGTATCGTTAAGTGACTGCTTAGCTAGAAATTAAGGATTCACTTGGATTTAAAAAAATTGATTTTAAAAAAAATCATTATAATATTTAACTGTCTCTGAAAATTGTGTTTACTTTCGGATAAAGCGTAAACTAGGCGAATAGTCTATCGCAGACGTTAGTGCTTAACTAGCTTTCTTTTTTTAAACTTTATTTATTTTTATGGTTTTCTTTCTGACCTTATTTTGTTTTTGTTATGGTACTGATTTAAAGAAGCAGTTGTAAATAGCGGTTTAGGTAAGTTAAAAATTATAAATGGCACGTTTAATAACTAGTTCAGCAGTTAAAATTAAGCAGTAAAGTAAACAAAAATGAGTAATAAAAAATAATGAAATGGATCAGTGAATATATAATTGAGCAGGAAAATAATTATATGGGCGGTAAAAATTATTGAACGAGCGGTTACGTGTGGGCATATATTTAAAATGTTTGGTTTTGTATTTAAAAATTATGTTTCTGGCACTCGCCGGCCGCTACCGCGGCACCGCACCGCTCGCTTCGCTCGCTCGGCTCGTGCGTTGTGTGGTCACAGTTCTAACCTAACCTAACCTAGCTGTTTCGATGTAAAAAAGGTATATGCGTGTTACTAACCGACTAATTGATTTTTTATTACTGTCCATGTTTTACTGTGGCAATAATTAATCAACCGCCATTAAATTAAATAACTGCTCAATATGTTTTTCAACTGATCATAATAACATCTCGAATATTTAAATAACAGCTCAAAAAATTAGTTACCTTTTGTTATTAACATGTAAGAATTACTAAGCATTTACGAAGTAGTTTTGTTAATAATGTTTTTTGCCTTTATTGTGTTACAATTATATTTTTGTGGCCTCCTACAATTTTTACACATTGTTAATAAGTAAATTAACTGTCACTGATAATTTTTAATTGTTTATTTTTTTAACATTTAGAGATAAAGCGTAAACTTTACGCGAAAGTTTACCACAGAAGTCAGTGCTTAACTACTTAGCTTTCTTTTTTAAAATTTTATTTATTTTATGGTGTTTTATCAATTTCTTTTTCTGAAAAACGTTTAATTACTAAGCATTTACGAACTAATTTTTGTGCAATGATTTTCCTTGTTGATTTTTCATTGTTATAAGTACTTAAGTAATTTTATAAATATGAAATAAAAAGAAGATTTTATATAAACGCCAAATATAAATACGAACATAATAATATAAACAAACCCAATACAGAAACAAAGTGTCGTTATAACTAACAATACTAATAACTACAATTACGTCGAAAGTTTTCCGAACTGTTACAAGAATGTGCCGAAGAGAAAATTAAGTTATTACCTACTTAGTGAAACTTCGTCCTTAAACTTCGAGACTCATAACTAAGCATCACAACGGGAATAAATAAAAATTAAATAAAAGGCAGTAACACACATTGTTAACCCGTAAATATCAAAGTGATTTTATGTGCGCTCAATACGACGTGTTTATTTTTAAATGAAAGCTCTTTTGATGTTTATTTCATTACAATGTAAATTATTTTGTGGTCAGTTTTTATTTTAAAGTTGATTACAAAAAGCGTTCGGAATATTTTGTGTGAAGTCGTAACCGTCTCAAAAACAAAGTTTTAAATTAAGTCGCAGAGTGAAATAACTTTTAAATGTGTTAATTATTTTTAAAGAACAATATTTTAATTTTATATACTACCTGCCTAAGTGCATTTTAAAATTACCGTATATTAAAACAACAACTTTATAACTCAAGGAGTTCAGGTAACATAAAATTGATCATAGAGGTTTAACTGCAACGTTCTTAGTAAATTAAATACTTAATTATAATTACTTACACTTTGCCGCCTTGACTTCGAAGTAGTTGTATTCACTGCTCAAAACAACATGGCCGGTCCAAACTCACAAATAAACAAACAAAAAAACTATTTTAAAACTTCACACTTTCGCGAAAAAACAAAAAAAAAAATTCAGGTACGAAAAAAGATGAACAGTCATAAACTCTTTGGTAATTTTAAGTCACGTCGCTGTGGAACATTGTTTCGATTTTTGAAAATATTATTTAAAGTTTCCGAGCGCGGGAATCTGCCAAGGGCTACAGGCGCGTTCGCTCGCAACCGCAGTTAGTCGACAAGTGAAATGAACGACGAACGCTCCCGGTTCGTCACTATCAAACGCTATCCCATCTTTTTGCAACCGTTGCGTGTCAGTCAATTAAGGAAGATTACACTTAGATTGAATGACCGTTTTAAAATCAGAACCCTAACGGTTAGTGCCATTCTTTTTGTATTTCGATTCCTTCAGCTGTCCTTTCCTTTGGCATATCCAGGTTAAGTGTCCTCTTTGAACGTCAACATTCTTTCATTAATAAGATTGCATTTCCTTTACCTACCACAATGATTTTTCTTTTGGGTTTATTTTCGCTTGCACAGAAAGCTGCAAAGCTACAATAGTGGGGATTCTCGGCGGGATTTAATTAAACGGGGGCGGTTTTAAGACGTTGTTTATTTTCATTCATTTATTCTAATAGAATTCATGGCATTCCACCTGTATACTTTTAATTCTGTTCTTGATCGCTGTTTGTTGAACTTTATTTTGCCCGTAAAATATTGCTTGTTATTGTTAGTCTGTAAGTTTATTTCTTTCATTGTACTGTTTAAGAAATTTCATTATAGTTTTCGCACTACATTTATAAAGTATTCGGAAACGATTTCTTATGTTGAATGTTCTAAGAAGGTTTTGTAAAAGACTTTTTATATCGTTTCTAGTTTTGACACAATAAATCAGTTCGTCAAACTTGAGATATATGAGCATGGGTTCAATTCCTGGGTCGGGCTAAGTGGTATTAGGTTTTTTCATCTGGAATTTCTCAGTAACAGAGTCCTGAGTCTGGAGAGTCCTGAGCCTGGATTTCTGGGTGGCAATAGACTGGCCCCGTATTACATGGGACTGAAACATATCTGGCGAAACGCGGGTGTACAAACTCAAACTCAAATCATTTATTTCAATTAAACCATTTCAGGCACTTTTGAATTGTCAAAATTAAATTGTCGGTCAGTTGGTCAGAAAGTTGAAGCTAGTTGCCCATTCCAAAACGTAGATCTCTGTGGAGAAGAACGGGCAAGAAACTCAAGGACTATAAGTAGGTACACTACTATAAGTAGGTACACCTCTGCATAACTCTTCGGGGAATAGAGTCGTCATGTTGTTTCAGTTTTAATTACTTAAATAAAGGCGCGAGGAATTTGGCAAGTTTGATTAGTTCTAAGTTCTAAGTAACCCTTCTCACCTTTTTGGAAACTACATGTTATCGTACTGTAGGTAAGGCTTACTTTAATTCACCTTTTGAATAATTCTGTCTGTATTAGTTGGGTCTAGAACCTTTCGTTGGTCTTAATTTAGTTTTGGTAGGTTCGTGGTGATCCAGAAAGAGATATTATTATACCGGCTGACTTCTTTTTACAGTCTGGACCAAAATGGTGAATGGAGTAGAAGCCTATGGCACAGAAATTTTTTTTTTTTTTAATATAATCTTTTTGTTTATTACATTCAGTGCTTTGATTGAAGCTGGCCGATGGCTTCAATCAAAGGATTGAAGGTCGCTACGAATTCATTGATAATTTCGGCGTGTATAGTAGTGTGCCTTAAAGTTGAATTTTTACATTATTTTTCGATTTGTTTGTTTGGTTTTTTTTTTGTTTTAGTATGACAAGTTTAATTCAAATAAATAAGTTAAGGTTAATTTAGTTTTAGGTTTCTGAAAAAATAGAGAAATCTCTTTTTTCCATAACTCCGTTCACCTTTTATAATCTGATTTTGTCCAGACGATGAAAAGTCTGCCGGTATATGACCGCGTAGCAAGTGGCGCCGTCTAGTTTTGATCCGAAGTAACTAGGAACCACTACAGAGGTCGGATAATAATGACACTGGCTGCTGACTGTCACTCTAGCAGAGTGTCGCATCGATGGTTGCATGGCAGCTGTCTTCTGATGACAGATGATGTTAGGGGAACCGCTCTCGTACCAGGTCCGTGACAATCTGCTATACTTCGGCACAATCCTGATGATTCTCAAACTGCTGAACCACTAATATGATGACCACTGCTGGTAATGGATTTCCTGCGCCTATACTTATACAGGATAATTTTTTATTCAGTGCGTAAATTTTTACAGGGTGTTCTACCCATGAATATGAACAACATTCACTATGGGACCATCTCTGAAATCACGAAAAAAAAATCAGCAGATTCATACATTTTGGTCGAGTAGGTATTGAACTTTTATAAGAAACAGCTGATTTTTTTTTTGTGATTTCAGAGATGGTCCCATAGTGAAAGTTGTTCATATTCATGGGTAGAACACCCTGTGAAAATTTACGCACTGAATAAAAAATTATCCTGTATAGATATAACTTCATAACACCATCAGTATTATGTAAGTAAGTACCTAGACAAAACTCAAACCATTGACTCCAAATAAATTAATTACAGGCACTTTTGAATTGTAAAGGGGTCGGTCAGTCAGAAAGATGAAATGACCAGTCCCTAGTAAAAGTAATTGCTAGGTAAGTAGGTATTACAGCAACGTTTAACTAAATAAGATTGAAGCTATTTGCAACATAAAATGCTACTTGGAATTAAAAGAGTGTCCGTGGAGTTTCATGCCCGTTTTTCTCCATAGGTACCTACTACGCTTTGGAATGGGCAACTAGCTTCATCTTTCGGACTGATCGACCCCTTGACATTCTAAAGTGCCTGTGAGACCTTTTTCGCGTTCGGTATGGGTTATCCTAAATAACTCGGAGTTAACCACTAACTCAGGGTTAATTAAATAATTCATCTTGCGCCACCAAAAGTTACAAGGTAAACCTAGAGTTAAACTTTAAAATAATAAATCCACCGATTTGGGAGAGTTAAGTCGCTAAACTCTGGGTTAGTGTTAGGAATGTCAAAAAAAAAAAACATTTTGAGGTACCGCTGATAACTTATTTTGTAATTTATATTATTTATATATTTTTTATTTTTTATTCGACGTTATAGTAATTCAAAATTTAATATTATATCAGCAGGCAATGTATTCATAAACTCATATAAAAATAAATACAAATTTTAAAAAACCTTACGTACATTATAATTTTCCATATCTGACGTTTCGTCAATCATTAACTAAATCTCCATTGAAACCGCATGCAATACGATTAAAATGAAATGTTATAAAATTCAAAGACAAGAAAGTATTACGTATCATAATGTATAAAGAGATGGGTATACAATTTCCGTTCGTTCATTTTTGGTCGGATTACATATCAGGGCACAGACAATGCAATTCTATTTTATGTTTCGTCGCTTGAACTGCAATGTTCCCAACTCAAAAATAGAATGTCAGACGTCAATATTATTCCATGAATAAAAGTTATCTGTCGATTGAGAAATCAGCCCTTAGTTACATAACTCTTACGATACGATACACAACTAACTATTTATACTACGTACTAAATTAAATGACTAACAAACTATTTAGCAATTTAGACTTGTATTTATTTGAACTTTTCGCAGACAAAAATGGTACGAAGGCGGACTAAATGCCTTAGGCATTCTCTACCAGTCAACCAAGGGTGAAAAGTTTGTGATCTCTTTTGACGTACTTAATATGCTGTTATTATGAATTTGTATTTTTATCGATATATTCAGAAGTCCAGGAAACAATCCCTAAAATTACCCATGGACCCAGCAATGAGTCGACCCACCGGGACCACGGAGTGTGGTGAAGAGATTATAAACTGTATAAACTTTAAACTCCAAACTTTAATTACCTCGTTGATTTGCCGTCAGAGCGAGAGGTTCTTAGTTCTATTCCGTGTTCGGGCAGTGTTTTTGGGTCTTGCCTGAATTCTAAGTAATTCAAGTTCTCTGGGGCGGCTGGCTGATTACGTTCCTTTTACTATTTTGTTTTCCTTGTCTATAACAACTTTCAATCTGATTTGCAAAATTGGAGCGATCAAGTTCGATTCAAATAAACGCGTTTAGTAAAACTCAGGTCATGTTTTGCAACTATTTTATTGCAAACGTCCGCACAATACGGCCGTCAAGATTAAAATCCCCGCGCTCGCCGAGTGTTGCCTGGCTCATCAACGATTCTGACGATTCCTCAAATCGATTATAACTACCGTTAATTGGTTGATTTAGAATAGAATCAATAGAAATACTCTTACCACTCTCTCTGTTTCTCTCTGTTTCCTTATTGTTTTTTCTTTTATTTTTATTTAATTTTATATTTAATTATTTTAAATGTCCGATTGGGTCTTTCTAAACGCACGACGCACTCGCAAAAGGCAGAATTGTGTGGAAAAGAGAGAGAGAGGTCTTTGCCTTTGACAATACAGGCTAGTTAGTTAGTATTAATTGCTATTAGAAATCATAAGCCTTACACGTGTTAGACAGTATCGGAAGTGCCTTTCATTTGATGTGTTGTGCTAAAAGTTTTGTTGTAGCCGACTTCCGGATCTAGTTAAAGATAATCAATATATTTATTGTAGGCATAACAAGCAATTTCCTATCAAACTGGTTAACATCCTTTGAGCTGCAATAATTTAGGCTGTGATTATAGAATAACAACAATATTAAGTGTAGATTAATTAAGTTGCTATTGAATCAGCCTTTTACAGGGGACTTTGGCCATGGAGTTTAGCAACTCATTTACCGAAAATTACGTAACTGAATTTTATTTATTATTAAAATAGTTTGCTAGTTGTTAGTTAATGAAAGTAAACGAGGCCAAAGGAGTGTGTAAGGATCTCAAGAGGAGTAGTAGGTGACGTTATGTAGTTTCTCCCTACCCCCATGGGAAGAAGTCGTGAGGTTTTGTATGTATGGAGGTTTATGAATGTGGTTGTAGAGTAGAAGTGTTTGCCAATGTTAATGTTAACGTATTAAACTACTACAAAGTTTATTTAAATAATATTATTATGCTTTTTAAATTGCCTCATACTTAAAACACATCGGGCTGAAATTACGACTTGTAATTTCCAGCAAGTATGCTACGCTTGGGAGCAGTGGTGTACCAATGGAAACGCCCGCGACTCACAAGATATACATTGTAGGTTCGAAGCCAGGCAGACACTTATATATATATATTGTGTAAATTATTTCATCACTACTGCTCTCAAAACGGCAAAAAAAACATCGTGAGGAAACCGGCATCTCCTAGAACCAAACATTCGAAGACAGGTATCATTCACCAACCCGCAGTGTGTCCCGGCCCGTAGACCCGCGTGGTGGATTACGGCCCACTCTCAGAGAGAAGGCCTGTGACCCAGCAGTGGGAACATAATAGACTGGTTATATTATGTCGATATGCTTACCCTAATTATGTCAGCCGTAAAATAGTGTATGAGTGTATGGATAAGTGTGAAAGCTTTCCCACCTTACCTTCTGGCAGATTTTAACCGGTTTATCCATGTACCTATCCGCTACCGGGTATCCATCGTGGGCTAACCGACGCAGCCTTGGCCCTTTGTACACACACGTTTTTCTTGCCGTGAAAATCTACGTTTTTTTCGCCGTGTGTAGGCACGGTCATCATCGTTGTATGGAATACTATGGAAGCTTGTTGACAGACATGGTTTTACCACGGCGCGGTTTATATAGGTACCATATACCGGAAAGAAACCGTGCCGTGTAAGAAGGGCCTGAAAGTGTGAGAAGGGGCATCGGGTCACAAAAACAACGGCTTTCATGTTCCACATTCCCCAAAGGACATGTTAAAAAGTATTGGTAACGTTTCAGACTCACTCTAATAATGAATAAATTAAATCCCATGTGATGGGGGCAAAAAACCCGATGCCATTTCCTGGTAATAATTATTTATGAAACTTTGGATCGATTGCAAGTCTGACAACCAGTCTTACCAAGGAGTATCTTATTACCTAGTCACTGGGTTGTGGAGGTCAGATAGGCAGTCGCTCCATGTAAAATGCTGGTTTTCAGCTGCATCTAGAGAGACTGGAAGCCGATCCCGACATAGTAGAGAAAAGGCTCGGCAGATGGTGATGGATATATTATAATTAAAACATAGCTACATTTCTTTTTGAGAAAGCCTCGTTCCACTGAGAGATAAAAATGTCCCGCAACTTGTGTCGCAATATCCCTGTCCCTTTAAATGGCCATTCCACGCTTGACGTGAATGTAGATGAAAAGATCCTTCAAACGAGTTTCGTGGCGTTCATATTGCAGGCCTTGCCGACATCGCTGGACATTTATCGTCTTGTGAGAAAGAAGCTACAGATACCGCTCTACAGTCAGTCTCAAGAAGACATGCCTATACATCGATAAGAATTCATTTGATTATCTACAATTTGTGACCCCCTAATACTGTATCAATGTGTAACTACAATTAAATGAATCACGAATACGAATATTATGGAACAAAGGTGGTAACCAGTTAAATAAATGTTATTTTTGAGACTGACTGTAGCCGACTCTCCTAACCATGCAATTAACCTGTTAGGGGGAAAATGATGGCTGCAGAAGCGATACTGAATCACTAAGTAGTGAATCGGTTATGTCGCGCGTTACAAATGCAACAAACGGCCAAACGTTGCGATCACGGTTATCTATGGTTGCGATGCAGGCGCGCGATGACGAACCGCGCTACGGAATCGCTGCATAAAGTCGACCTTCCTGAGCAGTCAGGTAATCACATTTGCTAATTCGTAGGTACTGAGTAACATACATTTCCAATAGGCAAAATTGAACTGTAATAATACCACTGACTCTGGTTGTTCCTACTATAACCAGTAGGATTAGCCAGAGTCAGTGGTCTACTATCAGTGACCAGTAAGATTAATTAAAGCATATAATATGTGTAAAATTCTAGGGTTGGGCTCATCATCTGCCTAGTTTTTTCCCAACTATATTGGGGTCGGCTTCCAGTCTAACCGGATTCACCTGAAAACCAGTATTTTATATGGAGCGACTGCCTATCTGACCTCCACAACCCAGTTACTGGGTAATACGATACCCCTTGGTATATGGTTGTCAGAATTGCGGGCTTTTGACTACCCGTAACGACTGTCAAAGATCCGAGTATGACAGCCGAGACCAACGTCCCGAAGCGCGGCAGGGCCACGGTATGTAAAGATGGTCATCCATCCATAGACCAACCGCGACAAGCGTAGGTTAACCTAATCGATCGACCTGTGCGGTTGTTATTATTTAGCCATAGGCCCCTCCTAAGGTTGGCCTATCAATCTTAATATTTATTGACAGCTATGTCATAATGATAAGTGTTTATAATTATATCTTGTTAGTAAAGTAATTGTTAGACGTACTTACCTACATAATTATATTTAAGCCCCGCAACTAGCTAACTACATAGTAACTATGTAGTAGAATCAACTTACTCGTGTCATTTATAATAGGCACTTTATAAATGGCACGAGTAAGTTTATCTAGCCGAGATTATTTAATATTTGGGGCTGAGTGATTTTCTATCAAAATCGCGTCCTGAGGCGCAATTCCCGTAATTTTAGAACGTAGGTACCTACGCATTCTAAGATAATAAAATTATTAATTAAATTTCACGGACAATAGTAGGCGTTTCGAACCGACATACTATCCAACTAATAAATTAGCGAACTAATGAGCAATCGCTGTAGGGATTTTCGCAACAGGATTTTTCGCACAAACGTTACATCGCACCAATAAAGCATCGATGGAATAAAACATCGTACAAGTGAATTATCGAAACACCATGTTCAATATAATAAAAATCGAATCATCAACTTTCGAAATCTAGTAGGGAATCCTATAGAAAGTATCCAGACAGATGGGCCAAAGTCGTCACATAGTGGGCGCCTGAAGACGGGCGTCGCTCGTCACCGAGGCGGGTCTAAGAAGCGATGGGGTGAAGAATCGTTCCTAAAAAAAAATGGAAAAGTATGAGAGAAAGAGAGAGAGTATGAGGGAGACCTTTGCCTAGCAGTGGAACAATATATACTCAATTTATAATAGCATTAGAAAAAAGAGGCTCGTAGAAGCAGGAATGCCAAACATTTTATTTCAAAGTTATGATAAAGCAACTGGCGAAATTAAAATTTTCTTGCGTTTTTTGCAATTTGCAGGTCAGTGTAAGGTTGTATCTTAATCAAAATAATATGATGCGTGACAATAAGAAATATGTAGGTAATAATACAATTTTAACCTTAAAAATCACCAATACATCCCTTTAAGTTAGAATTGCTCCGGATTCGTCTGATTTCGCGGGCTACTGCAGCGCATCTACCTTATTATTTAAAATTGTTTTAACAAATTATGCTTTATTTATAGTAACGTCTTCATCACACATTACAAACTTACAACAAAATGAATGAATGAAACAACCGATCACAATGATGTTTTAAAAATTAAGTATAATGGAAATAATAATCATTTTTTAAATATTTTATTTTAAATAACAACTTACAACACAATACGTTGGTGACATTTCTTTGTCTTCATCATCTAATTTAGTTACTATCATCTGATGATGAAGATGAAGAAGTTTCACCAACGTTAATTTTTAAATTCGGTAGAATTATAGCGAAACGAATAACGTTCCAGGTATTGTTCATCCCTGCTTCTTTTAGGTTTTTAGCATTGACACTGTAATTTTAAATTGGAGTTAAATAATATAAATAAATGAAAGCCACATAATTTCATAAGATAAATAGATAAAATGGTTACAAGTAAGTGTGACAGCTGCTGTAAAAATAGATCATAATAAATTTTGAGTCTATCGTAATGTAACAATGTTTATTGTACTTTTGTTACAAAGTGTGCATTAAAAATAACCTTTTTTAACTTCTTTCTAATGCTATTGTAAATGGACTATAGGTTGGCGGAAAAAAAAAGTAAGTAAAAATTGAAAGTCCTAGACGAGGCCAAAAGGGTCCTACCTCAGTCAGTAGGTCTCTATCAACATCTGAGTCAACACATAGTTCGACTTCTACTCAAATTTCAAATGTTCCCCCGGATGGGTGCACCGCGAAATCAACTTCCTTATATATTATATTGATCCGACCAAGAGAAACTGACAAACCACTGACCCGTCTCACATTTTTCTAACAAACGCACATCGCATCAACAACATCGAAAACAACTTATATCAACAACAACATTCACCACACATCATAACTTTCCAAATAATAATAAAACACATGATATATGTCTCAATAACAGTAATCCAATAAATATTTTCATTTATGTCTTCATTATAATCATTATGGAGTGTCAAGTAATTTCTGAGTGGATAAAAAATCTGTAGTTTGTTACTTTTATTGCCCATGGCCTTACTGAAACAGGAGTGCTATAAACTTTTTAGTGTTTATGTAACTTGTTTCTGTCAAAAGCTATATAAAGTTACTTTCATGTTGATCTTTATTAATATTTTTAAGGTCGATTTTAAAGATAAATGTATACTTCACTATTCTACATTATATTTCCCCGAAAGGTCCCAACGAGACTCATAATTTTCTATCCAAAGAATAAAAATTACAAGAGAAAAAAGATTTTTTTATATACCTACCTAAAATATTTATGCAATATGAGACGTCACGACTTTTTTAAATTTTTTATTCATTCACTCTCAGCTGTTACGAGTAATTTATTTCATTGTGCCCTAAAACATAATAAGATACATCGAAAGGAACTTCTTTCCAACCGGGTGTCGCGTGACAACTCTCGACTTTTTTTACTGATATTTCAGAACATTGAACGAACAAGTACACGAGATAATGAACCCTCACGATCAAAAACCCTCTAATTTACGGGATCATCGAACATAAGAGAGTCTCTTGAACTCCGAAATTCATTAATCTCTTGAACGATGTACCTATCTCAGTACTCATGAGCTTATGAGATATTAACCGGGAAGTAAGGAAGATAAATCTTTCGGAAAAGATTATCTGGCTTGTGTGCGAAAATAAGATGTGATGACCTTTATAACATTTTAAGTCTTTTGAACGTGGGTGTGTAAGCCGACGGCCGATTATCATCGGTCCTACAGTAAGTCGGTGAGAATAGAACGAACATCTTTCGTTTTATTCTCACCGACTTACCATTACCTTTGTTAATAGGTATTACCATTGCTAATAGGTACAAGAGTCAGCCTGGAAAAGAGGACAAGAATTTATTTGACTGTCTACAATTTATGTTCCATATCACTATATCATCATTTCAGCCGAAAGACGTCCACTGCTGAACATAAGCCTCCCCCAAGCACCTCCACTTCGACCGGTCCTGTGCTTCTCACATCCAACGGGTTCCTGCGGCCTTCACAAGGTCGTCGGTCCACCTTGTGGGAGGCCTTCCAACGCTACGTCTTCCGGTACGCGGTCACCACTCCAGAACCTTTCGGCCCCCATTGGCCATGTGTTCTGCGAGCAATTTGACCTCCCACTGCCACTTAAGTTTGGCAATTTTTCGGGCTATGTCGGTTACCTTAGTATCTTTTCATTTTTGATTCGACCACGCAGGGAAACTCCAAACACTTCTACTATATCAATATTATTACTATATCAATGTGTAACAATTAAGTAACAACTATACAATTCAATAAATAAATATTTGTTACGGCCGCGAATCTAATTTACTGACCCTTTCGCCTTAAGCCCCATTTACACGATGCAAGTTTCTTGCTTCATCAACATCTACCTAGCCTCTCCCAACTATGCTGGGGTTGACTTCCAGTCTAACCGGATGCAGCTGAGTACCGGTATTTTACATGGAGCGACTGCCTATCTGACCTCCACAACCCAGTTACTGGGTAATACGAAACCCCTTGGTAAGACTGGTTGTCAACTTTCGGGCTTCTGACGACCCGTAACGACTGTCAAAGATCAAGAATGACAGCGGGACCAACGGCGTAACTCGCGACTTGCCACCGACTATTGTCTCACTCGAGGAACGTACAAAAAATTGTAAGTCCCATATTTGATAGCTGACTGTTCATATAACACCGCACCGGCGAGATCTCCGTCAAATAAACAACACGTATTTAATCGCTTCCTCGACTCGCTTCTCGCTAATCGCCGGCAGTGGTACAAGTGCCTTAGGTTGAAAGTTTAAAACTAACTAGCTGGCACATAGACAAATACCTTGTAATCTTATGACGCGTAATTAAGTGACAAGTGCTACCTTAGTGTGATAAAGCGATTTCGAGGTCGACTAACCCTATCTACTATTAAAATGACTAAGACCTCAAGGTCTTTTGACGTATCAACAACACGAAACAAGCTTTGTAAACAGCTAAATAACAAGTTTAGGCACGTTAACAAAATATGCGTTAAGCCCTAGTCCTTAAGACCAAATAAGATTACGTCTTAATCGAATTTAGTCCTAGATCAAAGAAACAAACTTAAAACAAAAAGCAATGTAGAAATTATGTAAAGTCTAGGAGACAATAAGTAACCAGAGTCGTCGGATTTAATTAAATTAATAGAAAATAAACAGGCCGTTTATCAATATAGTTTAGTTTTTTTTTTTTTTTCGTTCGAAAATATCCATTGGTTTCTTACTAAACTTCAACTATATCCGACGACCCTGGTTACTTATCTCTTTTGTACCTACTGGGGAATAGATAATAAAATAATAAAATACCTATTCTATTTTCTATCTCAGGTAAGGTCTTTACACGTAATTTCCTTGAATGTTTCCACAATTGCCTAGCGGCTTAGGAAACCGGGAAAACGTAATGGAAGTTAAGGCACGGTTAGAAGCAAATCTTAATTTTTTAATTGACAGAAGCGGATCGCAGCATCAAATAAGATTCAAAACAGCGATGCGTTTGATGTTATTTGAATCGCATGACCACCAAAATAAAAGTAATTATGCAATTTTCGTCCCAATCGTCTCATGCAATTTCCTTGACATTAAAGCCGGCTCTATCTAATAATACCAGCGCTCAGCATCATGCTGAGATAGGAGCCTTTTGGCCTCGTATAGGAATTTCTGTATCATTTTTCTTTTTGTTATTTAAGAAAAAAAAAAATATTTCGAGTCGCAATAAATACTTTTTCTTTCTTTCAATTTTAATTAAATTAAAAAATAAATGCTCGGCTCTTAAAATAATTTGTAGGTATTTCTTTAGTTTTGAGAATTATGGGACGAAAAAAATATTTTGACCTCTATCTTAAGATTGGTTTATTTACACTGTTTTATTTTTAACAAATATTTTTGATTAAGTCTTTTCTTTGAACATGTCTGGCTTTTAATATACTATTACGCCTAACTGTGCGACAAAAAACATCGTATTACGGTGGCATACTTTTGGGTAGCGCCTTAACAAAACGTGACAACTTTATTGTTAGGCCCTCCGAATTACATTCAGTAAACGAAAAAGTTTCAATTTGCGACAGCACCAACTTTACGTTCAAATAAACAACAACTTTTCATCTCGCCTTTTATCTGCACCATTTTGCAAAACATCATGCAATTTTGTTCAATTTCATATTTTTACAGTCCATTCGTTGATATGAGACGCGTAAACTGCATTCAGAAAATGACTAAAGTTTTAGTATCTAACGCAAAGTCGTAAAGTTGGAGAAACTTATAAGTTTAATAATATGTTAGGCTAGGCGATAAAAGCCTAACAAGATGGATGCCCATACATAAAGATGAAAGGATTTTTTATTAGTAATAAAGATAAATATTCCTGAATACACAAGCCTACTCCATATTGCAAAAGCCTTTTTGTATTTCATTAACATACGAGTAACATCACCCCTTGTTAAGCCGAAAGGATTTGCAGAACAGCACCCTTTTTGCGAAACACACAATCAATCTCAATCTGAATAATTTTAAAGAATATTGCTTATCCATTGCTCCATATGATCGAAAAATGTGTCTGCTCAACAACGTAAATAACGCAATGAACGTTGTTGAACTGTCATAATGTAACCCATTGGTACTGATAGTGTATTACGCAATTGCCCTTCAGGACATAACTGGCGAAATGTACCCACATTTCGCCAGTTATGTCCTGAGGGGGGGTGTACCTAGTTCAGCCGAACTAGGTACACCACCAAGTAGTACACACTATATTGCCAGTTATGTTTGAAGTCCCATGTACAGACGCCAGCAGGTCAAGCTACCCGAAACTGTCAAATTTTCCCAATCAATCTTGAACCTTAATGCTTTAGCGATAAAGTTGAAAATCTATTAAATAAATTTAACAGATTGTAGTAGCTTGATGTGCTGGCGTCTGTACCTAACAGGGGGCGAGCCTATTGCCATCAACCGAGCACAAATCCAGACTTCGGGCTGCTACTGAGAAATTCCTGATGGAAAACTCAATAACACCTTGCCCGACCTGGGAATTAAACTCAAACTCAAACTATTTATTTCAACTAAACCAATTACAGGCTCTTTTGAATTGTCAAGGGTCGGTCAGTTAAAAAGATGAAGCTACTTGCCCATTCCAAAGCGTAGTAGGTACCTATGGAGAAGAACGGGTAAGAAACTCCATGGACACTCTTTTAAATTACAATAATATGATTACATCATTCCTGTTAAAAATTATGCACGTGAGAACGATGCAGAACTTTATAAGCGTTCGCAATGAAAAGATAAAAAAAAAATTCAAATATTAAATTAAAATAAGGCATGGCAGCAAAGAGTTGACCAGCCACTAATGACGGCGCCCGTTCGCGAACATGACGCACAGAATAGCGCCATTCAGCTCAACCATCTTGAAGGGAGCTAAATGATCCAACACATGCAAAATCAAAATCAAAATCAAAAGTCATTTATTCAAATTAGGCTGAGAATCAGCACTTTTCGAACGTCAAAATTACAAAAGACAGTCCCCCAAAAACGCCCGCCCTTCGCCACTTCCTAGTGCTATCGCTGGGAAGAAGAAGTGGCGGAACAAACTCCCCAGCAGCACAGCTGTCTGTTTAGTTAGAATATATGTAGTTGCATGTATACAATACTAGGAACCTATGTGTGTGTGATGCGTCACCATCAGCGAGACATTAGAGTGAGCATGACATACTCTCAGCCGTCAAGGCACATTCAAGTCAATGAAAGACGTACCCAGTAAATGGTAGCTTTATAGTATGTACATAGTACTCACATATGTGTTATGCAATTATACAATACTAGGAGATTGAATTTCCATCTACCAAACAGTCTGTTCAGTTTTTTACCTCTGACGGCAGGAACAGCAACCTTATTGTGATGAGAAAAAAGATCACAATGATTTTGACATACCTGTCAGTGGCAGCGACCAGCGCGCAGTGCGGCGCGGCAGTGTCCTGTCAGTGGTGCTTATCATATGAGAATAAAGGTCATTGTGATTTAGATATTAATGCAAAATCAGAGGCAAAATAACTGTGAAAGGTATTTACTATACCCTGTCTACGAGTATTAGGTAAATCGTTTTTTGACAGATGGAACTAGTGATTGCAGCAACACACAATACATTGATTTATACACGTACGGTATTATAATGTATCTATGAAGCCATAAATAAGATAAGGCAGTTTATATCTTTATTTTATCACGCATTTTAAAGTTAACTTTTACGTAATCTGGAATATGTATAAATACGTATCTAATTATGAATACATTCTAAGACAGCTGTCAAAAACGGTTCACCTAATGCACAGGGTATAGGACTCCAATTATATTTGTTCCTAGGTTATCAGTTTATTTCGCAGTTTTCGATTTGTAGACAATCATGTAAACACCCCCAATTTTCTAATCCCCAAAGAGACTTGAAAGTTTTTCATGTTACATTCTGTTTGCTTATATATTCAAAGAATTCTAGTATTTGTGAATGTGTATTCATTTCACAGAGGACGAAGGCGGCCACATAATTACATGAATTAGGTAATTGAAAGAATCTGTAATAAAAATAAATAACAGAGCAAGTCTGCATTTTTTGTTGGGGTCATCGTAGTGTAATGCAGATCATATTACCGACGTTCTCAGTTACGTCACTCGGCTAAACCTAACGGCTAATATATTCGTTCCTGCAATCATAGATCATAGATCATATACTATTTACTTCCCTTACTCTCCCGATCTCTTCCCCTATAATATTTTCTCTCTTCATTTTTCTTCCTTCCTCTGTTCTTCTCCTTTCCTTCTTTTGTCACTTTTTTGTTACAAATAATACAATTACAATACAAATAATCTTATTCTACTTCCTACTAATATTATAAACGCGAAAGTTTGTAAGGATGGATGGATGAATGTTTGTTACTCTTTCACGCAAAAACTACTGAACGGATTTGGATGAAATTTGGCACACAGATAGTTCATAACTAGTATTAACACATAGTATACTTTTTCTCCCAATATTCACACGGGATCGAAACTTATGCGGGTGAAACTGCGGGGCGCTGCTAGTTATTTACTAATTATTAAATTAAATCAAATGTTCCCGGGTTTAGTGTAGGTACCATCAAAGAACGAAAACGATAAGCAATTTTCAAACAAATTACTTCCCACATAGCGGACCACTTCATCTTTTCGAAATATATTTGATTCATTTTTAACACTTAGTAAATAATTTCCAGTTCCTTCAAGCTCATTCTTTTTTCGCACACGAGGTTGATCCTCATGTACCAAAAAAGATTAGAAAGATAATCTGGATCTAAAAATTGTAACCGCCCAGCGCCACAAGCTTTTAACGCTAGATACGTATGGAATTCACCATGACACCGCAATATAGTTTTGACAGTGCAACTGACACCACTATCTTATCAGCTTGCACGTAGGCGCTTATCAAATTAACATATGAGCTGGCCACAACGGTGATAACACATAAATATTTGCCAACCACTTGTCAGTTTTCACTTACCTGGTTAAAACGTTTGGTTTGTTCCCAATACTAAATCATGTACCGGGAAAGAATATTGGTAAATTGGAGTTTCAGGGTTGATGAACGCTCTTGTTTAGCTTGTCGGGATTAGTCCAATTCCTCTTTTAAGGATCCTTTTAGAAGTATATACAAGGTGGAGGCAGAGTCTGCTTAAAAATCACTGTTTTTATTTCAATGTTAGAATTTTTCATGTCAGTTGCTGTCATGTCAAACATGTATTCATCTGCAACCGGTTAGACTGGAAGCCGACCCCAACATAGTTGGAAAACGGCTCGGTAGATGTTGATGAACCAACATCTGACTTCTCTAGAAATCTGCTTGCCAATTTAAATAGCACCTTTTATATCAGAAGACGTCTCAGATATTTTAACCTGCATGGTGCTCGTTTGGCCTGACCAAGATTATGTCTGGACTTTAAAAGAGAATGTGACCTCTGAGTTTGTTTCGATCTTTCGTCTCAGAGAAGTCAGATAGGAAACACCGAACTCATCAAACTTTGAAAACATAATTTAATTTTGACGTATAAAAGGTTTTTTCGAACCAATTTATAGAAATACATTATCATCCTACTACTAGGTATTATAAACGCAAAAGTTTGTATGGATGGATGGATGGATATTTTGAATACTCTTTCACCCCAAAACTTCTGAACGGATTTGGATGAAATTTGGCACACGGTTAGTTTATAACCAGAATTAACACATAAGATACTTTTTATCCCGATATTCCCACGGAATTGTAACTTATGCCACCACTGGGCCGTTAACACGAACCAGTTTTTCCAGCAAAAAAACATACATTTCGGACCTACCTAAACACAAAAACTAACGCGGGCACGTTAAACCACAGGTCAATAATCACATTAGTAAACAACAGTATGTCAATCAGTACACAGAAGCTTTAGTTACAAATAGAGTTCCACAAAGTAATGAAGATACCTGATACAACCTTTGAGGTCATTACGTCACGTGGCCATTAGCCTGTTATTAGAGTTCAACTTTCACTAATGAGGTACAATTACTTTTTCTATTGTTACCGAACTTAATATACACCGTGTTCCGGACGATATACTCGTACATAAACTTTGACCAGAAGGCCAATTCTCGTAATTTAAAACGTTCAAAATCTAGTCGCAGTGTCATCTCGGCGACAAACAAATGTCAAAAACTTGTCAAAATGTAGGGAAATTAGGAGTATTTTTTGACAGATTGAGACTGAGATCAGACTGTGAACGTTCTTAAAATTACGGGAATTGCCCCTCAGATGTTCAGATCATGGCATTAAGCATATTTAATTATGGACACATTAATGAATTCTTATTTTTTATTTTTTGTTAATTTTCACACAAACTAAATACCTTGACGTAATAAATTACTCGATATGCATGCCTTTATCCGAAGTATTTGATAGATTTATCATTTTAATTGCACTAATCGGCCACATAGGCCAAATTAAGACCCTTTCTTACTGCATAGCTTAATTAAATTTCATTAAATGAAATTACAAATATATTTGTAAGAAAGCCTTTTCAAGTACTACTTCCTTTGTTAGATTTGATTTGTAAAAGCTATAGAAGCGTTTGCCAAAGTTTATGGATAACACGGGGTATATATATACACTGCCGAGCAATGAAAAAGTTCCACCCACAAAACACCTTAATATCTCCTAAGACATATAATTTAAAATTTGAACACAATATTTACGTTTTTAGTTGGTAATATTCTGATGCGTTGTTAAATGTACTTCAATATTGCAGACGGCGTCATTAAGCTAGCCTTTCCCGTTTAGAAGTAATTTGGTGCTATGTCACTAGAACTTTTTCATTGCTCGCGAGTGTATATATGTCGCAGATGGATTGTAGAATCTGCTGTTTTACAAAACCACTAGTTGTTTTACAAATCAACTCCGTTATGTAAAACAACTGAACAACGTTCAGCTAGATTGTCATTGCGCTACTTGTTACAAAAGCTATTCAGGGCGGAGACAAATCCAACAAATCAATGATAATTTATATAAAAATCGGACCAGGCAGCCGTTCTTGAGTTATAAATGGTATATCTAACCCGACATGGTTTTGGTGGACATGGTGTATTTATATAGAATATCACTTAAATTTATTTTTTCAGGTTGAACCCAATATAACAATACGGTCACCAATTTATACACAACTAGCTTTAATTATTCCCCGGAAACGTATTACCGTACCGTACCGTATTATTATTATTAACCTATGTGTTAATCCAGGTTATAATAAACTACATGATTGTGTGCAAATTTCATCTAAATCCTATTAAATGTACTAATGATTGAAATACTATCGTGAATTCATGCAAGCTTTTATTAGAATACTGCTCAGAAAGTCGGGTCATATTTCAAATTTCAGTCATGATTCGAATGACACGTAGCACCATCGAGCGTCATAAAGCAATTGTGACCGTTGAAAGTTATGCTCTTTTCCTCGGGAATAGTTTTTTTTCTGGATGAAAGGTATCCTGTGTCCTTTTTTATACCCCTGACAACGTATATGCAAAATTTCATGATGATCGGTTAAGGTGATTAGGCGTGAAAAGGTAACAAACAAACAAACTTACTTTCGCATTTCATCATCTGCCTAGCCTTTTCCCAACTATGTTGGGGTCGGCTTCCAATCTAACCGGATGCAGCTGAATACCAGTATTTTACATGGAGCGACTGCCTATCTGACCTCAACCCAGTTACTGGGTAATACGATACCCCTTGGTAAGACTGGTTGTCAGACTTTCGGGCTTCTGACTACCCGTAACGACTGTCAAAGATCCATGAATGACAGCCGGGACCAACGGCTTAACGTGCTTTCCGAGGCACGGAGGAGTCTCGGTATGTAAAGATGGTCACCCATCCACAGACCAACCGCGGCAAGCTTAGCTTAACCTGACCGATCGACCTGTGCGGCTGTTATTATTTAGCCACGGCCCCCTTACTTTCGCATTTATGTTAGGATATTATAAAATTTGTGTACGAATCCTTCTGTCTGAGAGTTAAGCTCACACTTGGCCGAATCTTTGTTATTAGGTAAGTTGTTGATTATAAGTAATAGTAGGTATGTGCCAAGAGCGACACCAACTTGATGAGTATCATTCATCAAAGGTCTATTCATGTTCGCGCTATTTTGTTAAAGAAACTGTATTGGAGGTCAATGTCCTAATGACAGATGAGCGTTGACGTGTGTTTTGTTGTAATAATAGAAGCTTGTTTAGTGACGTCGTTATAATTTGGTTACCTATAAGTAAATTATAGCGGTGTTCATAATCTCAGATAATTTACATTCCATCACCACTTAACTAGTTATCTACTTTATTGCAATGTGTTCTAAGTAGATTTTTAAGTGACTATTTGTAACAAAAAGGTCCTTCTATTGCAACCAAAAACTTATTGTTTTTGGTTGCAATAGAATTTGAACTTTGTTAAGTATTATTACATTCAGTTTGTTGTTCTATAGCTTAAAAATTATGTCAAATTCCTGGCTCTGATATAAGTATCTATTTTTCCTGTCGTTACAAGATCCATACTAATATTATAAATGCGACGGTAAATATTTTTGTCGCTCTATCTGTAACCACGCCTAAACGGATGGATGGATTTGGATGAAATTGGCACACAGATGGACCGTAGGGTACTTTTTATCACGGTAGAACGTTCGATAATTTCCGACCCACACGCGTGCAACCAACCCGCACTGGGCCTGCGGGGTTGATTATGGCCCACTTCCTCTCGAAAAGAGGAGGTCTGTGACCCAGCAGTTGGAACACTATAGGCTGATAATGCTACGCATGCGAAGCCGCGGGCAAAGCTAGTTTGACTATGAATATGATGGTAAAATGCCACCATAGTAAAACATCAGCCAGCCAGCAAGATTAGTGACAAGACAGCTAAATTTTTAAATAAACTGCATAATATAAACCCTTTTGCCAAAATACCCAAGTTTTCACAGCTACAGAAAAACACTCAAGGAAATCCAATAAACTATAACAAACTTTACATAATCACAGTAAACTACATTCGACTTTTAAACTCTTAGGGAACCCGACAAGACATTGGGATTCACGAAGTTTCACGATTGTAAATCAAACTGTTTCATGTATTAATCGTACAGATGGAAAATGGAGGCATTTTCCATTTTCGTCTTCCCTAACCGCTCTGTATAAATTTGTCACGTGAAAAATTGGATTAATATATTTTCTGAAAGCCTACATTTTCCAATATTTTCCTTATAACAATATTTGCGTTATTTTTTTTTTCAAATATAAGACACGCAGATTATTGGGTGTGCATCGTAATAGTGGTTCAGTAGCTTCAATATCATCAGGGTTGTAATAAAGCGTAATAACCGTTATAATAAAGCAGTTCATCGTAGATGTGGTACGCGTCTCCCCTGACATCATCTTCTGACATCAGAAGACAGCCGCCACGCAACCATCGATGCGACGGCGACGCTCTGCTAGAGTGACTGGCAGCAGCCAGTGTCACTCTTTATCCGACCTTTATGGTGATTCCGGTAACTTCGTAACTAAGCTAGACGGCGCCACTCGCTGCACCGTCAGGTACTCACCTGTCCAATTCCTGTGATTAAAATCGTTCAAAATCTAGTCACAATCTCATCTCAGCGACAATCAATGTTAAAAACTTGTCAAAAATGTAGCGAAATTAGAGGTATTATTGAGAGATTGACACTGACATCAGACTGTGAACGTTCTTTAAATTACGAGAATTGCCCCTGAACAGATTTTGTTTGTAGTATCAATAAAAATATATTTTAATACATTTTGCGTTCAAGCTCACTTGGATAATGCTGAAGCAAAACTTTAAAATTAAGTTTTTTTTTTTTTTCAAATAATTTATTTCATGTTTTCGATACAAGCTGTTTTATTTCATCGAATCCTTCCCACACTGAATGCAAATAAGATTCCTTTGAAAATTTTCGGAGATATTTCTAACGCTTTTGTTTTCAAAATATTTTATTGAGTTCGTCTTGTGGCTGGGCTTTCAAAACTACACCGTCGTTAAATAAAAATAAATATAAACTAAAACCCAAACGATTGACCTTTGTGCCTAGGGCATAAACTTTACGATACCTATTGGGTCTTATGTCTGTGGCGTGAATATAATAGGAGAGTAGTAAACCCGTAAATAATAAGCCCGAATCGAAGATCGTAAACAGTCCACGAAATAAATCTTGTATTGAATTGAAAAACATTGCCTTCGTACACATACAATAGGTACAAAGTTATTGAAGGCCTATGAAGTCAATATGAATGAAATGTGACATAGGTACCTACTTTGTTTTGCCTGAAGCAGCATCCTCCATTATGTATCACATCGCCTACTGCCTATGTACAGTAAGCATAAGCATAATTAGCTTATAATTATCCCACTGCTGGGACACAGGCCTCCTCACGGTAAGAGGGAGTGGGCCGCAATCCACTAAGCGGGCCAGGCGGGCCAGTGGCGGGTTGGTGGACGTCACATGTCTTCGAATTTTTGGTTCACCACCGAATGCCGGTTTCCACACGATGTTGTTTTTTCCTTGATCGTTCTGAGAGCAGTGGTGGTGAATTAAACGACACAAAGTAAAGCGCCTGTTTGGGTTCGAACACTTCGAACCCATGACATATCCCGGCCGGCAGGCCGATAGCACTGGGCCACCATTGCTGTGGCCAATCGTTTATCAAACATGCACACTAAAGCTGTTTTTTTTTTTTTTTTTGATAACCATCCGTTTCCTAACTATAATATTGGAGTCGGTTTCCAGACGCATGACATATCTCCGGATATTTTTATAGGAGAGTTAGGTAAAGCTTTTTTTTTTTTTTTCAGGATGGGAAATCATCAAATGACTCCTCCCGCTCTGGGTGGAGCAGAAGGGAGTGTCAGACTCTTACTGACTAAAACCCACCCGTGTTCCTTCCTTAGCCCTTTATGTTCCAGGGCAGCGGTAACCCTTTCGGACGATCCCGCTACCCTGGCGAGTTAGGTAAAGCTTGAGTAAACTTTTAACATTCGAGAGTGTTGCCACCCATTTTCCTGAAAAGAAAAAACATGAGCTACTGTAAGTACATACGCCAGCACATCAAGCTACTACAATCTGTATAGGTTTTCAACTTTATCGCTAAAGAAAATTTGACAGTTTCGGGTAGCTTGATGTGCTGGCGTCTGTTATAATTAATTAATTAATTTTTATGTATTAGGACACGAAGTAGTGTCAAAATCTTCGAGTTTAGTGCTATTCATGTAACAAGCTTTTCTGTCCATTTTACTACTAACCCCTTATCTTTACTGTAGGTAGCACATAAAAATATGCGTGTCTATGCAAAACTTAGGATAAGACTTGTGGGTTGACCCGAGAATTTAGCGCTTCCCTAGACTTTATTCGCTATAAAAGTTTTATTGGAATTTGTGTGTTGTCAACTTCTAATAGTAAGTTACTATGTGAAGATATTCTTGGTTCAACGAAGTATTCTAACGGGTGTAAAGAGACACTTAACGAAGCCAAGAGTCACGTGTGCTCCCTGTCATTGTAATAATTTTTTTGTACTGACTGAGCCATACCTGAGGGGCAATTCTCGTAATTTTAAGAACGTTCACAGTCTGATCTCAGTCTCAATCTGTCAAACCTCTAATTGCCCTACATTTTGACATTTGTTTGTCCCCGAGATGAGACTGCGACTAGATTTTGAACGTTTTAAATTACGAGAATTGGCCTTCAGGTATGGCCCAGTCAGTACAAAAAAATGATTACAATGACAGGGAGCACACGTGACTCTTGGCTAATGGCGTAATCTTCTGTTACGGAGATATTGAACGTCAAAATTCCAACTTTTACTGACGTTTTTTAACGAAAACAAGTTTTTAATGTTATAACACAACTTTAAATACCCCCACGAGCCCTGCACCGTTGCATGCACCTGTAGCAGTATCTACAACGCCACATGCGAACAACGCGTCATACTGACGTCACGCAAATCCTGCATCTCGCAAGCAGAGTTTACCGCGCAATTAGCATATATACAAACTTCCCGACATCAGTTGTGAGGCAATTACCCGCCAGACATAACACCCGGTCGGAGGATCCTCCCTTTTCTATGGCCTCTAAATTTTTCTCTATATTTAAGCATGATGTTTTGCGTGCGTTATATTGTGCGCTACCGCAAAAGGCTTTTCGCACCAAAAATAAAAATCGTTTCCCAGCTATTATTTTTGTACAATGTTACTTAGTTTTGTGTACAAACGCCAGCAGGTCAAGCTACCCAAAACTGTCAAATTTTCTCAATCAACCTTGAACCTTAATGCGCCAGCCATAAAGTTGAAAATCTATTAAAGAAATTTGACAGATTGTAGTAACTTGATGTGCTGGCGTCTGTACAGAGTATGTCGTTGAAGGGTATGTGATGTGTTTTTTACATCCTGTGTACAGGATGAAATTGAAAACTTGCGACAAATCGAAATAAGAGGTGCAGTAACTGTTACATAATCTTAATACGAGTAAATTGTCATTTCCCAAATCGAAATTCTTGAAAAAAATCGTGTAATTATCGTCTTGGATAGTGCAAACTTCAACTTCTTATTGCCTTCAGTTATCTTGGTTTCAGTCATTTTAATTTTTTCAAATTATCAAAACGAAAAAGTACCCTTACTGAGAACAGTGAACTTACACATTTTTCTATAGCGTTTCCATGATAATTAAGGCAAGTCAATGCGTCATTGTGTGTCAGAGGTGTCAAAAAGAAACAGAAACGCGATCTGTTGAGCCGGTAGGACGTATCTAACGATTTAAATCTTTGCCGCTGTCATAATTTACATGACAGCCTGGCTGTCTGACTGTCCGTCCGTCTGTCACAGCCAATTTGCTCCGAATCTATAGAACTGATTAAGTTGAAAGGTACATGTATTAATTTCCATGACCCCTGGCCCCCTGGCTACCAGGATAACGTCTGTTGGGTCAGCTAGTAAATTATAAAATCATATTACTAGACTTCGCACCAACGTCGGCCGCAATAAAGACAAACTCCACAGGTAGGGTTCGTAAAAGGCTCAGAACTAAAGTGCGTATACGGTGTCTCTCCACAGACAATGCTGGTGCATGCTGTCACCTGCACTCGCGCGGTCTTAATGGCTGCGATGCAAACAGAATTCACATTGCTGAATTTTTTGCCAAACTTTGAAATATTTCTGCCATTAGCATGCTATGAAGAACAGTGCTTTGATATCCATGAAGTTGGTTGGTTAGGTTGGTGTATATAGTTTTCTTATTAAATTAATAAATAAAAACACTTGTAGCTGCGCCCCGCGGTTTCACCCGCATAAGTTTCGATCCCGTGGGAATATCGGGATAAAAAGTATCCTATGTGTTAATCCTGGTTATAAACTATCTGTGTGCTAAATTTCACCCAAATCCGTTTAGTAGTTTTGTCGCGAAAGAGTAACAAACACTCATCCATACAAACTTTCGCGTTTATAATATTAGTAGGATAGGTCGATCGGTCAGGTTAAGCTACGCTTGCCGCGGTGGGTCTGTGGATGGGTGACCATCTTTACATACCAAGACTCCTCCGTGCCTCGGAAAGCACGTTAAGTCGTTAGTCCCGGGTGTCATTCGTGGATCTTTGACAGTTGTTACGGGTAGTCAGAAGCCCGAAAGTCTGACAACCAGTCTTACCAATTGGTATCGTATTACCCAGTAACTGGGTTGTGGAGGTCAGATAGGTAGTCACTCCATGTAAAATACTGGTATTCAGCTGCATCCGGTTAGACTGGAAGCCGACCCCAACATAGTTGGGAAAAGGCTAGGCAGATGATGATGTCTGGTCTTGATTGTGCCGGCAACCTTTTTCAACTGTTTGGGAATATCTTATGTAGTTATTTTCCCATTTTGGGAATGTAGTCATTGTTTTCTGCATAGCACAGCATCATGCTGAGTGGAAGCCTTCTTGTCACAGTCATGACGTGCAGCTGTCGACTATATTTTTTGTTTTGTGCTCGTGACTATAGATCTAATTTGTTTTTATTTTTCTTTATTACTCAAGTTAATTATCATTTCGTATGCACGTGATTGTGTGAAAAATAAAACTATTTTACTGTTTTCTCTCTTTCTAGTGTCTTTCCCTTAACATAGTTAATAAGAAAGACGCTATTGGACTATTTCTTAATATTATAGTTACTTAGCAGTTTAAGTTAAATTTAAATTACTTATTAGCTAATAGGCCGGATTGTAATGTGAATAAAGCAGGTACTATGAAACTTTATAAAAAATAATTTAAAAAAAACTATGAACCGCCTTTCGACGTTCTTATTCACTTAAATAGACATATTCGAGTGGGTACGCCAAGACTATGCCACTTTTCGATTTTAGTTCTAATAGTTTCGTCAAAATATTTCCTTCGCGTCAAAGCTCAACATTGTTAAACTCAGCTTTCTCGTTAAGTTAAACATCAAACTGTGCTTTAATAACGAGTTTATTGACCTCAACCTCAGGGGAATGGCCTGCATTTTTGTCGAATAAAGAATCTGGCATAGCTTTATCCCTCAGAGAGTTGACTTCAAATAGTATCTTTTAGAGAAGCCAGAGGCCAGTATTATTGAAAGGGCTAAATGCTCAGCTTTTTAGCAACAAAAAAAAGTAAATCAACTCGCTTTTGTAAGTGAAGTTGGAGTTTATTTATTTATTTATTTAAAAGTAGGAGAACCAACAGCTAAACCAAATTAATAACAATATTGTAGCGACACAGAGCCAATTACAGGTTCTCACGAGTAGACACAGAGAAGGTAATAGAAATCTTAGGATCACTAACAACTAAGTAGCAAGCACGACAAAAGTACAAATAAAATGAATTAAAAACAAGCAGTAAGTATCAAACACATTCAGACGCCATGTTAGGCATTAGTGACATGGGGAAAAACTGAACTTAAAAATAAAATGTCCAAACAGATTTAACATCAGGCTTCTTAGTTGAGCTTAGCCCCACTTGAATAGTAAAAAGTATTGAGATATTGGAAAAAATACTCTATTTTGTGTCTTATTTGAAGAATTTAGTATCTTATGGAAATCTATCTTCTTCTTTATCTATATCATCTAAACATATAATAAATCTGGATTCTGGATTTCTCTCTAGAGTTCTCATCTCACTCAGTTCTCTTCAACCGAATCTTTGAGGCGTCTGTATAACCGACTCCAAAAAGGAAGAGATTCTCAATTCATCTGTTTTCAGGGTCCCGAGGCCAAACGGCACAAAGAAGCGGAAGTCTTATCTTGTCGTCCTGACCGTCAGTTCATCCGTATGTCACACAGCCAAATCTGGGTGTTTTCCTATCTTTAATATGTATGTATTTACAAAAAAAAAAAATGTATATAAGTAGTTTATCAGCCATCTTGTTACCATAACACAAGCATTAGGTTGCTTAGCTTGGGACTAGATGGTGTTGTGTGAAATGTCCAGGGATATTAATTTATTCGGAGGATTATTTTTTGTGAATGGGTAATCGTACGGAAGATGAAACACAGTACCTAACAGTGGTTAACTGATCATGGACTACGGAGTAACCCTACTGCCACGTAACTCCTCAGTGACAAACAGTATACTTACCTATTGTGACTATCGTACGGTATGTGAAAAAACTCTACTTAGTAACAATACGGCGGCACGGCTACACGTCAAGCTATAGAAAACCAGTTTGTCTTGGCCTCACTTTGTATGATACTTTCTCACAATGAAGGGTCAGCCAATACTGGTTTTGCATAGCTTAATGTGTAGCCGTGTGTACACGAATGTGTGTGAGGCAGGTAAGTAGGATGCAGGGGTGAATCGGGAAGAAACTTTAAAATGGATTTTAACGTTGAAATAATATTTGTTTGTTGCCTGAAAAGACTGTAATGTGTTTACTGTTCTTTAATTAAAGATTAAGTGGCCTTGTTAGCAACAAACTATATTATTTTAAAGTTCAAATCCATTTTAAAGTTTCGTTGCGATTCACCCCTGCATCCCTATTCACCCCGTTTTACCGGTACCAGTTTTTTTATTTTTTTATTAGTCATTAATGTCCCACTGCTGGGCAAAAACCTCTCTACACTCTTTCCACCTCTCTCTGTGAAGAGCTGCCAAAGGAGTCCAGCTCAACCCACCATCTCCGTCTGGCCCTACGGCGATGTCGTAGGTACCTCAATTAAGTAATTAAAAAACTTTTTTACTGACTTCAAAGACAAAACACTTCAAAGTGCAAAAGACCTTTCGTTTCGGTAATTTTTGCTAACGACTTCCCAAATTAAAGTTATTTAGACATTGTAGAGTTTTTTTATGGAAATCGGTTACATCGTTTTTTAACGATAGACACATAAGTACTGTATTGATTCTATAGTGGAGATGTCATTTTTATGGGTTTCGTGAGTAAAAAGAGATCCAAATGAAAATTACGAGCAAACTTTTGATTATGAGTGTCAACTTCGTAGTTTTTTAGGGTGCCGGTGCCGACAATCAGGAAGTCGAAATCCATAATGGCGGCCATATCCAGAGGTGGATCTCAGTAAATGGGTTGCTTTTCACACGGACAGCTGTATGTAGGAGAATATTCCATTCTAAACGTGATACTGCCAACTTGGACACTGCCTGGGCAAAAAGAATTAGGGGATACGTTGCCAATCTCAAAAAATGACGTAGCAATGCTATTGGGCTACATAAGCACATAATAGGACCTGCCGATCTATTCTGTATCAAGCTCACCGTGAAAAATTACGTGAACTGAGCTTAGAGTGAGTTGTTGTTCCACGGGATTGACACTCTTGACAGCTAACTCGAATCTCACAGTGAAAACTTCACCCAAGTTTTCACTGTAAGATTTTTACAGAATAGACAGGCTGTTTGATAATACAGAGACATAACTGGCACAATGTGGGTGTAACATGTTGGCCACCTTGTTGGAGTTGATGGCGTGTTTGTTACAAGTGGGACGCAGCTTAATATTCTCTTCCACTTTTTATACTGTACTTCCCGAAGTGGTTGACAGATGCAAGTACATCAGCCATATTTCGACAGACGTTTATTGTTTTTTTTTAAATGTTTCCCTTTTTTACTTTTTCGATATTTACTTTATTCAATACTAGCTGCGCCCCGCGGTTTCACCCGCATAAGTGTCGATCCCGTGGGAATATCGGGATAAAAAGTATTCTGTGTTAAAGCTGCTTATAAACTATCTGTGTGCCAAATTTCATCCAAATCCGTTTAACAGTTTTGGCGTGACAGAGTAACAAACATCCTTCCATACAAACTTTCGCGTTTATAATATTAGTAGGAAACAGGATATATTTGTGGTGTAGATCCACCTCTGCTTAACCTTTCGGGGAACAGAGGCGTGCTGTTATGTAAGCAGATAATGATGGTAGTACTTCTAAGGACAAATTCATTTACTGAGATCTCTACTAATTTCTAAGTAAAGACTCTCTATTTGGACCATTTATCTGTTATACACTAGTTGATACTGTTATCTTAACTAACTTCAGATAACACTAACTGTAACAAGGTTACAAGGATTTGCTTAGCTTTTAGGTTTCAAGTTGCTATCTTAAGTTAGGGTTTATATATTTAACTACTAGAGGCGCCCCGCGGTTTCACCCTCATAAGTATCGATACCGAAAGAATATCGGGATGAAAAGTATCTTGTATGTTAATCCTGATTATAAACTATATGTGTGCCAAATTGTATCCAAATCCGTTCAGTAGTTTTTGCGTGAAAGAGTAACAAACATCCATCCATACAAACTTTCGCGTTAATAATATCAGTAGGATAGGATAGGATATTCTTTAGTTTAGCCCTGAAATGGTCGATAAGGTCATCTTAAATGACATAAGAAGCTTATTAAAATACGATAATCTACTCATAAAAATTTACGCATAATACTCGTATAGCCACATCGGGCCCCATTGCACACCGATCCGAAAAGCCGGGCTCAGCCCACGTGTGCGCACAAAATGCACCAAATAGATTTTTGCAATGCGTTACGGCCCGCCCACATGTATGCTAGCCTTAATCCTACTTTCTACTAATATTACAAACGCGAAATTTTGTGAGGATGGATGGATGGATGTTTCTTACTCTTTAATGCAAAAACGACTGAATAGATTCAGATGAAATTTGGAATATATATAGTTTATAACCAGGGTTAACACATAGGATACTTTTTATCCCGATGTTCCCACGGGATCAACACTCATGTAGGTGAATTCGCGGGGCGCTACTAGTACATTCATATGAAACACTTGTCCTCATTAACTTTACTAATCTGGGTTCATCTAAAACCTCAACTACCTTAGAAATTACTTCCTCCAGGTCCTCCATTAAAACTTAACGAACACGAAAGAGCTTTTATTGTATTACTTTACAACATTTTAAAAGGAAAGGACAGATCAAAGGGAATTGTTTGAATAATGAATTGCGTTTGGACGATAAAGCCAATAAGGTTTGAAGTTCACAATCCCGACCTTCTCATTATAAGTTGCCAGTATTGCTTACCTTGTATAATAATTTTATTCTTGTAAAAAAAGTGCCTTTTTTTCTTTAACTAGCGCCCCGACCCTACGAAGTCATTGCGTTATACACGAACAGTAACAATGGCTTTAATTTTGATACTTCAACAAAATTCATTGCGTTATTTACGTTGTTGAGCAGACAAATTTTTCGAATATACGAAGCAATGGATTAGCAATATCTATTTATTTATTTATTTATTTTATTATTTATGTACACACAGAAAAATACATATTGATATGACATAAACATAATATGAGTACAAAGGTACTGCTTATTTCTTAAGAAATTTCTTCCAGCAGACCTGCGAAAGGAGAAGTAAAAAAAGAAATGTAGACAATAGTGTGTGAGAACAAGAAGAGAAAAATATGAATGTGTGAAGTCTAAAACAAAAATATTAAATATACCTACACATATAACGCAAAAAAATAATAATAATAATAAATACTTGAGTATACTTAAATAAATACATAATACAAAAATATATAAACATATATATATATATATACAAATACTCACGGTATAGAGGAAAGGTAATGCTCTTTTAATCGACGTTTAAATAGAGAAATAGTTTTTAAATCACGAATGCTAGGCGGAAGTGAGTTCCACAATCTTACAGCATGGACAGAGAAGGAATAAGAATAGTAGCTCGTTTTATGAGGATGAGATTTAAGGATGGATCTTAGGTGTGATCTACACGGTGCGGCGCTAGAGCGAGCGTAAGAAAAACGCTCACGCAGGTAGGAAGGATAAGACGGGTTGTGTAGTATGTTGAAGAGTAGACATAAAATCCGAGTGTTCCTGCGAAGGCGGATTGGGAGCCACTTGAGTTCTTTGCGAAGGTGTGAAACATGGTCATACTTTCGAAGACCGAAAACAAAGCGAATGCACAGGTTTTGCAAGCGCTCAAGCTTGTTTAATAGCTCCTCAGTAGCATCCAGGTAGCAGGCGTCGGCATAATCTATAATCGGCTGAATAAGTGTTTGTGCCAAAGAAATTTTAGTCTTCAAGGGCAGAAGACCCTGAAGGCATCTCAGCGAATGAAAAGAGAAATGTACCTTTCGGCTGACCTCATTCACTTGAGCACGCCACGAAAGATTGGAGTCAATAACTACACCCAAGTCTTTAGCGGTTTCAGTATAGTCAATACGAACACCATCGAGAAATAAAGGCATGAGAGATGTAACATCAGCCACATTGCGAACGAATCTGCTGCCGATGATCATGGCCTGGGATTTAGTTGGGTTAATTTGCAAACCAAATGACTTAGCCCAAACGCTGACGCAAGCCAGGTCATGATTCATTGCAGCAATTGCAGAATCCGCGTTAACTACAGTAAAGTGTCGATAAAGCTGCAGGTCATCTGCGTAGAGATGGAAGCTAGAGGAGATTACTCTGGTAACAGAGTTTATGAAAATTGAAAAAAGAAGGGGAGAGAGAACGCTACCCTGGGGAACACCCTCAGTGAGACTACACCAATCAGAGAAGGACTCCTCCAGGCGAACACACTGAGAGCGTCCCCGAAGATAAGAACTGAACCAGGCTAAAGTGGAAGAAGAGAAATTGATAGATTTGAGGAAACCTAGTAAAATGTCGAAATCCACCGAGTTGAAGGCGCTACTAAAGTCGAGCAATACTAGAACAGTAAGTAACTTATTCTCCATTGCCCAGCGGATGTCATCAGTCACCTTCAAGAGCGCGGTTACAGTACTGTGACCCGAGCGAAAACCGGATTGAAAGGGGGATATTATCGAGTTTGACGCCAAGAAAAATGATAATTGTCTATGAACTATGTGCTCAAAAACTTTAGAGAGAAATGGGAGAATAGAAATAGGTCTAAAGTGGGTTAATAAAGTAGGATTATTAGTTTTAGGTAAAGGTATTATGTGAGCCTGTTTCCAGACTGACGGAAAGGAGCAAGAGGAAAATGAGTGATTGAAGATGTGAGTGAGAACAGGAAGTAATGAGGAAAGGATAAGAGTTATCATTCTTGAACACAACTTATCATTACCGACTGCTGAAGAAGTTATCGCAAGTATAGACTTCTTAACGTCATCCTCAATAACATCGTTGAGCTTGAAGTGAGAATATTGTGGTACCGGCAAACTAGCAAGACTCTCCAGTGTCGCAGCCTTAACAGACGGATCAAGAGAAAAGGGAAGGAGAGAGAAATGCTTATTGAGATCATTGAGGTTAACATCCTTACACTGGTTGGCAGGAGACTTGCCTATGCCTACAGATTTGAGAAATTTCCATACATCAGAAGAACTGCGGTTATTGAGTTGGTCGTGGAAATAGCGTCTCTTAGCATCTTGACACAGGTGCCTGCAGCGATTTCGTAACGATTTGTAGTAAGAGAGATTCAGCTCTGAAGGTCTGCGCTTATATCTGCTCTTAGCTTTATCCCTGCGAGCCATAAGCTCTTTAATTTGTAGTGTTATCCATGGTGCAGGGTTATGTCTAACTTTGACACGACGGATAGGGGCATGCTGATCATATAATTCGAGAACGGTTGCGTTAAAACAATTCACCTTATCGTCGATATCATCGAACTCCACCAGAGGGGTCCAGTCGAGATCGCCGGCATCACGCTGCAAAGCTTCCAGATCTATGCCCTTGTAGTTACGGAGATATAAAAGCTGGGACTTACGCTTGGGAACACGGATACGATATGAAAGGTAAATAAGATCGTGGTAAGAAAAAGTAGCCGTAAGTTGACCATGGTAAGAAACATTACTAGGAGAGGAGACAATCATAAGATCTAGAAGCGAGGGTGTACAATTAGGAAAATAGTGAGTTGCAGAAAGAGGCAAAACCTGAAGATTGAAAGAAGACAAGAGAGAAAGGAGTTTAAGGGATCGAGTGTCATTTTTAATCAAGCAGGTATTAAAATCACCCATTAAAATAACGTGCTCATACATGGGGCAAAGATCACTGAGTGTGGAGTCGAGAGAATTGAAGTAGTCTATGTGAAGATTAGGACTGTAGAGCACTGCAAGCAAAACTTTTGTGTGATGAACAGTAATCTCAACAAACAAGTATTCAGCCGACTCAGAATACAGTGAAGGAGATGAACTGACCACCCTGTAGGGTAAATCAGCACGGAGGTACATGGCAACACCTCCTCCGCCTTTGCCGGTCCTATCGTTGCGTATCAAGACGAAGCCGGGGAGTGAGTACTGAGTAGAGAGGAGTGATGGCTTCAAAAACGATTCCGATATTAAGAGCGCATCCAGATGAGCACTGCTAAAGGATGCCAGAAGGTCAGAATAGTGACCAGGAACACTCTGAGCATTGATGTGAGCTATATGAAAATTCTTAAGGTCATTGGAGAAAAGAGAAGAGATTTTATCATGTAAAGTGAGTGGTAAGGAAGAGTCACTGTCCGCACTAGCAAAACTAGTAGAAGAAGAGCACGAGAAGAAGCTGTCGTTAAGATCAACTACATCATCCATGAGCATAAATTATAATATAAATGTAAAATAAAATAAAAATATTATAAATATCTAAAATACAGGAATAATATTTAAAATAACTTAACTACTAAAAATACAAAAATTCAGGATTTTCCTTTAAGAATAACCTCCCCCACTCGCTGGTATATTGGTAGGAATTTTACAATATTAAATAACAAAGATGCACAACAATAGTAGTGCAGTAGCAATAAAAACAAAACAAAAAGAAGTAAAACGAAAACATCGAACTGTACATAGAAAGGAACGCGACGCAATGACGGCCGAGTAGGAACATGACACTGACATCTGTCTACATCAGACCACAAACAACTGTCACATTGTCAAAACAAGATCTAGGCCCGTCAAATAAACGTAATGTACATACCGGCAATAATAAAAATAAAAAGTGACATGATAAGCGGTGATACAAATAAAAATTATAAATTTAACTACCGGCCCAAGTTCAACGTGATTATGCAAGCGGCCAAGTTGAGAAGTAGTGAATTATGGAGAAAAATGGAGTGACAAAACAATAACAATGAATGTGCTACTTGCGCAGACGCGTCTTCCTTGTTCTCTTAACGGGAGTAGCCAAGGTTGCGGCACTAGGAGATACAGGATCTTCAGATTGCGCAGAATCCTCGGTGTTGGCTGAACAAGACGGGAATTTGGCTATCAGATCGTGAAGTTCGCCTGCCGTTTCGATCTTTCGGCGGGATTTGTCTGGGCAAATAACGACAATCTTGCCTTCCATGGACCAGCAATTTGGCATACCGAAATGCTTACGAGCCTAGCCTAGCCTAGCCTCGGGGCTAGCTGGGTTGAACCAACGCAAATGTATACGTACATCTGCGGTGGTGTGACTCAGACTGCCGGGCACTTCTTCTCTTGCAACCGAGCGGGTGGGCAGGTTGCGGATAGCCCAACTCCGGCTGCGGGACCGGCTGCCATCAGCTGATCCCGCGGCCGGAGCATCTCGAAAGAGATCCCGGACAAGAGAAGTGCCCGAACACCAAGTCCCAGGTTTAGGGTAACCTATACACCCCCATCCCATGCTCCTTAATGTCCCAACCAAACCCAACCCTTCCGTATCCTTAAATCCTGTCAATCCGCGAAACCCCTAGGCCAAATCCCAGACCTAGGGTGACCCCCACCCAACCCACCCCCACTACCAAACACCCTCCCTCCTATCCCTGCATCCTGTCGGTCCCTGAGGACGGGTAACCTCGATTCCAAAAAAGCCCACCCCCCCACCAAATGAAAAAATGCAGGAAGTAAAAGAACGTACCCAGGTGGGTCCCGGCCTAGCCGGGGAATCCCACACCGCCAAGGCGGTCAGCCCCCAACGTACTCTGGGGGGGGCAACTAACTGCGATTCTTCGTTGCCGCGCTCTCCAGCGCGGCCGGCTGCTGATTTAGCGCCCACAACACAGGCAGCGACAAACGCGCCCATGCACCCAACTCCGGCAGCGACTGACGCGCCAAAACCAACCACGACGTGCATGCCTCCCATGAGCCTCTGGCAACAGAGCATCGTGCGGAACAGCATCACAAACCCGGACATCAAAAGACACGGACAGACCGAGACGGGGAAGGTTGACGACCCCAGTGGCCCTACCACTCTCCCGGTAGATAGAGTACGACAGCTGAAGAAGCGCGGAAAAATCACAGGCCGGGGGAGGAAAGTAGGCGACCGAAAGCGCAGCACTTGCGAAGGCAACAGCCAGCGCGAGGCGCGATCGGACGCCGAAGAGGTAGCACGCGACCAGCCCCGATTACGCGATGGGGAAACCGAGCGCGAAAAAGGGCCGGACGCGGAAGATAGAGAACGGCCGCAATTACGCGAGGGGGAAACCCAGCGCGAAAAGCGGCCTAACGTGGGACTACGCGACCAGCAGCCAGTACGCGAAGGGGCAACCCAGAGCGGAAAGAGGCCGGACGCGGAACCACGCGTGCAGGGGCAAGTACGCGAGGGGGCAACCCAACGCGAAAACCCCCCGCACACGACAGAGCCTACCGGGGGCGCCAACCAACCCCCTCACACGGACACAGACGAACCCCACGACAGACCCAAACCCAGACACCGCAGAGGGAAGCGGGGTGGAGTCATGCACGCTAAGGCGTCCACCCTGCCGGGCACCTCCAAGCCGCAGCCTGGACCGAGCGGTACAGGGCCGGCGAAGAGGGACCGTCCGGACGACTCGGCCTCACCGAGCACGCTTCAGGGGGACGCCAAGCGTGTAAGGGTTCACTCCGCTCAAGGGGAGCCGAGGACCTACGCGCGGGCCACTAAGGATATCCCTGCGCGGCTCGCCGTGGCAATCTGCTTCCCTCCCCCCACCAGAGACTTGACGAAGGAAGAGGCTGAACTGGTCAAGATAGGCCTGGAAGACCTGCTCATGGGCGCAGACCCATCGTCGCCACTCCCTGCCTTCCGCGGATACCCACGGGTAGCGGAGGGTACCGTGCAGATGTGGTGCGAGGACGACAGCGCCTTGACATGGCTGACCCAAAATGTTCCCCTACTGAAACTCCCTAACACCGACCTTAAACTGACGGTACTAAGGCAGTCAGATGTGCCCACCCGTGTCAGAGCCTCGCTTTTCGTTCCCCGGTATACGGGGGACGTACAGAGGCTCCATAGCATTCTGATTCGTCAGAATGCTTGGTATGACATAGCTAGGTGGTCACTATACAGGGCAACTACCGTCGGTGGCCACAACCCCGGGACTTTTCTGACCCTGGGTGTGCCACCGGAGGAAGTGCAAACGGTCCTGGACCGGGAGCGACGGATATCGTACCTACTGGGTTCGATATACGTGCGCTTCTGGCCCACGACCCAGCCCTCTGACTGCAAGACAAACCCGACGACGACACCGACGGAGACACGGACAGACGACACGGACGACATCGCCCAGCTAGAGGAAGTCATGGCCCGTGCGGCGATGGCCGACGATGAGGCCTCAATTCCGCCCACATCTCCCGGCTGGAGCGAACAACTTTTGGCATCGTCGCCAAGAGAGCAACACGACGACGGCCCGTACAGGGAGGTGGCGGCGGAGGGACTATTATCCGATGGATCCACCACCGACTAACCGCCCCTCCCCATCGCCGTCACCTGCACTCAACGTCATACAGGCAAACCTCCAGCATAGCCAGACTGCCACGGCTAGCCTACGCAGGGCGCTGGAGATTAACCCCCGAACCATCGCACTGATCCAGGAGCCGTGGATCAGGAATAACAGAATATGCGGCCTCAGTAACATCGGAGGTAAGCTAATCCTCAACACACAGAGTTCAGAAAAACCTCGATCCTGCGTGTACATACCCAAAGACATCCCTACCACACTGCTCACTCAATTCTGTTCCAGAGACTTGACAGCTGTCAAGCTCCAGACCGACGACGATCTTCCAGATGTCGTGCTAACGTCGGTGTACATGCCGGGCGAGGACACAAACTGCCCGCCGCAAGAAATGGCCGACCTAGTGCAGCACTGCGAGGTCACGGGTCTGGATCTCATTATATGCACCGACTCCAATGCCCATCACCCGCTCTGGGGCAGCGACGCATCGAACCCCAGAGGAGAGGTACTATCCACCTATTTATTCTCTACTAACCTTAACATCATTAACCGAGGCTCTGAACCCACTTGGGTCACAGTCCGAGGACAAACAATCATAGACCTAACACTTGCTACAGAAAACGCGAAAAATCTCATCACAAACTGGCATGTATCGGGCGAACCTTCCTGCTCGGACCACAGAAGGATCCGCTTCACGCTAACCACCCACACCAAGAAACCCGCACCGAGAAGAAATCCACGGCGCACCGATGTGCCCGGGTACAAGCGCCTCCTGGCCGCCCTGCTAGATAGGCATCTATCACAAATAAATATAAGAGAACCAGCACAGTTGGAATACACTGTGACAAAGTTATCAGATTATCTCACCGAAGCCTACCATGCATGTTGTAAACTAAGGACGCCACGAGCCCACAGGGAGAGAAATCCCTGGTGGAACGCCGAACTTGGTAAACTCAGACATGCACTACGGAAGCAATTCAACAGAGCTAAAAACACCAGACTCCCGGAAGACTGGGAAATATACACTGTAACCCGACACACATACAAAAAGGAAATCAGAACCGCCAGGAGGGCAGCATGGCGGAAATTCTGTGAATCCATAGAAACCAACAATGAAGCCGCAAGGGTGAGGAAGATCCTATCAACCGACCAGGACCGAACCCTCGGCGCGCTGAGAAAACCAGACAATACATACACACAAACGGACCATGAGACCAGCAAGGTCCTTCTTGAAACCCACTTCCCAGACTGCAAACTCCTAGAGGACAGGACCTGGGAGGAAGCACCAGATCGGACCCCAACGGAACGGGACTGGACCTGTGCCCGCGGGCTGGTAACGGAGGACCGGTTAAGGTGGGCCATCAACACCTTCCAGCCGTACAAGTCCGCGGGACTGGATGGCATCTTCCCAGCCTTACTACAATGGGGGCTCGAATATATCACACCATGCCTGATGGAGATCTACCGGGCCTGCATAGCACTCAGACATATACCCCTAGCCTGGCGCGAAGTGAAAGTCATCTTTATACCTAAACCTGGTAAAACCGACTACACGCAACCTAAGGCGTACAGACCAATAAGCCTCACATCTTTTCTACTAAAGACCCTGGAGAGACTATGCGATCGACACATCCGAGACGGTCCCCTCAGGGCAAAACCACTCCACAAACAACAGCATGCGTACTCCACAGGCAAATCAACAGAATCCGCGCTGCACAGCGTCGTATCCAAGATTGAATGCGCAGTGGACCACAAATGCTCAGCACTAGCCGCCTTCATTGATATCGAGGGCGCCTTTGACAAAACCACATTCAAAAGTATCAGCACGGCTCTAGACAGACACGGCATAGATCCGTCTCTGAGCGGCTGGATTACCAATATGTTGAAACAGAGAGCCGTACAGGTGACCGTAAATGATACCACAAGGGCCGTCGTGGCAAAGGGCTGCCCACAAGGGGGCGTCCTTTCGCCGCTCCTATGGAATCTGGTCGTAGACAGCCTGATAAAGACACTAAACAATAAAGGCTACTTTACAGTAGGCTACGCCGATGATTTAACCATAATCATAAATGGCACCCACGAAAACACCCTATGCAACCTAATGCACCAGGCACTGAAAATAGTAGAGAACTGGTGTAGTATACACCAACTATCAGTGAACCCAACAAAAACAGAACTGATCCTCTTCACAAAAAAGAGGAAACTAGCCACACTACAACTTCCACGATTCTTTGGCACTACCCTAAGCCTTTCAACTGAAACCAAATACCTGGGCATCTTTTTGGATAAACAGCTGAACTGGGCTAAACACATCAATCACATCACCACGAAGGCCAGCATATCCCTGTGGCAATGCAAGAGAATGCTGGGGAAAAACTGGGGGATTAGCCCCAGGGTCACCTACTGGCTTTATACCACAGTTATCCGACCAATCATCACATATGGCTCACTAGTCTGGTGGCCCAGAACAGACCTGAGCACAGCCCAAAGAGATCTCGAAAAACTGCAACGATTTGCTTGTGTGGCAATCACAAGCTGCATGAGAACTGCACCCACCGCTGCCCTACAGGCCATGCTTGGACTGCCTCCTCTACACCTCGTTGTGAGAGAGGAGGCGGCCCTGTCTGCCTTTAGACTCCAGCTATCAGGAACCCTAAGCAAGGACTCGAGGATCAAGCACATACGCCTAAAGGACGAGGCAATTAAACGACAGCCAATGATGGCATCACCCTGCGACAAAGCCCCTAAGCAATACTGCTTTCAAAAGCATTACAACGTAGTGCTTAAAGAAGAGCAGTGCGACTACTCAGGTCCAGGAGAGCTGAGAGTTTACACTGATGGATCAAAAACCGACTGCGGAACTGGAGTCGGAGTCTTCTCACACGACCTCAACATAAAGATATCCAGCCCGCTAGGAATGCTCAACACGGTTTACCAAGCCGAGTGTGTGGGTATAATACAAGCGGCCCATGCCATAGCAGCCAGGAGAGTTACGGACACCCATGTTCGTATACTCTCTGACAGCGCTTCAGTCCTCCAATCCCTAAAGAAGGGATGCATCACATCAAATTTAATACTAGAATGTCATATGGCGCTTGAACAGGTAACTGTATCGAACCGCAACACAGTGACACTACAATGGATAAAAGGACACAGTGGATCACTAGGTAACGACGCGGCTGACGAGCTGGCCAGAAGGGCATCAAGCACGCCAGTCTACGGACCGGAACCAGTCGTGCCCATCCCCTTCAATCAACTACGCAGGTGGCTACAGAAGCACACCCACACACAGGCAGAGAACTGGTGGTCCTCGTCACCGGGCTGTAGGCAGTCCAAGGAAGCCATGCCATCATTAGATGGCAAGCTAACCAAAAGACTGCTACGTCTGGACAGGAAAGGCCTGCGCCTGGTGACGGGGACCATCACGGGACACTGCTCACTGAACAAACACTTCCATACGATAGGCATAACGGACAGCCCCCTGTGCAGAGCCTGCATGGAGGCTGATGAAACCGTTGCGCATGTGCTCTTTGAGTGCACAGGCGTCACCCAGATTAGATTAAGGACCCTCGGGACACCCGGATCCTACACGGACGTTCTCGACAGACCAGGGGACCTAATAAGCTTCTGGAGGGAGGTGGGCTGGTTGGAATAACCACCGACGGCCACCATGGCTCACGCACAATGGTCCACCTGAAGGACTAAGTGCGGAAACCAAACCCATAACATAACATAACATAACATGCTTACGAGCAGCTGCAAACACACGATGCCGAACTTGTGTTAAGAACTCTGAGATAGTGATCCCGGTACCCTTGAGAGCTTTCTTACTATCCCATACCAGTTGTCGGTGCTCCATTTTGAAGAATCGTACCAGTATGGGTCGGGCTTTCTGCTGTGAGAATCCAAGTCTATGACAAACATGGATAATATTCTTGTCCTTACATACCTCTGTCAATTTAATTTGGTTGGATATGATGTTGTGGACCACATTAAGTAGATTTTCACTGTCCATCTCTGGAACACCATGGAACAGCAAGACCTTTCTTCGCATGATGGTCTCATGCCTATCGAACCCATCAGCTAGCAGCTCAATTTGAGTTTTTAACTTGGAGAGTGCTTGGCAGACAAACAGCTTAAACTCGGAGAACTCACGTGCAATGGATGCAATGTCCGGTGAAGCTGATGTGGTACCAGTGGTAGCCTGCTGCAATTTCGCTTCATATTCCTGCATTCGGGAGCCAAACAACTGCTCGAGGTCCTCCAAGCTGGCAGCAAGTTTAGTGTCCATATTCAGTATGTAGTGAAAGTGAACCAGATGCAAGTGTTACAGACTTGATAACAATAGATAGCGGATGTGGGGGGGTCTAATATAAAATGAACTGATTTATTTCATTACGTAAATAAATAAACTATTTTTAAATTTTATTTTACCTGGAGCACACAAAAATGTATGTTACCCCTATGTCTACCCACAAAAAAAAAAAAAAAAAACCTTCATAATCATTCAGATTGTTATTGATAGTGTATTACGCAATTAGGGTGCTGCTTCTTACGGTATTTAAAACTGACAAAACATTAAGATTAAGTCTGCGCTATGTCTAATCTTGTTACTTTTTTTTTTAATCTTGTTGCACACACATAAACCTTCCAGAATAAATCAAAACCGCATTAAAATCCATTGCGGAGCTTAGAAGATCTAAGCGGTCACACAGACAAACACAAAATGCGACTTTGTTTTAGACTATGTACTAGCTGCGCCCCGCGGTTTCACTAATAGGGGGAATATTGGGATAAAAAGTATATTATATGTCAATCCTGGTTATAAACCATCTGTGTGTCAAATTTCATCCAAATTCATTCAGTAGTTTTTGCGTGAAAGAGTAACAAACATCCATCCATCCAACCATCCATTCATACAAACTTTCACGTTTATAATATTTGTATGATATATCGCAGTAAGATGGTTAAGGCCGTGATATAGTTATATCCCCAGGGATATAGCTACATACCGTAATATGTAAGTTATATGGAAGCGGTTCATAACTGTCTTACTAGGAGTTTAACTATGATACGAGCACGATCTAGTAATATAGCTATGCAACATAATCTACATATTATATAACTATACAACAGGGCTTCCACCATCTTACTGCGACATATAGATATAGTTGAAAGAATAAGGCATTTGAGATATGCCGCTGAGCACAGACATCTAAAAGAAAATCACTTGTATTCAAAAAGGTATGTCGAACGAGAAAGATGGAGGTTTTTATTTAGGGTCAAGCATTGTTTGGTGAGGCAAATTGGACATACGGCCGGGGTTGTATTCCCCGAAGCGATGGGCAGAAGGGAAGAGTAATTGTAGCGATATTCCCATGTCCCTGAGGTTTTTATTAGGACCGACAATATAATAGGTCAGTCTATGATCCTGGCAACATGTCTTCCTGACTATATTGCATAATCAGCCTATAATGTTCCCACTGCTGGGACACAGGCCTCCTCTCTTCGAGAGGGAGTAGTCCTTAGTCCACCATGCGGACCAGCGCGGGTTGGTAGATGTCACATGTCTTCGAATTTTCGGTTCTAGGACATGCCGGTCCTTTACCGTTTTGAGAGCAGTGGTGGTGAAATTATTGACACAAAGTAAAGTACCTGCTTGGGTTTGAACCCACAACCTACTCGAAGGTCGGGGCCGTTACCACTGGGCCGCCACTGGTCTATTGTGCTGCTGACTATACTACGCCTGAGGATTATGCAATAGGAAAGCTGTCCCATGCGTCATGTTCGTGAACAGGCGCCGTCAGTTGGAACTGATCGTCTCTTAGCTACCACGGCTTATATTATTTTTTGCAGTACTCTGAACGCTTTTAACGTCTGTTTTATATGGTTCTCCAATATAATCATAAATTCAACATTAATGATGTACCTAACTAATATGTATTTGAAACAATATAATTTAAAGGAGTGTAAATTGAGTTTCTTGCCCGTTTTTCTCTATAGTAACTACTACGCTTTGGAATGGGCAACTGGCTTCATATTACTGACTTACAGACTCCCAAACAATCAAAAGTGCCTTAAAATATACGGTTTAAATGATATAAATCAAATGTGGCCTAAAATGAGTCCGTCTTACCATGAGGAGGCCTGTGTCCCAGCTGTGGAAACATTATAGGCTGATTATGTATGTATGTACAGACGCCAGCAGGTCAAGCTACCCGAAACTGTCAAATTTTCCCAATCAAACTTGAACTTTAATGATTTAGTAATAAGGTTAAAAATCTATTAAAGAATTTTGACAGATTGTAGTAGCTTGATGTGCTAGCGTCTGTACGCTAAATGACAGTTTATCGACTATTCATCTTGATAAGGTATTTCCCTGAACTGACTTAGGACAAAGTCCCAAGGTTGTTCCTTCGGTTTTCATAACATTTTTCTCCCCAGATGGTCAGTTTGTAACTCCTGTTTTAATATTCAATACATCTTAACAACGCTCCATACAGCTCCCGGGACTCTATTATAGCGATCAATCATAAAATCATGGCATAATATTCATAATATAATTCTAACAAAACTTGATGTAATAATAACGTAGCATTATAATATCCATGTGTAGGCTCTGCAATAATATTCAAGTTATTATGTAGTTTCACCCGTCCTATCCTACATAAACTAATATTAATATTATAAACGAGAAAGTTTGTGGGGATGGACGGTTGGATGTTTGTTACTCTCTCACGCCAAAACTACTGACTACGGATTTGGTTGAAATTTGGCAAACAGATAGTTTATAACCGGGATTAACACATAGGATACTCTTTATCCCGGAATGTACGTTCCCGTGGGACAATTTCCGAAATCCAAGCGGGCGAAGCCGCTGGAAAAAGCTAGTAATATTATAAATGTCAAAGTTTGGATGCTTGTTACTCAATCACGCAAAAACGGTTGAACGGATTTGAATTAAAATTGGCACTCGTCTGATTAAAAAAAGTATCCAGTCTTAATCCAGGTTATGAACTGTCTAGTTTATAACCTGGATTAACACCGGATACTTTTTATCCTGGTATTACTGAAAGAATGATCCAAAGACTTCAAAATGTCTGTGCACGATTCTGTTTTAAAGTTCTCATTATTTAATGAGCACAACATTTTTAAAATGAAAGCTCTACGTAAACTCCACTTAGCGAGCTTAGTATTTGGTGTTATTAATCTCACTCCCCTTATTACTTATGTGACAAGTAGACACAGAATTGGTGAGGGAAGAAAATGTTCTCAACAGCTTTCCATCCCACAGCAGAAGTCGGCGGCTTTTAGAGGCCGCTACGCAGCTACTAAATATTGGAACAATATTCCTCCTCCCATAAAGTGTCGTAGAAGTTGTTCGACTTTCAAATTGAAATTAAAAGAAAAGATTTTGAAAATGCCCGCGAATCTGCCATATAAAACAATTTATTTCATCAACTTTATAAATTTTACCTATTTTGTCGATTTTATTTTTATTATTTTTTTCAAATTTAATTTCAATCAGTTTTAATTTTTACTAGTCAATTATTATAGTCCTTACTCTAAATGAGAACGAAAATCCGTTTCGTAGTTAAGAAGAACAATGCAGTCACACGATTTTGTCTTCTAAGTAGATGGGTACTTTCTATTTCTAGATTTCTTTTTGTGTAGGTAATACGCACATATTGGGTATTTACTTTAGTTTTACATTGATTACAATACAACACACACACGCATACTGAATGTCACAACATTTTATTTGATTATTTATGAGCTTTTCTATAATTTCTAGCATTTAATTTATTATAACGGACACACATTTCCCTATGTGTTTGTTATTCCAGCGTATGGCACTCGTGGGTTACAGCTGAAAATCAGCGTCAGGTGGTACACTTGTGTTGTCATCTGACATTATGCTGAGCTGAGGCCCTTTTGGCATTATAATAATAATAATCATTTATTCATCCAGATCATACAATCCAATTTGTTAGTAGTAACATGCACATCTTAAACACTAGTGTTAGTACTTGAGCAAATTTGGCACATTATGGAAATAACTACTAATAATGTCAAAACAACCAATAACAATGTCAAAATCATCAATAAAAATGTCAAAAGCACCATTGATAATGTCAAAACTACCATTAATTATGTCAACATATTTCCAATACAATATTAACAATACAATACCATAATCAAATACAATAAATACAACGTCAATAATCAAAAAACGCAATAGGTACAAGATAAGCAAAGCTATTTCAAAGCACGATTACAAGGCAATACTTGTGTCTTTGTCCAGTGCCTGAGTATAAGTCCTTCCGCCCTGTCGGCCACAGTGACCAAGAGGCTGTTGGCGCTGCCCCGCACCCGCCGCATCAGGGAGGCGACACGCTTTCGCATGATTGCGTAAAAGTCGTCTATATGTGCCTCTGCGAACATCCCTGATGCGCTACAGTGTCGAGGCAACCTCAACAGCGCCCTGAATGCATTGTTGTACTGGACCCGTAAGGCGCTATAGGCCCTCTGTGTGTAGTCGACCCACAGACTGCAGGTGTAGAAAGATTGGCAGTATGCCCTAAACAGAGTGGTTTTTACACACCTCGAGCACTTCGCAAACCTACGGATCAACATATTGCTCCTCACTGACAGCGCCCTACGCTCCCTCTCCATGTCAACATTATCCGTCTGCGTTGCAGTGACCCAATGCCCCAGATATTTAAACGCTGTTATCCACTCTAACGCAGTCCCACCGAGTGTGACAGGCGGCACTTCACGATATTCTTTAGTGCCTGCCTTGAACAACAGACACTCGCTCTTTTTTGCGTTATATTTGAGGCCATGGGCCTCCGCATATCGCTCACAAACAGACACCAGTTTCCTGAGGGCGCTGATCGATGGGGCCAGCAGCACCATGTCATCAGCGTAACTTATGTTGTTATAATCTTTATTTTCTAATTTTATAGTTTTAAAGTGTATTTATTTTGCTGTAATGCCAATAAACGCATTTTTCTTTCTTTTTTTACGTTCCCATGGGATAATTTCCGAACTCCACGCGGGCGAAGCTGTTGGCGAAACCGCGCAGTCGTATAAAAGCTTCTTTTGCTAGCTGACTAGATACCATAGATTGGCGTCATGAATGCTGCAGTAACGTTTGGCTGTCTGATCAATCCTGGCTGGTATGGAGCTTTGTATGAACAATAAATGATTGCTGATCATTTAATAATGCAGAACCATATATTTTTTTTTAATATTTAAAGCACTTTTAATTTTGAACCACTGCAGTGCAAAGGCCTGCCTTCGCTTTTTCTACTGCTCTCCAATAAGGACCAATTCTTATTGAAGGAATCCAGCTCATCTCGCTATCTACATCTGGATCTGCAGCGACGAATTATAGAAAACTAGCTTATACCGTGTAGAGATCGGAAATTATCACACGGGAAGGTACGTACTACCGAAATAAAAATAGGTATCCTGCTATTACTTTCACATTTATATAATTATTACAGTCCGGCCGTCGAAAGAATGCGTTCTTGATATCCGTCAGTTTCATATACCTAAACAAATACGTGTTTTGCGAATTTGATCTTTATTCGTTACTAGAACTGTGTAATGAATCGTCGAGAGAATGTCCGTATTCTCTCGACGACCTGAATGTAGTATGGATGTTTTCTACTTATAAAGTAGGGATAAAATGATGACGATTTCGCATAAAAATATTTGCATCCAGACCACTGAGCCAAAAGTAGTCCACACCAAACATTCCTGAACAAGTGCTCATCAGTTTCTGAGTAATGTGCAGGAAAACGGACATTATTACTCTTTACTTTATGAATGAATTGATATTATTTTTATCCATGAGGACATTACGCATATAATTTACGCGAATCGTGTAAGATAAGAGCATGCGGGCGTATTTGTCATTTAATTATATATAAAAAGGTTTTATCAAAAGCAATGGCCTTACGATTCGACATTGATACTTTTTAATCATATCTTTGTGTTCCCGTTATTGTGAATGTTTATTTCCTTCCTTCCTTATCTTGAATAAATCATAAGGTGCTCCCACACAGCAGTTATACAACGTTATAAAAAATGGAGGCAGTGCTTATTGGGTTGGCTTTTATTTTTTACTAGCTTCTGCCCGCGGCTTCGCCCGCGTGGATGTCGGAAATTATCCCACGGGAACGTGCTAACAGGATAAAATGTATGTGCTTCCCCAGGATGCCATCTATCTCGCGGGCCCTTTGTGGCTAATTACAATAGAAAACCAATTGTGTCTCATTAGTGGTGATTAAGAGGGTACCTATATGATATCCTTACCTAAGTACCTACATAATAAAAAAAAAAAACTCAATAACAGAAAATAAAATACCTACCTACCTAAATAAACCTATTTTTGATGATAACTAAACTCAATAAATAAGCAAAATCCCTAAAAACTAATATCTATACGAATGACTAATCTTACCTAACAGTATTATAAAATAACCTACGGTCACTACGTACACTATCAAATATACTACCTATACTTTAAAATTAAAATCTATACCTACGACTTATAAAAATAAACCTAAATAACTCTAAAAACTAATAGAAATAAAAAAGGTTGCACTGAAAAACACGGTTTAGAATTGCAAGTAGCAGTTAAAATAAGAACGAACGCTCGCCACTCAACACGTCCGTTCAAATCAAAGTTCAAAAAATATCCTTATATACGGTAGCGATCCGTGGCGGCCGCGCGCCACGCGTGTGCTGCGAACGGTGCAAGCCAAATTCAACCTTCAGCACTACATTTAGAGCATAACTTTAGTGAACTCCACTGCGGGTAACGTAACCTACGACAAACTTATTATTTGCGGTTGGTACAGTAATCGGGTCTAGGGATCGAACCGCAAAATTAAGTTTGTTTTTTATTGTATATACTTTTCCGGGATAAAAAGTACCCAGTGTGGTGCCCAGGATATTAAAGAATAATTATACCAAGTTTCATCGTAATCGAACCGGTAGTTTTTGCGTGATGCCTGAACAAACAGACAGACAGACAGACAGACAGACAAAAATTTTTTTAATCACATTTTTGGGTTCGGTGTCGGTCTAGTAACACCCCCTGCCATTTATTTTTTTGATATTTTCAATGTACAGAATTTTCACTTCTACAGATTTATTATAAGTATAGATATAGATTTGAAAAGCAAAAGAAAAGCCGCTCTTACTGGTTGCGATGAACTTTGACACCGAAAGAACAGAGAACAATTTATTATATGAAGGTGTATAACATCACTAACAATTTACAACTTTTGTTACAATTTGTTAAAAAAAAGTTAGACAGCAAATGTTATGCTACATTCTCTAACGTTATATAACTGCTGTGTGGGAGCACCTATAGTTTTACAGTCTGGTTTCCTGGTCAGAACAGGCAGACAAGTAGGACTCCTACTGTCGGTTATAGATAAGTAACCAGACTACCTACGACCAAAAGCGGACCTGCACCCTAATTGCGTAACACACGATGAATCGGAATCTGAATCATTTTGAAGCAAATTGCTAATCTATTGCTTCGTAAGTTCGAAATATTTGTCTGCTCAACACGTAAATAACGCAATGAATGTAGTTGAACTGTCAAAATGAAACCGATTCCAATTGATCGTGTGTTATGCAATTAGGGTGCTGCCCGATTTGCCTTTTCGTAATAGAAAAAAAACAGATTTTGTTCGTCGATAGGTTTTTATTTGGAGAAAATAAAATAAATACCATTTGAGGAAGGTAATTTTATTATTAAAGCTTATTAGTTATCAAACTGAACTCGTAGGTGGGTACGGTACATAAAATAAGTTATAAAGCAGTTTATATTTCTCAGTACCTCAAATTCTGTCCTAAATGAATAACTTCAGGTTTTCCTACTAATATCATAAACGTGAAAGTTTGTATGGATGGATGGATGTTTATTACTCTTTCACGCCAAAATTACCGAACGGATTTGGATGAAATTTGGCACACAGGTAGTATATAACCAGGATTAACATATGGCATACTTTTTGTTCCCGATATTTCCACGGGATCGAAACTTATGCGGGTGAAACCGCGGGGCGCAGCTAGTAAAAAATATAATTAAGTTCTAGTTCGTGTCTTAATTTCAAACATAAAACCTAAAATATATGTAGCTAGCTACATTCAAGGGCAGACATGAATCCTAAAGCTACATGTAGCTAGCTACAGTCAAGGGCAGAAGTTTGTACTGTCACATGCAAAATATTTAGACCCTCTAAAAGAGGCCTTTGAGTTGGTTTCGTTTTCTTCTCAGGTCGAATAGGAAATACCAACCTCATCTGTATTCTAAAAATTATAAATAATGATGTGTAAATATAACATGTCATGCTTTATTTGCCCGAAGGGATAAGAGCTATTTTTAACCATCTCGTCTGCTCATTTCACGATAGAATCTGCTGTACCGACTCAGCAATATAAATTGCGTCGTAAAAAACGTGGCTGAATGTCATGCCTGCACCCTAATTGCGTAACACACAATCAATCGGAATCGGTTTCATTTTGACAGTTCAACAACATTCATTGCGTTATTTATGTGTTGAGCAGACAAATTTTTAGAACTTATGAAGCAAAGGATTAGCAATTTGCTTCAAAATTATTCAGATTACGATTGATCGTGTGTTACGCAATTAGGGTGCAGGTCAACACCAGCCATCTTCTTTACATGTCAGACTACAAAATTAAGAATGTAGCACTGACAGACAAATAAAAAAAAAATGTATATTTACGTTTCATAAAATAGCCAGGCTATTAAAAAGGTTGATGTCAACTCGACATTCATTTGGTCAAAAGTGTATGCTATTTTGATCTTTGCTATCTATTAATTAAATATAGTATTTTTTATCTGCTTTGTGCCGTAGTTCCGAAAGGTGTCCTGACTGGATAAAGAAAATAATTGGAAAACTAACGAAGATAATTATAAAAACTAGATACAGTCTACTTTTTATTATCTTCGTAAGGGAGGGCGTCCACGAGCAACTTAGTTGTCCAGCAAGTTTTTTGTCTCTGTCGCTGTCTCCTTCCCAAGATATAAACGATGCGTACACGGAGCGATAGCAACGCTAATTTTTTGGTAAATTTTCGGTTGAGCAGTAACTGGCTAGTCGGCAACTCTTTTGTCGCCGTGCGCACACTTGTATTACAACCAATAGATGGGCGACAGTTGCGTCCAAACCCGCGTACACAAATGTCTCCGATCTGTCGCGTCGCCACTTGCGCGCACTTTCATACAAACCCGTAGACTTGATGTGAGAGACAAATTAGTAGCGGAGACAAATTAAAGTTCCCTTATTTTTCACACACAGCATCATAGTAAAATGTGTTTGCAGATCCTACTTTACGCTTTATAGCTCATAATTTCAGTACATACTCAGGTTAGCAGAAACCGCCCTGTTCTATTTCAGTAACAATATCTCAAAATGGGTATCCCTTCTTTTCGCATAACATTATTTTCCTAATATACTTTGGCATAACGATTTTGGTATAATTTGTTTTGCCATAATAATACTTTGCTATATTTTTTTTTGCTAGTATATATGGTATCTTGAAGGCTAATTTGTTTTGGCATAAATTTAATTCGCATAATGTTACTAGGCCCAATAACTATAAGCATAGTAGTATTTAGGCATACAATTATTAGGTATGATGTTTCCTGATAAATATAACTTGCCATACTTTTGTTTCTCCTAATTATATTTTCGCATAACATTATTTACGCATAACCGCTTACGCATAATGTTGTAAGCATAATTTCTTCATAATAATGATTAAGTATAAAATTCTAAAGCATAAATTTATTTACGCATAACGATATTAAAACATATTTTTATATGCATAACAAATAAGCATATTAATTAACACCTGGTTAAGGGCAAAAATATAAAGATAAAATCATACTACATGAGTGGGTATACATCAATCTAATTGCAAGTCTGGTGAAAGCTAATCCGCCTGCGAAGTCTTACAACATGTGGGTATTTTTACGACATATTACGTTGTACATAAAATATTAATGATGGTACCTGTTGGAACAAATTGAGTTACAAATACTGTAACTTTATCTAAAACCACGTGTGGAGATAAGGTGGTTTATTAAAACTTGATAAAACTGTTTAGTGGTGAGTAATCCACCACCAGTGGTTAATGGTCCTCCAGACCGAATTTCGACCATGGCGACTAATCCCAGCCTGTAGCTCGGATTATCCTATCTAAACCGCCCATTTCTAGAAAAACAAATATTTTATTAAGAAGGTATAAAGAGCTTTAGACCGAATTTCAGCCATGCCAACCTATCTCAGTGGAGATCAGCCTTCGGCTTGGGAGATATTGTAGTGCACAAGTGTGTGCGCAGACACAGGTGCACTCTCTCCCTCACTCTTATAGTCCGACGGGACGGCAATCCGACACGACCGGAGAGAGATCAGGCGCAGGATCAACGGGTAAACGTGCTTTCCGAGGCACGGGGATATCACACCGCCCATTTCCAAACTCCAGGCTGTTATTGAGAAACAAATAAATGGATAAAACCCAATAACACTTTACCCGCCTCGGGAATCGAGCCCAGGACCTCACGCTCAGCAGTCGCGCTTGCGACCACGAGACCATAGCGGGGCAGTAAGTTATGTAATATAATATATACCCATATAACGGGTGGGCCATCTAGTGTTTTAAATTTGAAGTACCGATTACTTTGACTTTAAAAGGTAGAATGACATTAAAACAAGAAGTTAGTTTTATGTTTGACATTTGCAAAATGGAACGCCATACGCTCGACCAAATTTGGGAAATATTAAAAACTTACTTCCAAAGTAGTGACTCTTTAACGCAAACTGTAGAAAATTTACGTGGAAAATTTTATAGAAATGATCTGCCTTCAGTTCAGTTTGTGCGTCAATTTGTGAAGCGAGTTCATGAAAATGAATCGTTATTGGATAAAGCAACCCGTGTACGTTCTCGTCCAGTGCGTTCAACCGAAAACATTGCTCTGCAAACATTGCTCTGACTCATAATGTGCAAAAACATCCATCAACATCAACTCGTCATCATCTCAGGAACTCAATATTTCTCGCACTTCTCTGAGAAGAATTTTGCATAAAGACCTCGGTATGAAGGCTTACAAAGTTCAATTGGACCAAGAACCAAAGTTATGGAAAAACGAATAATCAGCCTAAATGCTGATGTCACTTGGCCGCCTCGGAGCTGTGGTTTGAGCCCTTTGGATTATTTTCTGTGGGGAACCATTAAGGATAAATGTTGCGCAAACCATCCAGAGACAATTGAAGCGTTGAAACATGAAATCGAAGTTGCCATTGAAGTGATTCAAGCCGAAACAATCGAAAATGTACTGAAAAATTGGGTTGAACGGATGGGGTACTGGCGCTGATTCCTTGTTCACAAACTAAACTAAATTTAAGTTCTGTGCATTTTTTTTTTTCTATTTCATTAAGAAAAGGGCAGAAGATAATATATTAGTTTAGTCCTGTCAAATTAAGATACTCCATAGACAGATTAGACATGATTAAAAACATGGCTACTAAAAATACGTCAATTTATGTCAGGTGCTGACTAATTTGACAGGACTAAACTAATATTTATCTTCTGTCCTTTTCTAAATTAAATAGAAAGAAAAAGATGCATTGAACTTAAATTTAGTTTAATTTGTGAACAAGAGAATCAGCGCCAATGCCGAGCCAGTCGTGGCAGTCATGTGAATGATATTGTGTTCCATTCTTAAATGACAAAGTTCAACCTTTCCAATAAAACCAGTTTGAAAAAATAATCAGTTGTTTTTTTTTTATAGCCGATTCAAATTTTAAATGGCCCACCCGTTATATGACTAATATATCGGTTTGACAATGGTAATACTTTTATATTTCAACACTATTCGAAGTTTCCAATTACTTACTCGTAATAATTACAATATTACCACCTAATCTATTTTCTTTGCTTCTGAAAATCCTTTTTTATTTTTTTCAGATCAACATCAATCTTCAGCAGCTCACACTCCCTTTTCTAGGCCTGATCAGAAAAAGGGCCGGGTCCTGTGAAAAATGTAAATATAGGATTTATTAATAACCGACGAAAAATTTCAACACATTCGGGTTCAGAATCATGTACTGATGACAAATCTATGGTAACAGGTTGCGCGTCATCGTCCCTGCCACCCTGTATATTTACATATAAACCAAAAATTCCAAACACATAACATCACGCCTGTGTATCTGTAGTGGGGGTACATTTCGCCAGTATGTTTAAGTCCCATGCCCAAATCGAGCCTCGGGGCTGCTACTGAGAAATTCTAAGAAACAAAAACACAAATACATTATCTAGAAATACATTTTGTAAATTTTATGGAGGAGTCCTTTTCATCTAATATAAACAAACAACACACGGATAGAACAATCACTTAGAGCCCGATCTCACGTCGTCACGTCGTCGTTTCATATTCATATTCGTTTATTTGCATTTTGGTATGGTTGCGGTACAGCCGATCGATTCTGTAAAAATCTCACCGTGAAAAGTTAAGTGAAGTGACCTTAAAGTGAGCTGTCAATAGTGTCAATCCCTAGCATTTAGTTTGGAATGACAGCTTACTCCACGCTCACTTCACCTAAGTTTTCACGGTGAGATGGTTACAGAATCGCACTGCTGATGCCAGAACATCAAGCTACTACAATCTGTCAAATTTCTTTAATACATTTTCAACTTTATGGCTAAAGTATTAAGGCTCAAGGTTGATTGGGAAAATTTGACAGTTTCGGGTAGCTTGACCTGCTGGCGTCTGTACAACCACAACAAAACGACAGCCAGACGGACGGGTGTCCATTTGTATGAAAATAAAATAGTCTGTTACAATTAAAGCTAGAAACTGAGAAGATGGTGCTTGCAGGATGCCTACACTCAGCATTGGGTGGCGAAAGGCCGAAGAAGAGAGAGAGAGAGAAATAGTCTATTCACACGGACCACATTTCCGGTCGAAATGATCAGTGTGGGTGATACCGACCACATCAAGGCCACGTCGCAGCCACATCGCAATCACATCGCAAACACAACCATCTGTCTGTCTGCAAACAATAGCCACAGCGTAACCACATCGCAACTACTAGTGATAACGCAACTATAAGAAGTTGCAGCGACACTATTCACACGTAACCACTGCTTGCCCACATTTTGTCTCTGCGACGTAGTGTAGTTGTGGTACAGTGAGCAACAAAAGTCAATTAGCACTGTTACTTTTATAAATCATCTCAATTGATACAAAATAATGCGTTACATTGATTTTCTCTATTTCATGTAATAGAAAAGAGTTAATTATTCTTAAATATTCTATTACTAAATGTTTTTCAGAATATTTTGCTCAATAATTAAGATTTAAACAACTGAAGTGTTAACCGACTTTTGTTGCTGACCGTACGTGTGAATGAACCCTTTGGCTTGCACCACGAATTCTAAACACCTACACCCGTTTAGCGCTAAAAATCATTCTGCTGTGTATTGCGTAACACACTAACAGTAGCAATGGCTTACATTTTGACATTTCAACAACATTCATTGCGTTATTCACGTTGTTGAGCAGACAAATTTTTCGAACATACAAAGCAATGGATGTTCTTCAAAATGATTCAAATTGTGATTGATAGTGTATCACTCAATTAGGGTGCTGTTTCTGTCAATCGTTTGAGGACGACAGAGACAGAATGATGTTCTGAATATGTCTAACTTTGTCGGGACTTTATAAGACATTGGTTAATGATATTCGGAAGACGGCAGATGTACAGCGAAGCTTTTCCCTAAACGAATATTTAACTGATTCAAGTGTCAGAAACTGTAACAAAGTCCCTCTAATCGCTTTAAGTTAAATTGTTGTTTCTAAGAGAGCAAATCGAAGGAAAATTGTATTTTCTCAACATTCTGTAACTTAGAAAATTACAGTGTTACATGTTATGTATAACCTTCATAGTTATCACATTAGTAATATCTAAAATTTTCCCAGAAGCTTATTTAAAGCTTCTGGGAAAAATGTGGCTGATTCTGTGTTTTCACTCGTATGTACAGACGCCAGCAATCAAGCTACTACAATCTATCAAATTTCTTTAATAGATTTTCAATTTTATCGCTTAAGCATTAAGGTTCAAGGTTGATGGGAAAATTTGACAGTTTCGGGTAGCTTGATCTGTTGGCGTCTGTACATAAATATTTCTAGCAATAGGTACTTATTTCTATAAGTAAAGGCGACCTCCGTTCTTAGAACTAACATTTTCATCATATTTTCTTTTAGGTATGAAGAATAAATGGACTTAGAATATGTGAGCTATAAATACCTAACTTAGATAAAACTTTTTAACAAAAAAAAAAAGCCGCCGAAAAAAACTGAAAAGCAAAAAATAATAAACCTTTTTTATTTAACCTTGATAACTAAGTTCTTAAACTAATGTAAGTATACCTAAGTAATTTTGAGTCGGCGCCGTTAACCTTGGGGGTTCACCCTTTCCAATAAAAAAGAATTATCAAAATTGGACTATTTTGTAACAAGTTATGCGTGGTCATACATAAAAAAAAATATATATACTTGCCGACTTGAGAACCTCCTCCGTTTTTTTTTTTCGTCGGTTAAAAAGTAATTGCGTATTGGTTTTGAGACATACCTGAAACTCCTAACAGTGTTCTAATTACTTATTCCTATCTACATCATGTAGTTCATATAAGTACCTATCTACTCGTACCTACGCCTAGTATAACTACCTCCCTAGAGCTACAAAGATTGTTTTTGCTACAATGCTTAAGTGAGACTAAAACTAAAAGGCTTCTAAGTTACCTGTGTCCATTTTTATGTAGGACGAAAAAAAATCGTTTCCCAAATGGCCTATTTCCTCGACAATTTCCTTCTCAATCCTGTAAGGTAAAAAACTGTATGAAAACAAGTAAAAAAATACCTATTCGTCCATAGATTTTCTAGGGTAACATAACATACCCATGTTCTGCGAAAAAACAGAAATCCATACATATTCAGAACATTGTGTCAACACAAAAGTTGGTCGAAAAATGGCTGTGAAAACTTTGGATAGATAGCCGTGTTTTTTCCAGGTAAAGTTTAGACTACCGTTGATAAACTATGAAGGAATAAGAAAAGTTTCGTACACAACAGATTGGAAGCTGTCTAAGGGTACGGGCAGCGGTAACCCTTTCGGACGATCCCGCTACCCTTATTTCAATAACTTAAAAATACGTTTACATTAGGTCTTTATGGAATTTCCATTTAAGTAAGAAATATACTTTTGTTAGGAAGTTCCGCTCTTCCACTAGTTACAACTTTTAGTATAAGTTATTGAATAGCCATTTAATTTTAGTAGGCATTAGGAAAAGAGTGATATAAATAAAAATATAAAAAAAAAAAACAAAACAAAGTAATCATTCATTTAAAGACACGCTGTCGTGTCCTGTAAGGGTGCGTGCGCGTGTGTGTGTGCGTGTATAAGAGTGTGTGTGTATGCGTGTGCGAGTGACAACCAAGAACACAGCACCACACATAAAAGTACAATTAAATGATAACAATTTACATGAATATATAAAAAACAAGGTACAGGCACGAGCACTAATATGTCAACACTTGGCAACTTTCAAATGCGATTTTTTCGTGAACTATCAAATGCATCGTTGAAATACGATACATTACATAAACCTATGGGTTCGAAAATACTATGTTCGTAACAACATAAAATTTCATTAAAAAATAAAGGAGTAAATCGCTTTTGAATAAAGCCGAGTGTGTACATACTTTTGCTCGTGACTGTACACATACAAACAATAAAAAAATAAAAAATACTCAAAGAAATTATGTGACACTATGACTGAAATTATGTGCATAATTTAAAAAAAAAGAGGAGGTTGTGCATTCAGCGGGTCTTTCTTTTTACCCGACTTCTAAAAAAGGAGGAGGTTCTCAATTCGGATGTTTGTATTTTTTTTTTTTTTTTTTTTATGTTTGTTCGCGCATATCTTCGTCGCTTGCGAACCGATTTGAAAAATTCTTTTTTTGTTGGAAAGGGCATACTTTCCAAATGGTCCCATAGAAATTTCATCAAAAACGGTTCAGTAGTTTGGTTTTTAGACCAAAATTACTGGTAAAAATTACAACTAAAAAGTGAAAAATAAAAACTTTTTTGCAAAAAAATACAACCGACTTCCAAAAACAACACTACAAAGTGAAAAATAACTTTAATTTCGGAAGTCGGTGGCAAACAACGAAAATGCGCACCCAACGACACCGACTTCCGAAATTAAAGTTATTTTTCACTTTGTAGTGTTGTTTTTGGAAGTCGGTTGTATTTTTTTTTCATTTATGATTGTACATACACTGATTTTTCCGCAATAGCTGGGTACCGATTTACTTGATTTTTTTTTTTCATTTGGTAGAGGATGCTCACGCAGTTGTCCCAAATAAATTTGATTAACTTTGCTTGGGTAGTCTTCGGGCTAGCTTCAATAATACGTAGGTATTTAATCCACTTTGTGGATGTTGATGATGTAGTTATAAGTTCCTGACCTTGTTTGCATAGCAAGTAGTGAAATACAGTCAACGAATTTGTTGTGGTAGGTAATTTTAATAACGAATTTGTTGTTAATTTAAAGTCAGATCTGAATCTGTGTGTAAAAATTGTTCTTAGTAAGCTCCACTAAAGCAAAGCTTTGACTGAACTCAAAATAGTCATGATTAAAACCATTTATACCAACATATTAAACTATCTAACATAATTGTACTATTGATGAAACCTATTATTATTTCATTTACCTTCATTTTTTCTCATTTCCTCTGACCATGAACAAAATAATAAACTCACCAACAATTCTTGGTTTCCAATATGTGATATTTTTACGCCGATAGTTTTCACTGCGACGTCGTCGCTTTCCGCTTTCGACTTCCGCTTTTCCTACTATGTAGGTTCACAAAGTCCATTTCAGTCTAGCAAACATAAACTCACTTTGGTATTTCTCGTAATAGTTTTAGACTTCGAGACTTTTTTTTATTTGATGTTATAGTTCTTTGACTTTAGTTTTAGTTTTTCTATAGTTTTATTGTGTTTGAATAATAACTACAAATAAATAAATGTCTGAGGAAAGTGGTTTGCAGATTATTGAGGGAGAACAGATGAGTAATTAAGTAATATTATAAGATATAATATTTATGGTAATTAAGTAGTACTATAAGATACCAGAGGGGCAATTCTGGTAAATTTAAGAACGTTCACAGTCTGATCTCAGTCTCAATCTGTCAAAAATACCTCAAATTTCCCTACATTTTAACATTTGTTTGTCGCCGAGATGAGACTGCGACTAGATTTTGAACGTTTTAAATTACGAGAATTGGCCTTCAGATACTTCGTTTATACTTTCCATAGGTACATATAAGATAAGATTATTGTTAGTTACTTTATAAGTTAATAAGGGAAAATTAAATGTCCGCTCTTATAAACCTTAGTCGTAATACTGTTTGTTCCGTTCCCACAGACAAACCGTAAAAACGGTTTTGCCGGGCATAGTTTTTGGGTCAAGATTATTTTATAAACTTGTAAAATAAAATAAATCTTTTTATTATTCAGACATTATGAAATTATACAAACGACAGTGTCTTTCTAGGGATATCCCAAGGAGTTTGATGTCAAAATTTGACGCTAAATTCTGACAGCGTCTGTGTTATTTAAAAATCGAGTTTTTGATGATCTGTATTTTATTTTTTGTACAGACATTCTCTTATATAACAAGAGACTGAGATCAGAGGGCAATTCTCGTAATTTTAATAACGTTCACAATTGATCTCGGCCTCAATCTGTCAAAAATACCTCAAATTTCCCTACACTTTGACAAGTTTTTGACATTTGTTTGTCGCTGAGATGAGACTGCGACTAGATTTTGAACGTTTTAAATTACAAGAATTTGCCTTCTGATAATTTTATTCGACGAATAATTTTGAAATTTCGATAGTTATTTCATACAAAAACTGTCAAATGTCAATCTTATTCCTCGAATAAAAGTTATTTGTCGATGGAAAAATAAGCCATAAGCAAAATAAAAGTGTATTCAGTAGAAAAGTTTTCATATAGTAACCGTCCTCAGTTGTAGACTGCAGTCAATCATGAAGTTAAAAGCTAAACAAATTCCATCTGCGATTTCGTAGAATATTTTTTTAATTTTCTAAGTTTAATTTATAACTTTTCTAAGTTTAATATTCTTTTCAACCTTGCATAATACTGCTTCCATTAAAACACCAAACAACAGCCAGTCTGTCATTGGTATAAAATAAACCTAGTTTTCAGAATTGAGTGTTTGTATCGTACATCGCTGGAAATGTGAAGGCAATATTTGCATCAATCGTATCGTACTTGTAGCTGCCACATCAACGTGGCTACATAGTAGGTAAGGCAGAAGTCTAGCTTTAAACAAATCATACGTATTCAAACTTATATGAGACAGATTGTACTCACCCCATCATCTGCCTAGCCTTTTCCCAACTATGTTGGGGTCGGCTTCCAGTCTAACCGGATGCAGCTGAATACCAGTATTTTATAAGAGCGACTGCGTATCTGACCTCCACAACCCAGTTATTGGGTAATACGATACCCCTTGGTAAGACTGGTGATCAGACTTTCGGGCTTCTGACTACCCGTAACGACTGTCAAAGATCCATGAATGACAGCCGGGACCAACGGGTTAACGTGCTTTCCGAGGCACGGAGGGGTCTCGGTATGTAAAAATGATCACCCATCCATAGACCAACCACGGCACGCATAGGTTTACCTGATCGATCGACCTGTGCGGCTGTTATTATATATTTAGCCACGGACTTGTGTTCCTACTACTGGGACACATACTTCCTCTCGGTGAAACGGAATAGGCCGGAATAGGGCGCGGGCCCAGTGTGGGTTGGTAGATGTCACGTCTTTGAATTTTTGGTTCTAGAACATGCTGGTTTCCTCCTCGATATTTTCCTTTACGGTTTTGTGAACAGTGTGCGGGTTGGTGGATAGTGCGTTGCGTGATTCCTTGTCTGTATGGTAAGAAGCTTTTATCCTACAAGTGGTATATAAGCATATCGCTTGTATTTTCGAGGTTGAAAGCCGGAGTTCTGAGTCACCACACAAAGCTAGTTAAAATTAACCTTTAACCTTGAAAATTAATTTCGCATCCTAATAGCCATAAGGTAAACATTCTTAAATCTGAAACATAAACATAATAAATAAGTCACATCGTATAAATTAGGAACATTATTCCCTAATAACTTCCGTTCACGATCTGTTAAGATTATACAGCAGGTATTAAAAAGGTGTGGTCACATTCATGGCTGTGATACAGACCATCATCATCATCATTTTAATCCCAACTATTTTTAATAACCTTTCAGTCGATGTAAACAGTGGTATCACAAAAAGCACCTTTAAAAATAAAATACATAAGTACCTCTTTAATATTTTTTTTCAAAACTTCTCTATAGAGAATAGCTAAAAGAATAAAAAATAAATGTGTCTGTTTTTTTTTCTAAATTTAAGAAATAGGTAAAGGAATAGTTTTATTAACTTGTATGTTAAAAAGTGTCATTATAAAAAAAAAAATAATATACAGTACAAAAAAAACCGGCCAAGTGCGAGTCGGACTCGCCCATGAAGGGTTCCGTTACGTTACGATTTATGACGTATTAAAAAAAAACTACTCACTAGATCTCGTTCAAACCAATTTTCGGTGGAAGTTTATATGGTAATGTACATCATATATTTTTTTTAGTTTTATCATTCTCTTATTTTAGAAGTTACAGGGGGGGGACACACATTTTACCACTTTGGAAGTGTCTCTCGCGCAAACTATTCAGTTTAGAAAAAAATGATATTAGAAACCTCAATATCATTTTTGGAGACCTATCCATAGATACCCCACAAGTATGGGTTTGATGAAAAAAAAAATTTTGAGTTTCAGTTCTAAGTATGGGGACCCCCAAAATTTATTGTTTTTTTTTCTATTTTTGTGTGAAAATCTTAATGCGGTTCACAGAATACATCTACTTACCAAGTTTCAACAGTATAGCTCTTATAGTTTCGGAAAAAAGCGGCTGTGACATACGGACGGACAGACAGACAGACAGACAGACAGACAAACAGACATGACGAATCCATAAGGGTTCCGTTGCCATTTGGCTACGGAACACTAAAAAGGAGCTACGTCTGGCAACAAACTGCTTTGCAGTTTGGCAGAGGTAATAATATCTTTTTAAAATTATTTATGTGAATAAAAACTTTTTTTTTTTTTTTTCATTTTCTTTAGTTCTCCTGCCCTTATCCCAATTTATTTGAGCTTGGTGCCACATGTCTCCACATCATCATGTGTCCATCCATCGTTTCTTTGGTCTTCCCCTACTCATATACCTAACCATATACATTTAGGTATACCCAAAACTTTCCTCACAACATTTTCCTCATTCTTCCGCATCACATGCCCATACCATGACAACCGATTTCCAAACAAGTTTTCATTTACCAGTGCCACTTTTAGATTTCCTCTTAAGTACTCATTTCTTATTATATCCATTCGTGTAATAGTACACCCCCCTCTTGGCATTCTCATCACAGTTGCATGCAATTGCCTTCCATTCATCCCGTTGGTGCCCCAAAATTCTGATCCATACAAGACAGCAGGTCTAATCATTGTTTTATATATCTTACCCTTATATAATTAGCCGTCCCATACTTTAGGGTCGAGAGCTATTGCACAATTGACGACTTCCTTAGTGATAAATCTCTGCATTGATTGATAAACTATTATTATGATTGACATACATGTTCCTATTCTGACACTTTTTATTCTGATTAACACTTTGACATATGTACTTAATTATTTTTTGACATTACTGGAAAAATGTTACTACTGATAATAGTCTGTTTATTTTATTTTTTGTTGTAATTCTAATAATTAATTTGACATTTTTATTTATTCGGTGTCAATAGAATCTGCTTTATTGTGGAATTCAATATTATTTGCATGCCCATGAGACGGTAGAATATGGAGGACTATACTTTAAGAAAACATCTATGTACCAATTACCCATGTTTGCAAAAATAAATGATTTGATTTGATTTGATTTACGTATTGAAGTTTTATATGACAGTTGATAATATTTTCGCGATTACGATGTTGGTCCCATGGAGAAAGTGGTTCAGTTTGATGGTCCGTACTTGCCTTCCATATAACTGCACCTTTCTGATATCATGCTGTATTATCCCTTATTATTAGCTTCCATTAACAATTTTGTTTACACCTGCACTTCTCACGTTATCCTGTTCGACTTGAGTCTGCACTTCGTTGGTTCTGCGTTCCTAAAATAGCTCATAAATTGGATGCATCGTGTTGCAGTGTCAATAAAGATTAGAAAATAGTTCCGGTGAAATTTTCATACCTGCTTCAAGTGGATTGCAACGCGGGCTAAAAGCATTTTATGCAATAATATTCTGCAATAGTAGTTTGATATTCCGTGAATTATTGTTATGTATCCTGTGTGCCTGACCTCTGTGATAAAGGTGTACAATAACGGTGAAAGGATTCATCTATATTTTCAGGAGGGTCTGGTTCGAATTTATAAAATTAATATTTTCGGACGGGTAATATAAGTACCACTGTGCTCTTGTGTTGTCATCTGACCTTATGCTAAACTGAGGCCCTTTTGTTATTATAAACTTTGTTTTCTGTTTTTTTTTTTAGATTTAAGATGTATTTTTTGCTGTAATGCCATTAAACGTATTTTTCTTTCAAGTTTTAATCTGTTTTCAAATGGAAAAGACGTTTTGTTCTCGCTGTTGCTTTTAATCATGTACATTTTAGATTTTAAGACTTTTAGATTTAGATTTTTTCATAGTAGGCTCATAGCACTTTCGCTCGAACGACGAAACTCGAAAGGCCGTGATTTTTTTTTTCACCTGTACTGTATTTTTTCTTTTGGCACATCAATGACCGGCACCCTAATTGCGTAACACACTATAAATCGGAATCTGAATCATTTTGAAGCAAATTGCTAATCCATTGCTTCATAAGTTCGAAAAATTTGTCTGCTGAACACGTAAAGAACGCAATGAATGTTGCTGAAATGTCAAAATGAAACTGATTCCGATTGATCGTGTGTTACGAATTGCTTAACACACTACCAATCTCAATCTGAATCATTTTGAATTATTTTGTTAATCCATTGCGTCATATGTTCGAAAAATTTGTCTGCTCAACACGTAAATAACGCAATGAATGTTGTTGAACTGTCAAAATGAAATTCATTGCTACTGTTAGTGTGTTACGTAACTACCCCGCTGATGTAGTTATATCACGTACCTACCCGTATAGTAAGACTGATAAATCACTAAGGTTACCACAAAATTATGCCCACATTGTTCCATTTTTCTCTTTCGCAACTACCCCGCAGAAAAACATTCAGCACCTGTTTTACTATTATACATATAAGTATTATGTTATCTTTAAACAGTTATCTTTAAACAACTACTCCACGAGTCAAAGACGATAAACAAAACAAAAAGACGACTGCTTGTATAAGAAATTGTTAAACCGAGACTGATTGTATACTTTGTAATATTAAACCAAGCTTTTATTCATTTTGAAAGTGATAGAGTGCTCCATTATACTTATTATCTGACTTAATAAATTATTTGCTTGCCTTTATTGTAACCAAAGAGGTAGGTAATATAAAATTATTCAGGGAATGATTTACTTAGTTACTAAATACTGTTGTTGAAGTGCTGTTTTGATTTGTATTGTCTCTATATATTTATTGTAATGATAATTATAATTAGTACAGTTTCGTGAAAAATTCTTCTTAATATTCGAAATATTTATCTTATGTAATATTATAAAGAGTAATAATATTATGAAGAGAAAATATGTGTTTTGTGTATGTTTGTTTGTTACGCTTTCACGCTTTAACGGCTGAACAAATCTGGATGAAATTTTGCACATGGGTAGACCATGACCTGGATTACATAGGATTTTTATCTCGATATTTTCACAGGATTGAACCCCGGGCGCAGCTGTGAATAATTTGCTTGTAAATATGAATAATTCACTCATAAATATAATACAATTATCATGCATAATACGAATCTTTCATCAAATTATCATTATTGATAAAATATATGTAATGTAATAAGTATATTACATTACATATATTTTATCAATAATGATAATTCGAAAAGTGCTGATTCTCAGCCTAATTTGAATAAATGGACTTCAGAAGTCCAGTTAGTCACATTACATATAGTAATATGTAATGTGACTAACTGGACTTCTGACAACGTTATTGTAAGTCAAAATCAAAGTCCATGTAATGTCCACTAATTAGCATTGAACAGTCAAAAAACTTTTGAAGATCTTTTGAAGATCTTCGACAAAATGAAATAAACTGTCTTAAAATCACAATAAGGCGATGTGACGGCGAATGTACGGTATTAATGCCTGTTCCATTATGTGAACCCGGAATGTAGTACAATAGTCCTAATATTAAAATGAGTGGGCGGCAATAGGCTCCAAGGCCATTACTAAGGGACACCATTATACTTAACGCGCGTGAGCAACTCAGCGTGGGTAAGTTCCCTTTAACAAGAAAATGAAAGTACTTTGAAACTCAAAGAGTTTTTTTCCGGATCTATTGTTTGGCCGCTTCTTATAAAACAATGTGATGCATTAAAGGGTTTTTCTTGTTGACTTTTTAAAAACATTTATTAAATGGCACGGCCTTGACAAAGAAAGCTATCCCGCATTCGTAAAAGCGACTTTTTCCCGCGACGATTTTTTTTCGTGTACCTACTGGATTTTCAACACTCTGCTTAGTACCCAGAGTTGAAAATCCAATAGCGGGTTTTTTCGACGCGCTGGGACGCACTCTGTTAGATTCTTAAAGCTCTGCTCAAAACTGAGAGTTGATACACCAGTGCGCGATGAATTTCCGCCGCGATATTTTCACGCGAACTTGGGCTAAGAGTCACCTCATAGCTTTTATACATAGGTATTGCAGGGATCTTTTGGTGCCTGAATAACATTGACAGGAAGGCGCTGTTGGTAATTTACACTCACAGAAATCGTATTGACAAAAGAAGATGACGGCATTAGTTCCAATTTTGGCCACGCGTCAAAAGAACTAAGTATATAGCGCTGTTGTAGTTACAACTTTAATTTTATAGAAGCGTTATCTAACATAATATGTAGATACAATGTTTGTCGATTTTTTCATTTTATCTGGAAATCAACCGGCTACAGCAAACAGTGTGTTTGATAACATCGTCGCCATTATTTGTCAAACAAACGAAATCTATTTGTGCACCCACAGGGAGCAAATGTCAAATACACTTCTAAATCGCCCCACCATGTATATAATGTATACAGGGTGGTGCAAAAGTAATCTCATAATTTGAATGGCTGCCATTTGGTTACAAATGAAAAAGAAATGGATTCTATTTTCATGAAAAGTTTATTTGAAAGTGTAAAATTGATGACACTAATTGGAAAAAATTATATCGCCACCTGATGCACAATTGTGCTCGTTTTACGGCATTTTGAATTGTTGCTCGCAAAACATCTGGCTCCAAATTGGCGACTACTGCTTCAATCTGTATTGGACCCAGTTTGCACGAGGCGCTCAGAAAAAACGCTTAATTGTTCGAGCACAAGGAAACCGACGACGATGAGGAAAACGTCGACGAAATTCACGATGCGTTAAAAAACAGATTGAAAATTTGTCAACTAAAAATAATTCCACGTTCTTGAAGTGTGTATCGCTCCATGGCTTGTTGATAACTAATTCTCTATATATCTACAACATTAATGTCAAAGCACAGTGACATTTGGCGTCATCTGCAAAAATTAAGGCATATTCACATTATGACAATGCTTTTCCGCCACCCGTTATTTACATGTAGCTATAAAATAATTATGAGTGAAAAAAGTTTTAATGCAGTTTGGAAGCTGATATCCTAGCCATCATTTAAACGTCATCTTTGTTCATAATTTGAATTCACATACATCTTAAAAGTTACAGTCTTTTATACGAAAAATAATGCACGGTGGCTCTATTCAAAAGAGCAATTCCTGTAATCAAAAATGTTCAAAATCTAGTTGCAATCTCATCTCAGCGACAATCAATATCAAAAACTTGTCAAAAATGTAGTGAAAATAGTGTTTTTTTTTTTAATAAAAGCGTTGCTCTACACTGGTAATTTGTCCTGTATCGTGGGCGCGTTTACAAACCTTTAAAGTCACATACACAAACAGCCAAACCCGGAACAACTACTTCCAGGTCATACAAATATTTTTCGTGCGGGAATCGAATCCGCGACACGCAGCGCAGCAGTCAATCGCTTAACCACTGCGCCAACCGTGTCGTCAGATTGAGGGGACTAACAGATTGAGAGGGAGTGAAAGTTCTTAAAATAATTTTAAGAACTTTAACAGTCTAATTTTAAGAACGTTTACGTAATTTTAAAAACGTTCACAAGTCTTTTCTGGATGGGGCAATTACCCCTCTGGTGTCCGGAAGTGTATTATGGTGGAACCTACTCACTCGAGGCTCTGTATTGACTCTTCGGCATTAAAGGCACTCGGGCTGCATTATTAAATGCGTAAATCGTGGAGGCTCTCCCAAGATTTATGGATACGTAATTATTTCTTGACCTGACCTGCTTTAACCAACCTCTTTAACTGGGTTTTCACGACAACATAGGAATTTCGGGTTCAGTTCGTGCGTACATAATCAGCCTATAATGTTCCTACTGCTGGGACATAGGCCTCCTCTCTGTGAGATCTACCACGCGGGCCCAGTGCGGGTTGGTAGATGTCTCATGTCTTCAAAATTTTTGTTCTAGGACATGCCGGTTTCCTCACGATGTTTTCCTTCACCGTTGTGAGAGCAGTGGTGATGAAATTATTTACACAAAGTAAAGCGCCTGCGTGGGTTCGAACCCACGACCTACAACTCGTAAGTCGGAGCCGTTAATCGTCGTGCATACACTATCGAAGATAAATACTGTAGGTCAAAATCGCATTTTTTAAATATCTTATAAAGAAGTTGTATCAAAGTAGGTACCGTCGACACGAACAACGGGAGAAAAAGCTCTCATGGTGCATATCTAGTGGTGGTAGCAAAAGCATGGACGCGCAACGGCGCAACCTGCATGTTACCATAGATTCAATACAATGATTCTAAACCGTTGAAATTTTTCGTTGGAAAAAAAAATTTGCTGTTCCATACATTTTGACCGCGTAGGTATTGCTCTTTTCTATGAAATGGCAGATTTTTTTTTTTTGATAACCCACCAAAATTTTTAGGCAATCTAGAATCATGTGCTGAATTCATGTTACAGTTTACTCTTCAATATCCCTGCCACCCTGAATATTTTTTTTTGTATTTTTCTTTATTAGCTTATTGCTTGCACTTGCGTGAAGGTAAACTAGGGAAACTTGTCGCGGACAGAAGCTAGTTAAGAATAAAAAAACTATTGTAATTAAGACTTACGTCCCTATGAAATCTGCATCTAAAGTTTTCCACGCTCGCGATTCTCACACTGATGCATCTAAATCAAAATCAAACATGTATCACAATCTCATGACTCACCGACATCTAGTAATTTTACGCTGTAAGGGCTCAAACAGACTCGTCTTTGGTATGATTTCCTACACGTGCATGCATGGCGCCTCGCCTTGCACGGATGAAACCGTAGAATATTGAAGTTCAGAAGGCTCAGGCTTCAAATCATAGTATAACAACATAAATAGCTTATAAAGGCAATACAGTCCGAATCTTTTGCCTTCAATGCCACCTTTTAATGTCGAGGTGTTCTTTACTATGCATGCAGAACGATTGCAATGTATACCGGTTAATATAGTCCGCCACACCGTATTTTGGCCATGGGAGCCAAGCTCAACGGAGACCTACCGTCGCTGCAGGAGATATCATAGTGCGCATGCAGACACAGAGAGATCAGGCGCGGGACCCTCAGAAAGATAAGAAAGAAAGAAAAAACATTTATTTAGCACAGACTAAAAGACACACCATAAACCAGAGGGGAAATTCTCGTAATTTTAACACCGTTCACAGTCAGAAGCCCAATTCTCGTAATTTAAAACGTTCAAAATCCAGTCACAGTCTCATCTCGGCGACAAACAAATGTCAAAAACTTGTCAAAATGTAGGGAAATTAGAAGTATTTTTTGACAGATTGAGACTGAGATCAGACTGTGAACGCTTTAAATTACGAGAATTGGCCTTCTGATACAAACATGATAGCAACAAATAAAAAATAAATAGAAACTTTAAAGACCGATGTAAGAAAATAGCAGGAAAGTGTGCCTTACGGCTGCACCAAAAAGGCCAGTTCAGCAAAAATGCCAGACAACTAAGTAGTGCCTGACGCTGGTTTTTAACTGAACCTGATGTGTGAGGTGACGGATATAAATCAGTTTTACACTGCAACGTGACGTGTGTATGCATACTGAAATAAGATAAATATGTGTAAGATAAAAATAGTAACGAATATGTACATAAATAGTGTGAGTTCAGTAGTATTGCAAAAATAAACCACAAAATACTGACAAACATAATGAGACGGCCGCGTGATAGACCCTCTTTAATCTATTCTATATACTTATAATAAATCTGTAGAAGTGAAAATTCTGTACATTGAAAATATCAAAAAAATAAATGGCGGGGGTGTTACTAGACCGACACCGAACCCAAAAATGTGATTAAAAAAATTTTTGTCTGTCTGTCTGTCTGTTTGTTCAGGCATCACGCAAAAACTACCGGTTCGATTACGATGAAACTGGGCATAATTATTCTTTAATATCCTGGGCACCACACTGGGTACTTTTTATCCCGGAAAAGTATATACAATAAAAAACAAACTTAATTTTGCGGTTCGATCCCTAGACCCGATTACTGTACCAACCGCAAATAATAAGTTTGTCGTAGTTTACATCACTCGCACTGGAGTTCACTAAGGTTATGCTCTAAATGTAGTGCTGAAGGTTGAATTTGGCTTGCACCGTTCGCAGCACACGCGTGGCGCGCGGTCGCCACGGATCGCTACCGTATATAAGGACATTTTTTGAACTTTGATTTGAACGGACGTGTTGAGTGGCGAGCGTTCGTTCTTATTTTAACTGCTACTTGCAATTCTAAACCGTGTTTTTCAGTGCGACCTTTTTATTCCTATTAGTTTTTAGAGTTATTTAGGTTTATTTTTATAAGTCGTAGGTATAGATTTTAATTTTAAAGTATAGGTGGTATATTTGATAGTGTGCGTAGTGACCGTAGGTTATTTTATAATATTGTTAGGTAGTCATTCGTATAGATATTAGTTTTCAGGGATTTTGCTTATTTATTGAGTTTAGTTATCATCAGAAATAGGTTTATTTAGGTAGGTAAGTATTTTATTTTCTGTTATTGAGTTTATTTTTTTTTTATTAGGTAGGTACTTAGGTAAGGATATCATATAGGTACCCTCTTAATCACCACTAATGAGACACAATTGGTTTTCTATTGTAATTAGCCACAAAGGGCCCGCGAGATAGATGGCATCCTGGGGAAGCACATACATTTTATCCTGTTAGCACGTTCCCGTGGGATAATTGCCGACATCCACGCGGGCGAAGCCGCGGGCAGAAGCTAGTATGTAAATAAATAAATTCTTCGAAACGACTCGGAAAAACAAAAAGCTGTTTTAATCGATGTCTAACTTCCATGTTCCAACACATTGTCATAATTAATTACTCCGTGCATTTCATTGCACAATACGCTGCAAACAGCCGAGCGCGGCGGACTATTTACGGACAGTTTGCAGCTTTCGTATTCTGAAATTGTCTTAGCTATGGTTTGTATTGGCACAGCTTAACGTGCTTTACGAGGCACGGGGGCAAAACACCGCCCAATTCCAAACACAACACTGTTCCTAAGCAATTCCTAACGGAAAAAACCCAATAACACTTTGCCCAATAACTTAGGAGACTATCGGCGATGACGAATGCGCCATGCTACGAGTAAACTGAGAATTGCTTTCCAGGGGCTATTCGGTTTAGGTTGGATTTTCGGACATGCGTTACCGCGTATCCACCTCAGGTTGGATTTTTTAGATTGCATAAAAGGAATAACCGCTTACCAGGTTTTGAATGAAGTAGTACTTTTGACCTTATCTTGCATTTGAAAAACCATTCCGGAGATTATCCTTCTCGTTACGTGCTGAGAATATACATGCACTTTAGTCATGTAAAATAATAGAAGTATTCCTTAATATTTAGTTGCAATGAATATGAAAAACACCACATATTCGGTTTAAAGAAACTTTATTCCCAATAAAGACATAAGTCACTTACTTGAGAACAATACTAAAAATATACATTACAATATGTTTGTCATCAGTATTACAATTTAATAGTTACCCATCCAATGCATTCATTTCTACAGAAGTGATCGATCCGCAATTATGTGCTGGCTAAGTTGAGTTTTGAATGCATTGTAAGAGTGTATATTTCTTATACAGGCCGGTAATTTGTTACAAAGCTGTGCTCCTTCAAAAGTTAGCATTTTTTGCCATAGTTAGTTCTTGTTTTTGGTAAAACTAGCAAGCTTGCTCGGCGAGTACTGCGTTGACTAACTTGTTTATATTGAGTGAGTGTTATGTTTGAGTGAACACTTTTGTTGAGAATATTTCTGATGAAAATGCATGTGTTGTAAATGTAAAGTTGTTCATTATTTTTGTGTCTTGATAAATTTTGCTGGTAGATGTTAGATAATATGGGTAGTTGAATATTATTTTTATGATTTTATTTTGGGTAATTTGATGTTCTGATAATTTATAATGCACCCACTGCTGGGACACAGGCCTCCTCTCTATAACAGGGAGTGGGCCGTCATCCACCACGCGGTGCGGGTTGGTAGATGCCACATGTCTTCGAATTTTTGGTTCTAGAACATGCCGGTTTCCTCACGATATTTTCCTTCAGAGAGCAGTGGTGGCCCAGTGGTAACGGCTGCGACTTACTAGTTGTAGGTCGTAGGTTTGAACCCAGACAGGCGCTTTACTTTGTGTAAATTATTTCATCACCACTGCTCTCAAAACGGTGAAAGAAAACATCGTGAGGAAACGGCATGTCCTAGACCCAACAATGCGCAGAATTGTGACATCTACCAACCCTGGGCCCGAGTGGTAGATTATAGCCCACTCCCTGTCGAAGAAAGGAGGCTTGTGTCCCAGCAGTGGGAACAATGTAGGCTGATTATGATGATGATGATATGATGACTTTCCTATCCAATTCCAATTTTTAATTAAATAGAGCATTTTTTATTCATTTTAAGATAGTATTTACAAGCTTCTAATACTAAATAAACTACAAATTATTAAAATAAAATTCCAATTTTTCATATATCAATTGTTTATTTTCTTTCAATTTGAAAGGATATACATAATTTATTTACATTATATAAGCTAACATTTAAAACAATACATATGTGCATGTGAAAAAATAAGCAAAAGAATCATAGGGCATCAAAAAATTCGTCCGCATCGCTGTCAACAGGAACAGTGCCCAAAAGGCTGGCAGCATTGCCACATTGTATGGCGATGCTAATTCTTTGGCCAAAAAACAGGCTAGCCCTCTGGTCACGTGAAGAGTCGACTAACCGCTAACTAACCAATTTTTCTAGATCTTATAGGATTCAAAAACAGTTCTTTACACATACATATGGGACTCCTTTCACAAAGAAGATCATGCTGTCACAATTTACGAAGTTAGTTTTCATTCGCTTGAGGATTCTGCAGAATCAAATAAAATCTGTCAGGGGACATGAAGCATTTTCCAATGCAATTTTTCTACATAACTTCGAGGTTTTCAATCTCTCTGGAGTTAGCACGTGTATTCTTTTTTTTTTCTACTTTTACGTAGAGCATCTTTTTGCTCTTGAATGACATTGACAGGGGGGCTTTGTTAGTAAGCATTAGCGAAACCAAACAACATGCCTGTAATTCCCGAAGGATTAATGAGAGGTGTACCTATAGTACAGTCACGAGCACCAATTTGTCAACACTTGGCAACTTTCAATTGCGATTTTTTCGTAAAATAACGAATGCAACGTTGAAATACGACACATTGCATAAATCTATGGGTACGAAAATGCTATGTTCATAAGAACATAAAATTTCATTCAAAAATAAAGGAGTAAATCGCTTTTGAATAAAACAGAGTGTATACATACTTTTGCTCGTGACTGTACACCCACATTCCACCAGTTATTTTTAAGTCTCATTGTAATAGAAGACGAGCCTATTGCCATCAATCAGGCACAAATCTAGACACTGGGCTATTACTGAGAAATTCCTGAAAGTAAAACCTAATAACACTTTGCGGGATCTGTAAATTGAACTCTTGGTCAACAGTAGTGCTTGCGACGAGGCAGATTTTTTTTCCCTAAAATAAAACTCTGTATATAACGCAGCTATACTCTAATCATTAACCCACCACCACCACCAACCACTGCGCCAACCGTGCCGTCCAGTTGGCGGACGGCACGGTTGGTGCAGTGGTTAAGCGATTGACTGCTGCGCTGCGTGTCGCGGGTTCGATTCCCGTACGGAACAAATATTTGTATGACCTACAAGTAGTTGTTCCGGGTCTGGCTGTTTGTGTATGTGAGTTTAAATGTTTGTAAACGTACCCACGATACAGGAGAAATTCCCAGTGTGGCACAACGTTTTTATAAATAAAAAAAGCGGCCAAGTGCGAGTCGGACTCGCCATCCTTCATGGGCGAGTCTGACTCGCACTTGGCCGCTTTTTTTCGCGTTCCGTTGAGTTGATTGAATGAAAGGTAAATTGCGGTTTACGATTTATGACGAATTAAAAAAAAAAAACTACTTACTAGATCTCGTTCAAACCGATTTTCGGTGGAAGTTTACATGGTAATGTACATCATATATTTTTTTTAGTTTTATCATTCGTTATATATTCTCTTATTTTAGAAGTTACAGGGGGGGGGGGGGGACATTTTACCACTTTGGAAGTGTCTTTCGCGCAAACTATTCAGTTTGGAAAAAAATGATATTAGAAACCTCAATATCATTGAAGACCTATCCATAGATACACCACACGGGGTTTGATGAAAAAAAAATTTTGAGTTTCACTTCTAAGTATGGGGAACCCCCAACATTTATTGTTTTTTTTTCTATTTTTGTGTGAAAATATTAATGCGGTTCACAGAATACATCTACTCACCAAGTTTCAACAGCAAATTCTTATAGTTTCGGAAAAAAGTGGCTGTGACATACGGACGGACAGACAGACAGACAGGCAGACATGACGAATCCATATGGGTTCCGTTTTTTGCCATTTGGCTACGGAACCCTAAAAATCAAGGCTTATTTCAACCATATTAACAACGCATTCTTCATCACCCACAGAACAAAATGACAACACAGCTCTATCGACAGTCCAATCGCATTCACAAAGGAGGTTCAATTATGCGCCAAACTGCATCGAACATGACACGTTGACTCAGCAAATGCAGGCACACTTATCTGAAAGCTATTTTCATGATGCAGCAATAAATAACATAACCACTGAAACGAAACCGTAAATCAGAAACGGCAGTATGATTCAGTATGAAATACCTACCGATGTAGAATTTATGATATAAACAAACAAAGAAACGGCGGTATTTTATTGTTTATAGGAATACTAACGACCCACCCATGCTTTGCACGAAGTTTACGACTTGACAAAACATCGACATTGCAATATTATATGTAAGTTTAATATTAACGTATTACACACAAAAAGATTCCGGAATAAATTCTCTTAATAATGGTGAAAACCGCATGAAAATCAACAGCGAAGTAGAAGATGAACGGCGTCACACAGAGAGACATGAAAAGCGACTATAATTTATATTTAGGAATATACCTATATAGATATGAATCAGGTACCCTTGTGATATATCGTGGGAATGTTCCCGACAGGTTTCGTAAATTTTCGTTTGACTTCGGTTGCAGTCGGTTTTTGAAAGCAACCTATAGAATACTAGATTATGGCAGAATGGAGAAAAATAGTCATGTTTGGAATTGATGTTGAGTGTCTTCAACAGATATGTAAAATATTGTGCTGCAAAACAGATTACGAGTTACCTCTTTGCACAAAACGAAGTGTCAGGGTAGTTTTATGTAATACTAGCTGCGCCCCGCGGTTTCACCCGCATAAGTTGCGATCCCGTGGGAACATCGGGATAAAAAGTATGCTGTGTTAATCCTGGTTATAGACTATCTGTTTCCCACTGTCCAAAGGACAGTGGGAAACAAATGTATGGGGTCTGGGCCCACCCTTCAATAGTAACATTTGATATACTGTTGCATAGGGCATTTTAAGCGGAACATTAGTTACTAATAAAACTATGGTCAAATGTTAATACTTTCGGAGATACGATGTCTTAAAGTTGTTCAGTCTAACAATTTTTTTACATTTCTATGGTCTAACTAACATGTTCTTTATGGATATATATAAGGTAGAATAGTAATAACACGTGTATTTCACTTTAAATTAAAAACGATTTATTATTCGTCCTGGAATTAATTTAATTCGGGCAGAGAAAGGAGTAGGTAGGAAGTTATGCAATGACTATACACGATACGGTTTTTATTTTAAGACTGCCCCACACTAGGAATTTCTCCTGTATTGTGGTTGCATTTAAAAACATTTAAACTCACATACACAAACAGCCAGTCCCGGAACAATTACTTGTAGGTCATAAAAATATTTGTTCCGTGCGGGAATCGAATCCGCGACACGCAGCACAGTAGTCAAACGCTTATCACTGGGCCAACCGTGCCGTTCGGTTTGAGTCTGGGTAATGTTTACTGCGATCATTAGTTGCTTAGATTTGAATCACTTTCATGGCAGTATAATAGGTAATGTAGGTAACTCCGAAAGTACTGACTTTTAACCTTAGTCATAATACTAAGTTTTATTCTGCATAAAAATAACTATCCATTCATGAGTATCTTATTTCTATTGAGAAGTGGGCCCACCATTACTCATTGTCCTTTCATCCAAATTCGTCACTTCGTTACATGTACAGACGCCAGCAGGTCAAGCTACCCGAAACTGTCAAATTTTCCCAATCCACCTTGAACCTTAATACTTTAGCGATAAAGTTGAAAATCTATTAAAGAAATTTGACAGATTTTAGTAGCTTGATGTGCTGGCGTCTGTACTTACAAAAGATATTCGAAGGATGTTCGTTACATCCTTCCATCCATCCATTCATACAAACTTTCTCATTTATTATTATTATATTAGGAAGTAGGTACTACATTTAGGGACGATTTTTCAATCTTCAGTTACTTACCTTTTATTCAAAGCGGATTCATTTTGTTTAAGAAATATGTCAAATCGCAATACTTAGGTATTATTCTGATCAGAGCTATCTGACGAATGAAAAATCAGATAAACTTAAAGCAATTTTATCTGAGCCCATAAAGCAATAAATCGATCTGATTATATCAGTAAGTTTCTGAGGGCTTGTGGATGGATAACTTCTCCTGACGAGGCAAAAAAGCCAAGACACAATTTTCGTTTAATTAAAAATATATTCTGAGCAAGTCGTAAAATATGGGTCGACTATTAAGGGGTTGTAAAAAAGCTGTCTAGATTTGACAGTACAAAAGAGACGAGAAAGGGTGACGTTAAGAAAAAAAACGTCACCCTTTTTGTAATTTTTTGTGATAACGCCCAACCAAGCATAGAAAACATTCGTGTAGGTATTTGTTAAAGTAAAGTGTGTATGTATTAACTATTTCTATTCAGAGGGACTTTAAAACACGTATTAGTTATTTATAAATATATTAATACGAAATATTAAAAACATAAACACATGTCGCGGCCAGAGCAAAAAAACAATCATAAAACAAAATATAATGACGGGAAGTTTTGTATTCTCTATGGAAGTTCCTTCCTTCCAAAACTTTCCTGTCAGCACTCGAAGTAGCTTCACTCAGTGTTGCCAACACGGCCCTCCTGACGTGCATGTCCTCAGGCACACCTTACACCATCAGTATTACTTAGATAACTAAACACGTATCTGAAAGCACACACTTTATTAAAATATCAGCCTGAGTAAATCTGTCTCTAGCGCAATCAGATCAGACATTTCTGTTAGATCGAAAGCAGGCAATACTGACCTACCTACATAATGAAAAGAGAAAAATAAATATATGTGGGCATCATTTTACGGGCATCATTTGCCTAGCATTTCCCAACTATGTTGGGGTCGACTTCCAGTCTAACCGGATTCAGCTGAATACCAGTATTTTACATGGAGCGACTGCCTATCTGACCTCCACAACCCCGTTATACGATAATACGGGTAATACGATATCCCTTGGTAAGACTAGTTGTCAGACTTTCGGGCTTCTGACTACCAGTAAATGACAGTCGGGACCAACGGTTTAACGTGCTTTTCGAGGCACAAAAATAAACCATCGACCCGTGCGGCGGTAAATATTTTACTTAATAAATAATGTAAAAAAAAAATGTTTGAGACGTCTAAACATAATAACATTTCTTTTAATATTAATTAGACTTGTTTTTTTGTATGATTGTTTGTTACGCTTTCATGCTAAAACGGCTGAACGGATACGGATGAAATTGCGGATGACATGACAAGACCATGACCTACATTAGGACATAGGATACTTTTTATTCCGATATTTCCACGGAATCGAGAGTTATGCGGGTGAAACCGCGGGGTGCATCTATAAAAATCGATACGGCTTACGTCTTCCGAGAAATAGGTACAGACGCCAGCACATCAAGCTACTACAATCTGTCAAATTTCTTTAATAGATTTTCAACTTTATCGCTGAAGCATATGGTTCAAAGTTGATTGGTAAAATTTTACAGTTTCGGGTAACTTGATGTGCTGGCGTCTGTACATGGTTTGTACTTCTTATTTTTTGTTTTTCTTTTCTTTCATCCATGAATAATTGACTGAAGATGAGTCGACAAGTTTCAAACTTCCAATGAAAAATGAATTCTTTTGAATTTTCCTCGAGATTTTACGAGAATACTGATCATTAGAAAACATTGGTTCATGAAAATCACGAATACATACACTAGGTTACCAGAAAACTATCAATTATTCAGTTTCTGTGCGTCTGATCTTGATCAAAATTCAATACTAGCGTCTACTTGCGACTTCGTCCACATGAAATTTCTTCTTCCCTCGACCCACCGCATCACACCTCATCACCTACGCTATTACTGCAATTTCTCTTAGCGTTCTTTCTGACTTTTTTCTATTTCTTCGACTCCTAGCATAGCGCGATGTTCATAGCCCTTCTCAAGAATTGATTCAAATCCGACTAGATAGGTCCACAGATTAGCGCGTACAAACAAACAAACAAACTCGTCAGGTTCATTACATTCAATATTTATGTTTCAATTTATTTATTCATGAGAATTTGAAATTGGTATACCAAAGTTAATAATAGAGAATCATACACTACATAAATAAATAATATTATCTTATTGTGACAACCAGTCTTACCAAGGGGTATCGTAGTAATACGATACCCCTTAACTGGGTAACCAGTTACTGGGTTCTGGAGGTCAGATAGGCAGTCGCTCCATATAAAATACTGGTATTCAGCTGCATCCGGTTAGACTGGAAGGCGACCCCATCATAGTTCGGAAAAGACTAGGCAGATGATCTTATTGTGATCTGCTAGGCATAAATCTAGATCATTGTAGTTAAATCTCTCAGAGCTATGACAACTACTTACGTACAGACAAAAATATCCATTATTTTTGAAAATCTAGAGAACAGTGATGGCCCATTGGTAACGACTGCGACTTACGAGTTGTAAGTCTTAGGTTCGAACCCAGATAGGCGCTTTACTTCGTGGAAATTATTTCATCATACCTTCTCTACGGTGAAGGAAAACATCGTGACGAAACCGACATGTTTAGAAACCGAAAATTCGAAGACATGTGAAATCTGAGCCCGCGTGGTAGATTATGGCCCACTCCCACTCACAGAGAGAACGCTTATGTCTGTGAACCAGCAGTGGAAGCATTATAGGCTAATTATGCTAAGTATGTTTTGCTATAAAAATCTCAACAATACTAGATCATAAGTATTGTCTAAAACCTCGACAGTTCAAGGTTAAATATTCCACGTTTTGAAAACGAAACATATTTTTATTCCTAAATCACTGAAACTAAAAGTACTTCCTGAAAGATTAATGTCCGATCAATCTTTACAGGCCAATGAAATTGAGTTGTAAACATAAACGAAGGAAAAATACGAACTCAACCATATAATACACTAGCTTTTGTCTGCGACTTCGTCCGCGTGAAAGTTCTGGTAACCTCGACCCACCCCCACCGCATCGCATTGCCTCGCCTGCCCGCGTGATTACTTCGTTTTCACTTCGCATTCTTTCTGACTTTTTTCGTTTTGCTCGGTTCCTAATCGGTTCCTAAAGGACCTAGCGTAATGTTAAATAGCTTATAACCATCCTCAAGAACAGAGGCCTACTCCAAAGTGACACATTCGAATGATCGGATCGGACCGACACATGGCCGAACCGAATATTATTGAAAAATGCGAAAAAAGTTCGGATCGGCTCAGTTGGGTCGGGACCATAGTCAATATTCGAAAGAGTGTAGGATCGGGACCGACTGAACCAAATAGTAACTTCGTAGCAGGAAACGGCCGAACATTCGGCCGGTACTGTACATTTACCACTTCGGAGTAAACCCCCTTGGCTATCAAATGCAAAAAGATTTTTTTAAATCCGACTAGTAGTTCCGGAGATCAGCGCGTTCAAACAAACAGAAAAACAAACAAACTCCTCATATTTATTATTAGTAGATTTCACACGCGATTCCTTAAATCGCAAAATAACTCATCATGAAACACTGAAATCTTACTCATAACTCAAATAGTTTCAAGATTCTTCGTCGATTCAGAATCACTGACTCAGAACTTTTGTTAGATTGACTGAGGACATCTAGCGATGAACTGTGGAACTAAAATATGGAATGTATGACCGTTCTTGACTTCTTAAGTGTGGGCAATGATTCTTTATGTGCTGAGAGCTTTTAGGAGATTATACTTGTTACTAGGTTCGGCCCGCGACTTCGCCGCGTGAAATTTTTGTCCCCTCAATTCACCCCGTCGCATCGCAACCCCTGGCCACGCTATTACTTCAAACTCAAACTCAAAGTATTTATTTCAAATAAACCAATTACAGGCACTTCTGAATTGTCAAAGGGTCGGTCGGTCAAAATGATGAAGTTAGTTGCCCAGTAGGTACCTATGGTGAAGAACGGGCAAGAAACTTCATGGACACTCTTTTTAAATCAAAATAATATGGTTACAAAGTATTGGTTACATCATTCCTGTTAAAAATTATGTACTTTCTTTTTCGCTCACTATCGTTATGTTTGTTTTTTCCATTTGCTCGGCTCCTAAGAGCGCTAGCGTGATGTTAAATAGCCTATAGTCTTTCTCAAGAATTGGGCTATCAAATGCAAAAAGAATCTTTCAAATCTGACTGGTAGTTCTAGAGATTAGCGCGTTCAAACAAACAAACTCTTCATCGCTTTGTTATTAGTATTTGTTATTTTTTCAACATTTCTCTCTTTATTCTCGAAAAAAAATGGACGTTCTTAGAAAATAATTTCCAGTTCTCTAGTCTTAGGCCCTTTGTACACACACGTTTTTCTTGCCGTGAAAAACTATGGTTTATTCGCCGTGAATAGGCAAGGTAGGCAGTGTTGTACGAATCACCGTGGAAGCTTGTTCATGGACACGTTTTTTCCACGAAGCGGTTTTTACGCCGTACCGCAAAAAAAAAACGTGTTCAAAGGGCCTTATCATTCTATGTAAGTAAGACTTTTTTTTGCTGTGTTGGACCTTTCGGCTACAATTTTGTATCCTCCTTCACCAGTCCCTTTTTCAGTCTTAATAAATATAATTAGGTTTCAACAGAAAATATATATACTTTTATTAAAAGAATACCTATTCAGCTTTGTCATCTTGAATTTAGTCAAAATAGCCTATCAAATTATTTTATATACAGGGTAAATAAAAATAAGCCTTATCAAAATAACTTAAAGCCTCACATATTTTAATGGAACCCATTTTTATAAAATGTAAGTACCCTTTAATAACCATATATCATCTTCTATACTGAATTTTGGCCTGATTATGACCATAAACACTGATACACCACATAATACTGGCCACAAAACTTTGCCAACGACCTTACAAAAACTTATAAGAAACAAGACAAGTTCAATACGGTCCTGCAAGTTATAAAGGAATTTCAAGCCTCTCGTCTACATTCTATAGCCAAGCACTAACTTGGCTATAGAATGTAGACGACATGATATGCCCTGCGAAGGTACTTTAATCTTTTATCTTTTTAAGATGTTATACAATGTTGGGTAGCTCTAATTGTAAAGTAAGAATAAAACATGCTTGTGCTAGAAAATATTCTAACCAGAATTAGCTGAAAAAAAATCAACGGATTGCACTCCGGGAGTGCCGGCAGAAGTGAAAACTTGAATATTAACGTTGTGCATTTTTGATATTTTGGAATGCGGTCTACTCTCCCTCCGTCTTACGAATTTTCGATCAGGTCACGTGTCCTGACGCGAGTTTAACATTTTTTACCCAACAGAAGTGCACAACGACGCTAAAGAAGATTTCACTTCAAAAATTCGTTAGGTACACACACACAATACCGACGAAACGACGACTGAGAGCTGCTAAATTAATGTTTTATTTTATTTTTACTTTTCTTTTTAAACCTTTTTAAAAAGTAAAGACTTACTTATTAGCCTCATCATTGTTAAGTTACCGCTAGGGAGTAAAACAGCTCCGACACAAGTACTTTTGTAACTTACTGGGGCTGCCTCAATTTATGTATGACACAATATTGAAGGCCTCCCACAAGGTAGACGGACAACCTTGTGAAGGCCGCAGGAACCCGTTGGATGCGAGAAGCACAGAACCGGTCGAAGTGGAGGTGCTTGGGGGAGGCCTATGTCTAGCAGTGGACGTCTTTCGGCTGAAATGATGATGTTGATGATGACAATGTTTAAGTTGAAAGAAATGTTTTTGGTTTTTTTCTTTTTGTTGTATAGAACCAGGCTCATAATTGTGCTACTTTTGTTTCATGGCTCACGATGAGGGATGAGTTTTGAACATTTTCTTTATTGAATCGATGCCAGTATGTTTTAGCTAATGTCTTTTGCCGCTTCTTTGTGACATGGCAGTCCTCTTCACTGACTCCATTCCGTTGCTTTCTATTTTCCCTACATCACAAAGCAAACTCTCTGCCTATCTCCGACAAAACTGGACTCTCTAGGCTCACCAACGCTTTTCTCACATAAATTGTATGAACTAGCATCATAAGACTATAGAATGAACGAAACAGTCGATTGATACCAACATTCCTTTTCTATCAGTTCATTTTAAACTACTGTAAATGCGTTTTATTTTTGGATCTCGAGTACTAGACTACTGGAGCTATCCGTGGAATTCTAAGCACGCCATTGACGACCGTGAAGGAAAATTTGCGAGATAAGCCACGTGTCCGTAATAAACGTTTAATAGCTTGTTGTTTGTAGATACATATCAATCGAATGACGTGAATGATAAAGTTTTGATAGTTATAACTTATAACATAATTCATTAGTAAGGTAAGCAAAATCCAAGAAGAGAGAGAAGAGAGAGTCCTTGGATTTTAAAATAAACTGCCAGCTCCCCAGTTGCGTAACACACTCAATCACAATCCAACAAACTCTATAGAAAATTGCAAATCAATTGCTTCATAATTAAGTATGTTTGAAATTCGTCTGGTCGACAACGTTAATCACGCAATGATTAAGTGTTGAATTGTCAAAATGCAATTGAAAAAGGCATTGCATCACAATATAGCTGTATTGCATAAAGTACCTACCTATGTTATGTAATTACTCCGCTGCTTTCTTACTGTAAGTGTTTTTTTTATAAGCGGCTATGGCAGGCAGCAATTTCCTCCACATCCAGTTTCAACATTTAGTTTACAAAGGCACTATCACTGTGCATCTTTGTTTCTGAGATAGGCAACACTTTTAAGTTTGCGACGCCTCTAGTACTGAAAGCGATTCATTTGCTACGTGTTATGAAAATGACAATATCCCTTATGTCCGTTCATTGCAGTGTATGAGTCTGCAAAGGCTCATCTAAGACAACGGACACATACTTAAATAAAACTACAAGAACCGTGAAGATTTATTTATGCACGATACTCATACGTTCTGCACCCACGTTTCCTGAAACATCTATTTTTAATACATTACATAACATAAAACATAAACACTCACAATAGCTTTACGAGCATCTGTTTTGAAAAACAACCGGAAAATATTTGAAGATTGTGGTTAAATTATAACTTGCGTGGCGTCACTGGGTGCGTTATATTTCTGGGCAAAAATTGTATTATATCGGATTGCGGATGTACTCCTTGGCATGTATCGATATCTTCCTCAGTAGTAGCACTTGCGACGAATATAGATCAACAAGGAGATGTACGTCCGTAATAATATTCCTCGGCACCTATGGTGACCCCACCCCAAAATCTGGGGAAGCGATCGCGCGAAATGGTTCATCCGACACTATTGCATCACATTTTTATCTGTTATCACACGACGACACGATCACCAGTGTTCGCTAGTTTAATAATTAGCAGCCAAACCTCTTGTGAAGACACCCCTTTACAAAACATGGCGTCTTAAACCAAGGTCGTGTCCTTGCAAACAAAACTGCGGAAACTCCTTGCTCCCATGTAAAAAGTTAAGTGAATATGTAAATGTGGGATCATTTGCACGATCCCGTCATATTTGATTAGGCCACTTACTAATCTTCAAGGGACTCTCCTCCCCTTCTTCACTTAAGGAGCTCCGAGCGTGATAGCTCGATTGTGGATGAGGGTGGATATTATTTATAATATTATATTAGTACGCGAAGTAATATAATATATAGGTAATATTCTTCTCTTTTGTGTGCTGGAATCCATTGCAAAATAGTGTTCTTTTCCGGTAAGTCAACAGGCAAGTATGCGAATGTCGATTCCTGTATCCAAATCTCTAAAATTAATAAACAGTTTCAATACTTTCATCATCAATACGCACTTTCTCAAACAGCATCTAGATGGTTCGACTGTAAGGAGCGACAAATCCATGCGTAGACAAGTAACCGCACATCTGCAGCAGTCTCGGACAATGTCTTTGCGCATTGCATTGACATCTTACTGAACAATCAAAACAAAATCCTTCTATAGTAAATGCTATACATATACAACGTGTTTTTTTTATATCCCATAACTCTAGGGGGTTATTGTACTCATCATTATGAACAACTTTTTCTATGGGACAAAACCTGATAGCGCGAAAAAAAAAATCAGCTGTTCCCTACATTTATGTTCATATCGTCAAAATGTAGGGGACACCAGATTTTTGTTTCGCGATTTCGGGTTTGGTCTCATAATAAAAGTTGTTCATAATGATGAGTATAATGACCCCCTAGAGTTATGGGATATAAAAAAAACACGTTGTATATTTACATTTTGATGGAACATTAAAGAACATTTAGAACGCAATGTAACACGTTTTTATTTATTTCTTATCAGGTTTTAATTATTTTTAACTTTTTTGTCCTTTTTATTAATAAGTAATAAAAGCTTGTTTTTAAAAAGTTTTTTTTCTTTTGTTTTTTTTTAAGTATAATAAATACAATTAATAGTCGTTACAATACAGTGGGCCCAAAAAAAACTATCTCCTTTAAAATATAAAAAAAAAACAATTAGGAAATAATAATAACACAAAGTAGGACCGATGGATGTTTTCGAATGAAATTTAATTTCATAAACGAACTGTTCGTTTTCTATTAACGAAATTTTTTTTTTTTCGGAAACATTCATCAGTTTCTTACTAAACTTCAACTATATCTCACGACCCTGCCCCTGGTTACTTGTCTCCTTCGGTGACCATACAACAGTAATGTCTAAAATCATATCAATCTATTTACAAACAAGTCAGAAGGGTAGACAGCTGTCTACCCTCTTGACTTAACATGTGACACTAAGATATATATTATTATTACGTCCGTAGGTACTATCTCTGTTTCTAAACTAATAACTATTTAATTACTGCCTCTGTACGACCTAATCCATCAACTTAGATGAGATTTAGGGCTCACGTAAGCCTACCCAACACTAGACATAAAAAAAAGAAAAAGATCGGTTCAATGAACGTTAAAATAAGGCTACTGTGGTTCATTTATGTACTGACAATATTTTCTCTTTATATCCCTAGCCAAATTTATTTCATTACAAAGTCCGCTCTCAAGCTCATGCTTGCACGGGCTGAGGTCGTAAAAACCCTTAACCCACACATCTATCGCGGAAGCCTATAAAACATACTCCGTCTGTCATAGGCATGTACAGACGCGAAGCGAGCTTTAAGGGGAAAAGCGCCAAAGTAGCCCGCGAAAAAAAAAATCATCGATCAACCCTCTTAGTTCATATAATTAATCCTATTGAATAACTATTTCATGAAATATCAATCAATAGGATTATATGAACTTAAAGGGTTGTATTGATGATTTTAATTATTATAATTCTGTCAATACATACTTGTTACGCTCGCGAATCATATTAATATTTTTTCAACACACAAGCAGAAGGCCATTCCCGCAATTAAAAAAGTTCAAATCTAGTCGCAATCTCATATCAGCGACAGTCAATTTAAAAATAATAACGTTTAAGACTTACGTTTGAGCAGAGTAGTGGGATGGTCCAAATTATTAGTTTGGTACGGGAACACAAATTTACTACGAGTTATTTTCACACAGTTTTAATTATATTAATTTTTTTAACACATCACACACTTTTGTTTTTCCTTCACTACTGTCACAGACATTGACATTCGTTTTCTTTTTATAGTTATTTTCTTTAGTCTTTGAATAATAATAAGTAGAGTTAGGTAGGTATACAAACTCCTACACTTTCCCTTATTCAAGAGATCTAAGACCCATTGCATGATTAAGAGATGCAACACTCGAACGTGGCAGTGCCTTTGTAAGAATGTCAGCCACTTGATTTGCTGTACCAATTCTTGTAACTTCAATAGCACCTTCATCCACTAATTCTCTTACATAGAAGTGACGAATGCGTATGTGCTTTGTCCTCTTGTGAAATTCCGGGTTGTGGGCAAGTCGAACTGCTGCTTCATTGTCCACACTGAGTGTCGGTGTATGCGTAAGCTTAGTAAGGTCTTGCAGAATTCTCGTTAGCCAAACAAGTTCTCTAGCTGCTTCACTAGCTGCTACAAGCTCAGCTTCAGTCGTAGAGATAGCGACAGACACTTGTCGCTGACTCAGCCATGAAATAATTCCACCAGAATAACGACAGACCACTCCTGTAGTAGATCGTCCGGTATCTCGATCTCCACCATGATCTGCATCGCTAAAACCTTCTAGCACGCCTGGTAAATGATGCGCTTTATACTCAATTCCATAAGAGCTAGTGCCCTTAATGTAGCGCATAATGCGTTTTACTCGAAGCCAATCTTCTTTGGACGGTGATTCCAGTTTTCGAGATGCAACTCCTACAGCGTAGGCAATGTCCGGACGTGTTCCGACCATGAGATACGCGAGAGCGCCAACAGCTTCACGGTATGGAAAGTCTTCCACTTCTGTAGCTTCAGCTTTCCCTGATTGTGAAGGTTCCTTCTCTATAGGTGTAGCTACAGGGTTACAGTTAGCCATCCCGAAACGGTCCAAAATTCTTTTTGCGTAGGCTTCCTGATTGATGAAAACAGAGCCATCCCCTTTTTTGGTTAATTGAAGACCTAGGTAATGAGACGCAGGTTTCGTTGTAATCCGTAGTCTTTCCTTAAGATCATTCAAAAAAGAATTAGCCAAAGCTTCATCCGTGGCAGCTACCAATCCATCATCTACATATAATGTAATGAGTAGCTTCTTGCCATTCACATGCTTGGTGTATAGACAACAGTCAGCTTCACACTGCTTGAAGCCCATGTCTAACAATATTTCTTGGAAACAGGCATTCCAGCACCTTGGAGCTTGTTTCAATCCATATAGGCTTCGATTCAACTTCAAAACATTAGCTTCACTATCGGCATAACCTTCTGGTGGTTGTACATAAATTTCCTCCTTCAGGGTTCCATTGAGGAACGCAGTACAAACATCAAACTGCACAAGGTGAAGGTTTTCCTGTGCGCTGACACTCAACAGAGCTCTAATTGTTGCAAGGCGGGCAACAGGACTAAACGTCTGGTCATAATCCTGTCCCTTTCTCTGCTTATAGCCTTTGACGACAAGACGAGCTTTGTATTTGTCGACAGAGCCATCAGGATTCCTTTTAATTCGTAGAACCCATTTGCAGGGAAGAGCTTTCTTACCTTTAGGCAAGTTACAGGGCGTCCAAACATTGAGGTCCTTTAGAGATTTTAATTCACTGTGCATAGCCTTTTGCCACTCAAAACAATCGTCTCGCTTCATTGCATCCGCGAAGTTTGACGGATAAGCTTCTGTGACACATACGTAGTCGTCAAATCTTTTTGGACGTTTCAGTTGATCACGGTCACGGAGATTGTATCGCGGCAGCGACTCTTCTACAGCGTCATGAAATTCCTCCAAATTGTGATCATCGTGATTTTCTTGAAGCTCATGTTCATGGACAAAGTCTTCCACTTGGACGTCTTCCAGGTTTTCTCCCTCAAGACTTTGTTCTTGATTAATGGAAGCTACAGGCTCTTCTGTAACATGGTCTCCCTCGTGCTGAATTGTTTCTTGATGTATATCTAACGAAACCGGTGCCTCACTGTCGTTCGTGCTATTAATCGGCAGCTTAAAGGAATATTCCCTCGAACTAGAAATGGTTTCTTCATGTTCGTTGATGGGGAGTGGTTGTTCGTTAAAGATAACATCTCGCGAACGGACTAGGATGTTTTTCTTTCCATCCGTTATCCATATACGGTAGCAATCTTCGTCATATCCGATGAGTCTGCCTTTGATTGCTTTCTTATCTAATTTCTTTCGCTTTTGCTTTGGAATGTGGGCGTAAGCTAGACATCCTATAATTCGGAGGTGTTTTATTATAGGCTTCTTCCCACACCAAAGTTCGTACGGAGACTTATTGTGTATGCTGGTAGGACCCGTTCTGTTCAGGATGTATGCTGCAGTATTTATAAGTTCTGCCCACAGTTCTTGAGGCATTACTTCGTGTGCATACATCATGGATCTTGCAGTTTCAACCAACGTTCTGTTTTCTCGTTCGCTTACTCCATTTTGTTCCGGTGTGTACGGTGTGACGAGTCTTTGTTGAATTCCATTGGAGTCAAGTATACTTCGAATGGACTTATTATCAAATTCACCACCGTTGTCACTAAGTAGGCATTTTATGGTATGTCCGACTGTTTTAGCCTGAGCGAGCATCAAAGCGAGTTTATCCTTGACCTCAGACTTTCGGCGTAAAAAGTATACCATACGGTAACCTGTGTAATCATCTTTAAACAAAATGTAGTACTGATACTTTGCGTAACTCGGTTGAAATGGTCCGCATACATCTGTATGTACGAGTTCTCCTGGTGCAGTAGCTCGAGTCCTCGTACCGAATTTAAGTCTATGTGCTTTCCCGTAAATGCAACCTTCGCATGTATCCTTATCAAGAGGAAGATCTAATCCCAATACGTGTTTAATGGTTGCTCTAACATGCCTCTTATTTTGATGCGCAAGCCTCTCGTGATAGAGCTGCATCGTTTCAGTTGTTGCATAGACTTCGGGAGTGTTCATAGACGTAGGTGGAATATTTATAACGTCAAGTCTGTATAAACCACCTTGATGCTGACGTTTTCCTATTAAGCTTGCTTCTCCATTGACAAAGACGGTGCATTCTTTTGTCGATGATGTGAACGTGCTTTTCGGAACTTTGTCGTGAAGTGCGAGAACTGAGAATAAATTCTTATTTATGGCTGGAACGTACCAGACGTCTCTCAGGGTAACACGTAATTGTTTCCCTTTCACGGTTGCTTCGAGTATTACGGAACCTTTACCATTAGCATGGATCGTGTTTCCATTGGCAGTTGTTACCGTACGGAACTCATCAAAACGCTCAAAATTCTGGAACAAATCAGCCCGATTGGTGACATGGCTCGTCGCGCCATTGTCTACAAACCAGCTCTCGGTGTCTCTTTCGATGTGAAAAACTTCTGTGTTCTCTATAGACATTAGAATCATGTTAGCTGTTTTAGAAGTAGAAGGTGCTGTATTGCTACTCTTGGGAGGCTTGCCATCTCGGATCCACTTGTAACAGTTTTTAACTCGATGACCTTTAGCCTGACAGTAATTGCATTTTAATTTCTTATCCTTCTTCTTCTCTGTTGCAGAGGTGCTGGAATTTGTAAACAGGGCTTCTTGCTGTAGTACGGCATTATTACTCAGCAGTGCCCGTTCGAATGAGCATAAATGACTTGTTAGACTGTCGATGTTTCTGTTCACTTTCGGGAGTAACAGCCAACTGCTTCTAAACGTAAAGAAAGATTCATCAAGCGTATCCAGGATTTTGCAAATGAGCATTAATTCTGGTAGCTCCTGGTTGTCGTCTTTCTTGAGTTCCTGATTCAGCTGTGTCCATATGTTCTTAAGTTTCGACATATGTGTGGCTATATCGTCAGCGGAGTCCTTTTTTAAACCAAAAAAGTTCATACACAGATTGTACGCCTTATCTTCATTAGTACCATCAAAAAGTCTATGTAATTCAAGCCATACCTCTCTAGCTTCAACAAATCTCATGACTTTCCTCAGTGTCTCTTCATGCATATTGGTGGTCAAAATAAGAAGGGCATTCGCGTCAGCTTTAACAAACAACGCTTTATCGGTGTTGTACGCGGTGACGACAGCATCTCCAGCTCCGTTGGCTGGTGGTGTGGGTTTCTGGAACGTGCCCTCAACTACCTCTAGCGCCTTCGGTACGGTGCGTAGAAGGCATTTGGCTTTGTATTTCCATGTATCCCAATTCGACTTGCCCTCTAGTAGACCAATTTTCAATTTAAATGTTTCCGATTCCATCTTGCAAGCGGGCCAATAACCTAATAACGTTTAAGACTTACGTTTGAGCAGAGTAGTGGGATGGTCCAAATTATTAGTTTGGTACGGGAACACAAATTTACTACGAGTTATTTTCACACAGTTTTAATTATATTAATTTTTTTAACACATCACACACTTTTGTTTTTCCTTCACTACTGTCACAGACATTGACATTCGTTTTCTTTTTATAGTTATTTTCTTTAGTCTTTGAATAATAATAAGTAGAGTTAGGTAGGTATACAAACTCCTACAAAAAAATGCAGGGAAATTGGAAATATTTATGACAGATTAAGACTGAGAGCAGACTGTAAACGTTTTTAAACTTACGTGAATGGCCCCTCTGATACTGACCTACAATAGCTCACCTGACCTATTGTTATTAGTATTAACTTATTTATTTATTTTACTTCGATGGTCCTAGTTTTTCATCTGTGACTTCAAGTGACAGCTATGTGACCAGAACCCAGCAATACATCAATATGTATGTAAGCTGTCACGCCCTTTATGCCTGGAGGCTTTTATTTAGGTAGTAAAGTTTTTATTTGCATTTTAATTATTTATTGTTCAGCTTGACTACGTATAGTTTTTATTATATTTGTTGGTATATTGGCGTGGCTAGCTATACACATACTTACATATTGCAAGTAATTTAATTTTATGTTCTGTGCCTTGTAATGTTAATTACTTAACGCCTAGTATTGTATACAATCAAGTATCAAGTATCTTCTAACTGAACAGACAGCTGTGCTGCTGGGGAGTTGCTTGCCACTTCTTCTTCCCAGCGATAGCACTAGGAAGTGGTGAAGGGCGTTTTTGGGGGACTGTCTTTTGTAATTTTGACGTTCGAAAAGTGCTGACTCTCAGCCTAATTTGAATAAATGACTTTTGATTTGATTTGATTTGAGGACCCCATGGTCAGTAGTCGCGCTTGCGGCCACGAGACCAACGGGGCAGTGCTGTAAGCTACAGACGCCAGCAGGTCAAGCTACCCGAAACTGTCAAATTTTCCCAATCAACCTTGTACCTTAATGCTTTAGCGATAAAGTTGAAAAATCTATTAAAGAAATTTGACAAATTGTAGTAGCTTGATGTGCTGGCGTCTGTACATAGAATCGAAAGTTCAAGCGTTTCACTTCTATTCGGTTTTATTACTTTACGTAAGAGGATGTGTCACGTAGCAACAGCTGGTATAAAAGAGGGAGCCAAAGGTAAATTAAAACACGATTTTCTCCTTCATATAAGTTGATTATCGTTGAAGCGAGTTTTCGTGTACTTTTAAATGTTTTTGTAGACGTGGAATATCGACACTTGGAAGTGTATCTTTAAAGTAATTATATTATGCGAACAGTGACTTGAAACTTTGTAAGGAATTACTTCATTTACTAAGTGATTTTTGTTACTAAGCTAATGTAAAAAGTTTTTATTTTATGTTGGGTATTGTTACCACCCAACTTTAAATCGTCTGATTCTTTGTAAAATAACTTTCAAAGAGGTTTGATATACACGCTTATCAAATATAGGTGATGAAGTAAGGACAAGACACATGAAAAGACTTTAGCAGGAAATTAAATACAGGGTGACAGGGACATCGACGCGTAACCTGTTACCATGGATTCGAAATTTTTCATCAATATTTTTTTTTTAAATTAGCTGTTCCGTACATTTTAACCGCGTAAGTATTACATATTTCTATGAAACAGCCGATATATTTTTTTTTTTGATAATCAACGAATAATTTCTACTCTATCGGTCTAGAATCATGTGCTGACTGACTCATGGTAACAATTTGCGCGTCGATGTCCCTACCACTCTGTATAATTTACCCGCAGCGATTTCAGCTAGAATCAGTAGGTCACTTCATCACTTTCAAACCGCTTTATGTTATATCATAAAGTGGTTTCAGTATGGTGGACAGTGGCGCCGATTCCCTTGTTCACAAACTAAACTTAATTTAAGTTCAGTGCATCTTTTTCTTTATATTTCAATAAGAAAAGGACAGAAGATAAATATTAGTTTAGTCCTGCCCCTGCCAAATAAGTCAGCGCCTGACGTAAATTGACGTATTATATTTTTAGTAGCCATGTTTTTAATCACGTCTAATTTGTCTATGGAGTATATTAATTTGACAGAACTAAACTAATATTTATCTTCAGAAAAAGATGCACTGAACTTAAATTTTGTTTAGTTTATGAATAGGGGAATCGGCGCCAGTATCTCCCATCATTCTACAACAATATTATCATCCTTTTGCTTCTCTCACATATTTCCTATCTCTTTCCCCCAATAACTAATATTGGAACGGGAGAAGTTTTTTTCGCCATGACCATCCAAAGCCATCGACGGGCAACTGGAATCGCTCTCAAACGTAATGGGGGTCGAAATGTGTTCGACCTCGATACAAAATAGGCGATACATGGAAAATGAACAGTCATAATGGGGTTTATGGTCGCGTATTACGTTAAGCGAGATGTAAGTGCGAAGGTTAGATTTGGATGGATGACAAAATTATGTAGGTTTATGTAGGTAAGGGATTTTGGTAGTAGAATTGTATTACTTTTACGACTTTTTACTTAACCTGACAACAGACTTTGGATTTAGGTTGGTCGAAGCAAGTAAAATATGAATGAAAAGAAAGAAAATACGTTTATTTGCGGTAAACATGACGCAAAAAGAACATAAAACACAAAAAAAAAACAAAAAGAATTGGTTGAAACATGCGTCACATCCACGCAAAACGACTATCGTTCAGCATTATGCTGCGACCCTATGCAAGACACGATAGTAAGAATGTCGTGCGCCCATCTCGCCCTCATTCATCATCATCATCATCTCAGCCGAAAGACGTCCACTGCCGGACATAGGCCTCTCCCAAGCACCTCCACTTCGACCAGTTCTGTGCTTCCCGCATTCAGCAGATTTCTGCGGCCTTCACAAGGCCATCGGTCCACCTTGTGGGAAGCCCTCCTTGCTCATTAATTCTCTGTCGGGATTACATTTTCAATCAGGAAAAGCGTTAAGCAAATTTACATATCGATTAAGGTTGTTAATGTATTCTCCAGTGAAATATTGGTTGGCTATTTATTTTTATGGGGTCAGTAACTTGCCCCTAACTGCCCTCCACTCCCGGAATTATTTATAACTAGCTTCGCTCCGCGATTTCACCCACATAGGTTTCGATTCCGTGGAAATATCGGGATGAAAAGTATCCTATGTGTTAATCCTGGTTATAAACTATCTGTTTGTCAAATTTTATCCTAATCCGTTCGGTAGTTTTGGCGTGAAAGAGTAACAAAATCCATCCATCCATTCATACAAACTTTCATGTTTATAATATAAGTAGGATGTAATGTAATAGGAATATATGTTGGGCCAGCTGTACTATAGTGTTATTGTATCAAATAACTAACTTGTCTCTGACTTCGTCCGCGTGAAGTTTCTTGTTCCCCGACCCACTGCGTCACATTGCATCGCCTGCCCGCACCATTATTTCGTTTTCGCTTAACGTTCTTTCTGACTTTTTTTTATTTTTGTTGGTCTTCTAATGCCCTTAGCGTGATTGTAGGTAGCCTATATTTAACCTTTCTCAAGAATTGAGTTGTCAAATGTAAAGATTTTTTCAAATCCGACTAGAATTTCCAGAGATTAGCGCGTTTAAGCAAACAAACAAGCTCTTCAGCTTTATTATTAGTATAGATATCTTGGTGGAATTTATTAGGAAGTTTGTTTAAGGTCACACTGATGCTTTG